>OY728158.1:808970539-809709130 GCA_963277665.1 Viscum album | reverse complement strand
GGAAGATACAAAAATACCTTTGAAGGGATGTTGGTAATCTCTACATCATCCTGTGATTTTTTTTCAACTTATACCGTGATGTCCCACATTTAGGACAATCTAAAAAAATTCATTTTCCTTCCTATATATCATACAGTCATTCGGGCAGGCATGTATTATCTTGTATCCCAATCCCATTGGGCATAATATCTTCTTGGCCTTATATTGTGAATATGGAAGATCATTACATTTTAAAATAATGTCTTTCATCAGTTCTAGCGGCCCTGTAAAACTACTGTCACTCCATCCATGTTTCGCCTTCAGGCTAATCAATCTTTACACTGCCGACAAAACCGTAAAACCTGTACAACCAGGATATAATGGTTTTTCAGCATCACCATATAGACCGCACAACTGTTGGTTTTCTCTCAATTTATTCTGCTGCAATATCATGAATCACTTCTTCAATTCCATCGGAGTCACTATCTTGCAAATCATCATCACCAGTGACATTCCGTCCAGTTTCACCATGCAAATCCAAGGGCTGTAACTCGGATTAAAACCATGACAAATCAGATGACTTTTTTCTCTATACTTTTTCAACTTCTTCATATTCAAACACATTAGGCATGGACAGAAACAAATTTCACTACTTGGTACATTTCATTTAGCAAATTCCAAAGGAAACAACACCTTCCTCATATTCATTTCTCATTCGATGTGCCGTAATCCAACTTTGACTCGTTATTACATATAAAAAATATCAAAATTATACATATTTTTAAAATAAGACAAATATATGTTTATATGAAAAAAATAATAATTTGAATGTAAGACAATTTTTAAATTTAAAACAAATCTATGCGTATTTAAAAAAATATGCTTGATTATGATTTTAAAAAGAAATATAGTTAGATATAACAGTTTTAAATTCCATGGAATCAAAGAAAACAATGGGGCCTCCAATGGTTGATAGAAAATTTAGGAAAATGGAGTAATCCTGAGAATCAAATAAAATTTAAAATAAAAACTCAGATGGAGAAAATCACAATGTAAATCCAATCATCACATCACAATGGGGACATGATAACTACACATATTTGAAAACCACAACATGGTCTCCCCCACCCCCTTGGACACCATTGGACACCACCACCCTTTTGGATAGCCCCCCCACCCCCTGAACACCACACCTCACCCCCTTTGACACCCCTGGACACCACCACACCCTTGGACAGCCCCCACCCCTCAGGACACCACCCCCAACCCCTAGACAACCCTACCCCCTTGGACACCCCCACCCCTCCTGGACACCCCCACCCCTCCTGGACACCCCCACCCCTCCTAGACACCACCACCCACCTCCTACCCCTTGGACACCACCGGGACAACCCCAAGCCTCTAGAAATCCCCCACCAGACAACCCCCAAACCCTTTAGATATACCCCCACACCCTTGGACAGCCCCATACCCCCTTAGACACCCCTGCCCCCTTGGATAGCCCCCACCCCTCTGGACAGCCCCCACCCCTTGGACTGCCCCCACCCCTGACAACCCCCAACTGTCTTGACAACACCCCCACCCCCTTGGACACCCCCACCCCTCCTAGACACCACCCCACCCCTACCCCCTTGGACACCCGCTGGACATCCCCCCACCCCATAGATAGCCCTACCCCCTGGACAGCCCCACCCCTCTAGATAGCACCCCCAACCCCATGGACTCCCCCACCCCTCAGGACGCCACCCCACCCCTACCCCCCTTGGACACCCCCCAACCCTATGAATAGTCCCCACCCCCTGGGAAACCCCACAAACCCTCTGAACATGCCCCCACCCCCTTGGAGATCCCCTACCCCCTTCGACACCCCCCCACGACCTTGGACCCCCACCCCCTTCGACACCCCCACCCACTAGCCCCCACACACCCCTGTACTGCCCCCCCCCCCCCCCCCCCCCCCACCTCTATGGACACCATGGACATCCCCCAACCCTCTAGATAGCCCACAACCCCTGGAAAGCCCCCAACCCTTTGGACAACCCCCCTAGAACCATGGGATTTTAACCTCATGCTACTAGTTTTGGCATATCTAGGGATTTTAACCTCAAGCTACTAGTTTTGGTATAATGCCATTATTCAAAATGAGAACCATTAACTGTATCTCCTACTAGTATAAAATGCTCTATTGTTCAATGAATTGGATTTTAATAGCATATGAAGACTTATAATATTCCAAAAAAATAAGCGATGTAAATAGGTTATGGAACAACAAAAAGTGATACCCAAATAGAAACAACCAAGGATCCCAAACAAACATTCCAACATGAAAAACCATATATACTTATAAAATAAATCACACTGGTACACAGAATGGGTGTATCACAATTTTTTAGATATAATTTGCAGTAATATAGGTGAATGAGATCATTAGTTTTCAATGACAACAAATATTACCATAAATGTAGAGCATCTACGAAACAAAAACAAACAAAATCAAAGTAGGTGAGGCTTACTTGAATATTGTGAGTCGATCTAATAGACCTGGTGATAATAAATAATATGATGATTGAAAAAATGAGGTAAGAGGGTTCCAAATTGAAGAATCTTACCTAGTTTAAACAAAAAATCACAAAACGTAAATATAGACAATCCGGAAAAAAACGGATGAAATAAAGTCGTGCGAGGCTTACCTAAGTATTGCGAGTGGGGTTGAAATATCTGGAGAGTAAAGATGATAAATTATGATGAAAAAATGAGTTTAAAAAAATGAGATCGAACAGTCGATTCTAGGTTTTCTATATGAGAGTGACGGGTTACAGGTCTGTCGATCGAAAAATCCAAAATGACAATCCACGGGGCGTGATAATTTTTTTAAATGTTTTATAACATCGGTTATTTAATAACCAATGTTATAAAATATATTTCTTACATTTATAATGTTGGTTATTATAATAACTGACATTATAAATGTATCAAATACAACATTTTTTACATCGATTATGAAATAACCGATGTAAAAAAAGCCGCGTGTTGGTTTTTTACATCAGTTCTTATACAACCGTTGTAGAAAACCTAGCAGAAACCATAGTTTTTAGGTTAGTTATTTTATAACCGACGTAAAAAATTGTACGGGATGGGTTTTTACGTCCGTTATGAAATAACTGACGTCCAAAAGTCCTCATATGCCGCCTTTTTTACATTGGTTATTCTATAAAAGACGTAAAAAATTCGTTAGATGCCTCGTTTTTTATGTTGGTTATCAAATAACCAATGTAAAAAATTTACTCTCGGTATTTTTTACGTTGGTTATTTCATAACCGACATAAAAAACCACATATCACGGATTTTTAGGTCGGTTATATATAGCCGACATAAAAAATGGTGACGTTAAAAAAGTTTTCTACACTGGTGGATAAATGTTTTCTATACATTAATAGATCATATAAATGTTTCTAATGTATCAGAATAATCCATGACCATAGAATATGTGAATCGCCTCAATGTTGATTCCAAATCAAAAAATTATTTATCTGGAGTTCTACTAAATAATATTTATATGAATTTTATGATGATTTTTACTTTTTCTATGGATATATATATAAGAAATTGGCAAATATATATGAATTTATAATCTAATTAATGAAGGATAAGAATCATGTTCTATATAAAATGTACTAAAACATAAAAATATTATGTGATAAAAATTTTGATGGGTTCTTAAACTAATTCATTGAGGGTTTTAGAACTATTTTTTAGCTCAGTGAAGAGATAAAATAAATTGATACTATAAATAAGTTTTTTATGTTAAAAAAACCATAAATTAATACTATTTTTTGATGTTTAATTAATTTCATTTCCATATTTTTATGTATTAATTTATTTATAGTTTGTTTTTTAATTAAAGTGTCAAATCATGTGATAGTTTAAATATTTATTAAAATGTCCACATTGGTTATTTAATCCACTTATTTTATTTTTCGAGAAATAATAATGGATTTCTACTAATTATTATATATCTTTTTTGTGAAGTATTAGATCTTTGAGTGTGACATTTGATTTCATTCTTGATAATGAAGCAATTAAAAAAATGGTGACTCTTGGAGGATTGTTATAGATTCATTTTTCAATATATATTAATGTAATTATAAAGGAATTTTCTATATAAGAATAATTATATGATTTAAAAAACCTTTATCCAACCTCTGTATACCTATTATCTTGCACACCGTAAGCATCATGAAATCTATAAATGTCTTTGTAAGAATCAGACACGACCTAGAAATGTCCACATAAACAACATTCAACATGCATAATCCTCATTCAAAACTCTGCATAACTAATATTCCTGATATTTTACCATTATGAAGAACTCTAAAAAAATTACCTTGTTTACTATATGAATTAATATAATCTACGTAGAAATCCATCCTAGATTTGTAAACATAATTCCATTATAATGATCCCTTAATGAATGATGTGACAAGGGGAATTCATAATGGTTTTCTATACTTCAAGATGAGCATTTAGGTAACCATATGACAATTCAAGAAACTATGTAGAGTCTTCCACATGTATTATTGTATACATGATACTTCAATAAAAAATAACAAGAAAAAAAATATATTTCTATAGAAGATAAGATATTGAACATTAATGAAACTTGAATAATGAATTTTTTGAAATTAAAAAATTTAGAATCCATGGGGATTTTACAAACTAAATAATAAATGAAATATGAGGATATTCAAAAATAAGTAGGGGCTAAAGGGATAAGGGAATTTAGAAGAGGATTGGTCAATCGTCAGTTTTAAAGAGTTTTTTGTCTCTCCTATTATTGTTTTACTTCTATTCTCTTTCTTACTTAATGACTTCGACTTCACCATTCATCACTTATACCCTTGTCATAAATCATAAAATCAAAATAATCTAAGAATAGAATATTTTATTTTTTTAAGTCTTGAGTTATGAATGTCATTGATAGAACTATTTTATATTAATTGATTTTAGTTTTCAATGCCTTTTTGATAGTTTAAAAACATAATGCATTGTAATTTGTCATTATTGTCTACTTTGATGATAAATTTTAATCTATCTCTACCATGTAAATATATTTTATAGAGGAATAAGATGAATTGGGTGGTTCGAACTTATCAATTTCTAGCATTAGTGTGAAGGTACTATGTTACTCCTAAATTTCATAGGAACATCAAAACCTAATTGGACATTGACTTGTTAGATCATTAGTGGTTTACTATTTAGGTATTTCTAATACATTTCATACAAATGAGAATGTGTATAACCAATATTTAATCACTTTACTATATGTCTCCACAAATATCTCCATCATTGGGTGCTTAATTATTAAATTTTTGAACATTTAATATATTAATTAGTTAGTAGAGAATTAAATCTATTTTATAAATTATTATAACACTGCAAATGGAAATTCAACCACGATGCAATCATCATTTCATCATTTCCTTTCCCTCTCTTTCTTTCTTTATTACATTTTTTTAAATAAAAAAAAAATTCAAAAACTCTCTTTTTCTACACTAAAAATTGTCTTTTGAGATTTTCTCTTTGGAGAAAACCATAGGTTTACCATTAATTCTGTATTTTCCTATAATTTTTTTTCATTTCCCACACCCCACAATAGAACAACGTATAAAATTAACACCAAAATCATGGTTTAAGATCCATAAATCTATCTTTTGAATTGAATAACTAGATATTGTATTAACCAAATTGTTTCCTTCTTATCTTTTTTATTGATAGAAAACTGATCACTAAATTTAGATATTAAATTTAAACCTTGAAATTAATGAATTTTAATTGATTTTCTTGAGTTAAACTTTATGTGTTCACCTTGAGCCTACCACCATAGACTTCAATCCCAACCAAACTCTGAGAGTCATATATGGACAAAAATTCATCAATCAGAATAAATAAATTTCTATGCCTATTTTTCAAAATTATTTCTAGATAAATAATTGTTTGATTTAACTACTACCAAATTATATTCTCTTTAAGAAGGATATCTAAACAAGAACATTATGTATATAACATTTGGATTCTCTACTCTAAAACAAAGTGGAGTGGTTTATTTGTAATTCAAGTGGAGAGAATCATAATTTTCACTTAAATGAGACGTTGAAAAATATATTTTAAACATATAACTAGGTGAATTTAATTACAGGGATGAACTATAATGGTGCTTCTTTAGGATATTTTTCCCTGCCATTGAAATTTAATCCATTTGGAAGGAGTTGTATACCATCAAGAAATATGCAATACAGACTCTATATGTTTATTGAGAGAGGTTGTTGAAATTATATACCAGTTTACCACATTATGATATATATGATAATCATTTTATTGTGTTATTTTATCAATGATTACTAGATAATTAAATAAACATTCTAAATGAATCATCTGGAGGATCCATGATAATCAAAGCACTAGCAGAATCCAAGGGACAGATTAATAATGATGTCAAAGACTCAAAATTGTTTAGAATAATTTGAAATGGTACTAATGGTGTCCATGAGTTTAGTAATTATGAATTTTCACCACTGATTAAATTTAAAATTATATTTTTATCTAATATCTTATGTAAAATGTATTGAAATTAAATAAGTGATAAAAAAGAACCAAGAATGGAATGTGGTTTATGTTTATCTCCTCACCATTTTATTGACCAATGTTTTGATGTTAAGGGAGATAAAAATCTATGGAAGAATATGATATCCATGAAAATTAAAATAAAAACTCAAGGATGGATAAATAATTCATAATTCTAAAATGGATTTGGGAAACAAAAAAAATTAATCTTTACTATCCTACCAAAAATAATATCAACAACATCCACACTTTTAATATCAAAACTCACAATTATATAACCTAATATCTTTCTAACTACCATTGAAGAAACAATACACCAAACCATACTACTTTCCACCCCCTTCTTGATAAGATAAATATTTTTAATATTTCTATATAAGTGAACTTCAATATGTTAAATGACTACAAAAACCTGAATTCAAGAAGATGAATAATTCTGTGGAGTAATTTAAGAATCAGATTGGAATCCTTGTATAAATTAGAATAAAAAATACTAGAAAATATCTATCACAACTATTCCTGAATCTTGAATTGATTTTGATTATAATGAACATAAATTTTTGAAGGAAATACCTTTACTAGCCACACTGTAACCCTAACCAAAATATCTCAAACTTGTAGAATACCAAGATGAAATTCTTGGTTGGATTCCTGAAAACCAACCCTTATAAGAATATAAAATACAGGAATATGACAGGTATGGAGTTATAATAAAGAAGTAATCAAAAACCATTTCATAAGCTCTAAATGGGTAATAAATATCATCACTACCATTACCATCATGAATGTTATAAGTCAATGATGCAAGAAGAATAACATTAATGATATATTTTGGAATCCTTTAAAAATGTACAGATCATTATACCCCTTCTGAATTATCTCTAATAAATCTTGATGTATACCATCTTACTCAAATATTTTCCCCCAAAATGGTAATACTTCAAGGGAATGAGTGGTTGAACAAAAGGAGTGTCATATTTGATCAGAAAAAACCACCAACAATGATATAATATCTATGGATATTTTCTATCGCATTAATAATTGGTTCCATGAATTTATCTAATGATTTAAATGATTTAGGTTTTCATCAAATGTTATGCCTCATTTATTTTGTATTTATTTTTAAATGTGAGAATCATAGACAAAATTAGTTCTGGTACTACTTTCAAATGATCTACAACCTTCCCAACATGATTCTTGGGGGATGTGATAGTTAGAGTTAAAAATTAGATATTCCCATCAAACATTTATGTGTTTAACATGGGGGAAGATATACCAACAATATAATAACCCTTTTTGAGATGAATGTTCTATAACATAGAAAAAAAAATCATCATTTTTCATAAAAAATATTCACCATGATGTTTGGATAAAATATTTTTCACTCAAGCATTTTAACCCTATGAGGTGCCCTTTAGAGGATTTTTATTTTCATACACTTCCCCAGATTGAAGAGTCAAAACCAAGAGAATATCTTGTTATGTTTCATGAAATATTAGCCTTAGGTAAACACTTAATTATTGTGAAATATATAGAGATGTTAAATTTTAACGGATCTAGAATAACTATTTATAGTTTCAAGCAAGAAGTTACTGATAAATTATTTAATAGATTTGATATATTATTTAATAATGAGATAGATTATATGTCAAATTTTATGAATTAACTCCATGATATGGATGCATAAACCCAATATAATTTCATCTTTTAAAGATGCACCTAAATATGTAATTAATAACACAACCTACTAATTTGAAATATGTGTACATGATGGAGGAGGAAAAAAACCAATGAAAATTTCTAATAACTATCCCAGAAACCATGATAAAAATATTTATTGATATTTTTAATGAACATGTGAATGTAATAAGTGGTATTTTATGATATATTTGAAGAATTATCCATTTAGTATACAAGAATAGGTTTATATTTGAGAAAAATTCTTTTACTGTTAGATATCCCCAATGGTGGATGAATCACTTAATAGTGGATATGGTTAATGATGATATATATAATATTATATAGGAAGAAATTATATACACCATTTATACTGAAAATACTTTACCTCCAATCATATTGATCCCAATATGTCTAGATTTCCCATAGTAATCATTGAGTAATATGACTTGATACCTACTAGAATATCAAATAGATAAATTATTTGCAGTGATTATAGGATGTTGAATCACGTTATTAATAAATACCAATTCCACATTCCATTTATTGACTTTATTCTTGAATTATTGATTGGGAGAAATTGCTATTTTTTCAAGATGAATTTTAGGGTATTTTCAGGTACCCATTTTCCAAGAGAACTCATAGAAAACAATAAATACATGTACCATTAACAAATTTACTTAAATAATGATTCCCTTTTTATTATGATATTCGCTATTTATAATTTAGAAGTTAATTTTAACTTTATTTTATGAAATGCATGGAGGTATTTTTTAATGAATTTACAATTTTTGAAGACGTGTTTGATAATTTTTTGAAAACCCTAGAAAAGTATTGAAAAATTCACTTGAAAAGAAAATTTTAGTTAATTTTGAAATATGTTACCTAATGGTATAAATAGGAATTTTATTTAGGAATTTTATTTAAAAAAATAATTAAAGTGGATAAATAAATAATTTATGTGATAAATTATTTTCCTTCTCCATCGTATATAAAGCATTATAGATCCAATCTGGGATATGTTGACTTTTAAAGGAGATTTATAAATGATTTTAGAAACATACATCTCCCTATTTCATATTAAATTCTTATTTAAGTTGATTTTATTTTTAATAATGAGTATATATAATCTTTTGATAAATTGAATAAAATACTTTTCAAAACACTTTTGATGAAATGACCAAATTATGAATAATAGTTTGATCTATTTTGTGATTCGTCAAACCAGGAAGTGGTAAAAGTTATGTCCCTAATTAATAAAGGAAAACTATATAGATATTTCTTATGAATTAATGACTCTAGATACATACAATAAGAAGTAAATAACAACTAAAAATTAGTTTTTAATATTGGTCTTTTATATCTAAAAAACAAAAATCTTATTTTTTAGGTGCTACTATTTTTGTTTTTTATAATGATACCTATAGATATTTGATGAAGAAGGATAAATAATATATCAAGCCTATGAGATGGATTATTATACTTAAATAGTTCTATATAGAGATCAAGGATAATAAGAGAGATAAGAAAAAGTGGTTGACCACATTAGCATGCTTCCCAACAGAATAGAATTTGGGATTCTAGACAAAGAATTATGGAATGACCACATTACAAGAGGGTAGTTTTATTTTATTTAAGGGGTGGTACCTTGGTATTATTATATGTAAAATTATTTAGTAACATCTCATTTCTCATCTCACTAGAACCCTTACCAAATTATTACTCATAAATATGAATCAAAATTTTACATTTTACAATATCCTTATTTATGGAAAATATATAATGATCATGTGTC
Source organism: Viscum album (assembly GCA_963277665.1). Classification (NCBI taxonomy): domain Eukaryota; kingdom Viridiplantae; phylum Streptophyta; class Magnoliopsida; order Santalales; family Viscaceae; genus Viscum; species Viscum album. The sequence continues at coordinate 809,699,058 of OY728158.1, read as the reverse complement.
TATAGAGTGATTACCTAAGAGTGAAATAAAATATATTATTATGTTATAGTACATCTTAAATCTTCAAGGACTCTATATGTAACACCCCTAGATTTTGTGAATAATATTTTTCTCAATTAATGTAACCTTTGTGATATTTTTCATTTCACATTGCACATAAAATAGTTAATTTTATATTAAATCACAATTTTTTCATGGGTTATACGCAGAAAAAGCTAATTTTTCACTACACAGAAAATAAATTTTTTCTTTCTCTACACAAAACACTATGGTTTTCTGGCATTACACATAAAATGAATTTCTATGATGGCTTTCATAATATGCATGACCGAGTTCTACCAAATAATAATATATTATTAAAAAATTATTTATTAGTTTAATAATATGTTACCTTGTAGTAAAATTAGAGGATAGGAAAGTATTAACTTATTTATGAAAATATAAGGTTTACAAAAATATAGTATGAATTCATAAGTTATTAATTAATAGTAAATGAATATAAAAACCGATTGAATATAAAAAAAATATTAATATTTATATGGTTGCAACGTTGTTTTAACCTAATAAATAGAATTAATAAAAACTAATGAATTATAATATTGTAATATATATGTTATTTATTGAATGAAATATTTTTGGGATTCATCCAATAGATTGGATAGACATAAGAAAAGAACAAACCAAATTTTATGCATAAAAACCAATATTTTTTTATAAAGGTTGTTTTAATTCCTTTTACTGGAGAACCCATTTTAAATATATTTTTTGGAACTTTTATACATATAATATGTCACAATAAACTTTATATTTGGCCCAAAAACATTAAAATTTTGTTTGGATAATTTGTTTCGTATTTTTATGTAAGGTTTAATTTTTTAATGAATAGGTAAAATTTTAGATTTTAATTCAAAACTACATTTTCATTTAATTAATTTATAAGGAAAAATTATATTTCAAATTGTTTTAAAAGTTTAATTAGATACTATTTTTAGCAATTAATACAATTTAGGTCATTGGAACGAATTTAACAATGAAATTGGATATAAAAACATAGTATAATTTGGAAATTTTTAACTTTTAAACCTGCATTTTTTACCTGACTGTGGGATTAATTTTAAAAGAAATTATGCCACATCTACGATTTGAATACAGAAAAAGTTATTCCATAATAGGAATAAAAATAATTTTTAATATTTAATATGTTAAAATTGGTTTATTACCAAAATTATTAGTGAATGTAATTAAAATTAGTTACGTCAGTTAATGTACAATTAATCATATCTACGGACTCAACATTAAATTTGAGACGCAAAAAAACCCTATAAACATATTAAAAACCCATTATATGATGATAATTGATCCATTAACCTTACATTATAATGTTTTTCTAGGTTTTATGACATTTTTAGGTAAAATCATGGGTACAACTAACTTGTTTTAAAAAATTCTAAGTGTGGTCTTTCCCTTCCCTATAAAATCCACCACCACTCACTCTACTTAATAGCTCTCAAAGTACTTAATTTAGGAGAAATATTTTCCCAATAAACATTAAAAAGACTCTAAATTCCTCCTTCAATCCTCCTATAGTTCATAAAGTCCTCCAAGTAATCCTTTTGGTATAAACCAGAAAGAGTTGCCAGATTTTGAGGTAACACCTTCTCTAAATATCCTCTCTTTTATTTTTCTTATCCACCCCTCCACTATATTTATTACAAAATATCATAAAATAACAATATCCTAAATATAATAGGATATTTTTATTATAATTTTTCGTCCTAAAAATATAAATACGTACATCTAATGGGTAAATAACATACTGTTAATGTGTACGGTAAACTTATGCCTCACAAAATGACGATTGTTCAATTTTATTTATCACCACACATGGTGGAAATTATAATGATACATATACATATATATATATTTTATTTCTTTAATAATATTTATTACTTTTAAAACACATATAATTTTTAAATTTTATTTGGTGTAAATAAGATAATTTCATTTGAGGCTGTGTGGACTACTGCCCCCCTCGAAGCGATGTGATTGATGCACAAAATAGACAGAATGTATTAAGGATGGGTTCAGTAAATTTATATGATATATATAGCATTATAATTATAGTTTAATTATTTTTTATACATATATTTCATTTTATTTATTTATTTTAATACGACAATAAAAATGGAAACAACATTCATGCGTATGTATGGATTACCGTCCCCATGAATGGTGTATTCAATTTCATACTTCTATATTCCACAGATTATTATAAGAAAAATATACTGGATATAAATATATATTTATATAATGGTTTACATTCTATAATCATGATATAATTATAGGGAACACTGATATAAAAAATTAAGACACATGTGAAGCAGAAAGCGAATATTATCCGAAGTGAAACCATAACATAGGATGGTTAACAAGAAGGTAATATATGGTCAAAATAAAACCAAATATAGTATTAGATATAATAATATGGTTATATAAAATTTTTTATAATAAATTTATATATATATTACATGCATTTAGAATGAGTATGATGTGAGTCAAGACACAATATAAATGGATTTCATCTCACTTTTTGTTTTCGTGAGATACATGCTATGTTTTCCACTCATTACTATTGTATGGTGTATGTACTTCCGATGATTGTATTTTATGCATATTATAATTAAATTTATGTGTATTCAAATATCTATTTTTTGATCATTATTTTATGGGGATTATGTTTCAAACAGTAACAGATCGGTGAAATAGAATATGTTCAATTTTCCTTCTTTGAGACAAATGTTTTGTTATGAACCAAAATTCAATTATGAGTTGTATATAATTATATTTTATATTTTATATCATAAATTTAATTATTATAATTATTTTTTATGTTTCATGTAATATTTTTCTTTTATGAAGTGTTTGATCCCATGTTACCAAGTTATATGTTTTCATTGAGACAATATCATCACTTTTCAAGATTGTTTATGTTCCTACTTCCTTTGATGAAATATTATGATCCATATCTCAATAAAATTTATTAATTTTAGTATCCTATAGTTATTAATGATTTTTTCATATATTGGTAGCATGGCTTCCACTCTTTGTTACATAATATAGTTAAGAAAGTGTTTTCAAGAAAGCCCAACTTTAACCTCTCCTTAGTTGGAAATCTATGTTATTTCAAAACCATGTTTTCAAAAAAGGGATTCCATGAATAGTTTATTTTTTTGTTTGGATATTTAAAATAAATTTTTACCTTTTTTTAATTTATCAATATTTTCAATAGAATATCCTTGTCACTTTCTGATCAAGTAAATTCATATAACCTTTTAACTGTGAAAAAGAAATTTTCCTTCTACCTTATACGACATGAACAGATTTACCCGTTGTCATTTCATAGAAGCTACATTTTCATTTATAAAATGTTAATTTTTAAGAATTTTTTTGAAAAGTGATTTTCAAGGAATTTTTTTTAAAATGTTTTTGGGCCATATTTATAATATTGTCAAAGTATTTTATAATAAATGGTTTTCAAAATATTTCCAAGATCCATTCATATTTTTTAAGTAATCAAATTATTAAAACATTTCAAATATTTCCTTAAATGATTTCTATGTATTTTGAAAATAATTGTTTTTCAAAAAAATTTCTAGCTCTTTTCATATGTTTTCATGTAATTTTTTTTAAAAAAATATCAAGCATTAACAATATGTTTTCAATGTTTTTTCATAGAAAATGTTTTTTAAAATGTTTTGATGCTAATTTTTTATGTTTTCAAGGAAAAAAGTTTTAAAATTATTTCAAGTCATATTTATAAGTATTAAAGGTATCTTTTTAATATAATGATTTTTACATGATTTTAGGTGTTAAATAACATTTTACATTTATGAAAGAATATTTTCTTTTTGAAATGTTTTTAAAAGATATTTCAAAATTATTTTCCATCTACGATGAAATATTTTACTGTTACTCATAGAATTTTAGGAAATTTTCTAATGTTAACATTCATATTCTTTTAGTGAATGGGTTATGTTTAATGTTATGGTTTTTATGAAACCCATTTCTCTTTCACAGTTTAAATTTTTATGAAATCCATTTCTATTTCACGAGTTATATGATCATGAAGTCAATTTCTATTTCATAGATTATGATTTTGATGAAATGATTATTAAAACCGTCTCTTTTCACAAGTTATGACATGATGACATGTTTGTAATAAACATTTTATTTAATGAGTTGTAGTATTATTAATTATGATTTTGATGCACATTTATGTACGATTTAACTATGAGATAGGTGTGACCTATATCTCCCTCAAATTCATTGGGTAAAGATATATATCTCAAGAGATAGACTAAGATGACCTTGGGAGTGAACCATGACTTCAAAAATGGAATGAGGAGTGAACTCAAGCAACTGAAAAGGCATTGGAGTGAACCAAAACTACCAAGATGGTATAGGGAGTGAACCAATACTACCATGATGGTCATGGAATTGATGCATTGGCTAATGTGGAAATCATACTATATGATTATGTATCCCCCACAATTCCTTGTTTTATTCCTATGTTGTACTCTCATAATTTATTCTTTTAATTATATTATGATCCATGTTTTATGATTTTACAATATTTATTGTGATAAAAAATATGAAAAGTATGATCTTTAAAACTTATGCCCAATTTCTATACACATTGTTCATTTTATGTGTACTCATTTCCATTATTTACCCTTATTGAGAATCTAAGCTCACCGCTTCCATGATTTTCTTTTCCCCACATTATTAATAAAGGTTTTAGGTAGAAGAAATAAATGTGTAAATATTTATGGGTGATTTTTAAGATCTTTCACCAATATAAAATATTTTGTTTCCAATTTTCCAAAGACACTAAAATATTATGGTCCTCAGGAATGAATTATTTTAATGTAAAAAATATTCATCTAAAATGGTTTAATATACATGTATTTATGGTCTGGGTCGCTATAGTTGGTATCAATGGATTTTTATTCATCCTTTGGAAACTAGGATAAGAAAACATTAGTGATATCCCAAGGTATATTATTATGAATATGTCTAGGGATGTCTCAAAGGATAAGTGTAAGGATGAGTAAAAATTTAGGAAAACGTCTTGGAATTTTGGTAGAGGATAGGGTGAGTAAGTTTCTATTAATACATAAAATTATGAATACCTTAAGTGGATGTGGCTCTGGAAAAGATTTATCAAAAGGTTACAACTCTGACATTATGTTTCTGGCCTAAATCGAGGTAATCTAATACACAATAATGGGTCGTGATGCACACCTAGTTTGACACACTCACGGGATATGCTTTGGTAATTCACAAACACTTCATGAACCATCAATATGTATTTAAATGTAATTTGGAAATGAATAACCTTGGATGAACCTAGGGTTTTATGTAAAAAATATGGTCTCATGATTTAGACATCCTATAAGTAACTATTTTCATGACTATGTGGTTTTATGCATTGATATGTAATAATTACATTATGATTTTGGTTTTATTAAATGGTGGAAAATATAAGGAACAAGATTAACATAAAATTTTATGGGTGATTTTATGAAGATATGATAAGTGGGATGATCACTGGAGTGAGAGATGTTGTGACCATACCTAACCAATTTTCACGGAACATGATTAATAATGTGTACCTTATCCAACAATTGACCTAAATAAGGAAGAGAAATAAGGTTTTTGATTAGAGTCATAGTAATGTATATCAAGGAATAAATGATATTTGGTTTCATTTGTGTCAATAATTTTTAAATAATCAACTAAGGGAATGTCATAGAGGAACAAAAAGATGTTTTGAATCTAGAAAATAAGTGCACAAAGAAAGTGACTGTAGGAGGGAAATGAAGAGTTATGTTAATAGAATAGTTGAGAATATTTTCGTACCAAAGGCCTCATTGAAGGTTAAGTGTTTTACGTGTGGAATAAATGGTCATTATGAAACTCAATGTCCCATGATGAGATATCTTAAAGATGATCAACAGGAAGGTCTGAGTAATTTTTATAATGTTTGTTAGGTCCACTAGGCTGAATACCCTGAGAGGGGGGGGTGAATCAGGGTATGACTAATTAAAAATTAAAGCCCGTTCTGATCTTGTTTCGCTGTTAAGCAAAACACTCTTCTCTCTCTTTCCTGCTGCACAATATAAACAGAAAGTAAAGCAAGCACAGGACACAACAATTTTACTTGGTTCACCGCTAAGGGCTACGTCCAAGGAGCATACGCCGACAGGTTGCCGGTCGTACCAAGTCCACTAAACTTCACTAGCTGTGGATTACAATGTTCGGGCTAGATCACTTCTATGCCCAGGCTCACTGCCTATACAAGGTTTAGGGTCAGCTCACTGCTTTCCCAAGGGTCACTCCCTGTTTCTCTCTCTCTGGCTCACTGCCGGTGGAGAGGATCACCTTCTTCCTCTTCCTAAGCTCACTGCTCTTGGAAGGGATTCACTCACAGTTTATAGACCTGTAGGTCTCTTCATTTCCATTAAGGAATGCATCTTTCTCTGTATGTAGATGCTCTATTGAAGTCCAACTTTCACCCGCAGATGAATCTCACTTTGCACCGGATGTACCGGGCAACCTCAAGTTTTACGCGCAACCCTTACGGTGCCTTGCGCGCAATTTCTATGCTTTGCGCGAAATTCCTTTTTCGCGCAACCTTCAAATTTTACGCGCAGCCTGGAAACTGCCTTGCGCGCAATTCACTGCCTTTGCGCGAAATCCACTTTTCGTGCAACCTTCCTTTTACGCGCCAACTCAAACTTTCTGCGCAGCCTTTGCTTTTCGCGCAATCTGACTTTACGCGCAAACTTTAAGTTTACGCGCAACACCCTTTCAAACTTCAATTTCGCGCACCAGAGTTCGGGTATTTTCTATGTCTTGAACTCCACTGAATGGAGGAGGGTCACTTCATATTTATAGGCAAAATCGACCCCGCGCGAAAAACCCTCCTTGAGCGCGTAATCCGCGTTGATCGCGAAATACAAATCTTCCGCGCACAACCATTTTCCGCGCACTGCTCCATAATTTCGCGCACCTCATGCCTTTGCCATTTTACGAGCTTCGGACCTCGTAACACCTCTTGCGCGAAATACTTCATCCGCTATTTCGCGCGCCACTTCAATTTTCCGCGCACGACTCCAAAATTTCGCGCGCCCCATGCCTTTACCGATTTTCAAGCTTTCGGCCTTGAAACATCTTTTGCGCGAAATACCATTTCGCGCAACCCGCTGTTTTGCGCGCCACACTTCAAGATTTCGCGCAACCCTCTAGTTTTGCGCGCCACGCTTGATTTTTCCGCACACCCACTTCATTTCTCTCTCCTCATCCTTTGCCAACAACATATCACTCCATTTTCCATTGGCGATTTTCAGGCCCAAAAATTTGGCAAACACTGGAAAACGGCGCCACCTTGTACTGCTCTTTTGTACCGCCTCCAGGTCGTCCTTTCCTTTGTCATAGTTCTTTGTCAACATGGAATGTCAACAACTTCTCGGGAACTCGACAATTCTCCATGGAAACCTGCTTTGTCAACAAACACAATCACCTCAAAAATGCTTCAATGATACCTTGAGGGATTTTTGCCCAACAATCTCCCCCTTTGGGTTTGTTGACAACTCTTCACAAATTTGCTCAGAATTATTTTCTGCACGTTGATACCTTACTGAGTCTTCTTCCAGCTGCTACCACCATTCGCCGCTTGCGATTATGACAGCGTTCAAGGATTCACTTAACATGTACTCTAAGCCCACATGAGCAATGCTCGGCGTGAGAAACAAGAGTAGTATGAAAAGTTCATCAATGAATCACTTCATGTCAGACCCCAATTGTCGATTCCACCCTGATACCAATTCTTAAAATAAAACCAGTTGTTGAACCATACTGATACCAATTGGTGAATTCTTAAGTTGATACCGATTGTTGATAGCTGGACACCGTCTCACACCATTCCAACACCACTGTTCTGCTTTTATCACGATCATCAGCTGTCGTGATTTCTATGATTTGATCGATCACGTCTAGCATCGTCAGATTTACAAATCTCTCCCCCTTTCTAATTGCTCCCCCTTTCTGGCTGCTCCACCTGTCAGCTTCTCCCCGTATCAATTATGATTTATCAAATCTCCGCACTATTTTCTCCCTTGAACAAACACTTTTCTCCCCCTTTGTCAAGCACTTTTCAAGCACTTTTCTCCCCCTTTGTCAACGAACCCAAAGGTCACGCCTTTGTAGTCTGTAACATAGTAGAGAACACATATCAGCACATTAGGGAAAAACACACCATACCTCGGGGAGAGGGGGGGAGGGGTCCCACATCCACACAATTTCAAGTGCGGGGAATCGACTGAACTCCCAGAGCCAGTCGATGCCTCTCAAAAGCTTCCTTGGGTAAGGCCTTTGTCAGAATGTCTGCAACCTGTAGTTCTGTAGGCACGTACTCCAACTTTACAATTCCCTGCTCAACCTTCTCCTTAATAAAATGATACTTAATCTCAATGTGCTTTGTCCTTGAATGATGGACGGGATTTTTGCTAAGATTTATAGCACTTGAGTTGTCACACTGGATTCCGATCGGAGACTTCACTTCAACTCCCATATCTTCAAGCTGCTGCTTCATCCACAATAACTGTGTGCATGCTTGAGTGGCCGCAATATACTCAGCTTCTGCGGTGCTCAATGAAATGCAATCTTGTTTCTCGCTTAGCCAAGAAATACACAATCCACCAAGATAGAATGCACCACCTGACGTTGATTTTCTATCATCGGCTGAACCGGCCCAGTCTGCATCAGTGTACCCCAATAACTCTGTCTGAGATTTGTCATTGTATGTCAAGCCGAAGTCCACCGTGCCCTTAATATACCGAAGTATTCTTTTTACTGCGAGCATGTGACTTTCCTTGGGATTACTTTGATATCTCGCTGCTTGGCATGTGGCGAAAACAATATCAGGCCTTGTTGCGGTTAAGTACAACAGACTTCCAATGATTTGCCTGTATTCTGTGATATTAACTGTCTTGCCATCCTCATCTTTTGATAATTTCATCCGGGTAGCCACCGGAGTCTTCATCTCCTTGGAATTTTCCATTCCAAACCTTCTCAGGACCTCCTTGGCATATTTAGATTGAGAAATGAATGTTCCATTCCTTCCTTGTGTGACCTGTAGACCAAGGAAAAACGTTAGCTCTCCAATCATTGACATTTCAAACTCATTTTTCATGAATTCAGAAAACTGTCTGCACTGAGCTTCATCTGATCCACCAAATATTATGTCATCGACATAAACCAACACCATCATCCTTTGATTACTGTCATTACTGAAATAGAGATTGTAATCAACTCCTCCACGCTGAAAACCAAGCTTCTTCAAGTACTGATCAAGCCTTGAGTACCATGCCCTTGGTGCTTGTTTCAGCCCATACAATGCCTTCTTCAGCCTGCAAACTTTGTTCTCATCCTCATGAATGAGAAAACCATCTGGCTGCTCAATATACACCTCCTCTTCCAGAACCCCATTCAAGAATGCGGATTTGACATCCATCTGGAACACTTTGAACTTCCTTTGCACTGCGATGGCTAGGAATAATCTTATTGTCTCCAGCCTTGCAACCGGTGCAAATGTCTCATCAACATCAATTCCCTCGATTTGGGAGTACCCCTTGCACACTAGTCGTGCTTTGTTCCGAATCACTGTGCCATCTTCATTCATCTTGTTGCGATAGACCCATTTGGTCCCAATGACATTCTTGTCCGCTGGCCTCGAAACAATCTCCCATGTCTGGTTCTTCTCAATCTGATCAAGCTCTTCGTTCATGGCCTGAACCCAGTTTTCATCTTCAGCTGCATCAGAAAAACATTTCGGCTCCACTTGAGACAAAAACGATGCTTGCTGTGATGATTTCATTCTTCGAGTCTGAACTGGAGCTGTTTGATCACCAATGATATTCTGCCTATCAATCTCAGCTCGACTCTTTGTCTTCCTCGCAGACACCGACTTGACACTTTCCTCTTCATCATCAGTATCTTCTTCTGAGTCAGCTTCTGCCACTTCTGCTCCCCCTGGGTTGCTTACCTCATCATCACTTTCATCCAGGTACTGTTCACTGGGTCGTTGAGCAGTCTGTTCATTTTCGACTATAGTGACATCATTACTCTCAACAATTTTTCCCAGCCTCTTGTTGAAGCACTTATATGCTTTGCTTTTCCCTGAATAGCCAAGGAATATCCCTTCATCTCCTCGTGCCTCGAACTTCCTATGATGTTCTTTGTTGAGAATGAAACACTTACTTCCAAAGATTCGAAAGTATTTCAACGTTGGCTTCTTTCCGTACCACAGTTCATACGGAGTCTTCCCTTGCTTCGGACATAACAGGGACCTGTTTGAAACATAGACTGATGTCAAAACTGCTTCCTTCCAAAATTTCTCTGGTAGGTCCTTATCAATAAGCATTGTTCTGGCCATGTTGTTAATGATCCGATTCCTCCTTTCTACCACTCCATTCTGTTGGGGAGTTCTTACTGATGAAACTTGATTCCTTATCCCATGTTTCTCGAGATAGTTTTCAACCTGACTGTTTGTAAATTCTGTACCGTTATCAGTACGAAACTTCAGAATTTTCTGCCCAAGCATCTTTTCTGATTCCCTCCTGTACTGCTTTATGCAACTGAACACCTCTGTCTTATGGGTAATGATGAATACCCAGGCCATTCTGCTGTAGTCATCAATGAAAAGAACATAGTACCTTTGCCCATCTATAGCTCGTGGTGAGATAGGTCCACATACATCAGCATGCACCAATTCGAGCACTCGAGTTGCTTTTTGTTCCTTTGGCCTGTATGTCTTCCTGATGATCTTCCCTTGTTGACAAGCATCACACGTATGAGTGCGATCACGTGATAGTTTGGGAAGGTCTCTAGCAGCATCACACTTTACCAGATCTTCCATAGATGGTTGACACAGATGACCAAGTCGCTTATGCCACAGCTGATTTTCTTCTTCTCTGGATAAAAGGCATGAATCTTCTTCCCCACCTACCAGGTAAAGATTCCCCTTTGTTCGTTTTCCCTGAAGAATGACTATTCCATCTTTTCCTTTAACAATACCCATCTTCTTGGTAAAAAGTATAGAGTGCCCAGAGTCACATAGTTGACTGACGCTAAGCAAATTATGACTGAGACCCTCTACCACCAAGACATCAGCATGTCTCATTTCTTTGCCCCCAAACTTGGATTTTCCTGAGCCAACAATCTTCAGGCCTTCATCATTTCCAAACTTGACAACTCCTTCTTTGTCATATTTTATGCCTGTAACCAGATCCTTATTACCCGTCATGTGGGATGTGCAACCACTGTCAAGGATCCAAACACCAGAACGATCTGATGCTTTAAGGGCAATTTCAGCAACTACGGCCTTCTCAGTTTTCTTCTTCCTAGTCCATACTTTTTCTTTCATACTCGGCATGGATTGAGGCTTCTGTTCTTTCTCAGAGTATGATGGACCAGCTTCATCTTGCAAAACTGCAAATCTGTTCTGAACTTTTAACTCACTTGTCGGTTTACTGATCTGCTGCTTGCGATCATTTTGATTCTGCTTTGACACATTTTTCTGAATGGCCGGAGTGCAGTACCTAGCCATGTGTCCAAATCCTCCGCACCAAAAACAGTGTCCTTCAAAAAATGTTCTGGGAAACCGTTCTCTGTTTGGCTGCCATCTCTGTTCTTGTTCCCTTCGATATCTTTTGGCTATGGAACACACATACTGTGAATGTCCCATCTTTCCACAACAGTAACACCTGATATAAGGTGAATTCCTTCGTGTTACTTCAGCACTACGAGTTTCCCCTTTGGATCTCTGAGTATTCCGATTCTGCTTTGTGCTCAAATCCACTTTCAATCTCGGAACAAGTGCTTGCGGTCTAACTTCAACTGCCGTAGATTTTTGTTTCTGATTAAGCCATGAATCAGCCTTAACATCTGAGTTCAATTGCTGCTTCTTTCCTGCTGAACTACTAGGCTCTTCTTTCTTCTTTTCTGTCTTTGTAACGACCTGATTTCCCAAGAATGTGTTGGGATTCAAAGGTTTTTCCTGGTCTTTTACTTTTCTCCGCAGACCGACAACTTCCTCTTCAAGCTCTTCAATACGCTTGACGTGATCTTTCACTTTTCTACTCAAGCAGTCGATCTCCCTTTTCTGCTCTTCAATCTTGAGCTTATGCTCATCAACCTTTTCTGTGCGCTCTGGCCTGGAAGACTTAAGATTTTCAATTTCTTTCTCAAGCTCAGACTTCTCTTCTTCTTGTTGTTGCATGTAGAGTTTGGCATCACGTACTATCTTATTGGCTTTCTTTGTTTTTGCTCGCCAAACATCTATCTCTTCAAGAGCTGCTTCTAATTCAGCTTCCATGTCAACTCTCCCTTCAATTTCTTCTTCTTCTTCATCAGTTTCAGTTTCTTTCTTTTCTAGAGTGCTACTAGCAACAGCCACCATCGCATTTTGACCACGATCTCTACAGTTTTCTATCTCTTCAACTTCTTCACCCTCAGACTCAGCTGAACTATCAATTTCTTGGGAAAGAAGATTCTTCTTTTTAAAGAAATTTCTCTTGAACTTCTTCTTCCCTTTCACATAGGCTGAAGATTTTTTCATGGGAATCTCAACTTCATCTTCATCGCTTTCTTCTTGAAACTTTTTGGGGCATCTTGCAGCAAGATGACCAACCTTTCCGCATCGGAAGCATGCTAGTGGAAGTTTCCCTTTAAACTTTCCTTTTCCTCTTTGCAGATTTGAAGAAAGGAACGACATCACCTCATCTGACTCTTCTTCCTCCTTAGAATCTTCAATAGTGAGCCTCTTCATGGCCTTAAATGCCACCTCTTTGGATTTCCCCTTTTCCACAGCATCGTTGTCATCATTTCTCATTTCATATGCAACAAGAGTGCTGTGTAGGTTATCCAATGTTAGCTCTTTCGGATCTTTATCTTCCAACACAGAAACTTTCGGATTGAACCGAGGTGGAAGCTTTCTCAAGATGCGCTTTACGATTTTAATGTCTTCGATAATTTCTCCAAGACCCCGCATGTCTTCTACCACAGCATTTACCCTGTCAAAGAATGCATCAACAGACTCATTCGGGTTCATTTTGAGATCTTCATACTTGTTCCACAACACTTGCAGCTTTGCCTCTCTGACTTTTGTATCCCCTTCATAAATATTCAAAAGTTTTTCCCACATGGCATGTGACGTTTTGCATGACATCACCTTTGTATAAATGGGATTAGAGAGTGCTCCCCCTAAGGCATTTATTGCTTTGGAATCAGCATCCAACTCTTTGTGCTCAGCTTCTGATAATGCACCACTAGTAATATCAGCTGTGATACCATGCATAGCTGCTGAAAACACATCCATTCCCAAAGATCGGAAATAGTGTTGCATTCGATTCTTCCATATCTGAAAATTACATCCGTCGAAGATCGGAATCCCTCTATGATTAGTGACCTCCATTGAGAGAAGACCAACTGTTAACCTTTCCCTCTGATACCACTTGTTAGGTCCACTAGGCTGAATACCCTGAGAGGGGGGGGGGGTGAATCAGGGTATGACTAATTAAAAATTAAAGCCCGTTCTGATCTTGTTTCGCTGTTAAGCAAAACACTCTTCTCTCTCTTTCCTGCTGCACAATATAAACAGAAAGTAAAGCAAGCACAGGACACAACAATTTTACTTGGTTCACCGCTAAGGGCTACGTCCAAGGAGCATACGCCGACAGGTTGCCGGTCGTACCAAGTCCACTAAACTTCACTAGCTGTGGATTACAATGTTCGGGCTAGATCACTTCTATGCCCAGGCTCACTGCCTATACAAGGTTTAGGGTCAGCTCACTGCTTTCCCAAGGGTCACTCCCTGTTTCTCTCTCTCTGGCTCACTGCCGGTGGAGAGGATCACCTTCTTCCTCTTCCTAAGCTCACTGCTCTTGGAAGGGATTCACTCACAGTTTATAGACCTGTAGGTCTCTTCATTTCCATTAAGGAATGCATCTTTCTCTGTATGTAGATGCTCTATTGAAGTCCAACTTTCACCCGCAGATGAATCTCACTTTGCACCGGATGTACCGGGCAACCTCAAGTTTTACGCGCAACCCTTACGGTGCCTTGCGCGCAATTTCTATGCTTTGCGCGAAATTCCTTTTTCGCGCAACCTTCAAATTTTACGCGCAGCCTGGAAACTGCCTTGCGCGCAATTCACTGCCTTTGCGCGAAATCCACTTTTCGTGCAACCTTCCTTTTACGCGCCAACTCAAACTTTCTGCGCAGCCTTTGCTTTTCGCGCAATCTGACTTTACGCGCAAACTTTAAGTTTACGCGCAACACCCTTTCAAACTTCAATTTCGCGCACCAGAGCTCGGGTATTTTCTATGTCTTGAACTCCACTGAATGGAGGAGGGTCACTTCATATTTATAGGCAAAATCGACCCCGCGCGAAAAACCCTCCTTGAGCGCGTAATCCGCGTTGATCGCGAAATACAAATCTTCCGCGCACAACCATTTTCCGCGCACTGCTCCATAATTTCGCGCACCTCATGCCTTTGCCATTTTACGAGCTTCGGACCTCGTAACACCTCTTGCGCGAAATACTTCATCCGCTATTTCGCGCGCCACTTCAATTTTCCGCGCACGCCTCCAAAATTTCGCGCGCCCCATGCCTTTACCGATTTTCAAGCTTTCGGCCTTGAAACATCTTTTGCGCGAAATACCATTTCGCGCAACCCGCTGTTTTGCGCGCCACACTTCAAGATTTCGCGCAACCCTCTAGTTTTGCGCGCCACGCTTGATTTTTCCGCACACCCACTTCATTTCTCTCTCCTCATCCTTTGCCAACAACATATCACTCCATTTTCCATTGGCGATTTTCAGGCCCAAAAATTTGGCAAACACTGGAAAACGGCGCCACCTTGTACTGCTCTTTTGTACCGCCTCCAGGTCGTCCTTTCCTTTGTCATAGTTCTTTGTCAACATGGAATGTCAACAACTTCTCGGGAACTCGACAATTCTCCATGGAAACCTGCTTTGTCAACAAACACAATCACCTCAAAAATGCTTCAATGATACCTTGAGGGATTTTTGCCCAACAATGTTGATGAGGAAGAGACTTGAGATGAAATTTTAAAGGAAAGATGTATTGCGTAATCAGATGGGGTAGACAAGCTAATGGAAGAAGTATGAAGTGGAATAATAAAAACATTTATGTATTTTTATTCAATAAGTATGTTATGTGAAAGGTGAAATATATAAGGATTTTTCAATTTATGTTTTTCGCTATGGATTTAAAAGAACACATTGAATGGTTTTGATGAAATAGAAATGTGATATAATAGAAAGATGATGTCCATGAAAAACAAATGATTAAGGGAAATATAACCATTAATATTTTCCTTATATTATGATAATGTTTTTTGGATAAAGATATGTGGGAAATGAATAATTAAATTCACTGATTCTTATTACCGTGGAACTAGTTACAAATATGTGGACAAGTATTTTATGCTATCATGAATGATGTTTAAAACTTATTAGATTTATGAAGTGTATTCAGTAATCTATTTAATAAATAATATTTCTTGTTTTATAGAAGTATTTATGGTAATGCAGGTTGTTACCATGTTCCAAGATAATTTACCATGAGGGTATTCACATGTTTGGAATATGAAAACCAAGAGCTACTTTATGATATTATGGGGATTAATGTTAAGATGATTTCATGACTCAGTTTCTAATGTTTTTGATTTTCATCCGTGAGAAGGGTTATAAGGTTAACCATTCACAAAAATTACAAGTTAAACTTTAATGCAAGTATCCATGCACTGATTTTGTATTTAAAACCATGTTTAAAAGGATATTTAGTAATTAAAATTATTTCAAGGATTTCCATCATATTTTAGAAATTATATTAGTGTGGATTTAAAAAAGAAAATCCTATATTTTCGGTGACAACCAATAAATTCTAGAAAGGCAGTTGGTCTTGAACCCATAACCTAAGGATGATAAGGTTTTCATACATACCACTTTCCTATGCGATGTCCTGGTTAATGTATAGTTATTATTGATGAATAACTATTTATGATAAAACGATAGTGCTAAATTTATGTTTATAGATTAATTTTTAACTATATTAATTTTTTATGAATATGTATTGGTAAATATTTATACTTTTCATTATTTTATGTGCCTTGAGATCTACTAAAAGTGTATTTTAGAACAGTAGTAATCATTGTTAATTTATGGATGTCCATTACACTATGTAATAGATGAATTTGAAAATGATAAAAGTATAAATAAAGAATGAAATTTTATTTATTGGAATATATCAAGTAAGTATATTTCCTTATATTATTCATCAATAAATGAAATAATCAAAGTTAGGATGATGATCAAAAGAGAGTGTGTTGTCCTAATAACTTAATTTTGTTAAACCAATGGCCTTTTAAATCATCACATATTTCGGAATTGGATTCCCTCAACTTTTCATTGATCATTCACTTGTTCATTAATGATGACCTAAATCACTCCTTATAAATATTTTTTTCCTCTATGTCCAATCATGACTCCCAACATATGTTCTTGTAATGGCCCGAACCTCTCCGGTTCACTACATTGTAAAAATGTGGTGTTGGAGGTGTTCCGGGAGGTCAAGGTGACTTATCCCCCAGCCACAGCCTACCGGTAGCTCGGTCTACCTATAGCCATAGCCTACCGGTAGCTCGGTCTACCGGTAGCCGCTGCCTACCGGTAGCTCGGTCTACCGGTAGCCACTGCCTACAGGTAGCTTGGTCTACCGGTAGCCGCCACCTACCAGTACCTCGGTCTACCGGTAGCTGCAGTCTAGCAGTAACTCGGCTAACACTTTGCCAAATTTCTAGTTCTGTGAACAGTATTTCTATCGGTGACCTTCTATCGGTAGACTTGAATAATGTTCTATCGGTGAGGATCTAACCGTAGACTTGTGTTTCTATCGGCAAGGTTCTATCGGTGACCTTTTCTTTCCTTTTCCAATTTTTGAGTTCTGTGAACAGTGTTTCCAGAATTTTAAGAGCTACCGATTCCATCCTTTGCCATATTTCACATTTGAACAGTGTTTCCCGAATCCTAAGAGCTACCGATTCCTTTGCCAAATTTCACGTTTGAACAGTGTTTCCAGAATCCTAAGAGCTACCAATTCCTTCCTTTTCCAAATTTCACATTTGAACAGTGTTTCCAGAATTCTAAGAGCTACCGATTCTTTCCTTTGCCAAATTTTGAGTATGTGAACAGTGTTTCTAGATTCCTACAGTTTTGCCCCTTTAGACGTTTTCTTTGACGTAAAATACTTTTTAAAGCCTTATTTTAAGGGCTCGTAAGGCCGTTTAAAATGCCATAAATCCTATATTAATTATTCCTAAGGCCATGATGTATTTACTTGGTCAAACCGCGTGGGTTAATGAGATCCGTTTTTAATGGAGAATTGACCAGATCTTAAACTGTCGCCCATTAAATCTTCAAAAAGGGATGAGATATCATTCTCCCTTGTTCATTCCCTTTGTTCTCAACTAAGAGGCACTAGGACCTTTCAATCCATTCCATAGGAGTTGCAAAATCAATCTTTACTCCTAGGATTGGTTCTGCTCTGTTTTGGATGCAACCGAGCCGTGTCGATCAATCTTCGATATAAGGTATGTTGTATCGTCGTTCTTTTGGGGTTTATCTTCTCCTATCCTCCTTTCCATGATTATACCATGTAATTTCCAAGATTCTAATGGGTTTTCTTGGGGTTGGTTGGTACTGTCGTACCGCCGCATCCTCTGATGGATACAGTTGTCGCGAGGCGAAGATCATGACCTGTTGTGTGGATAAAGAACGTGAGGAACTGTTTGAGTTAGGGGATTCATGGCTTAATTGTATATGTGCAATCGTAGAATTAGCATGATTTATCCCTTTGGATCACAATGAAATTGACCTAATTAAATACTTGAACCAGATTAAAAGAATTGGTTGATCGCATGTTGTAGCTTTATACCGTGATAACGGTTTGCCTCATGTTTTCCTAGATATAGTGATATCTATGTTTTCTTTGATTTGTTTTTCATTCATGATAGAAAATGATAATGAACGTAAAGCCGGAATTAATTGTTAATTAATTGGCTAAAGATAAAGAGGCATGTAAATTAATCTGGTTATTGTCGTTGTTGCAGTTGTTCTAATTTGAGGATAATCAAATTAGGGAAGGAAGCATGGTTATTTAATTGTGATAGCTTGCTGATTAGGTATCTGTGATTGGAACCTACGAATAACAAATCTGCCAGTTCAATATGGATTAAAGAACAGATTATGTGGGAATTTCCAAAGGGGTTCTGAGTTACCCTCTTGTTTGCTAAAGGGTCAAGAGCCCATGGTTGTGATTGTTGTTTTTCTGCTTCTTGTGCTGTGATGTGAGCCTGGATGGCTGTTGTGATATGTGGAGGCATGGAGGCCTTGTGGTTATGGAAGTGGATGACGCCTAGAGTGGCGATATGCATGAGTTATGCATGTGGGTGTCGGGGAGGACACCAGGGGTGATGGAATGGGATGGATGCGGTTGCTGGATGCTTGTGGTTTTCTTTGAATGTTAATATGCTTTTCTCTCCCCCACTTCTCAAGGTATCTGGTCTCGCTACCCTTATTCCGATGGAGGCGAAGACGTGCGGGGTATGCCACGTGCCTTCCGTGTTTAGCCTCTCGAGGGAAAATGGGTCTGTGCTCTTTCTATAGGCGGCAAAGACTCGACGGGTAGTATATCTACTCACCGTGTTGAGCCTCCTTTGTGTTTAGTAGCATAGGATGCTTTTCTAGAATGCCTAGGAGTGTGGGAAAGTAACTCTATAATGAATGTTTGATTAAATGGTGATAATCCACGGGGATTAAGGTGCTGGAATTTAAAGGTGATGTGAATCTAAAAAGGGGCAGTTGATTTTCAATGTGATGCCATTTCAGTTTAATGTGGAATTGTTCATTCTTAATTAATGTTTAAATAATTAATTAACATACAATGGAACTGGTAAAATGAGAATGGAGTAATCTAATAAAGCTCTTCAAATGTTTGTGTGCTTATAGGATACCTAGTCTCTGAAGTAGCAACCTGGAGTCTGAGAGACGTTAGCTGCAGTTGTATCTAAGACTAGGTAACTCCCATAGTGTGGATGTGAGTTACATATATATTCTATACTTTTTGTGTTGCTATACGCTACTCCACCCTGTCGGTAAGGGAAACTGAAACCCCGAGGATTCTGAGCCTTGGGGGGGGGGGTGTGTTTTCCCCAACATTCTGATGGGAGGTCGAATGGCTGACTACCCCCTTTGGCCCCTCTCTCTTCTCTTGGTAGATACTTGTGCCATGAGGCACAATGGTTAGTTACCCCATATATGTGTGCAGAGGGCTGTAATGGCTTGTGTTTATTCACATACATATATTCTGGATATAGTATCCTACGGACTACTATAGGTGTAACGTGTATAGGCTATGATGGCTTGAGGATCCTTACTCGGAGCATGGGCTATAATGGCTTGAGGTATAATACCCGATGTATGATACACGTTATGCGGGTTGTGGTGGCTCCCAGAAACTACCTGGTTAATTTTGGTTGTGAGGACGGTGTGTTGCTTCTCCTAGGTGTCTGCGGGCAAGCCTATGTGGTGCACGAGGTGCAGATTGTGGAGCTTAGCCCAGGTGTCTGCGGGCAAACCTTTGGAGAGAGATGCACATGACGTATGTCGTTGGGTCAAAGTGGCAAACCATTGGGGAAGTAGTAGTGGGGTACCCTTGATATTCTTTACTATATGCTATATTCTTGTATGTGTTACTTAGCGAGAGTATCCATGGTGAGGTTGGGAACATAGTATACCTGTTTAGGTGAAGAGTTAGTTTCACTTGTTGTTCACTGGGCTTTAGCATGCTTTCTTTACTTTTGCACGAGAGGCTTGGGGAGGATCCTACTGAGTATACTGTTATACTCACCCTATGTATATATAAACTGTTTTTCAGGTCACTTGGAGCAGGCTGGAGATCAAGTTGGTTACTACTAGCTTACAGTTGGAGGAGGAGCTATTCGGGCTTGTGGTCCCTGCCTTTTTTACTTTCTTTTGGGTACTTTTAGTTTCCCCTTCCAGCTGTAGTACTTTTTCATGACATTTCATATATGTACTTGGGTTTCTTTCATATTTCAGTTCTGAGTTGGAGTTGGTTGGAGTCTATTCTATCTCTCTCTTCTGCATGTGTTCTCTTAGAGGGTAATGCCTCCCATTTGTATGTTTATTATACCCTCGGTGCTAGTCGCCAACCCGGGGCCTACTGGAGGCGGGACTTGGGGGTCATTATCTCTCTTCTCACATTGTCGGTCCCGGAGGGGTACACTTTGTGGGGAGGGGGTCTTGACAGAGTGGTATCAGAGGTCTGGTTGAGGGATAGGATGGAGTTTGGAGTTAGACACAGGTGAGGATGCATGGGGTGGTAGGGAAACAGTGTCATTCATGTTTAGAAAGTGGGGTAAACACTGGAGACCGGCAGAGACATAGGCGTTTAGGGACCCCTATGGTCTGTGGCACGGACCTTTAAGTTTACGATGGCTACTAAACAAAGTGATACTGGTTGCAGGGTAGAGACCTAGGAAAGAATCATGCATCATTATTCTTTGAGCCTATGTTTGAATGGGTAGATCTTGGGATAGGTAACCTACAAATTAATAAAACACAACAATTAATTAATGTCAAGTCTTCCATATTCCAGGCTTAGGAGTTCTAACAGTTGTTATTTTACAGGTATGGCTCTAGGTCGACGTCCTCGTCAGGTTTACGCAGAAGATGCCCAGCAGGCTATTCCAGCAGATCACCACCGAGTAGAGGTTGACGAAGATGACACTTGGAGGAAGACACTTAGAGAGTTTCAGCGCCAGAGTCTACAGAAGTACGAGGGCTCCGTTTCAGATGTAGTCATAGAAGGCTGGTTGGAGGAGGTCGAGATAGGCTTCGGTTTGATTCGTGCTCGGAAGGAACACTGGGTGTCCTTGGTTGTGGCGATGCTACTTGGAGCAGCGAGGCAGTGGTGGTTCTTGTTCCTTGGGGGTCGTGAGGAGTCAGCGATCTCATGGGAGGAGTTTCGAGACAGGTTTAGAGTCGAGTTTCTTTCGTCGACTACGAAGGCGTCCAGTGGCCAGGAGCTTCTTACCCTTCGACAGGGGAGCTCCAGTGTTCGGGAGTTTGGAATCCGTTTCAGGAACCTTCTACGATATGCTTCAGAACTGTTACCAGATGAGGAGGCCAGGGCGAGGCATTTCGAGGAGGCTTTGCATCCAGAGATCCAGTGCCAGGTCACCCCATTTATGCTGAAGACATATCTTGAGGTGCTGGAGAGGGCAGAGGTTGTTGAGAGGACTTTGTCCAGGACTGGATCGTCACGAGAGGGGAATCGTCATGATTCCTCACGAAGCAGAGCTGTGGTCTGGGGTTCTCGGTTTTCAGGACAGAAGAGTTTCCGTTCACCTGGGGGTAGGTCCCAGCCCTTCCCATCTCGTTTCTCTGGAGGCAGTAACTCTCAGGCCTATGCCAAGGGATCCGAAGATTGTTTTTCTTGTGGTGGTCGTGGTCATCAGCAGCGGGAGTGCCCGACTTTTCAGAGCAGTTATCATGCACCGGGCGCTCCGCTCCAGGTTCCTCCGTTGAGGCAGTTCCAGCCAAGGCAGCAGTAGCAGGTTGCACCAGCTTTAGATCACCAGAGGGTAGATGGAACAGGTAGAGGACAACCCCATGACGCTCTCCGTCCTCAGAGAGTAGAGCGCAGCCGTGGTGGTGGTTGTCATCAGGGTTAGAGAGGTCGTGGAGGAGGTCGTGGTCAGCTTCATGCTCTAGCGTTGCCAGCCCCAGGCGAGCCAAATGTCGTTCGAGGTACACTTTTCTTGTTTTCTACCTTGGTGTATGCCTTGTTTGATTCAGGAGCAACACACTCCTTCATATCACCTACCCTTGTCCATGCTTTGGGACTTTAGGTAGAGAGTCTTCCAGTGCCCTTGGCGTTGACTACACCATTTGGAGGTCGAGCCGACTTGTTTGACGTATGTAGAGACTGTGAGCTAGTGTTGGGGAAACACCGCTCTTTGGGAGATTTCCTATGTTTACGAATACAACCAGATGATGTCATACTTGGCATGGATTGGTTGTATTCGGTGCAGGCTATTGTGGATTGCTACAGGAAGAAGGTCATTTTCTTTGATGAAGTTGGAGAGGAAGTGGTGTTTGTTGGTGAGAGAGATCCTCGAGTGAGTCATAGACGAGTTCCATCCTTATCATCCATGATGGCTGGGATGATGCTGAGTTCTTCAGAGGTTCAACAATTGGCGTTTCCTAGGGTCGTAGAGGAGTACCCTAACGTCTTTCCAGGAGAGGTTGTATCCTTACCCCCTTGACGAGAGATCGAGTTTGGGATCAAGCTACAGCCAGGAGCATCCCCTATCTGTATGTCACCATATAGGATGGACCCTTCTGAGTTATGAGAGCTACGTATTCATCTTGATGGTCTGTTGCAGTGTGGTTTTGTTTGGGCAAGTGTGTCACCTTGGGGTGCACCAGTTTTGTTTGTGAAAAAGGTTGATGGCAGTTTGCGGTTGTGCGTCGATTACCGTCGATTAAACAAAGTGACAATAAAGAACCGCTATCCTCTCCTATGGATTGATGACTTATTCGATCAATTGAAGGGTGCACGTTGGTTCTCAAAGATCAACTTGCGGTCAGGATATCACCAAATGCGTGTAAAGGATGAGGATATCCCAAAGACTGCTTTACGTTGTCGTCACGGGCATTATGAGTTTGTTGTAATGCCATTCGGCGTGACGAATGCTCCAGCTGTTTTCATGGGGTTGATGAATGCTGTGTTCTGTGAATTCCTGGAAAAGTTTGTTTTGGGTTTCATCGATGAAATCCTTGTGTACTCCACATCTGAAGTGGAGCATGCAGAGCATCTATGAGCCGTTTTGGGAATTCTTCGCCAACATCAGTTGTTTGGGAAGTTGTTGAAGTGTGAGTTTTGGGCTCGAGAAGTTCGTTTCTTGGGGCATGTTGTGTCCCAAAAGGGATTAGCTGTGGATCCTTTAAAGATAGAAGCAGTGGTGTTATGGGCAGCCCCCAAGACCGTGTCAGAGGTGCGAAGTTTCCTTGGTCTCACAGGCTTTTATAGGAAATTTGTAGCCAATTTCTCCCAAGTTGCGACTCCTCTAACAGCCTTGAACAAGAAGGATCAAGCGTTCATATGGACTGATCAGTGTCAGGAAGCTTTAGAGTATCTAAAAGAGAAGTTGGTAAGTGCCCCAGCCCTTTTTCTTCCAGCGGAGGGAGTCCAGTTTGATGTTTTTTGTGATGCTTCACATCTGGGGCTAGGCTGTGTTCTCATGCAGCAGAGGTCAGTTGTTTCTTATGGGTCTCGGCAGTTGTGTCCCCCTGAATGCAACTATGCCACCCATGACCTTGAGTTGGCAGCCGTGGTGTTTGCTCTAAAGTTGTGGAGACATTACCTAATTGGTGAGCACTTTGTGGTTTCACCGATCATAAGAGTTTGAGGTATGTTTTCTCCCAACATGACTTGAACATGAGGAAGCGTTGGTGGATGGATTTCTTGCAAGAATACGACTTTGAAATATCGTGTAGACCTGGAAAAGGGAATGTTGTAGCTGACGCACTAAGCCGAAAGACACGTAATGATGTTGTGCGTGAATCTGGTGATTCATGGAGAGTGATAGAAGAGCTATCATCTTTGCATCTTCATATGGGAGAAGTTGGGGGTAGAGGTTGTCTTTTCTAGATGATGATGCAGTCATCCCTGATGCAGAAGGTGGAAGAGTCTCAGTTGGGTGATCTAGAGGTGGAAGTTTGGAGAGACAGAGTTGTTTGTTGTGAGGCCCCTGATGGTTGGTCGGAGGATGAACAACACCGAGTGTTGTATCATGGCAGGCTTTTTGTCCCCTTGGCGATGCACGAGACGGTTCTCCGAGAGTTCCATAGTTCACCCTTTTTAGTACATCCTGATGTGACAATGATGTACTAATCCTTGAGGAGTCAGTTTTGGTGGCCTGGGCTGAAGCGTACGGTTGCAGAATGTGTGTCTCGATGTTTAGTCTGCTAGAAGGTGAAGGCTGAACACTGTGTTCCAGGTGGTCTTCTCCAGCAATTGGAGATTCCTCAGTGGAAGTGGGAGGACATCTCAATGGACTTCGTTACAGGTTTAACTCGAGCTCCGGGAGGACATGATGCTATATGGGTGGTAGTGGATCATTTAACAAAGTCGGCCCATTTCATAGCGATCAAGGAGTCAAGCTCAGTGGAGTTTCTATCGAGACAGTATCTGGAGTAGGTGGTGAGGCTTCATGGAGTAACTAGGATGATCATTTCTGATCGAGAACCTCATTTTACCTCCAGAGTGTGGAGAGGTGTCCAGCAGGCTTTTGGCTCTCAACTGTGCCTTAACACTACTTTTCATCCTCAAACGGATGGTCAGACAGAGCGAACCATCCAGAATCTTGAAGACATGTTGCGCTCTTGTGTTCTTGATTTTGGAGGTTTATGGATGAAGCACTTAGCCTTGGTAGAGTTCGCTTACAATAATAGTTTTCACTCTACCATCGGTATGGCGCCGTTTGAAGCCTTGTATGGCCGGTCATGCCCTTCTCCG
Source organism: Viscum album (assembly GCA_963277665.1). Taxonomy (NCBI): domain Eukaryota; kingdom Viridiplantae; phylum Streptophyta; class Magnoliopsida; order Santalales; family Viscaceae; genus Viscum; species Viscum album. Next base: position 809,674,307 of record OY728158.1, on the reverse strand, counting down.
TTGTGTGGGACTGGGGTCGGAGAGTCAAAAATTCTCAGACCAGAACTAGTGCAGAATACAACAGAGATGGTTCAGGTGATTCGTGAGAGGATGAAGATAGCACAGGATCATCAGAAATCATATCCTAATCAAAGAAGGAGACCGTTAGAGTTTAATGTTGGGGATCATGTGTTTCTAAAGGTGACTCCCCGTCGTGGGCAGTGAAGGTTTGGTCGTGGAAGTAAGCTTTCTCCCCGATTTGTTGGGCCTTTCGAGGTGTTAGCTCGTGTTGGAGCTGTGGCGTATCGAGTAGCACTTCCCCCTCATATGAGTCAGATACATGATGTTTTCCATGTATCACAGCTCCGTTGCTACCTTCATGGTGAATCTCATGTTATCGATTAGGGAGAGATCGATATTGATGATGATGCAACCTTCGAGGAGCGACCTGTGGTGATCCAAGACTGCAAGGAGAAGGTGTTACGTGGGCGTTCTATCCCCTTAGTTCGTGTCTTGTGGCGACACGGTGGCATGGAGGAGAGTACATGGGAGCATGAGTCACAGATACGTGCTCAATACCCAGAGTTGTTTAATGTTTAACTCTTTTCATGTAGTGATATTTCCTTAATGGTTAGACCTTTTATGTTTTATTTATGTACCTTTTATGTGATGTTATGATTGAATTGTTTGGATATGGATTGTTTGTTTCCATATTCTCGGATGTCGTAGTTTTGTTCCAGCTTTCGAACAACTCATGGTGGTTTTCCCCTGAGAGGTATCTTATGGGGTGGTTGTTCGGACCCCTCTTTTCCTCGGAGTTGGTTTTTAATTCTCGAGGACGAGAATGTTTTGAGAGGTATCTAATGTAAGGTCCTGGACCTCTCCGGTCCACTAATTTGTGAAAATGTGGTGTCGGAGGTGTTCCGGGAGGTCAAGGTGACTTATCCCCCAGCCGTAGCCTACCGGTAGCTCGGTCTACCGGCAGCCACAGCCTATCGGTAGCTCGGTCTACCAGTAGCCGCTGCCTACCGGTAGCCGCAGTCTAGTAGTAACTCGCTAACACTTTGCCAAATTTCTAGTTCCGTGAACAGTATTTCTATTGGTGACCTTCTATCTGTAGACTTGAATAATGTTCTATTGGTGAGGATCTAACGGTAGACTTGTGTTTCTATCGGCAAGGTTCTATCGGCGACCTTTTCTTTCCTTTTCCAGTTTTTGAGTTCTGTGAACAGTGTTTCCATAATTTTAAGAGCTACCGATTCCATCCTTTGCCAATTTTCACGTTTGGACAGTGTTTCTAGAATCCTAATAGCTACTGATTCCTTCCTTTTCCAAATTTCATGTTTGAACAGTGTTTCTAGAATCCTAAGAGCTACCGATTCCTTCCTTTTCCAAATTTTACGTTTGAACAGTGTTTCCATAATTCTTAGAGCTACCGATTCTTTCCTTTTCCAAATTTTGAGTATGTCAACAGTGTTTATAGATTCCTACAGTTTTTCCCCTTTTGATATTTTCTTTGATGTAAAATACTTTTTAGAGCCCTATTTTAAGGGCTCTTAAGGACGTTTAAAATTCCAGAGATCCTATATTAATTATTCATAAGTCCAGGATGTATTTACTTGGTCAAACCGCGTGGGTTAATGCGATCCGTTTTTAATGGAGAATTAACCAGATCTTAAACTATAGCCCCATTAAATCTTCAAAAAGGGACGAGATATCATTCTCCCTTGTTCTTTCCCTTTGTTCTCAACTAAGAGGCACTAGAACCTTTCAATCCTTTCCGTAGGAGTTGTACAATCAATCTTTACTCCTAGGATTGGTTCTGCTCTGTTTTGGATGCAACCGAGCCGTGTCGATCAATCTTCGATATAAGGTATGTTGTATCATCGTTCTTTTGGGGTTTATCTTATCCTATCCTATATTCCATGATTATACCATTTAATTTCCATGATTCTAATGGGTTTTCTTGGGGTTGGTTAGTACTGTTGTACCGCAGCATCCTCCGATGGATGCGGTTGTCGCGAGGGGAAGATCGTGACCTGTTGTGTGGATAAAGAACGTGAAGAACTGTTTGAGGTAGGGGATTCATGGATTCTCTAATTGTATATGTGCAATCATAGAATTAGCATGATTTATCCCTTTGGATCACAATGAAATTGACCTAATTAAATACTTGAACCAGATTAAAAGAATTGGTTGATCGCCTGTTGTTGCTTTATACCGTGATAACGATTTGCATCATGTTTTCCTAGATATAGTGATATCTATGTTTTCTTTGATTTGTTTTTCGTTCATGATAGAAATTGATAATGAACGTAAAGCCGGAATTAATTGTTAATTAATTGGCTAAAGATAAAGAGGCATGTAAATTAATCTGGTTATTGCCGTTGTTGCAGTTGTTCTAATTTGAGGATAATCAAATTAGGGAAGGAAGAATGGTTATTTAATTGTGATAGTTTACTGATTAGGTATCCATGATTGGAACCTACGAATAACAAATCTGCCAGTTCAATATGGATTAAAGAACATATTATGTGGGAATTTCTAAAGGGGTTCTGAGTTACCCTCTTGTTTTCTAAAGGGTCAAGAGCCCATGGTTGTGATTGATGTTTTTCTGCTTCTTGTGCTGTGATGTGAGCCTGGATGGCTGTTGTGATATGTGGAGGCATGGAGGCCTTGTGGTTATGGTAGTGGATGACGTCTAGAGTGGCGATATGCATCAGTTATGCATGTGGGTGTCGGGGAGGACACCAGGGGTGATGGAATGGGATGGATGTGGTTGCTGGATGCTTGTGGTTTTCTTTGAATGTTAATCTGCTTTGCTCTTCCCAACTGCTCAAGGCAGCTGGTCTCACTACCCTTCTTCCAAAGGAGGCGAAGACGCGCGGGGTATGCCACGTTCTTTCCGTGTTTAGCCTCTCAAGGGAAAATGGGTCTGTGCTCTTTCTATAGGTGGAAAAGACTCGACAGGTAGTATATCTACTCACCATGTTGAGACTCCTTTGTGTTTAGTAGCATAGGATGCTTTTCTAGAATGCCTGGGAATGTGGGAAAGTAACTCTATAATGAATGTTTGATTAAATGGTGATAATCCACGGGGATGGAGGTGCTGGAATTTAAAGGTGATGTGAATCTAAAATGGAGCAGTTGATTTTCAATGTGATGCCATTTCAGTTTAATATGGAATTGTTCATTCTTAATTAATGTTTAAAGAATTAATTAACGTACAATGGAATTGGTAAAATGAGAATGGAGTAATCTAATAAAGCTCTTCAAATGTTTGTGTGTTATAGGATACCTAGTCTTTGAAGTAGCAGCCTGGAGTCTGAGAGACGTTATTTGTAGTTGTATCTAAGACTAGGTAATTCCTATAGTTTGGATGTGAGTAACATATATATTCTGTACTTTTTGTGTTTCTATACGCTACTCCACCCTGTCGGTAAGGGAAACTGACACCCCGGGGATTCTGAGCCCTGGGGGGGTGTTTTCCCCAACATTCTGATGGGAGGTCAATTGGATGACTACCCCCTTTGGCCCCGCTCTCTTCTCTTGGTAGATACATGTTCCATGAGGCACAACAGTTAGTTACTCCATATATGTGTGCAGAGGGCTGTAATGGCTTGTGGTTATTCACATACATATATTCTGGATATAGTATCCTACGGACTACTATAGGTGTAACGTGTATAGGCTATGATGGCTTGAGGATCCTTACTCAGAGTATGGGTTGTAATGTCTTGAGGTATAATACCCGATGTATGATACACGTTATGCGGGTTGTGGTGGCTCCTGGAAACTACCTGGTTACTTTTGGTTGTGAGGACGGTGTGGTGCTTAGCCCAGGTGTCTGCGGGCAAGCCTTTGGAGAGAGATGCACATGACGTATGTCGTTGGGGCAAAGCGGAAAACCAGTGGGGAAGTAGTAGCGGGGTACCCTTGATATTCTTTACTATATGCTATATTCTTGTATGCGTTACTTGGCGAGAGTAGCCATGGTGAGGTTGGGAACATAGTATACCTGTTTAGGTGACGAGTTAGTTTCACTTGTTGTTCACTGGGATTTAGCATGCTTTCTTTACATATGCACGAGAGGCTTTGGGAGGATCCTACTGAGTATACTGTTATACTCACCCTATGTATATATAAAATGTTTTTCAGGTCACTTGGAGCAGGTTGGAGATCACGATGGTTACTACTAGCTTACAGTTGGAGGAGGAGCTGTTCGGGATAGTGGTCGCTGCCTTTTTAACTTTCTTTTGGGTACTTTTAGTTTCCCCTTCCAGCTGTAGTACTTTTGCATGACATTTCATATATGTACTTGGGTTTCTTTTATATTTCAGTTCTGAGTTGGAGTTGGTTGGAGTCTATTCTATATCTCTCTTCTGCATGTGTTCTCTTAGAGGGTAATGCCTCCCATTTGTATGTTTATTATACCCTCGGTTCTAGTCGCCAACCCGGGGCCTACTGGAGGCGGGACTCGGGGGTCATTATCTCTCTTCTCACATTGCCGGCCCAGGCGGGGTACACTTTGTGGGGAGGGGGTCGTGACAGTTCTCCTATGTGAAAACATAGTTATATGTTTCTTTGCATAATTGTTATAGTTTGAACATTTTATTTTAAGGTAAGTTCTAGTATCCTTTTTTACAATGTGGGTTTTTATGAATGAAAAATTCCAGTATTAAACATTTTATAACCTCTACAAATATCAATGGTGAAATTCATTTTACACGAGGTAGAATGTAACACTTGATATTTTGTGAATTATATTTTTTTCATTAATGTAACGTTTCAAATTTTTTTATTTCACATAACAATTGAAATAGTTGATTTTATATTAAAAATATATATTTGTATTGTATTATATAGAACTCTCCATTAATCTTGAACTACACAAACAATGTTTGTCTTTATCTACATAGAATATTATGGTTGGCTAGCATTACATGTAATAATTAATGTCCTCAATGGCTTGCATAACATGCATGATCGAGTTTTACCAAACAATAATATATTACTAAAATTTTATTATTTAATAAAATAAGATATAACCTATTATTAATTAACTAATTTATTAAAATATAATGTTTTAAAAAATATAATATACATTCATAGGTTATCAATTAATTATAAATGAATATAAAAACCGATTGAATATAAAGGAAAATATTAATATTTCTATGCTCACAAAGATATTTTACACTAATAAACTAAATCTATCACAATTAGTGAGTGATATTAACGTAATACATATGTAATTTATTTAATAAAATATTTGTTGTATTCATCCAATAGATTGGATGGACATAAGATAAGAACAAATGTAATTTTATGCCTAAAAACCACAATTTTTATAATGGTTGTTTTAACGCCTTTTAATGGAGAACCCATTTTAAATCCAATTTTTGGATCTTTAATAGAATATATATGAAAAAAAATTTATCATTGTATTTAAAACATAAATATTAGGTTAGTATTTATTTGGTAATTTTTGGTAAGGTTTCATTTTTAATGAATAGTTAAAAATACTGGATTTTAATTCAAAAATGAATTTCATATAAGTTATTTATATAGATAAATTATATTTTAAATGGATTTATATGTATTATCATATAATTTTTTTATAAATTAATCCAATATAAGCCATTGAATCTAATTAGCACGTAAATTTTATATTAAAACATATCAAACATTTGAATGTTTTTAATTTAAAAATTTGTACTACTGACCTGATTGTGGGATTAAATTTAAATTAATTTCTGGCTCTTATTAGATTTAAATTTTAAAGAATGGGTTCCATATTAGGAATCATCATAAGTTTTAATTTCTAAAAAGTTAAAATTATTTTTTACACCAAAATGATTAGTGAATGTAATTAAAATTAATTACATAGATTAATGTATAATCAAGATTAACTAAAGATTAAACTATACATTTAAGACCCAAAACAATATAGAAACTTGTAAAACACCCATTTTATGGACATTATTCTGCCAATAAACTCAATGTTTTCTGGTTTCTATGACTTTTATTGGTAATAACATGGGTAGACCTAACCTGTTTTCAAAAAAGACAACAATGTCCTTTCCCTTCCCTATAAAAGGCCACCAAATCTCCCTCTTCTTAACACCTCTCAAACCAAATAGGTCTATCCACGATCATCCCAATAAAATAATAATTTTTTCCCTTAGTTCTTTAAGAATACATTTATGATGAATATCTCAAAATGAATCATTTTGGCACAACCCAATAATAGATATCCGATTAAGAGATAACACCTTCTCTCAAGCCCCATTATATTATTTTCCAACTACACACCATACAATATATCTATTACAATATTTTATATTGAAAAAAGTATCCTAAATATAATAATATTTTGTTATTACAATGTTTTTACCTAAAATTACACACACCTCAATCAAATGGGTAACAATCATACTATTAATGTATACAATGAACTTCTACCCCACAAAACGATGATTATACAATTTTTTATTATCAACTATCATGGGGGACATTTTGATTGAAACTATATATATATATATTATTTTATAAATATTATTTCTTTATGATTTTATATTACCTTTATAACATATATTATTTTACTTTCCATTTGGTGTAAATACGATAATATTGTTTTATGAAGTGTGGACTACCGGCCCCTCAAAGCAATGTGATTCGTTCACAGACTATGTGGAATGTATTACAGATTGGTTTAGTAAAATTATATGATATATATAACTTTAAAATGATACGTTAATGATATTATATACATATATACATGTATTTCATTTTCGTTCTTTCTTTTAATATGACAATACACACGGAAACAACGTCGATGTGTACATACGACTTATTGTCTCTGTGAACAGTATATTCTATTTCATAATTATATATTACATAGAATATTATAATACAAATATAATGGATATAATTTATATTTATATAATATTTTACATTCTGGAATCATGATATAAGTATAGGGGAAAAAGATATAACAAATTAAGACACATGCGATGAACAAAGGGATCATTTTCCAAAGTGAAACATTTACATATGATGGTTATGAAGTGAGTAATATAAGGTCATAATCAATCCATACATGGTATTATATATAATATTATAGTTAACTAAATTATTTATAATAAATTTATAATTATTACATAGTTGGTTTGAGAAAGTATGATGATAGTCAAGACACAATGTATGGGCATTCCATCTCACTTTTTATTTCTGTGAGATATATGCTATGTTCTCTGCTATCACCTTTTGTGTGGTGTATATACTAGATATGATTGTATTATATGTATATTATAATTAAATTTAATGGTATTGACATATCCATTTTATTATATTTATTTCAAGTGGATTATGTTTCAAAAGTTAATAAATCAGTGAAATAGTTTTCTCTTAATTTTCATTCTTTGAGACTCATGTATTGTTATGAAGATAAATTCTCTATCAAGGTTTATATAATTCCTTTTTAAATTGTATATATTTAATTTAATTATTTTAATGATATTTAATTTTCAGGTAATTTCTTTTTCTTACATAGTGCATATGATTCCATGTTACCATGTTATGAGTGTTCATTGAGGCAATCTGATCACTTTTAAAGATTGTTCATGCTTATGCTTTCATTGATGAAATATTATGATCCATCTCTCAAGAAAATTCTTGAATTTTAATATCCTCCAATAATTAATTTTTTTTCATACATTGGTACCATTTATTACTCTCTTTGTTATATAAGATATTTAATAATGTGTTTTCATGAATGCCCGACTTAACCCTCTCTTCGGTCAAAAAATATACATTCTTTCAAAACCAAGATTTCTAAAAAGGGTATCCAAAAACATTGTACCATTATACATAATCATTAAAAATCATTTGTACCCTTTACCAATGTTTTCAACAAAATCATCTTATTACATTCCAAAAAATTCATTTCTCTAGACTTTTTACCATGTGAAAGGAATGTTATTCTTACCTCATATGACATGTATAGATTTTTCTGATGTCATATCATTGTAGATTCCTTTTCATTTTTAAATTGTTAATTTTTATGAAAATATTTTAAAATTTTATTTATAAGGAAATTATTTTTTTAATTTTTTTCAAGCCTTATTTCTTATATTTCAATGTATTGTCAAATAAATGGTTTTCAAAACATTTTCAATCTCCTTTCATATGTTTGCAAGTAAAAAGGGTTTCAAATTTTTTTCAATATTTCCATATATGTTTTCAAATTATTTCCAATGAAATGGTTTTGAAATAATTTCAATATCCTTCATATGTTTTCATGTAAAACATTTGTCAAAACAATTTTATCCTTTATTCATATATTTTCAAATTGTATTCAAAGAAAAATCTTTTTAAAATGTTTTAATGATTATTTAATAACTTTTCAAGTAAAAGTATTTTATAAACGATTTCAAGTATTCTTTAAAAGTTATCAACATATTATATATTTTTTGAAATGGTTTTATGTATTATAAATTATTTTATAAAGATGAAAGGATATTTTACTCAATAAATGTTTTTGAAAGATATTTCAAAATTAGTTTCAATATGTGATGTAATTTGTTGATGATACTCACTAACATATAATAAATGATCTCAATGTTCTATTCGTATTCTTTATATTAATTGGATATGTTTAATGTCATAGTATTTATGAAACCCATTTCTCTTTCACAATTTATATTTTTATGTAATCCATTTCTATTTCATAGGTTATATGTTCATGAAATCTGTTTTTCTTTCACGGGTTATGATTTTGATGAAATGATTGTGAAAACTGTCTTTTCACGTGTTATTATATGATTACATGTTTATAATTCCTACTTAATTTCATGGGATTTGATATAGTTTTTTAGGATATTGTGGCACAGGTTTGTATGATTTCACAATGAGATGAGTGGGAAAAATATATCCCTCTAATGAATTTGGTAAAGATTTATATCTCATGAGATAGACTAAGATGGTCTTGGGAATGAACGATGACTATTAATATTTCCATGGGAGTGAACCATGACAACTAAGATGGTATGAGAAGTGAACTCTTTCAACTAAGATGAACATGGTAGTGAATCGTGACTACCAAGAAGGTATGTGGAGTGAACCCATACTAACAATATGGTCTTTGATGCGATGCCTTGGATATTTTGGAAATAATATCATATGCTTATGTGTCTGCCAAAATACCATGTTTTATTCCTTTATTTTGTTGTCATGATTTATTCTCTTAATTATGTTATGATCTATGTCTTAAGAATTTCTAATCTTTAGAATGATCTCTAATATACTGTGTATGATCTTCAAATGTTATGCTCAAGTTAAATACCCTTTTTTCATGTTATTCTTACAAAATTACTTTATATACCCTTACTAAGAATATGAGATCACCCCTTATTATGATTACATTCCCCAGATTATGAATAATGGTCTCAGGAATAAGTACTAAGGGTAGAGATCTGAATGAGAGATGTTAAAGATCATTCACAAGGATATAAGATTTTGTTTCCATGTTTCCAAAGACACTATGTTATTATTGTCCTCAGGCATGTATTATTGTAATGTACTAAATAATAATTTTAAATGGTGTAATATAATTTTATTTTAAGCCTGGTTCACTATACTATAGACCCCAAATAACTATTAGAGATTTTTTTGAACTTTGAATTTAATTTACCAATATGATTTTTTTTACAATATCATTTTGTTTTTAAAACACATTGAACATAATCTTAAAACCCTTTCCACATTTTATTAAAATCCAAGGTTGGGAAAATAATTTGACCCATCTAATGACCTTAGATTATTGAAAAAATGAAATTTTTATCAAATTTTGAATGAAGTAATTTCATCAAAACACAATTTAATTTTATATTTCATTCCATGACATTCTACCCAATATTTGAAATCACTTCTCTATGATTTTTCAAAACATATTTTTACACCTTATCACAATGTCAATTTTATTTAGAGAATTAAGAAATAACTGAATAGCCACAAACATTTTAGTAATCTAGTCAAAACAGTTGATCATTTAAGGAATTTATCTATATATGATTGAGTATTTATTTTGACTTTCAAGTCCCTTTTTCAATAAACTATATTTCCAAGTTGATAATTACATATAAAATTATATCACGTAGATTTCATAAATGATATTGTTACAAAGACACATTACAAGACAAAAAAACCTATATAACTTAGAATAACATTTTATTCCTAATCATTTTTCAAAAAAGTGCAGAGAAGAGAAAAGTGAATTGACATATCTGTTTGAACTGATGTAAGTTAGTGTTAATTTTTTTATCGATTCTATTTTATAAAAATCATATCATTAAGGGTTTTAAAATGTGATAGATGCCATTCAAGGTTGTGAATGATAGTCGACCACTACTTTGAAGTGAAACATACCCCTATTTCTCTAAAAAATTCAAATTTACAATAAATTATAGATCTGAAACCAATTGGAATATACTATTAAAAATTAAATTATAGAGGAAATAGAATGTTTTTATTTATGATTTTATTTAATGATGGAGTTCCATTGAATTTTATGTGGAGTTTGAAAGACAACATGTTTTGTAATGGATAAAAAATATACTTATTAATATACTATACAAGTTATCTGTATCTAATGGTGTATTTAAGGGATTTTATAAGTTTCATAATGAAGGACATATTTCCCATTACAATGGAAAAAAAAATAATTCAAAATATGATTAACGGTAGATCTCATACTTACTTGATGAAATAAAAATCCACATTTTGTTTGAAAGAGTAGAACCAAATTTAAAATAAGTCCTCATCAATGAAAACCTTCTGAATAAAATAGAGAATGGGAATGTTTAAGAACAATAAAATTACAGAAGTGTAAACATTGTTATCAAAACTCAAAGAGTTAAATTGGGACTAGTAAAAGAATAAGGTAAGGGAGGAAGATATTGTTTTAGGAAATTAAAAATAATGTTTATGATTCAATCATAGAGACTAAGTCCTCAAATATACCTCATATTTTGAAAAGAAAACCCACCAAACCTATAAATACACACAATGTTCATACATAGATATAACATATTAATTGATGAATACCCATTAAATAATATAATTATCGAATCCAAAATCTTATTGGTATAATGCCTTTGGAAACATTGAAAAAATAAATAATTACTTCAATGGTGAACTATATCATCTCCCACTGGGTTAATTATATATATAACCCTTCTTAGACTTATCATAAATAAAAATGTTCTTTATAACCTTTTTAAGAAAACATAATAGATTGTTAAAATGGATCCTCAGTGAGCGTAAACAAGGTATATTTCAATGATCACATAAAAATGACATGGGGATAAGGTCATGAGAACATGAACATGAAATTTGGAAACCACACCATATATATAATATATCATAACATGGGTCATGGAATATATCATGGATGTTCATAAGACATGAATCCTAAAGTAATAAAAGTACATAATCCATGAGAGAATAAAATAGGAATAATATATTGATTTGTGGAAGACGCATAATCTTATAACATTGTGTACATGAATATATATATACAGGTTCACTCATTTAGTTATAGAAATGAAATTATTCTCTATCATAATCCTATTTACTTGAAATTTGATCCACACATAAAATATTTAACTTTAAATAAGGTTCACACATAACATATCAATAACAAATTTAGTATAGGGGGATATTGGTCCCACTAATCCTTGTTTATAACATGACCACCATCCTTGGTTATAATATAACCTCCATCCTTTTTTATAATGTTACCAACATCCTTTGTTATAATATAACCAATATCCAATAATGAAAACTGTTAAAATTTATTCCAAAATATAATAAAAGATTCATCATATAATAACTCAATAAAACAAATGGTTCCCATAAAACGTTAATCACATTATTACCCATGGAAAAGGAATGAGCTTCATAAAAAAATTTCATTATAAAATTAAACCATATGGAGGAACCAAAAAGGTATCATAGGATAAAATCATCAATAAATAAAAAATAACATTAAGGTATTTAATCATTTATGGAAAAATATTTAGAATGATCATCAGAAACATTTTTTTGAAGAAAATAACATTTCTTTGAAAATCACTTTTTGAAAATATATTTTTATAAAGTATTTTCAAAATCCTTTTAATTGAAAATATACTTTTAAACTATTAAATTGATATTTAAAACATTTACTAGTTAATATGGTGTAAACTTTATTCATGTCGTACACATTAAAACAAATATTCCTTTCACATTTTTTGTAAAATCAATACCAAACTTGTTTTGAAAATGATACGAAGATTACATTAAATTTTTTTAAAAGGTAAATCGTTGGTAAAAATGACATTAAAAAAATATATGTAAAGTAGTAAAAATTTAATAAAATCATTTTTGTAAAATATGTACATAGAATTGAAAAGGGTTTTTGAGCGAAGATAGAAATGAATTTAGTTTTTAGTAAAAGTATTTTTTGGATTCTTGAATGTATAAAGAGAAGAAAATGAATAGAAAAAAAATATTATTAAGAAACCCACATAGGATATGAAAATTTATAAATTGATTGGGAAATAGATCACCATATTTCAATATCAAAATAACAACCATAAAAAATTTGGATAAACAATGAGATATAAATATCAATCCCTTAACTGTTTTGTAACTTTTGATTAGTAAGATATATTAAAGCATAACATCAAAAGAAACATTAAAAATATTGAATAGAAGGAGATTCATGATATAAAATCTCAAATGGGTAGTTTATAAACATCATAAAATATTATAGGTGAATAAAAAAATAAATGTATCAAAGAATACAAATTATGTATAAAATCAATTACCTTATATCTCGACTTCCTTTATACACGTTTGAACATCCAATTATATAGAGAACCTATATAGGTTTATACTTAAAGACTAATTAGAAGGTTTAAATAATAAAAAGGTCTTTAGGAGGTGGAGATGGAATTTGGGAATATATGTGGATAGGTTTTGGCAGAGACAAATGGTTTTGGAAGTGTAGAGAGGATATGAGAGTGGGAGGATTTTATAAGTGGGGGAGAGGACTCAAATGTAATTTTTAAAATGATAAAGTGTCATTAGGATTTACATATTAAAAAGGCATCAAAATAGATTAATATAAAACCCAATATGTTATAAATAATAAATATGTCTGTATAATGGGTGTTGGAAAAGCTTTTTTGTCATATTACCCCCTTATCATTTTTGTTTAACATATGGAAAACCCATTTAACACTAACCACGATAAAAAAATTAATATTTTTTTTAATTTTGGACAAAAATTAAGTTTAAATTATTATAAAATATTAATTATTATGAATAAAAATATTTAATCCATTTAAAAAAATATTCGTATGAGGGAAAAAAGTAATTAAAAATTAAACCCACATACAAGACCTAAAAATAGTTTTCAAAAGAGAATATTTCCCAACGTTTAATACATTTTTATGTCAATATTCAATATGAAATTTATTTTAATGTACTAAATTGAATTAATTATAATATAATTTATCTAATTTTACTTTTTATAACATTTTAAAATAAAATGGAACCTTATATATTCTTTAAATTGAAAGGATGTTTTCAATAAAAAACCATTCTTTTCAATATTTATTGAAAATTTATTCTTTTATTAAATTCATTTGAAATAACCCTAACATAATTTTAAAATGATGAATAAAAAACATAATTTCCTTTTTTCAAATAAATTTTATAAATTTGTAAAAAATTAATATTTTTATTTTTCCACAAAAATAAATACATATCATTTTTTTGAGAAAAAATTATTTATCAAAGCTTATAAGTACTTTACTAAAAGTAAAATAATTTATCATTGATATGTTTTATTTATGAATAAAAAAATATAATTAATATTTAATAAGTGATTATTTTTATTCATATAATCATATATAATTTCTTTTTTATAAAAGTGTAATTTAAATAATAATATCAATAGTATATCATGGATCGTTAAAATCAGTGTTTCATGTAAGAAAATATATCAAAGTTTTAATTTATTTTTGAAATTTGTTTTCATAAAATCATTTCATGTAACATTATCCCATATTAAAATAAATTTCTCTCCCATTATTCCAATCACATAGGTATAAACAACTTGGTATAATTATGCCAGATTAAATACCTAGGTTTCCATGTAACTTCCACAAGTTGTAGGTTTTACCACATCATTTTGACCAGGTTAATGGTTTGGTCACGTAGATATTTATATATACATCCCAAAATCTAAACCATTCAATCCTCATAATAAAAATCGTGTTCTAATTTTATGACCCCTTAGTTCAGTATATGTTATAGATTTGGTATATCCTTCCATAAGAGATACACATGGAACACATTGTAGACATGAGAGATGTTAGATGGAATGTCTAACCAATAAGAACCATCCCAATATGATCAAAATATTCAAAGATATATATATATATATATTATTTTTACCTTATTTACAAATCTCATAAACTTATACAATGAAGAATGTTTTAGAAACACCTTTTCATAAACATAAAATTCAAAATCAAAATTTTGATTTTCCGCACAAATGTTATGCTAACCCTGGACTGTAATAATGTGTTTCTAAAGTAAACTAACATTCTCTACAAATTATTCATCAAAATCATGTACAAATAGATTTATTTCACTTACATCATCCTATGACAATATATTTCAATAAATGTTTCTATATAGGGATTCATATGGGGCCGTCTGAGAGCTTGGGTAAAAGTTGTTATTATGTGAAAACATAACCGAAGAAAGTTGTTGATCCCAAAAACCTTCTAAATACATTGGAAAAGATCTCCGAATATTCAATAGGGTTTTAATTAATCTCTCAGATTGAGCATATAGCTGAGGATGATACAAATTAACAAAACAAAACTCTGTATCTAGATTTTGTTGAATACTTTTCTTGAACATTGAGATAAACATCATATCCCAATCAGATACAATGGGATACATTCCATGAAACCGTACCACTTCCATAGTGTATAACATTGAAATATGATCCATATAGACATATTATCTTATAGAAGTTAAGTTTTTTTGTTTTTTAGGTGATTGACTACAACCCATATATAATTGTGCCCTATATATTTTTTGTGAGATTCGAAAGAAAAATTCCTGATGATTTTTTTCAAATTCCATTCAAATGTGGGTAATGGTGGTAATATCCCCATAAATATTTGTATCTCATGATTTAACAGATTACACACTAATAACTGATATAGATACTATGGTATATTTTTTCATGTTGTCCCACATGAAACACTCTTTCACATAGTCTAGTGGCAAGAAATATACCCTTATATCCATTTGATTGTGGTTTCATGTCATGTTTCCTTTTTGGATATAATGATTTTCTACTTGAAATGCATGTCATATTTTCCAAAAACAATATTATCTTAATTAATGCAATTATTCTAAATTAAAAAAATTTATAATGAAATAATCATGAAAGATAACATAAACCCTATTGTTTACAAACACATCTACTCTTATGTCCACAAAATGTAAATTTTTTCCTCTTCAAATAAAATTTTTACTCCAACAAAATCCAAACAAAAAGGTCACATTTTCGTAAATGTCTCACATAGTACACTTAATTTTGATAAAAAAAATCCCATAAAACATCTTTATATTTTTATAAGACTTTGATCGTATGATCAACGATAAACAATGATGATATCCATCACTCTTAGTCAAAACGTATGGGATGATACATGTACTTCCAAATGATAATTCACCCATTATTCCTTAAATAATTTATTATCTTATTTAAAAAGTATATTTGGAGATTGGGATCATATTTTCTCTAATGGAATATCAAATTTTATTTCATTATTATAGAATCCATATATATGCTGATAATCAATTATTATGAAAAAATAAATTTCTATTAATGTTAGAATAATTATATTTTCATAGGAATCCTACATAAAAAAACATACATGAAATTCCCAATTAAGGAGTGGGGGATAATTGTTCCCTTATTATTATTCACTTCATCCACTACGATTTCATATGATCTACCTTTTTAATTTTTCATTATATTTTTTTGTTGATTATCATCCTTATTATCCCTTTCATTATGGAATTAATTCACATAATGTCCATACTCATTACACTTGAAGAAATAATGTGTCAGTGGTGTGTTTTATGTAAATTTCTCTCTATTTTAATCATTACCTAAAATATTCCCATTACATCAGAATTCAACGACTCTAGGAACATAATTTATACACAAAAAAATATATAAATCCCCTAAAGACAATTTAATCAGGGTTTCCTTTCACACTTATAGAAGATTAGAAATCTCGTTTTCTTTTCACTTTGGTTTTTATATTTTTTTGTTCAATTACACCTTAATTTTTTATCAAAAACATGTAATTTAAGGTTAACTATAATAACCACTCCCACTCTAATATCACCACAAATGATTTCCTAATAACTATTAATGTCCATTATGGATGATTACCTTTTGAAAATTCATTTTAGGAAAATGTAGAATTCATAAAAATTCCATTCATGCTACATGATAATACAAGAATCATACTTAAAAATATTGTAATATTTTCCTCATATATACCAATATATTCATTATCATTTCTTTTTTTTTCTAAAATAATTACTTCTCTATTTTCATATGAATAATAAAAGGAAATTATTTATTACAAAAGAATTTATTAAACACATACCTTACCATGGAGTCGATTTCATCATATTTCCTTGAATTCATGATAAGAGTCCACCATTAATCGACTTCACCTTCCAAAATATAGAAATATAAAAATGATATTTTATTCTCAAAACACTAGAATTGGAAAATATCTATTTAGAGGTAACGATCCATTTCATAGAAACTTGTGGATTAGTAGAACCACTAAAATAATGTGGATGATTCCATAATAAGCAGTCGTTAAAATGTTGTTCCATCCATTGATCATTTGTATATTAGACATGATTCATATATTATGAATGTTTGTAAAGAAAAAAATGATAATTTTCATTATAGATCCTATAAAATGTGATTATTTAGGTGAGAAATCATTTCATTTTCTTTCACACTCATCATTAACATGGATCCATTGTGTTCTATCCAATGATTACAACTAAAAATCATAGTGTATGTAACAATAATAATAATGTAGAACCAAATAAACTTGAAAAAAAACTTATAGGATGACTAAATCACGAAACCTTATTTTAAATTTATGATACCTTAGGCATTACGTTGATAATTAATGGTCATTATTGAGATCATTAATGATAATTCATAAAGGGTTTTGTAAATTTCAATGAATACCCCCTTGGAGTTTCAAATTTGGTGTGCAGTAAGTCTCATTTTTGTGGTCCAGGTGATGATAGAGTCTAGTTAATGCACCATTTTAAAAGCTAACACACCAAGAAACATCTACTCCAGAGATGAATTCAATTTAAATGTCTATATTATGATGTAATTTATAGTAAAACACTTGTGATTACCTTCACCAATATTCCAAAATAATTTCCTATATGTATAATTATCCATAGACTTGTCCTTATAAATATCATTATGGATCACACTAATGTTTTCTCCTCCTAGTTTCCAATGCTTGAATTTATTTGATAAATAATATAAAGACCCAAAAATTACAGACAAAGAGACCACATTTAATATATTAATATTCATTACATGACATAATGATATACTCTAAATATTTATATGTATAATGACATTGGAAAATTGGAAAGATAAAAAAAATTCATATATGAAATAAATATTCTCCCAAATATTTATTCATTTCTAGAACCCTTATTAGACTTGTCATTCATAAAAAAATTCATCATAACATAGGGAAGAAATCAAAATAAACCATGAGATTAAATTCTTATTATAGTTAAAAAAAGGGTGATATCAATAATCACATAAGAATGATATCAGAATAAGTGTATGAGAATACGTCCTTACAAATTGAAAACCATACTCTGTATATTATAGATCCTAAATTTGATTCAGTTCATAAATCATGGTTGTTAATAAGGAATGGGTCATGATGGATTCAAAGTACATAAGCCATGTGACCATAACCATAGACTAAGATATATATTTATGGCGTAGACATAAGCATATAACATTATGAACTTTTATAATTATAAATACATTTCTGATTTTCATTATGGACATGAAATCATGACCTCATATCATCTTATATACATGAAAGATAGTCCAAACACAAACATGTGAACTTGAAATCATATTCATTCATAACATATCATTACCCAATGCAATGGATAGTGATATAGGTCCCACCCGTCCTTAGTTATAACATGACCATCATCCTTGGGTATAATGTATACACCATACATGGTTATAACATACCCAATTTAACTTAAGTAAAACCATAAATATGTGTTCCATAAGATCATAAAACATGCATCATATTATAACCCATTAATTGAAATGGGTTTCATAACCCTTTAATCATTGTATGATTTTTGGGGGAGGTATAAGTTTCACAAACATATTTTAATCATAATCCAAAACAATATAGGGGAAGAACTAAGATGGTATCATTAGAGAATATACTGAGTAAAACATCAGTGTCATTGAAGGATGTAATCTTATATGGAAAGATATTTTTAAAGATAACTTGAAACTTTTCACTATGAAAATAACATTTATTTGGAAATTAATTTTTAAATCGGAAAATTCAAGAAATATTTTGTAAATAATTTTCTTTGAGATTAGTCTTTGAAAATTTTAATGAATGATTTAAAATATAAATTGGTCATGAAAGAGGGAATATTTATTCACTCCATAGAAATTAAAATGAATATTTCTTTCCTATTTTTGGTAAAAGGAAAATGGGCATTTTTTGAAAGATGACATAAATATTACATTAAAAATTAAAAAAATTAAAATATGGGTAAAAATTAATTTAAATAATTTGTGAATAAAATTTAGATTTTATTTAAATCATTTTTTAAAAATATTTAAATTGAAGAAAAAAGTGTTTTGGCAGAGGAGAGTAATAAAATCTGTTTTCTTTAATAACATTATTTTGGAATCCTGAGTGTATAAATAGAGAAAGATGATGTGAAATGATGTATTATCAAAAAATAACTTATAGAGAAGAAACTTCATAAATTTCATTAAAAAATATCACATAATATAATGCATAATCATAAAAAATACTGATAAAAATGATAATTTATATCAAACTCTTACTATGATTAATTTTGATGTGTATACCCCACTAATGTATAACATCAAGAAAAAAATTAAATATCATAAATAGAAGGGGATCTAAGAAATTATTTGAAAAATGGTATGTATATACATATCATAAAATAATATAGGTTCATAACAAAACATATTTCTCAATTAAGGAAAATTGAGACAAAAATATATTACCTTAAGTCTCGCCTACCTTCATACATGTTCAAACCCCATTCTTTCAAGAAAATCTTGTGGCCTGTACCTAAATCTTCATTAGGATTTTTACCTAATAGAAAAAATTCCTGTAGAAGGTGTATATGAAATTATAGAAGATATTTGGTAAGGGATAGGCAAAACCATGGGGTTTTGAAGTGTAATGAGGAGAGGAGAGTGGGTGGCCATTGATAAGTAGGGGAGATGACCCACATGAATGTTTTGAAATGAATATTGTGTTACCATGTTTTTCACATTCCAAAAGGATCCAAAAAAGTTCATTTTAAAAATTATATGTTATAAGTTTAATAAATAAAAATAAATATGGGTTTGACATGGTTTAGGTCATTTTACCCCTTATCTTTTTAGTTTAACCCCCAGTAAACCCATTTCAATCTATACCAAAATAATTAATTTTTATTGTTTTCATTATTAATATTAACCAAAAAATTAATTTTAACTTATTAAACAATATTAATTATTATTATTACAAATATTTAATCTATCTTTTTAATTCCACTAACTGAGGTGGAAATTTTTAAATTCAAATTAAAAAATAGACCAAACAAAAAAGTGGTTTTCCAAAGGGAACACTTTCAAATGCTTAAAATTCTTTATGTTAAAATTAAATATGAAATTTATTTAAATTACATATATAAGATTAATTATAATATAATTTATATACTTTATATTTTTTCAACCATTTTAAAAAATATAGCCTTATAAATTACATAAATGAAATTTTGTTTCAACAAAACCCATTTTTCACTATTCATCAAAAAGATAATCTTTTTGAAAAATTAATAAAAATAACCCTTTGATAATTATGATATGTTGATTAAAAAAATAATTTTTTTCCAAATAAATTTTCCATATGTTTGACAAATTTATTTTACTAGCAGTTCAAAAAAATGAATAAAATAATTTTTTGAGAAATAAGAACTTTTGTTGAATATAAAGACTCTAATAAAAGTCAAATACAATATTATCAATATATTTTAATTATATAAAACCATTATATATAATATTTAAAAACTGTTTATACCTATTTATACATCCAATTTTATATTCTAGGTTATAATAGGATTTTTTAAAAAACAATATAAATAGGATATCTAAGATAAATAAAACTCAGTGGTGTGTGTAACTCAAGATATCAATGTAATTAAATTTATTCAAGAACTATATTTCATAAAATATTAGGGTGTTACAAACACTAAACCTAAGAATAATCCTATAAAATTTCTTATTATATTAATAAATACTTGACTCATTAGTTGGAGATAAGGAAACTCTTTGACCCTATGGTGTGCCATGTATTGAGATAGAAGGGGAATATTTTTATCAAAAATCATTCTTGAGTACTGACTGAAATATTTTGGAAAATGTTGGTACAATAGCGTATTAGAGGATAAAAAAAGTGTAAATAAATTAATCGTAATTAATAAATAAAATGAAATTAACTATATCAAGTAGTAATGATAAAATTATCCATCATAGTGTTTAAAGTGAACTCAAATTGGCTTATGTTTGAATTTTTCATGGGTAATATTTTTTTATAACTTATTATGGTGTCAAAAGGTTAAGTGTGTGGTAATTGAAATAGTCCATAAATTCATAAAATTTTATTGATATTAAATTCAATTCATATTCTTATACTTATTTATTCATTGAATTATGTCATTTTTGTGTGAAAGAAAGTGTAAAATAATTTGATTGTTTGAATATTTTTTAAAATAGACACATTGAGAATTTAGTCTATTATTTTAATTTTTGATATATAAATGGTTTCATACAAGTTATTCTATATCTTTTTTTTGTTAAGGATAGAATAATGGTTGTGCCTTTGAATTTCATTGTATTTAATGAAATAATAAAAGAAATGGTAATTTTAGAGGATTTTTGTTTACTAACTTCTCAAGTTAACAAAAAAATAGAAAATTCATTAGGTGTATAATCATCATTTTGGGAAATCATAATCATCTTTCAACATCTACATGAACATCATCAAACACACTATAGACATTAATAAATCTAGACATTTATTATTAGGTACTAGATATGTACCAAAAATATCTATAAACACATAAATATACTTTCATAACCATCATTTTACAATTGACATAAAAATTTTCAGGATAATAAATTATTATTCATCACACTATATAAAACTATGAATTTATAATATTAGAATAAATATAATTTATAATGACGTAAATCATAGTTTTGTAAACATTTTCAATTTTAAAAATTTTGTCTGAAGATGATGTGCCAAGGGGACATTTTAGTGATCATTTTTAATTCATGACAAGGCTTTGAGATACCTCATCAACATTCATGGAACCAATTAGAGGTGGAAGGTTTTATTATTGTATTCATTATATTTTGATAAAAATGAAGTAAGGAAACTATAGATTTTTTGGGTTGATATGAGTGTGTTTGGGAAATAAATCAAAGGAATAAGGAAACATTCTATGATTTCAAAAATGAAGAATATTTGGGGGATTTGACCAGTCAAAAGAAAAGGAAACTAAGGTTTGAAAAAAAATTAATCCAAGTAAAAAGGGAGTTTTTAAGAGGTTTAGTTAATATTTCTTGATGGATAGGTATTTCTATATATATCTTTTTATTTATTGTTATTTTCAATCATCATTATTTAATTCCATTTATCCATTAATATCTTATACCGTCCGAATTGTTGTGTAAAACCTGAGTAATCAATGAAGGGAAGGTCTTACTTTTATAATTCTTTAGTCCCTAACTTAATGAGTAAAATCGTTTATTAATTTATTTTTATTGATGATTTCAATGTTTTAATGTAATATTGGCTAAATTTTTGAATTTATTTATTTATCCCAACTTATGATTATTGATTATATTATCCCTCCACATAGTGTATATTGTCTTTAGAGGAGAATATTCTCATGGGTGTTGAGTGATTAGTAATTTCTATAACATGTATGAAGGAAGTGGGTTAATTATATGTTTCCTTTAAAAATTATAATATGATCTAGTATTTTAATGGTCATTAAAGAGTGTTTTACTATTTTTGTATCTTTAATACTTTTTTCACAAAAATAATAAGGTGGTGAAAAACTAGTAATCAATTTTAGACCATCCCCATAACTTACTTTAACATTTGGTCTTTTATGAATCAACTGAGGAATATTTCCTTTTTAAATTAACAAGGGGATAATTATGATTATTTGAAATTCCATGATAACATTGAAAATGGAAACCAAACTATATCTGAATTACAATTTCATCATCTTGTTTTTAATATATTTATTCATTTCCTTAATTTTTTTAAAAAGAATTCAATAACTTTATTTTTCTTATGCACACCTTATTTTTCATCACCCCTCTCTGTGTAAAGCGATAGGGTTACCACTAATACAACATTTAACCTAGTTAATAATTTATTTTACACAAACAAAAACTTGTCTATGTCATGTATATTTTCACCTATTTATAATTTTAATGTATTATATATGGAAGATATGATGTTAGTAGAACATTTAATAAATAATTTAAAAGATAGGATCATTTCATATGAAATTAATTTCAATCCAGATGGAATATCAAGTCACTCAAATATTGATAAACAATTTCAATTCATATAAAAACATGTTATTTATAAAATATTGTATGAGGAATAAGATGAGAATAATTAATTCTTATCTCGTACGATAAGAAAATTTTAAATAAAAATGGTAGATTTGAAGGAAATCATCCCTATATAAGTTTATTGTATTATAATGTTTGGAAAAATAAAATAATTATTCAATGGAGAATTTATGGTGATAATGGGGAATTTGAAATTATAAACTAACCACTAAGGATGTCACATCCTAAATAAGTCTTTAAAAAAAATAATTCATTCAAAAATTTATTTTTCATAAAGAGATTAGTGATAAAAGAATAGTATTATAATGAATATTATCTAAAGGAATTGTAAATTTATTTAAAGTTAAATAAAATATATTCTATGATTTCTATAGAAGAAAAATATAATTTCTTATAGAGGAAGGGAAACCGGTAGAAGGAATTATTTATCTACTGGTGGAACTCTAGAGGGCTCTCAATGAGTTTTATGAAAAAACAGAGAAAAATTAAAATAATTTTGGTCTAATTAAAGAATATTATTTGTATAAGGATCAAATAACTGTTGATATTTAATGAATAGAAAGAAAAATAAAAGATCAAAAATTATATTATGTGATTTTAGGAGAATTAGAGAACATCAAGCATAATATTTAAGAACAATATAAAGTAATTTTTGGCTATTATTCTGGCATAATGGAGTGAAAAAAATAATATAGAATAAATTAAATAATAGGTTTACATATTTATAAATTAATTTGAATTTAATTTTAAATAAAGATATTAAAATAATAATTTTCACTTCAGGAAGTACTAAGATGAAGAATTAATGGACATGGACAACGGAGGCTCCAAAGGTGTTGATAAAATTCAGAATGAAAAAAAATTCATCATCAAGGGTATAATTAGAATTGACTATTTTACCGAGGAATTAAAGATGTAACAGTTATAGATTGTAACAAATGTAATCCTAATAGTGTGGATTTTAGATTCAGTATTATGACACCCGAACCATAAAAAAAGATAACCGTGGAAAAATAAAAGAAGAGGGTTAAATTTATATTATAATCTATGATGGAAAAATAAAGCTAAAGAACTATTTGAAAGCTAGAGACATGTTTATATATAAATTTGATAAGTTATTTCTTCTTATGATGTTTCAGTTTTACAGATATCTTAGCCAAACCATATCCTATTGTGAAGATAAAGGGATATATTTTAGTAGAGAAAACCAAGATATTACACATGATGATTGATACCATATCCTTCAACTAATAGGAGAAATTATTTTTAACTATATTAGTATAATTTTTCTAATTTTTTATATAATTTTGTTGACTCTAGTCAAAGAATAAACATAAAAGCCACCAAGAAAGCGAAATAAAAACCAATTAAAGGAACCCAAACGTGATTCATTTGAGAAATAGATACTATTCAATGGAAGGGGTAGATAGATATGATTATATTACTTATACTAATGTTAATGAAGATAAGACATATTAATCTTCAACTTGACTAAAAAAATTGATGATGAAAAAAAGAAAACTAAGAAGGTTCACATAGAAATTTTTCTTAATGCTAAAAATAATAATGAAAAGTGGATCCTTAATTAGGGTTATTTATCTCACTTTTCTGAGAACATGAAACTCATAAAAAAGTAAAGGGGAAAATTGATTGAAACTTATTATTTGGAAATGATAGATCATTAATAATCAAAAAAATTGTAAATACCTAATTAACATGTGATTAAATGAATATGACATAAGGGATTTATGTGGATAGCTTAAGTCACAACCACTTATGTGTGAGTCTACTATAGGGCTCTAGAATTGGGTAAAATTTAGAAAAGTAATGTGTTTAATTAGTGTAAATACAATAAATCACTCATTAATGTATGGTGGAAAAATTGTAATTTATACCTAGTAGATAGCGAATAACACTCATTTCATATAAAAATTGATGATGAGAATGGGTTGTGGCTTCTAATGGTTGTCTACATTCACTAATAGTGGATGAAGATCTTATCAAAGACAAAATATACTGTGGACATTCCAAATATGAAGAGATATCATGCAAACAC
This sequence comes from Viscum album, assembly GCA_963277665.1. NCBI lineage: Eukaryota > Viridiplantae > Streptophyta > Magnoliopsida > Santalales > Viscaceae > Viscum > Viscum album. The sequence continues at coordinate 809,649,168 of OY728158.1, read as the reverse complement.
ATTTTATAAATTTATTTAATGAAATATGGTCTGAAATCTATATTAGAAATTGTAGAAAATGGAAGTAAATATGAGTGATTCGGTTCACACTAATATATGCAGTACATTAATCAATTTAGTATATGTGGGTATAGGTAATTTTTTTTCTTTTTGATGATTATAATAAAGTTTCATGTGTGATGTTCATACAAAGTAAGATAGAAGTCATAAAGTGCATTAATAGGTATCAAAGGAGAGTAGAAAATGAGAGTGATAAAAGTAAAAAAATATTTCGATCTAACAATGTAACTAATAACACATATATTAAAGTCAAAAACTACCTCAGGAAACCTAAAATTAATAATTTTGTATCTTTAATAATAACTCCACAACATAATGGTGTTATTGAACAATGAAATTAGATGGTGAATAGTAATTCTAAAACTGTTCCCATCGAGAGTAGAACATCTCACCACTACTATAAGGGGAAGTGTATGTTATTTTTTATTATAAAACCATGTAGTTATAAACTTGGGATAAGAGAAAACACCCCATTAATTGTTTCAAGGAATAAAACCCTCTCTGAAAGAATTTTTTATGTCCTTAAAATTAGATGATATATATTGAATAAAGATTGAAATCAAGGAAAAAATTGAGATATTGAAGGTTAATGATAATTTTTGGGATAGTCAAAAAATATTAACGCTGAAAAATTATACAAAAAATGGTAGTTTATTCATTTTGAAATAAATTACTTCAAAATCATTTTGGATGAATTTAGGAAGAACATTAGAATTTAAAACTTTTATGAATAGTATGAACAAGATGAAGAAGTTGGTACACATTATTTTCGTGTACTTGATTCCAAAAATGATGAAGATTCGGAGGACAAATTATAGGAAGAGTATATTGATCAATAGGGAAATCAAACCGAACAATAGAAAAATATGAGATTAAAAGTTGATCTATCCAATATAACAGGATATATAATTACACCAACACCAAAATTAAGGATGATGAATGAAGAGAATGATTATCTATGGTCAATGGTGAAACCAACATCATTTGGATAAGTAGTGATGTATAAATCATTAGTCATATCTATGAATCAATCATTGGACTAAATAAAAAAATACTTCAAAACATGTGAAGAATAATAAATTCAACAATATTATTGAAATTATGTGAATCATTAAGAATAAATTTTATGAACATGTTAATGTGATCCAAAAGACAGAATATCTAATATGTAATGTTTATATATATATTGAAGAAATTGGTGTAAAAATTATTTTATCAATTGGATTGTTTTGTTTCCATCAATATATTTTTATCTATAGAGATTCAATGTTTATTTATGATTAAACAAATGGGTTTAAAAATGGAATTATTGAATGGATTAATTTAGGTATAAATTTATATTCCAATTCTAGTGTTCTTGTTGATTGGTAATGATGAATCCAAAGTGTATCTATTAAATAAGGCCTTGTATAGTATAAAGTAGTCTATAAAATAGTGGTATACTCAACTAAAATCATAGAGAATAATGATGGAAGTAGAAAAAGTATACGATTGATCATATCATTTATGTGAATAAATCTAATGAATAATAATTAATGGTATTGAATTATGTATATGATATACTGCTTGGGGTAACCAAAAAAAAGTATCTAGAAGAGTTTTCTTTAATTTAATGAGTTTAGAATTTGAAATGTTAATGAATATTTTCTAAGGAAACAAGTGGTTTAATGGATAAATACAATTTTATCTCCGATTCTAATAATGTGTTTGAGATAATATTTAAATTTTAAATTCATGATTATAATCCAATGTCTATTCTGATTTCGATTAAAAAAAATATTTCAAATTATGAGTATTAAAAATTCATGGATCCTATAACGTATGGGTGGATAAATTTAATGTTGTTATATTGGAATACTATAAGGAAAAATATTTTTCTAAAACATGTCTAGAGACCCAGTTCCAAATTTAATACAAAAGAGGGGAAGCCCCAAATAAATCAATGGATCATGTTGAACATCAAAGTAACTCTCAATTTTATATTATTGTTTGATAAAAGAAAGGATCATGAGTTATTCTCAATTTCTAATTCATACTGGGTCGATGATGTGGTGGGTATAATGTCAAAAAGTGATGGTGTATTCATTATTATAATTAAATGTGTAGTGTAACACATTGAGATTTTATAGAATATTTATCTTTAAATAAATTTAATATCTTTGATATATTTCCCTACACAAAACACTGAGTTTAAACGAATTGTGATATTCTATTAAATTATTATTATTTCATTTTATAATTATTTCATAGTCTTTGGATTGGAGTGTATGAATATGATTAACTAAGTCATGAAATTTTTTTCTTTATATATTAGTGATATAAATTCAATGGTTATAATATGGTTATCAATTAAAATAAAATCTTTTATGTTAAAAAGATATGTATTTCTAAATATATAATTTATGCATACAATGAATTGTTATCATTATAAATTAAATTAATATCTATATAGGAATAATTTTTACTCTATATATAGATAATAAATTCGATAAATTATTGTAACATTAATATAATAGTTTTTACTGGTAAAGGAATGATGGCGAACCCAAATTTATGCTTTAAATTAATTTCCTAAATATGATATTTTTGTATTTTGTGCACTTATTTACAATTTAATTTATTCCACATATAGAAATTTAATATAAAATATTTGTATAACATATTTGAAATTATATTAATTAATATAATCTAATATGGTCTATTGAATCTTTGGTCATACAAAATAGTAAAAATTGTAAAATTTTGTTACCACAGTTAGGTTTAAAATGAGTTTACTAGGGGTGGGGGTGGGGAGGTAATCCTAAGAGAATATGTTTAATTACATAAAAAACTATATATAATTTCATTGGATGATTATATTTTTATCTTATAAATTCTACATACAGATATTTTTAATTTTTGTTCCACTAGACTCAAGTATGACATTTTATTATAATCGTTCAAAAAATTCCATGTGTTTCTTCCCAATCCCTTATAGGATGTTACAACGTATTCTCTCTTCCCCATACTTATTGATAAATTTATATCATCAAATCCCTACCACAATATATTCATAATTTCCCTTATGATTTTTATATGTCACGGTTTGATCAACATACTATCATTTCAAGGCTTAAGGTGTAAGCCAAATGAGGTTTATCAATGAAGAGTTATAACTCTTAACTGATTACATTCAATTTTATTTATTCTTCTCCATCCTCCAGATCTATAGTATCAATTATAAAATAAATTCTTATGTATCTTAGATATACTATATTGTTATTATGATAATGTATCAACCATTTTCCATATACTTTCCATCAAATGAGAAATAGAAGTATTGATTATGCGTTCATATGGAATGTTGCCTCCATTTAGTGATTATTAAATTAGATCGATGATATAATATATTTATTTTATTTTTGATAATTTAAATAATTAAAATTTCTCATATAGTGAATTATTTTCCAGTTTTTTGTGTCTTTATATTATAGTTATATCCTCAGATGATTATATGAGTTTTGAGGTGATCATGATTAAGAATTTTTTAAATTCTTATGGTAACCATATATTGATTTAATGTGATCGCATAAAGAACTAAAGTGACCATATGTGTGTTTAAGTGACCTTATGATGTAAAATTTAGAAGATACCTTGAGATGTGACCTTGAGAAGTTACCATGAGAAGTTACCATGAGATAAAATTTGATATTGTCTAAAAGTGACCTCGAGTTAAGTGACATTGAGTGAAGATTTTATGTGAATGAAAAAAACATTAAATGACCACATAAACAAAAATGAAGTTACAAAATGAACAAAAATTAATTTTACTACATGAATAAAATGAAGTGACAACATGGGAAAAATTATTTTTCCACATGAACAAAAATTATATGAGCATGAGTCAAAAAATAAAGTGACCGCAAGTTGAAATATGTAGAGTTATTTATCACACCATATTATCTAACTATGTTCACTTGATTAATTTTTTATATTTTAGTTAAAATATTCTTAATATTTATTTTTACATGTAATGTGGCTCTAAATTTTTATACATAGATATTACATTTTAATTGATTAATAATCACAAAATAACCTTTCAATAAACACCAAAATCATTTTAGTCTAATATCATTGGATGCATGGAAACATATGTTACTGGTTCATAAAATATATAAATAATATCCTGATTATTTTCCCACATATAGTAACCTTATAATACATATCATTCTTATTACATTTCTTAATAACCTAGGGAAAGGAAACAAAAGAAAAAGGTGAGGTCATATTCTCTGTAAGGGTAAACAGAGGAGATATCAAGTATCACATAACAAAAAATTTGTAATAAGTGTATAAGTGTATGATATTAACATTTTAAAACCATAAAATACATATCAATGATAATAATATTAATTCATGTTATAAATATTGGTAGTTCAAAAGACTTAAATCCTTGGGTAATGAAAGAACATAAACCATGAAGGATTAACATAGGCATAAGACATTGATGTGTGTAATAAACATATGAACTGAAAATGATTTCCTTAGTCATAAAGACTCATTCCCAATACTATCATAGTATAATGGGTTTAATCCCAAAACTATCTTATTATTTGAGGTTAATAACCATGACTATGACAGTAGACATATCCCATTACTGAACTGGGTTCACACCCCATTCTAGTACTTTTTATCTCATTAGATATTAATATTTTTCAAATTTATGGGAGGGAGATATAAGAACCACGTTTCATATAAAGAAAAATTTTACATACGTGTTCCAAAAGATCATTAGACATTCATCATTTCATAACCCATTAAATGAAATGGGTCGCATTATCATTTCATCATTTCATCATAGCATATACCCATGGGAATGGAATAGATTTCATATACATATTTTCATTATAAGAACAATCGAAACATAAAAAGAGTAATGATGAAATCCTTGGATAAATTCTATATTAAATTATATGTGAAATCAAGTGTTGTAATCATTGATGAATAGAAACACCATTAAAATATCATTAAACCTTCTTGAGAAAAATAACCTTTATATTTTGATATCAAAGTTTTTAACCAATTCCCTTATAAAGGATACAATTTTCATTCAATAAAACATTTTAAAATTTTAAATTTTCAAAAAAATATCATCCATAATAGTGGGAAAATTATATCAGGCCTTATAAGTTAAATAACATTCCTTCCATTATAATGTTTGAAAATTAAAAAAGTAACTCGCTCATAAAATGATAAAAATATTACTTTTAGGAACATTTTTAAAAATTCAAAACTGGATAAAATGGAATTAAAAATCAAATTATAATAATAAAAACCATATTTAAATTATTTTTAGAAAACATGTATATGGAAGAAAGAGGGGTTTTTGATAAAATAGAGAAATGAAGTCGGTTATCTTTAAAAACATATTTTCAGTTTTCTGATTAAAAATCATGAGGAAGATGAATAAAAAATATTTATTTTCAATGAATAAGAATATTATAATAAAATAGAATATTATATTTATAGTTAGATCATAATATTTCATCATTAGAGTCATATTCATAATCAATCTGGATAAATAATTTGATTTTGTCATAAAACCCTTACCTCGACTTCACCTTGCTTCAAAATCACTCTAACATATTGTATAATAAATTTAAATTTATTATAATTATATTATATAGTGATTTAAATACTTATAATATCTTATATTATCCATTTATAACATTTAAACCCCCTATTTTATCAATAATTCATTATTAAACCATCATTTTGGGTGTTGATTATTTCATTTGTCATGAGTATTTCAGTTTCGTAATTCTGGTAATTGTATATGTATGAAGATAACATCATATCTAAAATATTAATGATTATATAAATACCATATATATTCACTATATACACAGTTATATTCATCAACAAAAGTGAGATACTGAAAAATGAATTACCCCATTCCTGGAGATAGTAGGCCATATATACACATAGACATTGATTTCATTTTTTAACTGATGGAATGAAATAAAAGTTAATATTAATTTGACTATATATAATAATTATTATTCGATATATATCATTTATTTCTATCAATATAATCCACATTTATATACATTTAAAATATAAATTAAAAACCAATCGTGTGGCATCATGGAGGTGGTGGTCCACATGTACACAATAATGATGTTATTTTTTCCCAAAGGATTGGATAGGAAGAATGAAGAAATTATATTATCATTAAATAAGAATAATTGTCTCATAAATAACTTATATAAATATTAAAACCATCATAATACCCATCAATAAAACATGGTGATGAAAAATGAATTATATCGCTATGTGGAGAATGTAAGTTGTACGTACACATGAGCATTACTTTCACTTACCAGTTGAATGGAAATTGGGTGTATAATGGTATTTTAATAATAATAATAAAATTTAATAAAATTAATTATAATTAAGTTATTATTTTATAATTAATATCATTTATTTATAAGAGGTAAAGAAGTGTATAAAATAAAGTGGTCGGTTAGAGAGTTTACATTTTCTTTGAAACGACCCCTTTAGATCACCAATAATGGGCTCATGGGTTAGTCTTCTCAAAATACCTGAACCTATATAATGTGTATAAGGGAGTTAAGGGGAAGATTTATGTGGAGCTATAAGGTTAAAAGTAGTGTAAATAACTGACTGAAGATGTTCCCTTATATAATTTAGGTAAAGGTAACTATTGGAATATCTCAAAATATTAAATTATAATAAATTATATATCATGGAAAAATGCCAAAAATGGATAGGGATTAAATTTTAAGGGTTTAATGGGTTATAATAACATCAAATAATATAACTGACACAAGTTTATAAGTAATTGTAAACCTTAACATTTAGATTTACTCTTAGTTAACCAAATTTAATTTTAAATATGATAAAAAAATTCAACATTAAAGGGTCATAATTTTTACATATAAAATGACAATTGGCTCATAAATGGATATTGTTTGAAACTTTAGACCATATATTATAATAATTTTTAAATTTAAATAAATTTATAATTTTTAAATAACTTAATAAGTTTTTATTTTGATAAACTATCATTAATGTCAATTTTGACAGTATTCATTTAATTTGACTTTAAAAAGATCATGGAAATATGGTATTTCAAATAAAATCATTTATAACATTCATAGTATGTCATATATATCAATAAATTTAATTGGATACATTAATTATTTCAAACTATACTATTTTTGTTATTTTTTAAATCATTCATTTTATTTTTTTATTAATTATATAAATGTTTTTTTGGCATTGTGTAAGAATTTAAGGTATTTATTTAGATCATAATCTTTTAAAATAAATAACCAATTTGAAAATAATTTTATTATTATAATAAAATGATGGTATTTTTAAAATATTTAATTTAAGCTCATAGCTATGTCATGATAACTTATTTAATATGTTATTTTGTCTTTTCTGACATTTCGCAAGCATTTAGATAAGCCAATTGTTATATAACTCCAAAATTCATTTATAACAAAAAAAAATCAAATATAATATGTTATATGTAATAAAAAAAATTATATTTTGGACTTATTAAAACACAAATATTATCTTTAGGTTACCAAATATGACTTTTTCTACATCACACAAATTCTGTATCAGTATTGAGAATGATTTTCATATTTAGGATGGAATAAATTATAATTTCAATTTTTTGGAATTATGTTTATATGAAATTTTTATTATTTAATTTCAATTGACTCATTAAATATATATAAAAATATATTTCAAATTTTATATTATTTTTATATCTTTGGGATATCATTAAAGATACCATATATTATAAAAACAGTTTTTTAGTAATGTCTAGAAATTTAACTTCTTTTTAAAAATATCAAGAAATTTATCCTTGGTGAAATTTTACTTTGTAAACTAAAAAATATGTCCCATTTCAGAAAATTAAATTTCTATAATATAAATAATTTAACTTTAATATATATGTTTAAGACAAAAAAAATCTAATTTTAGAGAAATGACTTTTATGTATTAAAAATTTTTATATCAAATTCAACCATAACATTGATTTTAATGAAATTAATTGGATTTTAGATAATATAACTAAAAAATTTTAATTAAAAATGTTTTTACTTTTTTTTACTTTTTCAATGTTTGAAAAAAGTACAATTTTCAATAAAAGTCATTATTTTTCACTATTCACTAAAAATCTTTTTTTTAAGAAAAATCATAACATTTTACTCTAAGAAAATTTTGATATGCTGATTAAAAAAATATTTCAAAAAAATTAATTTCTTAAATTTCTATAAATTAGTAATAAGATTTTCCCATAAAGGGAAATAAAATATTTTTTTGAAGAAGACATATTTCTGAAGCAAAAAATCCCTTTACTAAAAATTGAGTGATTATTTACAAAAAAAATTCCATTACATTTTTAATATGTCAGAAATATTTCTTTATATTTCATAGATTATTTAATCATATTAAAATTATCCAATTATAGGGATAGGTTGTATCTATCACATTATAACATAATAATTCAATATTGTATCACGATTCGTTTAAACTCGGGGTTATATATAATTGATGTTATTAAAGATATAAAATCATTTTAAGAGAAAAATATTCTTAAATCTATGAGTGTTACACTATTCACCCTTAAATAAATTGTGTCTTTGTAATTTTATTTTTTGGTTGGTAATAAAAGTTTCGATATTTTAAAAATACTTTATAGAAAACCCACATATAAAAAATCGTTGATAACACATTCCATTATAAATAATGGAAGGTAAGTATGAATTTTAGAAAAAAAGTAATATTCAAAATAGAATAACATCAGTGGGATGTGAAGGTATGAACATGTAAGAGGAAAAAAACTGGAAAGTACTAATAGATAAAGACATATAACATTGTGCGGAGAAAGATAACATCAAAAAAAGATGAATTAGTGAGTGGTTAAAATACCATCAAGTCATTAGAATTGAAGGTTATTGGAAAATTGTTTTGTCCAAATATCATTTTCATAGAGTTAAGTAATTCCATTAACATCATGACTAAGATCAAAATGTAATATAATTATATAATAATTAAAATTCCTTAATTATTCAATTTCCACAAAAATTTCATCTATTTATCCAAATAGTGAGTATTCAAGATAATTTTTTATATCCTTAAATCACTAAAATCATCATATAATGTTTTAGAAAAGCATATCGAGATATTCCTCTTATATATAATCATAAACCATAAATAAAATTTTTAGTAAATGATATTTCTAGAATGAAGAATCCTTGAAATAATGTTTTTAACGCCACAATTTTCTAGAATAACAACAAAGTACCCAAATAGATCATTTCAGTAAAAGTAAAGAATGTTTTAACCTCAAAGGAAATATCTTAATATTCAACTTATATATTCAAAATTTTGATTTTAATCTTCCAAAATAATATTTCATGTTAAATGAAATGTTAAATCTATGGTTTAAATACCACAACCCAATGGAACATATCTAATTAATCATTAATCTCCATGAAAATTCACTAAATAATATTTTAATGTGTTAGAATTGAAAAAAAATATCATAAATCAAATTTAAATACTAACCCAAAATGAAATATTTTACTTGAACATAAATATCTCTAAAAAATGAACTTTTCAGTGAATCTATTTTAAACCATCAAGATTATCTACATACCACAATCCAATAGACCAAAATTAACATAACATAAAATAATATACCAAACCTAACGAGGTATTTAATAAATAATATTATATTATTATTAATACAATGTAAAAGATTCAATTCACATCATAATCCAAAAACATAAATTATTAAAAGGGGGTGTTGATGCCTTTACACATATGGTTAACAGTAAACTGATAATATAATGATAATATCTATAATTCTAAATTTAACCTCAAAAAACATATATACTTCTATAATTAATAATTTCCTCATTTCTTAAATAATTTTACAACTAGTGAATATTTTCAATTAATTTCCAAATGTGACAATCTTTGTCAAAGATTACCTAAATCACTATTTATCAAATCATAAATCAATTTCAAGTTTTCTAATACTCTCAATGTTAATCATATATTTATCAAAACTCATCCTTATTAACTCAACATCAGACTGATATTATGTTTTATATTTTCTTTAATAATGTTCTTTCTAATAATATAACTTTTCTAAAAAATCACATTTCATAGTTTTTATTACCATTCCAATTATGTTTTTAAATACTTAATGAAAAACTACTAAACAATTATCCATATATGTTTTTTGTTTTTTATAACCACAATATAATTAGTAAAAAATTTATTAACATAATGTTTTAATCAAAAAAATAATAATCACCTCAATCATCACACTACCTTCAAAACAATTAACATGGATTAATAATCTTATTACCCAATTCTTCTATACTTTAATATGAAATCAGAATCATATCTTAAAATTTATCAAATTAATTATAACCATACACCTTATTTTATCATATGAAATACTATTAAAACAATACATACCATTCATACATCATTCATAGTCTATTTATCATCATAGATAAAAAAAATATTCAAAAAACCTTAAAAATTCTCTTCTTGATATTTCCCAGTATGAAATTGATTTTCATGTAAAATACAAATTTAAAACATTCAACTATCTATAATATATTAGGGAAGAAATTATTATCATAAATATCATAAAAAAATTCATTTCTCCTCAAAAATTACTTTCATTGTGATAGTATTCTCTACACTAAAAACATCTTTTCATCCTCCTAAGTCATTTATTTGAGTGTTTATTCCCAAATTCTAGGAATGTAGGAAGATGAATCTTTTTTCCTCCATGGAAATTATGAAACTATATATTTATCATAATAGGTGTTTCATCATACTAAGAAAACTTTATTTTTTTAATCATATTTTAAGTTATATAATTATCCATAATCATGAGGTTTTTTATACCACCTCTTATTTAAATTGGTTTCTCTAGAGGATAGTCATTCCTATGACCATCACATTTAATAATAAAATGAATACATTGGTTTTTAACCAATGAATAAAACAAAAAAAAGTAAATTTGGGGAAAAATAGTTGTAGTGGTAAACCAAATAATCAAAAAAATCATTTAAATAATGTATATAACATGACACATTTGTTTATGACCCCATAGGTTTATCCTAAATCATTCACGACCATTACTGAGAATTTTGGATTTTATCATATACACAGACTTATCATTAGAGTTCCCAAAAAATGTTATCTATTCATATTTTGAAAATTTTGACTAAAATTTTATCTCATACAAACTATAGTGACCAGTGATTTTCAAACATAGATATTATATATTTTTAGATTAATATTCATTACATATCATTTTGGTCCATGCTAGATTCATTTTTTTCTAGTTCATAGTAAAAATTAGAATCATAAAAAATGGTTATAAAAATATCCATTTCTTCTCCAACATATTTATTCATAACTATAATCCTTATTTTACATATCATAGATAATACCATTCATTATAACATGGTGGAAGAAATAATAAGAAAAGGATGAGCTCACAAGCTCGGTAAGGGTAAAAAAGGGAGATATCAATGATCACATAAGCATAACATGAACATGAGGTTATATGAAAAAGGACTTAACAATTTAAAACCATACCCTATATATGAAATATTATAATAATAATTCATGGAATAAATATTTGTATTCAATAACACCAACATATTAAAGGAATAAAAGAGGATGATCCATGAAATATTAGTAAAAGAAAAAATGAATTTATTTGTTGCATGAACATAAACATAGAAAATAATTATCTTCTAATCGATGACCAATAACATGGTTATAAAAATAGAATTAGGCTACTCATAAATCCATCATAGTAGTCTAGGTTCACTTCCAAGACAATATTAGTAGAAATAGTTCTTTATTGAAATATATTTAATTCCCATTCCCATCATGTTAATCTCAGGATATATCAATATTTACCAAATGAATTGGAGGGAGATATATTTCCCACCCTTCACAAAATTAAAATTGTTTGTATGTGTTCCACGAGATTACAAAACATTCATTATATTAAAACCGATGAAAAGAAATGGTTTTCATAAAAATTTCAGTATTTCATCATAGAATTACCTATAGGAAAGGAACATATTTCATACATATCATTTCGTAAACAAATATACCATCTAGAGAAAGAATAAGGATAGTTTTATTTGTTAATATCTCCAGAAAATTATATATGAAATCAAATTGGATTTTTAGTGATTAAGAGAGGTACCATTAAAATGTCATTAAACATTCTTTAGGGAAATATCCATTCTATTTTGAAAACCTATATAAAAAAGTTTCACAATTATAATGGAAATAATTTGATTTAAATTAAAACTTTTAAATTTTAAAATAAATCAAATATTAAAATATTATTCATGATAGATGTAACAAACTTTCATGCTATATAAGGTAAAAAAGAATCATACTAAATTTTCTCCAGGGAAAGTCACAAAGTACCTCATTAAAAAAATGAAAATAAATGTCCATTTAATTTTTTTTAAATTAATACATGGGTGAAAATAACTTTAAAACATTATAGGATATTATTATGACTCAGTCATGAAATATTTCATGAAAACAATGATATGGGGAAAAATGTTTTTTTAAACAATGAGAAAAATGAAATTAATTTTCCATAGAAACATATTTTATTTTTCATGAGTACATAACTTGAAGAAAAAATAATAAAATTATATATTTTAATGAATAAAAATATTATACTAAAATTCATGATTATATTTAATGTATATCAGATTATTTTATTTTCATAGGGATGGTCATAGAAATCTTGAAAAATAATGATATTGTGTCACACACACTTATCTCAGTATTTCCTTGCATAAAAAAACAATAAATCCTATAAAATAAATTTATATTTATTAAAATTATATACCATAGTCAATATCACACATATATTATCATATAGTATCCCTTGATGAAATTTTATCACCCCCTTTTATCAATAATTCCTTATTAATATCATCATTTATAGGTTTCAACTATTTATTTTCATGAGAATTTCAGTTCAGTTGTTCTATTCCATATACATATATATTGGTTACATAATTTAACAAATCTTATTCCTGATATAAGTAAATTATATATTCATCATATACATATTTATATCTATCCTTAATAATTATAGATAAAAGATGAATTACATTATTCATGGATACGACCGGTCATACATATGCATGAACGCTATTTTATGTTTATGGATAAAAAAATAAAATAAAGGTAAATATTAATTCACCTTTAAAATATAACTATTATATAATATATATTCATAATATTCTTTCACATTACCATACATTTAAAATGAAAATTAGAAATGAAAATCATTTCTTTGTGGAGTTGGTAGTCCACTTGTATGCATGAACAATATTATCTTTTCCTGAAAGATTGGTAGGTAAGAAAGTAGACGTGATATAATAATTTCATAAGTATGTTTTTCTCATAAATATTATATATAACTATTAAATAAATAATAATGAAAATCCATAAAACATAGCGATAAAAATAAATTTTATCACTAAGTGGAGACGACAAGTTGTTTGTACGCATGAGAACTAATTTCACTTCTAAATTGATAGGAATGTTGGTTTATAATAGTGAATAAAAAAATATTATCATTGAAAAATATTTATCATACTTTATTTATTATTTTATATCAAATATCATAGATTTATGAGAGGTATAAAAGAGAAGAGAATAATGTGATCAGTTATGGTTGTTATGTCTTCTTTGAAATGACTCCTTTAGATGTCCTCTAAAGAGTCCTGATGTTGGTATTTTGGGATGAGAAAAGCTATATAATGGGTCGTGGTTATATGATAAGAGATATTATTAGATAGTTTTAGATATATAAGGCTTAATGTGGGGTATCAAATTTAGCGACAATGTACCCATATATGATTGTGGTGAGTGAAACTTTTGGAATTTTAGAAAATATTAAATTATAATAAAATAGTTCTCAATAAATATTACTTCAAATGGACATGGATTTGAAGATAATATTGTATAGGGTTATAATACCAATAATAAATAGAATTTATACAAGTTTTTTCATTTTAAAAATTATCATTTTGTTTAACTTTAGTTAACCCATTTTAATTTTAAGAACGATAATCAGGTTTTCAAAATTAAATTTGTTTAAATTATACTTATAACAAAACAATTGGATCATAAGTGGAAATATCATTAAATTTAATGCCATATATTATAATAAGAGTCCAATTTTATTATTTTAATAATTTTAAATTACGTAATTATATATTTTTTTCATAAATATCAATAATGTCTATTTTGACAATATTAATTTAATTTGGCATTAAATACATCAATGAAAATGGTTATTTTATAGATAATGCTTTAAAACCTACCTGAAATTACATATTTGTCTATAAAATCCATGGGATAATTTTATTATTTAAAATTATATTAGTTTTGTAAATTTTAAATCTAGTTATTCTAGTTTTCTATTCATTAAATAAATGTTTTTTTGCATTGTAAATGAATTTAATGTGTTTATTTAATACCTAAAAATTATAAATATATTAACAATTTGATAATAAGTTTATATTTCTCAAAATAACAATTTATATAATTTAAATTTGTATTTTAATATCATATATATTTCATGAAAACTTAATTAATATGTTATTTAAATATTTCAGACCTTACAAAAGCATTACACTTGCTTTTGGATAAGACACTTATCATATAACTCCCAATTTCATGAATAAACATATAAATCAGATATAATACATAATGTTTTATTTTAATTTTTAGAATCGACTTTTGATATATAAAATATTATCTTTATGGTTCCAACTTTGACTTTTCTTATGAGGTTCATTCTCTTTATCAATACTAAAACTTATTTTTAATTTTATCACGTTATAAATTTAAAATTATAATTTCATAGAATTAATTTTTTATGGTATTTATATAATTTTACAAAGCATTATTCATTCCAGAATTTTCATAAATTTTCATATTAAATATATTTCTTAGTGAAAACATAAAAGATATAATATTTCATGAAAACTACATTTTTTCATTACTCACCAAAGATTTTACATCCAAAAAAATACAAAAAAAATATAATACTAGCATAAATTAGAAATTATGAACCAAAAAAATAAATTTCACAAAATTTAATTCCTTAAATTTTAAAAAATACATTTAAATAGAAATGTAAAAATTGCAACAAATATCAGTATTTAGAGAAATTCCATTTTTAGTATAAAATTGATTTTATACAAAAGTTAACCATAAAAAGATTTTAATTAACTTAATTGGATTACTAAATACATACTAGAACTAATTATACATTTAAACTATTTAGAAAAAGTGGCAATTTTAACATGTCTGAAAAAATACAAGTTTCAATAAAATTCATTATTTTTCACTAGTCAACAAAAAAACTAACTTTTCAGAAAAATCCCCAAAAAACAATCTATGATAAATTTCATATACTAATTTAAAAATGTGAATTATTTTTATTAAATATAATTTATAATTTTTTCCAAAAATTAATTATAATAATTTCTCAGAAAATGTAATAAAATCCTTTTTAAGAAGATTTGTTTTTGAACTATAAATTAACATTAATAAAAATTGAGTTATTATTTACTATGAATATATAAATACATTTAGATTTTTTCGAACCTTTATATATATATCATAATGTATTTAATAATATTTGTACCCATAAATTTAATGGCTTGGTTATAACTGTCAAATTAAATAATAATAATAATTTAATAACATGTCACGATTCATTTAAACAAGTTTTTTGTGTGTAACACAAGATTTATATGAAATAAAATTATTTAAAGATAAATTATTTCTAAAATATCAAGGTGCGACAACTTATATATTTCGAATTACAACAAGTTTTTTTCATTTTTTTATATTGATTTCGTTATTCCCCAAAACATTATTAATTATATTGATGATAATATTTTTGTTACCAATAATTCTGTATTAGATTAAATTCTCATCAAATAGGTTGATGACTCACAATGGGTTGTTAAGAAAACTCAAGTTAAAATTTTTAGTGGTTTGAATTTTAATAGTTTAGCTTGCATACTTAATGGGATTGTTTATATAACAACCTCTTTAATTTTATTACATTAATACATATTTAATTACATAAAAATACACATAATATAACATGAAATATCAAGATGTCTAGTTTATTTGTGAATTAGGTACAAAAAATAACAACTTCAAACATGAAATACAATATCTTTATTGAAAACATTCATTATATGACAACAACATTCCTTCATACTTAACATTGCATGGGATAACCTGGGGATGTATATAAGAAAAGGGTGATCTATAAATACTAGTATGGTATTAAACAAGGCATAACATGATGATAATAATACATATTAGAAAAGACATATCAATTAGTCCTAAAGGAACATGAATCAAGAATCATGATATAACATGATATTCATAACATTGAAATGTGGCAACAACTTATAACATTGCATCATAGGTCAAGGATAAACATCCAAAACATCATAGTGGACAACGTCCCATAAAGTAATCAGGTAAACCCATGTACCAACATGACGTATCATGAAATTAAACATTACCCAATTCATTGGAGAACTATATAATTTCAGGCGCACTCGTCACTTTCATTTCATTCTCATTCTTATGTGTGCCACATAGATAATAAAACATGGTTGCAATTATCCTCATAATTTATTCCATGATCAAGGGGTGTCGAATAAATACATTTAAGTCCTCAATAAAAAGGTATAAATGTATAAATGTGAATACCCTTGATAGAGTAATGAATATGGTATTCACTACACAAATATTTTTTCATAGAAAACCACAGTGCAATTTCGTCAGCATAATGTTGTGGCATAAAAATTCATAAAAAGGGTTGATGATAGAATAAGGGGCATCTCATCATATATAAATTAAATGTAAAGAAATAGGTTTATATAAATTCATATCCCAAATTAACTAATTTGGAAAGATAAGGCGTAACATAATAAATAAACATGAAGAAAGAGGACATATGGAAAAACTATTATGAAATTTTGGCATGGAAACAGGTGTGCTTGGGAGGAATTATGGGGATATAAAAGGGTCTCTCATCATTTTAACATAATAAGGGGAGTATTTTGGAGTTGTGAAAACATACCTCATCATTTGTAAATGAAAATAAATGGGTGTAACAATATAAGGAAACTTTGATGAAAATTAGAATAGAAGGAACCCTTACATGAGTGCCTGACTACAAAAGATTAAAGAGGGGATTATTGTTAGATTAGGGCACCTTGTGATGATTCTATAGAGGGGATGATAGAGTAAGGATGATCTCCATGTATTTTGACTTAAGGTATGTGGGAGATTGAGTGGGTTTATAAATAAAATGAGAGGGGAATTTGTTAATATTTCACAAACATACGTTTTAGAATCTATATAATTAACTATTCCAGACCACAAAACGTCCCATGGGTTTTTTCCAAAAATGAGTGTAAAACATTATTATATAAGTAAAAGGGATGAAGATATTAAAATATTAGTCTATCTTATGTGAAAGAGAGTCACATTATTAGAGAAATGAAGTTAAAATGGTAAAATATTTTATACATTTTGTAATTTTAACTAAGGCTTTATAAAATAAGAAAATAAATAAAAATAGAATTATTTTAAACGAATTTTTTTTATTTAGCCTAAGTTACTTTTATAGTGTTTATTACATCATTATTCGGCCATTATTATTTCATAACACCAACTATATATATTTATATGGTATTTAATATTTACCCAAAAATTCAAATGATTTAGAAAATTAAGAAAAAAATCACCGTTAGATAATTTTGAAATCATGATTCCAAAAATAATAATCATTTTACACAAATAATTTTCTAAATATTTCATTATTCATTTTTAAAATTCAAACTGACATTTATTGAAAATTAAAGCGATTTGACATAAATAGTTTTTAAAATATAATAAAAATTACATTTCACCTCATAAAAATTATATTATAATTTATATTTAACAAATTAAATAAGTAATAATATTTTATTTAATATCTTATTTATTAATTAATGAAAAAATTCTTAATTCAAATTTAATATTAGCCAAAAATACTATTTTTGCTTTAAAAACAATAATAAAATACAAGTATACTCATTATTCAATACAAAAAATAATGTACATAATCATTATTCTAGGTTCTGGATATATATAACTTTATTAAACAAGTATACACCCTAAGAGTAAGGTGTGTGATGGTGAGGCATTCATGGGTTCGTTCAGTTAACATGGTTTGGGTCATGATCTCGATGAGCTTGAACATTCCCTATAAAGGTTTTCACTCATTCTTAAGTTTATAGATCTTAGCATGGGATTTGTCTAGGGAAAATCACCAAAATTCTATTTTTTTAGAAGCACTGATAAATAGGCTTTATAGGGAATGATCCTACTAGTTGAGGTCATTACCTTTTTGTGTTAATTTATTTTAAAACCATATATTTATTCTATTCATGTGATCAACATTCAACAACAATATTATCAATGGTAGTGATACCTAATATTAATTTAAATATAATTGGATCTAATAATGAAAATTGAGTGAATGTGTTTTCTATATCAATTTTACAAAATAATAAATTTAATTAAACCGAAATGTAATTTAATTTATAACATTTTTTGTCATAAACTATTTTCCCATTAAAAAATTTCTCCCTTGGAATTTTAATTTCCCACATTAAAACAGATGAGAAAAAATCTATTTTATTGCCTCCTTTGGTTCCCACATTTCCCCTTCAAACATGTGGTTTCTCCCCAGCAATTTGACCTGTTCATTTTTATTCTGTAGAACTTTGTCTCTACAACCTAATATCTTCTCTTTCTTCTCCAAATAAGAGTGGTTATTCTCTAATGGCTCCACCTATGGATTGAGTACATGAGAGAGGTCTATTATGTAATTTTTAAAAAAGGATACATGGAATAAATCATGTGTTGAGATTGGTTAGGTGAGAGTGATAATCGATAGGCCACCAATCTGATACGAGAAAGGATCTCAAAGGGACCAAGGTATCTTGGAATATGCTTTCAATTATTCACAATTAACATAACTTTCATGCATAATGATATGTAGGGAAATATATTGTCCCCGACATCAAATGTTAGGTCTTTCCAATGATTATCAGCAAAAAATTTATGTCGTCTCTATGTAGCTTAATGTGCTTATAAATGGTCTTAATATTCTACACTATTTATTTGACCATTTTAGGACCTAAAAACTTTAGTTCCCCAACATCGTCCTATAATGCAGGTGTTCTGCACTACTTCTTATAAAGTTCTTCATATAGAGGCAGTATGATTCTCGAGTGGAAACCATTGTTGTTTGAGAACTCGACAAGAGGAATATGTTGATCTCATCCTCCTTTAAATTTCATTAAGCATCCTTCAAAAATGTCCTCATGTTTCTAGATAGTCTATTTAGATTGGCCATCAGTTTAATGGTGATAGTTTGTGTTGATGTTTAACTTTGTATTCAGAGCATGTTGGAGACTCTTTCAAAACATAGATGTGAATCATGGATTTTGATCAGATAAAATTGATAGTGGTACAACATGGAGTCTCACCACTTCTATGATGTATCTCCATGTAATTTGATTTATTGAAAACCCCTCTTGAATCTTAATGAAATGATCTATATTTATAAGAATATCCACCACAACATAGATAGAATTATTTCCTCTTGATGTCTTAGGATGCTCAGTGAGAATTTCCTTGGTGATGTTTTCCCATTTTCAGGTAGGTATGGGTAATGATTGAATCCTTAACTTATATTTTTTCCTTTCTTCCTTCACACGATTACATATGAGGAATCCTAATGTATATTCAATGATCTCCTTCTTCATTTTTCCCCACCAATAGTATTCCTAGATATCTCAATACTTCTTTGTGATTTTAGGGTGGATAGGTAAGGTTATGCTATGTGCATCATCGAACAACTACTTCTTTAACTCAGGATTTGATGGTACACATAGTCTTCACCCAAATCATACAACACCTTCTTCATTAGCCTTAAACTCCTAGGATTTACCTTCTCTAAGAGTTTCCACTTTCTTTTCAAATCCCAAATCTTCACTTTAATCACCCTTTTAACCTCTCTAGAAGGGATGGTTGGGTAATCATTTGTGAATGGACTGATTATGTTCCTTACATTACTATTCCCATGTCCATCCAATTAAAATCTAATAAGATCAAATCCTTATCAATTAACAATAATGAAAAGGTTGATGGATCTTTGATACATAGAGCATCTAAAACATTATTCGATTTCCCCAGATGGTAGTGAATTGGGTATGCATAATCTTTGATCAGATAAAACCATCTTTGTTGGAGTATATGGAACTCTTTCTGTGTGAATATATATCTGAGGGTTTTTTGATCTGTATATATTTCACACTTCAACCCAAAGAGGTAATGTCAGCAATTTATCAAAAAAAATATCACTAAATATAACTCCGAATCATGTGTTGGAATGTTTTGACCATGGAATTTCTACTACCTTGAAGCATAGGAAATGACTCGGTCATTTTTCCTCAACACATAGCCCATGACCTTCATTAAAGCGCCAATTAATACTACAAAAGAACTCCCCTTGTGGGTAGTGTTATCATGGGTTCAATGATACAACTAATTTTCAACTCCTTGAATATATCTTCAAATTCATATTTCCAAGAAATCTTGACTCCATTTTGAGTTAGATTGGTTAGAGGGTTTGACAATCATGATAAATTTCACAAAAATTGATGATATAACCCAGCTAATCCACGGAAACTCTAGAAATCTGTCACAGATGTTGGCCTCGACCATCATTAAATTGCCTCAGTCTTTGAAGGGTCCATAGATATACCATTTCTGGTCATCATATTCCCTATGAAAGAGACTTCCTTTAACAAGAACTCACATTTTCTATACTTAGCATAATTGTTTTCCTTCTATAAGGACTTTAGCACAATACTAAAATTCTCCTCATTATTTTTCATACTTTTTGAGTATATTATATTGTTATCAATAAATACTACCCCAAATTTTTTGAGGTAATCTCTAAGGACCCCATTCATCAAGTCTGTGAATATTTTTGGACCATTACTGATTCCTAATGGAATTACTATGAATTCGTAGTGCCCATACCTAGAACAAAAAAGTAGTCTTGAGGATATCTTCCTTCTTCCCCATTACATGGTAATACCCGATCACAGATCCATCTTGGAGAACTATTGTGATCCACGTAGCTGATTGAAAAAGTCATCAATTCCTAAAAAAGGATATTTTTCATTATCTTAATTTTATTAACTCATTATAGTCAATGAAAAGGATCATTGACCCATCCTTCTTCATGATGAAGAGGACTTATTCAACCCATAGTGAAGCACTTAGGAATATACTCCCTTTATCTAGATTTTATTGTAGTAATTTCTTTAGCTACTCAATTTCCACAACACTCATTCTATATTAAGTCTTGGATATTGGAAATGACCTTGAAATAAGATCAACTAAAAACTCAACAGATATACCAAGAGAAATACCATGCAATTATTCCGGAAACACATTAGTGAATTCCATCACAATAGGCATGCCTTCGAGGATGGATCCTTAGAATCAATCATCCAATAAAGATACGCATGATCATATGGTAGTAATATACATGATTAGGATGATGGAGATAAAGAAGATTCCTCCTCCTCCTTGCACCTGTATAAAATTGGGGGTTCATTTTCCATTTGGAGAGTGATTTTCCTCTAATGAAAATTTATGTTGGATCTATATAGGGAAGTCCAATCCATGCCAAAAATTTTATAAAACACCACCATGAGAAGTATGATAAGGTTCTCCATGAAGTTAAATTCCCAAATTGTAGCAGTGGAGGAGTTATATACCTGGGATACTATAATTTCTCAATTTTCCATTTTCACTGACATCTCTACATCCATGTTTTCTGGTGGTGTTTAAATTGTTCTAATAAAATTTCTAGATATAAAAAAATACATAGAACTAGAATAAAAATGTTTATTTTATATTCTTGAATGAATAATTAGCATACCTATTAGCAGTTAATTTTCATGATTGACATATGAGGTAGTGATGGAAAAATATATCCCTTACTACCTTAGAGGTTGTTGGTTGCCTCCAAAAACCCTCATCTCGTGGATTTGGTTTGATAATTGCCATGGGTTCTTACAGTTGTATCAATGAATAGTGCACAGAGGGTTTACCAGAGTATTCCTTTCCTCTTTTGTAGTAGCCATGTTTTCTTGCAAGACATCACTAGTTTGGTACGATTATTTCCCACACCTAAATCATTTCCTCATCCCCTTCAAGAAGTTTTCATGGTACTTCATTCTATATGTTTGGAAAGTGGGATGTTGAAATTTTATATCACTATTAGATCTCTCTAATAGACCCCCAGAATTTGACTCCACTATTCACATATTACCCCCATGAGACCCCTCAGATTTTCCGATCTCTATTTTGACATTGAGGGAACATTAGATAATTTCCTCATAGATATCAATGTCACTGATCACCAGGGTTTTCTGGAGGCTAGGTTTTAGCACACTAAAGAAGAGGAAAACACTACATTTAGGTTTAATGAAAAATCTAGAGGCGTATCATGCAAGCCTTGTTTTGTTTTCCCCATATGCTCTAATG
The DNA here is from genome assembly GCA_963277665.1 of Viscum album. Classification (NCBI taxonomy): domain Eukaryota; kingdom Viridiplantae; phylum Streptophyta; class Magnoliopsida; order Santalales; family Viscaceae; genus Viscum; species Viscum album. Next base: position 809,626,335 of record OY728158.1, on the reverse strand, counting down.
GATACATCATCTTTTTTCATGAGGGAAAGGAAGTCCCTTTCTATATTAAGTTAGAGGGTGAGAGGAAAATATTTATTGAATTTTTTTTCCAAAAATACTTCCATCCCATCACCGTGATCTCTTCCTTATGCTTTATTTTTTTATAAATGTCCACCATTTATATGATTCACTCTCTATATGATAAGAATCCAGAAGAACCTTATAACGCCCTGACCCCAGTTAACCAGAGTCGGTGCATTATTACATAACATTGTCATGATCACAAGAAATATCAAGTCTCGAAAGACCGATTAGTTTAGTATCCTTGGAATAACTAGATACATTAATAGAGTTTACATTACATCATAAACTGAAAACAACAACAAAATAGTCTCCATAGTACACACTCATACTATCCCTATATGTCATTAATAATTTACTTCTTCACAATCCTGGGAAAAATAAAACATTGAAAGGGGTGAGCTCAGATGCTCAGTAAGGATACAATTATAGCAGAAGAATTCATAGATAAGAATAAACACTGAAGGTAATTTATAATTAAAACAAAAGCCTTTTAAACTTGAACTTCAACATAATATGGCAAAGATAAAGTGAAATAATGCCATTTACTTATTCACATGGATTTTATACTAGTCGAACAATCCCATGCAATATCAATAACCACTTTCATAATGATGGAATGCATAATGCTAAACTTTAATTTCTCTGTCAAGGCCTCATCCCAAGACCTAGGGGCTAACTGTAACCGGAACCCAACCCGGAGTGCCTCTAATAAGCGGACACCAACCCGGAGTGCCTCTAATAACTGGACACCAACCCGGAGTTCCTCTAATAACTGGAGACCAAACCGGAGTTCCTCTAATAACCGGAGACCAAACCGGAGTTCCTCTAATAACCGGAGACCAAACCGGAGGGCTTACTTTTACCGGTCCCCAACCCGGAACATACTTGTCTAACACATTAATTTGAATGAATGGTTGAAATATAACATAAACATTCAGATTACAAATAACTTATGAAATATCAATAATTTAACCACAAACCATAAATGGTATAAAAATAGCGCATCCACAGTCAAACATAACATATTAGATACAATATGGAAGATTGTATTGTATCACATTAACATCAATCAATAATAATGAAGGATGTTGACATAGATGAAAATAATCATCAAAAATATTTGAGAGAAATATCTCCCTTTTTCTTGAAATCATTTAAAAGTCACACTATTTGTCGAGAAGCCATTTAAAAATAGATTTATGAATCAAAGTGTCCCATACCACTTTGAAACTTTTTAAAAGGAGTTTTAATTTCTACACTTTAATGTCCATATAAATAAATCCTTAAAACCATTTTTAAAACATGGACATTAATGAGAATGATTTAGATGAATAAGTCTTTAAAACATTTAAAAATGGTATTTTAGTTAGAGTTTCTAACCAAAAGAAAGACACTTGAATACAAATAATGGAGGTAATCAAAACATTGTAATATCATGATAATAAAGGGATTCATGATATACTATGTCAAAGTACATTATATACACCACATAAAAATGCTTTGGTGTATATCAACAAAGAAGTCTCAATGGAATGTAAGTTGAGATGAAATCTCTCATAAAGGCCGTATCCTTAGGTTAAGGATAAATCAACGACATAATTATGTGTGACAAATATAAATACACTAAATATGATTGGATATTTAGTGTAAAACAATCAAAGGATATTCACACATATTCTTGTAAAAACAACACCAACGAATTGGATGTTTAACTCAAAAAATGGTGAATGAGTTAAAATTACTCTTATCAAATTCATATCAATGACTTGAGAATTATCAATGGAGTGATTATGTGTATCAAAATTATATCCATAGGAAGGGGAGTGGAAATTATGACATAATCAAATGAATAGTGATTCCACACATAATCTTGGGGTAATATAATCAATGAAATATGTGTAAAGCCAAATGAGTGGAAATTGAAATCTCAAATTCCCTTATCGATTAGGTAACTTACGAAACATACACCCATGAAAGAAGTATCATACCATGATGATGTAAATACCCATAAATTAAATTATATTACACAATTAATACGATCATGGGCAGTACACATACACCACATGCAATAATTAAGTGGTGATCAATGGAATTCTCACGGAATTAAAAGTGAGATAAGAAAACCCTTACCACGTTAATAAACTGAGTCGTATGGCCAAAAGTTAATAAACAGAAAATGATTTATAGAATAACATAAAGATAATCATGATAATATATATCAAATGGCAGTACACAATACACCACTTTCAATAATTTAGTGGCGAACAGTGGAAATCTCACGGAATTGAAAGTGAGATAAGAAAATCCCTTACCACGTTAATCAACTGAGTCATATGGCCAAAAGTTAATAACCAGAAAATTATTTACAGAATAACATAAATAGAATCATGATAATATATATCAAATGGCAGTACACAATACACCACTTTCAATAATTTAGTGGCGAATAGTGGAAATCTCACGGAATTGAATGTGAGATAAGAAAATCCCTTACTTTGTACATTTTCCTTGGTCGACTATAGGTTTACCTCCTGTATAATGGTGGAATAATTGTTATTGAATTATACATGAATAATTTACTTTAATATGATATCATATATAATCTTTTAACATTGATTTCTTAATAATATCATAGAATTGTCGTCATTTCGGGTGTTAACGGGTTCATTTTACTTTATATTCTTTGTTATGTGAGCCATATTCGTTATTAATGGGATGTATATTATTCATATCCAGAATGATATCAAGTACCTATATACTATTTTTAAATCATCAAATTATAATTATACTTGAATGGATATGATGGAGAATGAATCTCATCGCGTTCGTGGAGACGGTAATCCGTACGTAGGCACGAGCGACAATATCATTATTTTGATATTAAAATAATATATAATTGGATGGTATATCATATATACAGAATCATTATCATGTTATATTTATTATTTACATGAGTTACACATAATTATTATACCCATCTAAATAATAATATATTGAATAAAAATTACACCACGACATGGAGACGGTAAGCCGTACGTACGCACGTATGGTGACATGTTATTCAAAGGATGGATAGAATACTGAATATGGTTGTACCATATTTATAATAACATCACAGTATATATATGATACTGGAGTTATTATTTTATACTGGTAATAACAAGGAAAGATGAAGTGGAAGAAGAAAGGAACTTGAAAAGGGGTGGTGAAAACATTACCCCTTTTCCGGGTTCTTCCGTTTGATTTGATCAAAAGGGATCCTTAGGTTGGCATTATGATCAAACTAAGGTCTCTAGGTTGTAGTGAGGGAAGTTGAGAGAGTATTTGGGCAGGGGTTGGCCGAACGAAAGGGCTTTTAAGATGTGAAGAAATGAGAAGGAGGAGTTCTCTTTTATAAGAGGGGTGAGGGGCACCTTTGGAAAAGCTAGAAATATTAATTTATAATAAATTCATATTCGGTTTCTAATGGCTCCAAAGTTGATTATCCAACGGTTAAGGTGGGGATAGGTCGAAAAACCTTCAGCCAATATAATTTAGACAGGTTTGGGTCACTATATTAACCTTATCTTTTAGTTTTAACTCTTAGTTAATTAGTTTGACATTTACCATGTCACTTTGTATTTTTATATTATATAGTTAATAAACTTACTATATACATCCAAGAGACCCCCAAGTGGTCCATTAAGGATATACCTATCATGATATAAGTATCTTGGCCGAACCTTAGATTTTTAGGAATTTAATATCAATTAATAATATAATATTTGTTTTAAAAACACTTTTATGTCAATTTTGACACTATTCAATAGGTGATTTTTTTGAAACACATAACAGAATTATTACTTCGAAAAAAGTTAATTAAATCAATAATAATATGTTATATTAACCTATAAAATTAGTTTAATCCATTAAAAGTCTCAAAATATATTTATTTGGGTATTTATAATATCAATTATTCTAATTTTTCACTATTATGGTAATTACTGCATCACCATTGTGTCATAAATAAATTAACTTATTTAATGTATAAAAATTATAAATAAAATATCATTAGGTAGGAAATCGTTTTATCTTTCTAATGAATATTTATAATCTAAACTCCAACATATATAACCCTATGTAAAAATTGTTTTTCTAAAAGATATATGCTTGTGTCATTTTTGTATTCATTTTAACTTAATTAAAATAAAGTGTCCCTATCACCTACAAGTGGCACCATGGGGTACCAAAATAGACCCAAATATTACTATGGTCGAACATGTATCAACAAATATGGCTAGGACACGTTTTATGGTAATTTATTATTATTATAATATTATTTTTTAACCCTCATTTACCGGATTTATCCTTAACCATGGTAAATAAAATATTTACCGCAACAATTATTCAAAATATCTAAAAATAAAAGTTACCTATTTACACAATTTGAACATCCTGATTTCAAATATGGAATCCATTTTTCCAAATTCAAAACACAGAAGTGGCAGAAATTAATTTAAAATTAATTCCCGCTATCAAAACAAAAAATGTGTTTTTAAGAGATAATAACTATCAAAAGATTGACACTTGTTTATGTTTGGTTTAATTGTAAAATTATTTCCAATGACCAACATTATATTAAATGCTAAAAATATATTCTAAATATATTTTAAAACCACTCAAATTCATAATTTATCACTATTAATTATTTTGATTAAAAAAGTTGTTTTTAATTAAAATTTAGTAATTTTCACTATTCATCAAAATATGAAAGTTATCCGAAAAGTACCAAAATTTCACCCTAGGCTAATTTTGATATTCCGAATCCAAAAATGAAGTCCATTTTGAGTGATAGAATTTATAAAATTTCAAAAAGTAGGTATTACTATTCATAACGGCTAGTTTGATTGGTTATGGTGTGTTAAAATCTCGAAGTTGCGTACAATGCATGCCATTGCATTATTCGAAAGAAAACATACCGAGGAAGCTTGGGGTGTTACATTCTCCCCTACTTCAATAAATTGCGTCCTCGCAATTTTTAAAATTGTGCTTGGGAATATAATGGAAAGTCCCACATCGGAAAAAGAGTCAATAAAACTATCACTTTAAAAGAAAGAAAGAGAGGTATAAGGGTCATCCAAGATAACCCATACTCAGATTCCATGTAGGAAAACATGGATATGGATGATAAACTAATTGTCAAGTTCTGATGGAGAGGGATAGAAATCATGATCAGGAGAAAGTTAACAATAAGAAAACCAAAAACTTGTGTTGGGACAAACGACCATTAGTCTCCTAGTAGGAAAGTAAACGGACAACATTTTTTTTTGTTTTAAGTTACATTACATAAGGACGAGGAATTTATTTATGATATTGACTAAGAACATTGAGAGATATACTTACTTATTAAGTAGAGTTTCATTCTTTAATAAATTTACACCACTAACTCAATTTTTTTTAAACGATGGGTATTCCAGAAGACTTGGTCACACTGGAAGAGCTAGAATAAACTTCTATAAAATCACATGATCCATGTAGGATAAACTATATATTTACATTGTCTTTGAAGATTAATCAAAACCAAAATGGTTAGTGAATGATCTAATGATCCCCCAAAAGGTGATTCCTTGAGATAAATATGCACGAATCTTAATTTCTAAAATTAAACCAACAATACCCCAAAGTTAAATAAATACTATTCAATAATCAATTGTCCTTAAAATCCTTCAATATAATCCAAACTAATATTGAAACCCAAAACATAGAATAATTTTATTATGTAGTCTCCCTTGTTAAATTGTATCTCCAAATGACATCAAATACTCTTAAAGTCACATACATAAAAGTAATTAACATCATCACATATTCTCTGTTATAGGTTAATCATTTCCATAAATAACCCAAATCACTATAAATCCACAATAAAAACGTAGAAAAAAATCTACCATTACTCTACAAATGAAACCCCATTGTATTCTATTTTCCTTGGGCATATAGTGTTCCCAACAAAGCGAACATCTTCCAAAATAACATTTATCACTTAATCACCAAATCATTTTCCTATACCAAGGGTATTCATTTGATAAGACATAAGAACCCAAATCAACTTATTATTGATCAATAAAATCATTTAACTAAAATAAATAGTCACACTAACCAAGGAATTCACGTAGTCTAGTGGTAGGCGATAAATCCCAATCGCACTTTGGTTGTGGGTTCGATTCCCACATCTTTGTCCGACGCGACGGGTTGTCACACGGTCTACATGTTGTCCCTTTTCAAAAACTATATTTTATAATATTACCAAAATGAGATAAATTCCTCAAAATAACATAATTTAACCACAAATGTTATATCATACCTTGAATTTTCATCCAAAATTATAATAACTTATAATTTTCTCAAACCCCAATGATCATATAAAACCAAATGGTTTTTTATACCTATATCCACAAGAGAAGAGACAATTCTTCCTCAAATATCATTCTCACATGGCAAACTGCGGGGTTACAAATACAAGAGAAAATTATTCCAAAGCAAACCCATCAACAAGGAGTGCTAATACTTTTTAAATTTTTCTCCAACCATTTATTTCCACATAGCTTCTTCTTTGACCAAGAAAATATCCTATAGAATAGGACATTCACTCGGGTAATGGCCAGGTCCCCTACATTTACGGCAAATGACTGTAAATGGACTCTTGGGACCATTTTTATCTTCTTCCATAGTACTCTTCATTTTTCTTCGGCAATTCTTCACTTTATGTCCTTCCTTCCCGCATGTAAAACATTTCGTTGTCCCATTGAGACACTTTCCTGGGTGTCTCCTTCCACATTTCCTGCATGATGAAAATTGAGGGTTCTTTTCTCCATGGTGTCCATTGCTGGAGCTCTTATCATTTATCACCTTTCTCTTCCTTGTTGAGTCTGGGAGTTGGTTAATATATATGTTGTTGATCATATTTTTGGAAAACTGATTTGGCATAAAGACGATATCTTTTACGCCTATCAACATTCCATTTTTTTGCTCATTGCCACCACCATTCCCACCTTGTACATCATTCTCAAAGTCACTATGACTTCCTTGGAATCCAGCCATTGACTAAAACCAGAAAGCATTGTGTGAGTAACAGTAGTCGTAAAATCATTTAGAGATTAAAATGTCACCATATTCTCAATTTGAAACATATTAGTATTATCCAAGGTCATTTACTCTCATATTATATATATATTACTTAAATCGGTTTGTAAAGAAAATGTAAATTATCCTAAGCATATCCCCCGGGAGTGTCGTAACCAAGAGTGCAGCAAGACCCGTTGTCGTGCACCAGTTCCCGTTCGAGTCTAGCTCAAAGCGGTGTTTTCGGGTTTTACCCCTAGGTACATCTGTGCTAGAGCCGCCTCTACCAGCACGTATCCAGAAAGGGATGTATTGCTCGGAAAACTCACAAAATCTCTACAATACCAAAATTCTAGGAAGTTCTTTTATACTAATCCTCAAAGTTCATCTTAGGTCTACGTGCTCTAATCAGAGATTATCTAAATCTAGCTTCCAAGGTTTGTACTAAACTTCCTCTGATACCAACTGTAACGCCCCGACCCCAGTTAACCAGAGTCGGTGAATTATTACATAACATTGGCATGATCACAAGAAAGATCAAGTCTTGAAAGACCGATTAGTTTAGTAGCCTTGGAATAACTAGATACATTAATAGAGTTTACATTACATCATAAACTGAAAACAACAACAACATAGTCTCCATAGTCCACACTCATACTATCCCTGCAGGTCATTCATAATTTACTTCTTCACAATCCTGGGAAAAATAAAACAATGAAAGGGGTGAGCTCAGATGCTCAGTAAGGATAAAATTATAGCAGAATCATTCATAGATAAGAATAAACACTGAAGGTAATTTATAATTAAAACAAAAGCCTTTTAAACATGATCTTCAATATAATATGGCAAAGATAAAGTTAAATAATTCCATTTAATTATTCACATGGATATTCTACTAGTCGAACAATCCCATGCAATATCAATAACCACTTTCATAATGATGGAATGCATAATGCTGAACTTTAATTTCTTTGTCAAGGCCTCGTCCCAAGACCTAGGGGCTAACTGTAACCGGAACCAAACCCGGAGTGCCTCTAATAACCGGACACCAACCCGGAGTGCCTCTAATAACCTGACACCAACCCGGAGTTCCTCTAATAACCGGAGACCAAACCGGAGTTCCTCTAATAACCGGAGACCAAACCGGAGTTCCTCTAATAACCAGAGACCAAACCGGAGGGCTTACTTTTACCGGTCCCCAACCCGGAACATACTTGTCTAACACATTCATTTGAATGAAAGGTTGAAATATAACATAAAACTTCAGATTACAAATAACTTATGAAATGTCAATAATTTAACCACAAACCATGAATCGTATAAAAATAGCACATCCACAGTCAAACATAACTTATTCGATACAACATGGAAGATTGTACTGTATCACATTAACCTCAATCAATAATAATGAAGGATGTTGACATAGATGAAAATAATCATCAAAACTATTTGAGAGAAATATCTCCCTTTTTTTGAAATCATTTAAAAGTCACACTATTTGTCGAGAAGCCATTTAAAAATAGATTTTTCAATCAAAGTGTCCCATACCACTTTGAAACTTTTTAAAAGGAGTTTTAATTTCTAAACTTTAATGTCCATTTAAATAAATCCTTAAAACCATTTTTAAAACATGGACATTAATGAGAATGATTTAGATGAATAAGTATTTAAAACATTTAAAAATGGTATTTTAGTTAGAGTTTCTAACCAAAAGAAAGACACTTGAATACAAATAATGGAGGTAATAAAAACATTGTAATATTATGAGAATAAAGGGATTCATGATATACTATGTCAAAGTACATTATATAAACCACATAAAAGTGCTTTGGTGTATATCAACAAATAAGTCTCAATGGAATGTAAGTTGAGATGAAATCTCTCATAAAGGTCGTATCCTTAGGTTAAGGATAAATCAACGACATAATTATGTGTGACAAATATAAATACACTAAATATGATTGGATATTTAGTGTAAAACAATCAAAGGATATTCACACATATTCTTGTAAAAACAACACCAACGAATTGGATGTTTAACTCAACAAATGGTGAATGAGTTAAAATTACTCTTATCAAATTCATATCAATGACTTGAGAATTATCAATGGAGTGATTATGTGTATCAAAAGTATATCCATAGGAAGGGGAGTGGAAATTATGACATAATAAAATTAATATTGATTCAACACATAATCTTGGGGTAATATAATCAATGAAATATGTGTAAATCCAAATGAGTGGAAATTGAAATCTCAAATTCCCTTATCGATTAGGTAACTTACGAAACATACACCCATGAAAGAAGTATCATACCATGATGATGTAAATACCCATAAATTAAAGTATATTACACAATGAATACGATCATGGGCAGTACACATACACCACATGCAATAATTAAGTGGTGATCAATGGAATTCTCACGGAATTAAAAGTGAGATAAGAAAACCCTTACCACGTTAATCAACTGAGTTGTATGGCCAAAAGTTAATAACCAGAAAATGATTTACAGAATAACATAAAGAGAATAATGATAATATATATCAAATGGCAGTACACAATACACCTCTTTCAATAATTTAGTGGCGAACAGTGGAAATCTCACGGAATTGAAAGTGAGATAAGAAAATCCCTTACCACGTTAATCAACTGAGTCGTATGGCCAAAAGATAATAAACAGAAAATGATTTACAGAATAACATAAAGAGAATCATGATAATATATATCAAATGGCAGTACACAATACACCACTTTCAATAATTTAGTGGCGAACAGTGGAAATCTCACGGAATTGAAAGTGAGATAAGAAAATCCATTACTTTGTACTTTTTCCTTGGTCGACGGTAGGTTTACCTCCTGTATGATGGTGAAATAATTGTTATTGATTTATACAAGAATCATTTACTTTAATATTATATCATATATGATCTTTTAACATTGATTTGTTAATAATATCTTAGAATTATCGTCATTTCGGGTGTTAAGGGGTTCATTTTACTTTATATTCTTTGTTATGTGAGCCATATTCGTTATTAATGGGATGTATATTATTCATATCCAGAATGATATCAAGTACCTATATACTATTTTTAAATCATCAAATTATAATTATACTTGAATGGATATGATGGAGAATTAATCTCATCGTGTTCGTGGAGACGGTAATCCGTACGTACGCACGAGCGACAATATCATTCTTTTGATATTAAAATAATATATAATTGGATGGTATATAATATATACAGAATCATTATCATGTTATATTTATTATTTACATGAGTTACACATCATTATTATACCCATCCAAATAATAATATATTGAATAACAATTACACCACGACGTGGAGACGGTAAGCCGTACGTACGCACGTATGGTGACATGTTATTAAAAGGATGGATAGAATACTGAATATGGTTGTACCATATTTATAATAACATCAAAGTATATATATGATACTGGAGTTATTATTTTATACTAGTAATAACAAAGAAAGATGAAGTGGAAGAAGAAAGGAACTTAAAAAGGTGTGGTGAAAACATTACCTCTTCTTCGGGTTCTTCCTTTTGATTTGATCAAAAGGTTTCCTTAGGTTGGCTTTCTGATCAAAATAAGGTCTCTAGGTTGTAGTGAGGGAAGTTGAGAGAGTATTTGGGCAGGGGTTGGCCGAACCAAAGGGCTTTGAAGGTGTGAAGAAATGAGAAGGAGGAGTTCCCTTTTATAAGAGGGGTGAGGGGCACCTTTGGAAAAGCTAGAAATATTAATTTATAATAAATTCATATTCGGTTTATAATGGCTCAAAAGTTGATTATTCAAAGGTTAAGGTGGGTATAAGTCTAAAACCCTTCAGACAATAGAAGTTAGACAGGTTTGGGTCACTATATTAACCTTATCTTTTAGTTTTAACTCTTAGTTAATTAGTTTGACATTTACCATGTAACTTTGTATTTTTATATTATATAGTTAATAAACTTAATATATACATAAAGCGACCCCCAAGTGGTCCATTAATGATATACCTATCATGATATAAGTCTCTTGGACGAACCTTAGATTTTTAGGATTTTTTATCAATTAATAATATAATATTTGTTTTAAAAACTCTTTTATGTCAATTGTGACACTATTCAATAGTTGATTTTTTTGAAACACATAACAGAATGATTACTTCGAACAAAGTTATTTAAATCACTATTAATATGTTATATTAACTTAGAAAATTAGTGTAATTCAATAAAAGTCTAAAAATTTATTTATTTGGGTATTTATAATATCAATTATTCTAATTTTTTACTATTATGGTAATTACTGCATCACCATTGTGTCATAAATAAATTAACTTATTTAATGTCTAAAAATTATAAATAAAATATCATTATGTAGGAAATCGTTTTATCTTTATAATTAATATTTATAATCTAAAATCCAACATATATAAACCTATGTAAAAATTGTTTTTCTAAAAGATATATGCTTGTGTCATTTTTGTATTCATTTTATCTTAATTAAAATAAAGTGTCCCTATCACCTAAAAGTGGCACCATGGGGTCCCAAAATCGACCCAAATATGCCTATGGTCGAACATGTATCAACCAATAATGCTAGGATACGTTTTATGGTAATTTAGTATTATTATAATATTATTTGTTTAACCCTCATTTGCCGGATTTATCCTTAACCATGGTAAATAAAATATTTACCGCAGTAATTATTCAAAATATCTAAAAATAAAAGTTACCTATTTACACAATTTAAACATCCTGATTCCAAATATGGCATCCATTTCTCCAAATTCAAAACACATAAGTGGCAGAAATTAATTTAAAATTAATTCCCGCTATCAAAACAAAAAGCGTGTTTTTAAGAGATAATAACTATCAAAAGATTGACACTTGTTTATGTTCGGTTTAATTGTAAAATTATGTCCAATGACCAACATTATATTAAATGGTAAAAATATATTCTAAATATACTTTAAAACCACTCAAATTCATAATTTATCACTATTAATTATTTTGATTAAAAAAGTTGGGTTTAATTAAAATTTAGTAATTTTCACTATTCATCAAAATATGAAAGTTATCCGAAAAGTACCAAAATTTCACCCTAGGCTAATTTTGATATTCTGAATCCAAAAATGAAGTCCATTTTGAGAGATAGAATTTATAAAATTTCAAAAAGTAGGTATTACTATTCATAACGGCTAATTTGATTGGTTATGGTGTGTTAAAATCTCGAAGTTGCGTACAATGCACGCCATTGCATTATTCGAAAGGAAACATACCAAGGAAGCTTGGGGTATTACAAACCTTAACTTTTTAATAGAATTGAAGTATTGATAAGATATTATCAATGGAGTTGATTCATTTCTCAACAATTGAGGGATTAGATGATCCATTGAATGTAGGAGGCCTTTGTCTCATGAAGCTCTTAATTGTGACTTATTATTTCTGGGGGGGGGGGGGGTTAGACGTTCCTCTTGATTGAGGTTTCTATTCCAAACATGAGTTAACTGATATATTATTATGGAAATGTTTTTGATTCCCACTCCCATAGGATTGGACATCTTTTCGTTTGTTGTTAGCTTGATTCCCCCAATTACCAGCCATTGGTTATAACAAAAGAAAAATTAGGTGTCATTATTTTTAACTAGTAACCAGAAAAAGGAGAATCCAATGAAATTAAATTGGTAACTTACAAATTACATTAATTTCCTTAACTTTTGAATTTTTAGTCTTCAATCTATGATATCCATGATATATTTCCTAACATATATTCTTATGGTATTTTTTTGTTCTGGTAATAATGGTTCATAATAAGATTATGAATTTATCAAAGAATATCCCCTAGGATTGTCAAACAAGGAGTGTAGCAAGGCCCATTTTCGTGAACCAGTTCCCATTCATGTCTAGTTCAAAGAAATGTTTTTTGTTTTACCCCTAGATACATTTGTTCTCGATCGAAATCCACTTTTTTTAATCTAAAAAAGGATTTATTTTATTGATAAACCACATAATCTATACTCACTATGATTTATGGATGTTTTTATTGTACACAGTCTTATCACCAAGTCTTTACTAGAATCATCTAACCGTAATTTCTAAAAATAACAAATATTTTCTCTGATGCCAACCATAATAACCCTTCTATTTTTATTAAATTCATACATGAATTAATTACATAAAATTATACTTAATACAACATGAAATATCAATAAGTATAGTGTGTTTTGGAATCAGTACATTACATAACAACATGAAACACGAAATACAACATCTTTATTAAAAACTTCCATTACATGCACACAACATTCCTTCCTACTAAACATTTCATGGTATAACCTGAGTTTTTACATAAGAAAGGGGTGATCTATAAATCATAGTAAGGGGGTAAATATTAAAAAACATGAAGATAATAATTATTTTCAGGCAAGTCATATCAGTGAATTAAAATGGATCATGAATCATAAATCATGATATAAAATGATATTTATAACATGGAAATGTGATAAAAACATAAAACATTGTATCATAGGTCAAGGTTAAACTACCAAGAAATAAAAGTTGACAATATATTAAAAAGGAATCAGCTAAAAACCATTCTCAACATGATGTATCATGATTATAAACATTACACAATGCATTGGATCTCTATATAATTTTGGGTTCCCGTATGACTTTTATTTCAATTCAATGTTGAAGTGTGCCACATAGATCATAAAACATGGACTCATTCATCCTAATAATTTATATAAGGATCAAGGGGAGGAGAATACATACATATAAGTCCTCAATAAAAATAATTATGTTCATAATGGTGAATAACCTAGATATACGAATGGGTATGTTATTCACTACATTGTTACTTTAGCGTAGAAAATCCTGGTGCAATTTTGAAAGCAAAACAGAATGGTATGAAATTGATAAAAAGTGGTGATGAGTGATGAAGGGGTCTATAATCATATATACATGAATTGAATAGTAACAAGGTCATATGAATATGTGTACCAACATAATGAATTTGGAAATATAATGCATAACATAATAAATACACTTTAAGAAGGAGGAAAAATAGAATATTTCTTACAAAATTTCAGCATGGTAACGAGTGTACGTGGGATTTATTAATGAAAGAGAAAGGGGTATGTCATCATTAAAACATAATATGGGAAGTATGTGTGAGGTGAAAAACAAATCCCATCATTTTTAAATGAAAATAAAATGGGGTAACAATGTATGGAATCTTGGACAAAAATGATAATTGAAGGAACCCTTACACGAGTGTGTAACTTCAAAACCTTGAAGATGATATTTTTTAGAGCTTGGGGAACCTTAGGGGGATTATAGGGAAGGGAAGATAGAGTAAGGACGAGATCCAATTATTTCTTGAGAATATAAGTGGGATATTGTGTGAGTTTATATAGGAAATGATAGGGGAATTCTTTAATATTTCACAAACATTGGTTTTGGAATCTATATAATCAAATATTCAAAACCACAAAACATACCATGGTTTTTGCCCATTATTTATTCAAATAGGATTATAAAACATTATTTTATATTTCCAGGGACTGATTATATAAAAATATTATTTTGTAGATGTGAGTCATACTGTTAAGAAAATGAATTTAAAATCATAAAATATATTAGAGATTTTGGTGGATTCACTAAGGATTTATAAAATAAGTCAACAAATATAAAATCACATTATATAAAAGTAAAAGATTATATTTGGACAAATATCCTTTTATAGTTTTTATTAAATCAATATTGGGCCATTATGATGTCATAAAACAAACTATATATTTATATGGTATTTAATTATTACCACAAAAATCGGCTGTCTTAGAAAATTAAGAAAAATTAACATTCCGATAACTTTTACTCCCTGATTCAAATTTTAATATTAATTTTATCCAAATAAATTTAAAAATATTTCAATTTTGAATTTTAAAATAAAAACCAGTATTTATTGAAAGTTGACGGGTATTGACCAAAAATAGTTTTTATACATTAATAAAAATTAAATTTGGCCTAATAAGAAATATATTACCATTTATATTTAAAAAAAGTAAATTAATAATAATATTTTATTAAAATATTATTTATGAATTCATGATAACATATTTCTTAATTCAATTTGAATATTAATGAAAAATACTATTTGTACTACAAAATAAATAATAAAATAAAAGTATATTCATTATTATATGCAAAAATAATGTATATAATAATAATGCTAGGGTCCTGATACATATCCATTTATTACCAAATAATACACCCTAAGATTAAGGTGTAAAATGGTGGGACATTCAAGGGGTCATTTAGTGAATAGGGTTGGGGTTGTGATCTCGATGAGCTTGAAAGTATCCCGTAAATGGTTTCACTCATTATTATGTTGTTTTATCTTGACTCCGGATTGGCCTAGGGAAAAGCTCAAAAATTATATTTCCCTCAGAATCAATAATAAATGATATTCATAAGGAATAATCCTATAGGTTGAGGCCATCATCTCCTATTTCTATATCAAATGGATTTGTTAAAACCCTATATTTATACTAGTCATGTAATCACGATTCAACCACTATATTATTAATGATAAGGATACATAACGATAATTTGAGTCCAAATTTATATAATAAAACAAATGGAGATCATGTTTTATCAATATCAATTTTCCAAAATAATACATATCATTAAATCAAAATTAAATTTCATTTATAAAATTTCCGGTCGTTATAGTTTTAAGGGACATTAATGGTGTTTATTATTGTATTTTGGTACTATATAAATTATTATAATGTGTTATCATTTAAAAACATGATTATAATATTACATATTATCAAACTGACCCATGTGGGTATATTTTTCAAGATAATTTAATAAATAAATCATACATTTCGTTGGGAATTATTAGATGCAATGAGTTTCATTAATTAAGTCTTCCTTTTACCTGAATGGCCTGAAGGCCTTATTTTTTATTTGATTACAGATAATCCCCCTTTTAAGGGTCGAAGGGGAACCCGTACATGACCCGTAGGCCCAAGGCACAATGCCCGACAAAACCCGTAATGCATGACCCGAAGGCCAAGAGGCATACCATGCCCAATACATGACCCGTAGGCCCAGCCCACTAGAACTACCCCTACCCATCTTCTGCATCATTGATTTCCTTTAGCTCCCCAACTGCATTGCTGATCAGATAGCATTTCCCCATACAAATATGCATGGTGCCTGGTCCCGATGACGGTTGCCATACCCTCTCATTCTTCCAATCTAGTTTGCTCTGCTTCTAGTGACTACTACTGGGGCTATGATCCTCATCTGGGGCCTGCTCTGTGTAAACTAGGCTACTTCATAGTCTTCAATGGCCTAAAGGCCCTATGGCCCGAATGCCTTTGATGGCCCGAAGGCCCTGAGACCCATAGGCCCAAACTGGTGGCCCGAAATCCCAAATCAGGTGAATAGTCCAACTGCTACAGTACCAAACAGTGCCTGCTATAGTACCTGCTATAGTGCCTGCTACAGTACTGCTATATTACTCGGAAATTCACCTCCACCCGGTTTTGAACCTGGGTCTCTTTGATGCCAAGTTGGAGCCCTTACCACTTGGGTACAGGCTCGTTGGATTAAGTCTTCCTTTCATAAAAGAACTCCATATAAGGAGTTCGACTAATCTATATCAATAAGAATTAGTATAAGTGTATTCTTGAACTATAAATGTAAGATATACAATTTTAATCAACTACTTCTCTTAAGAAAACTATCGTTATTTGATCCTTTATTTCTATAAATATCATTTCATTCTTGACACAAAGAAAAAGAATTATTTATTTATTTTAGCTTAAGTTATTCATATTTTTTTTATTATGATTAATATATGACCCATTAAAAGGTAGGATAGCAGTTTTGGAATCCCATAATAATGTCATACTTTGGGCTGTGCCTCCATGTGAGAAAATATTTGGGTAATTCTGGTCAATCAATAACTACAAAATGGTTATGGATTCAGTTATTCATTGGAATGGTTAATGGATAGGTTTTAATTATACCACCACATAAAATTTTAGATTCTATTTTGTTCCTCTAGATGTGTAAATGGAATGGATGATGGTTTGAGATAGAAGGTGTGAAAAATGATATCATATTATTTTGGACCACCAGAGGATAAAAAGGTAGTTGTAAATGGGTATCAATCTTCAATTAAAGGTCAAAGATTCCATTCTAGTTGGTTCTCTCTCATGTAGATTATAATATGGTTGAATATTATAGTAGGATCATTTAGATCTGAAAAATTATAAAAATAATCATGTTCATCTCTCTTTATTTTATCAATTTTATTAACAGAACATTTATAAGTGGTTAAAATTATATTAATAGTTTAATTCATCCCCCTATTTACCACTCAAGCATTCTTATTAGGACATTAAAATTGGTATTATAGGGAGTTATGTAGACTTAGAAAATTATATTATTATTTTTTCTAATTAAATATTAACATAAATTATAAAGGGGAAAAGTTTTATTTTGATATGGAAGGAATTAATACAAATGATGGATAAACACCTGAAAGACCTATACTCTTTAATGAATCTAATTATGGTTACTAGTTGTCTCACATGGAGGATTTTATTAAAATCTTGATCATTGATAGTTTTACAATCATGGTGAAATCATACAATCTTCCAAAAACATTAGCTAGTAATGATGTGGTAAAGTATGTTCTAAATTACAAGGTGATGGATATTTTCTATTGTGAAATTAATATGAATCTATATAGTAATATTTATTAATGAAAAAAACTTGTGAAATTTGGAAAAAAACTAAAAGATACACATTTATATTTTGATAAGATTATAAGAACCAAAGTATGCATGTTAAGAGATTAATATATAGAGTTAAAAATGGTATAAGAAAAAAATGTTAGTCAAATGATTCATCGATTACAAATTATTTTAAATGTTAAAATTTTTCTGTAAAAAACATAGATAATTATAATTTAGTTAAATGGATTATAAGAAATTTTTGGGATAAATGACATGTAAAAAATGTATATATTGTTGAAATTAATATGTTAAATGAATATAATTTATAGAAGAATACTGGATATTTTTCAAAATGAATTAAAATTTTAAAATATTTATTAAGTGGAGAATTAATTAAATAATGGTATTTATTTTAAATCGAAAGTTCATGTTACTACTCACTATTTTGATTCTAAATTTAAAACAGGTGTAAGTGAAAAAAATTATATAGGAATCTAATGCAATAAAAAAGATAGTATACTTGATAAGAAGAAAATAATTACCTTTGTAATAATGAAATCAAAAAGGGTAATGATGATAGAAATTTAATTTATTATAAATGAACAGAAAGAAGGAACATTAATCCAAACATTACAAGTCTCATGAATATATTGAGAAAGAGATAATTATATAAAAAGAAGAAAAAGACATGGTTTTTGGTTGGAGTTTCACATCAATATATGATTCAAGTATATAATATTTTTAAAAAAATTGCAAGAAAACCATTATTGATGGGATTTAATAAAACAGTTAAGTGAATATGAGTCCCCTTTATCTTTTTAATCTTTTTTTCCAATGATGGGTAATACTAAGTGATATATACAGTCACATATAATGTTTACAAGATTACTAGAAACATTCTATGAAGATCAAATTTATAATTATATACATATTTAGAAGGAGTTCAACTAGAAAATATCAAGCATAAAATTTTTATTTCTTCATGGGACGAATCTCAATTAATTATGTCTGATAATATTTTTGAGGGAAATTATAGGCATAGAAATGAATTTGAATGGTTAAAATAAAAAATTCTATATTTTTTCAAGGAATGTAATATTATGATAAGATATTACGAATAATATAATTAAAGAAATAGAATACCTATCTTTGTTATGAATATAAATTACCCACAATTTATATGTTCTTATTTATTAATGGTTCAATGGGAATTGTTTTAAGTGTTATATGATTTAGATGTCACATGAAGGGCCATTTTTGTAATGATTATTCCTTAATATTTACGTATTATCTTGGTCAAACCAAGGATTTTATCTCAAAATAATTTTCAAATAGATAACCTATAAACTATTTCTTGAAATTGGTTGGGTTTCCAGGAATTTTAATTCAAACACAATTCTATATAAATATGTTTGTGTACAAAAGAATCTATTAATTTATTTTTATAGGAATTTTTTTGGAAGAATAAAAATGGATATGTGGTACATGGGTATTGGATGTTAACAAAAACGATCGATAATATTTCTAAAAATATATGAATTAAAATGTATGAGGGTGGTAGGGTTAATTTTCGTAATATTTCAAAGTGAATGGTTAATGGTTTTGGGAGAAGTTGTAATTTCAAATTAATATTTTATTTCAAAGGTTTTGTTTATTGGATGTTTAACAAATTAATTTTAAAACAAATTATAGCTTTGATATTGTAAAATTATTTTGAAATTTGAGAATGTAAAATTTAGTTTATTCAAATAATAATATGTCTTTCTTAATGAAAAAAGATAATATAATATATATTAAATCAATTTTCTTAATATTCATGAATATAATATAAAATGTTTAAGTACTGTTCAATATAATTATTTTTTGTGGCATATAATATCAAGAAATTTATATTTAAATGGGTTATAAAATCATTATATAAGTAAAAATGTGGCGGATCCACCTGATTTTAAGCTGGAAAACAGATATGTAAGTGAATCATGTTTAAAGGGTGAACAACATGAAGAGCCTTTAATGTCTATCCAAGAGGTACAAACATCCTTAATACTTCATATTTTATGTTTGGATATGTTTTTACCATTAAAAACATCTCGTCAAGAAGTAATAAAGGCATGTGTTTATTATTTTATTAACAATATCAGTTTTACATGGTCATATTTTCTTGTACATAAATATGAGACATTGTCAATATTTATTTCTTATTGAAAATTCATCCCAAATTAAAAATTTAATATAATTTAATCATTTAGAAGTGATAGAGGAGTAGAGTTTTGAATTATAAAATTTGATAAATCCCATTAAGATAATGGGTATAATAATAATTTATTATCCATTCGTAATCCAAAAAAAATTATTTGATAGATAGAAACAATTGGAATTTATAAGGAAGCTCTAGGTTAATGTTAAATGATAACTCTTTTCAAAACTATTTCGGTGTAGAAGCTATCAATTTAACTTGATATGTTTCTAATCCAATCCTACTTATGTAATTTTTAAAGAATTCACTATATGATATTTGGAATGGTATGAAGTCTATAATTGGGGTTCATGTAATTTAGATGAAACTTTAAAATGCCTAATACCAAATATTAATTGGATAATTTTGATTTGAAATCATTTAAAAGTATTTTTCTAGATAATTATAATTATAGTAATGAATAGATAGTTTTTAAAAAAGAATATGAGTATTTGAATAGTACTTTCATGATTAATTCTATGAAAACAATATAATGGAAAGAAAATTAGATTTATAAGTGTTTATAGATTTCAACATTAGTGAACCAAAAAATTCAGAGTTGGATAGATCAACTAAGGGGAATATTACTTCTCATGAACAAAATATAAAAGTCCATTAATATAATCCAGTTTATAAAGTAATTGGTTATATAAATACTGGTACTAAAACTAGAAATTTATTTAGAAAAGTCTGTGTTTATTAAGATTTTACTTTTTATTTTTTTCCTAAATATACTGATTATGTTTTTTATAATTTAAAATGGATTTTATAAATTAATAAAGAATTAAATCAATTTGATATGAATAATGTATGGACCTTAGTTTAGCCCCTATTAATAAAAATCTTATTTTATCTATGTGGATCTTTAGAAACAATCTATATGATTCTGGTCTAATAATTAGAAACAAAAATAGGTCAGAATCTCAAGGTTACAATTATGATTTGGTAATTGATTTTGAATAATCTTTTTCTTTTGTTTCTTCATTAGAATCTCTAAGAATTATTTCATCTTATGAATCTACTTATAGAATAAAAAAATTTCACATTTATTTTAAAAGTGAATTATTACATGGATATAATTATAAAACTTATTATGTAGTTCAACCTCATATTTTTTAAAATGAATCTAAAACATACCATGTTTTGAAACACAAAAAATATCTATATGATTTTAAACAATATCCTCATGATTGATATGAGAAGTTGTATTTATTTCTATTAAATAATGGGTTTGAAAATGAAACTTCGATCAAACCTTAATAATCATAAGTGAATAAAAATATAATTTGGTATTCCAAAAATATATAAATTGTATTTCCATTATTTATTAGATGATATAATTTGGAATGAATTTTCAAAGTTAGTGTATTAATAATTTAAAATGATCCTTATCAGTGAAAATCTATTCATTTTGAGTTTTCAAATAGTTAATTGAATATATGGTACCTTTATTAATCAATGAAAATATTCAACAAAATTAATTAAATTGTTTGCCTTAACAAAGGTAAATAATATGATATTTCAATTAGTATTTATTATAATCTATACTGTGACGAAGATGAAAAATATATTTATAAAAAAGATATTTAGAGCTATAATTGGTTGCTTTCTCTATTTGGAAAATTCTATGGTATATTTTATGTTTTTATATGTATATGGGACATATTTCACTATAAACCTATATAAAGTCATATAAATGAAGTTAAAATTGTTATTATATATGTAAATGGTCCATTGAATTTTGGATTATTTTATCCCCCAAATCACTCTTTTAAACTGACTAGTTTTGTAAATTTATATATTTGTGGATGTAATATTGATTGGAAACACATATTAGGTATGTCTAATTTTCGTTGTTGATGTATAGTTTCATGAAATTTCAAATACAATAATTCAATGGACTTATCAGTTTTTTAAATTCAATATGATTCTAATGCACCTTGTTTCTCAACATCTTTATGGGCTAAAAAACTATTTTAGATTTTTTTAATTATGAAAACATTTCAATTTATGTGGAAAATAATTATACATTCCCTATCTCTAAAAATACTTTAGAACACTCTTGGACCAAACAAAATGATGTTAGTTATCACTTCATTATGGAAAATATTCAAAAGTATAATTTTAGTCCAGAATATGTTTATTCAAATAAAAGTGACCTAATATATTTAATAAACCCATTAACCAGGAACAATGTTATAGAATAAAATTTATACCTAAAATAATAAAAATTTAAACATATAATTTATATTCAGGGGTTTTTTTACTTGAATATTGTGTTAATTTCATAAATTTGATTCTAATTAGACAATTATTATTTAAACTATTTTATTTTGATCCCATTATATTTATTTATTAGTTGGATAAAATTTAATTCTTTGAAAATTATAAAACATTTATTTGAAATTATTTCAAACTTTCCCACCTCATTATGAATTCTAATATATCTTTCAAATAGAATTTATACTATTATAAATAGGTATAATTTTAAATCAAGACATACTACTTGAAAATATATTAATATAGGGGAAGAGGGATTATTTGTTTGATATAATATAAGATAACGTGTCTAGATGAGTTAGAAAATGTAGATGGAATTTGAATTTTTCCTTTACTATATGGTATGAATTTTGAACCAACTCTTGAAATGGAATTTTGAGAGTTTTAATTATTCAAAAATGTGTTTTGAAAATATTAATGATACTTGGGGTATTTCTTGATAATTTTTATGAGGTTTTTAGTATTCAAGTTATGTTTTAGGTGTTTTACCGGATTCTGGCTAGAGTGCATGATTTGGTGTAAACATTTTAGGAGAAACAATGTGAAACCATAATGTTAAGGGAGTTTTTAGTACATTTTTAACTAGGAATGGTTGTGCTACATGGTTAACACAAGGTTCAGGATAAATTATGTGAGGATCAATTGGATACTATGTGAGATGAAGGAGTTACTAGGACATGATTCACAACCTGCGAACAGTTTCAGAAAAACCATTCACAATGAGGAATAAGTTGTCAAGTGGCGTGTTTCATGGCTGAAACAATGTTGGAAAACGATGTGAAAATGTATTCTGAGGGGTGTTGGTATTTGAATGTGGGAGTTGAATTATTGTTTCAGGCTCTGTATAACCTTGTAACATAATCAAGTGATGCCTTTTTGATGGACAGTGGAGGGTGAAGTATTTAAACAACAGTGCACCCAAACAATGAGGATGCCCATAATTTCATTAAATTGTGGATTTTACCATAATAACCTATTGGATAATAATATATTCCAACCCTTTTAATCCCATTGGGTGTGAATGAATAAGGGGACCCCAAACCCATTTCTTCTTCTTCAACCCCTTCAGTTGGGATCATGTCTATCATGATTCCATAACATTTTAGGGGGGTTCATCTCTTACAGTGATGTTCTTTCCTATTCCCATTAATCTTATCCTTTTATTAGAGTTCTTCAATTTAGGTTTTTATCAGGATTTATCTAGATTAGGGTTGTGTCATCCATTTCTCAGGGGACATTAGGTTAAATTATGTAGAGGAGACCAGAAGATGGGTTTTTTACATTTTCACATGATATTTGTAATGGTATGTGATAGTAGTGAATTATAATATGGTTAAATTTAATTATTTTCTTATTAACCATTGAAATGGAATCACCTTTTAGGGATTTTACCATGAATAATTTTAGGTGGTCATTCTGGACCTATGATGGTAGTTTCAAGGTGTTTGAATAAGAGGGGAATGCCCGGTGAGTTTTCTATCTTTATTTAAGGTTGGGTTTTAATTAAATAACAAATTAAAATATCTATATTTAATATATTTTCATGGTGTGATATTAGAGATTGTTTTGTTAATACAATCTTGTTTGGACTTCGAGGATTTTTTTTGGTGAGGCTTGTAGAAATATTTTTTGATGAGGTAGGTTGTCTATGTTTATTAAAAATACTATTGTTACTTTATTTTCATGTATATGTGGAATGTTCCTTAAATACCTTTGGTGGTGTGTTTTCACCCTTTGTATAAGTATATTTGTTTGGGAACTAAATTGATACATTATACCTTCCTCTTATTCCATTGGACTTCTTGGTGTTTATAAGACCGAACCTACGATCTCCCATGGGGTGTTCCACATCCTGGAAATGGTTGAACATTGTTTCAAGGAGTACTGTCAGTTGGTTATGATCCTAAATCTATTACGATCACTAAATATTTTTAACTAAAATGGGTTTAACTATGTGTATTGGGATTTGGTATAGTTTTGGTTTTCCACGACGGGAAAATATGTTATGAAAAATGGTTCTTGTTTTAAAATGAGGGTCTGACCTCCAATTAGATTATATAAAGGGGTTAATAAATGGAATTGAAATATTTATTTAGAAGGGTATGTGGTCTACCCATTGGTGTAATTTCTTGTGGACTAATTTAAAGGTTATGATGCAAAGAAAGGACTTGGCTTTGTTTTGGTATTATTGTCCCATAGGGAACATGGTAAATTCAAATGGTTTGAAAAGGAAAGTTTTGTGGTTTTTAAAATTCATAGTAAGGACATGATGTCTAGACATAGTATTTTGTGAAATTATAAATGTTTTATGTGTTAGAATAATTATTCAAGGACCAATAGAAAACTATATGTGTCAGGTGGAGAAATGATCATCCATGCATAGGTTGTACACTATGGACCAAGAACCAGACTGGTTCTCTACACATTGATAGTGTGCACTATTGATTACATGATAGACCTGGGATCTATGATTTCAATTATACTACGTGAATTTTATGGGAGTATTGATGCTCTACATCCTTGTTTGGGTATTTGACTACTGCTCTGGGCACTGTTATAGATGTCTGTATGATACTCCTCGTCTTTGGTTTCATGCTAGACTAACTCTCTAGGAACAACTAATGTTTATGTTTAATTATTTTTTGTGATGATGTTCCAAACACTGCTTTAATAATTTATTATTTGAATATTGGTAAGGACACTCTATGTCCCTTCCAATAGTTTCATACAAGATTTAGGATCTTGACCGAGGTTCCAAGATTGGTTGATATTTATTTTAATAAGTGGTTATGATGACAGAATGATGCTCTAAGACCTAACATAAAGGTAAAATGTGATGGGTACCACAGATTCATATTTGAGACTTTAATGAGTATATTATTAATGAAAAACCCATTACTTATTTTAGGAATGATTCAACATATGTTTATGATTAAGATGACTAGACTTGGTTGATACATGTTCAGTTGGCCAAGGTATATCCTTTGAAGCCAAGGGATATGGGTTACCAGATATATTGTTGTTTCAATTTAGATTTATGTTTTCATTCAATACAATTAATTTCTACCACAATTTTTAATAATTCAATGTTATACTAACTGATATCTTCATTATGAACCATTGTTATTGTTCTAATGATTTATAATCACAACCTACATAGGATTCCACTATACATGGGATCCCGATAAGCTCTCATATTTTTTTGATGGTATAGATTTAGGCTAAGGACTGTGTTAATTGTTACATGAATGGGAAGGATAGTTTACATGGTGTTACGGTGCAAGATACTAGGTATATGGCATGGATAATAGTTGGATATAGTGAAAAATATATTTATTTCTCAACTAATTTTGTGTATGTATGATTTGTCCAGTGGGTGATCAGTGTAGTATGTTTGGAATGGTAGTTCAATCCTTTACTGTATTTTATTTATTTACAACATACTTCTATTTTAGTTTATTTATTCTTTCCTTATGGTTTTATGTGTATGGTGTATGTTTATTAATTTCATGTCATGCACTATGATATTTATGTACAATTTCATCAACGTTCTACCTTAGTACCCTACTTCTAGTCTATATTGTAACACCCCGAGATTTTATTCTTAATTTTATTCATGTATTGTGTTGTACGCTACACCAAAAGGAGCATGCACTACCCGCATCCCTGACATGGCTTGCATTACACGAAATCACTACCTTCCACGATAGTGTGTGTTGTACGCAATACCGAGTTTCACTAAACAAAAATATGTCATATAAACTATCTGTTATGAATAGTAATACCCACTTTTTGAAATTTTATAAATTTTATCTTTTGAAATGGACTCCATTTTTGGATTCGGAATATTGAAATTATCCTAGAGTGAATTTTTTGTATTTTTCTAAAAACATTCAATTTTTGATGAATAGTGAAAACACTGGGTTACTATTTAAAAACCGACTTTTTATTTAAATAATTATTTATTTTATTTAAATTTATTTTAGGTCAAAATCGATACATAATACATATATATGTTCAATGTAATTCATTGGTGTTATTTAATAATAATTTTAGACATATAAAAATTTTATTGAACTTTTCACCGTCTTTTAACCACCTCTTTAAAGATTTTGAAAATTTACATAAAATTTAATTTAACCTCTTCTGTGAGTGGAATTTATAAAATCCGAGAGACACGGTTAATATCAAAGAGTAAAATGTGGTTCAATAAGATAAAAATATTTTTTGTTGAATAGTATCTTTTTACTTTTATTTACCACGGTTAAAAGTAAATAGGGTAATTAAGGGTAAAAATGATATTACTATTACCCTAACACATTTCTTAATTCTAGTGGATAAGTATAATTCTACCAAAAACAACCTTCTGAATATAATATTATCATTTTGGTCCACTTGGATTAGATTAGTACATTTATTATTATTTTATTTTAAGAAGAATTAAAATAGTTAAAATCAAAGTTTAATAACTAAAACATTTTTAATATAGGGTTATACATAAGCTAAATTAGACTATATATATTCATTATAAATATAAAAAGATTTCCTACATAATTTTATTTTATTTATAATTTTTAGACATTAAATAATTTAATTTATTTATGACACAATGATGATGTAGTAATTACCTTATTAAGGAAATATTAACATAATTAATGTTATAAATACCCAAATAAAAGTAATTTTAGACTTTTTATGAATTCCACTAATTTTATAGGTTAATATGACATGTTATTATTTATTTAATTATCTTTTTTAGAACTAATAATGCTGTTGTCAATTTCCAAAAAATCAAGTACCAAATAGTGTCAAAATTGACATTAAATAGTTTTTAAAACAAATATTATATTATTAATTGTTATTTTAATCCTAAAAAATATAAGGTTCGGCCAAATGACTTAGATAAGGATATATATATTAATAATGAACAACTTGGGGTGATTTTGGCTTGTTATAGTAAGTTTATTAACCATATAGTGTAAGAAAACCAAAAGACACGGTAAAAGTTAAATTATTTAACATAGCGTTAAATCTAAATGATAAGGATAAAATGGTAACCTAAACATGTCTTAAACCTATTGGATGAGATGCTTTCAACACATCCCCACCTTAGCCTATAAATAAATCAATTTGGAGCTATTAAAAACCTAATATTACTTTATTATAAAATAATATTTTATGTTTTTTCAAAGGTTCCCCTCTCCTCCCTTATAAAAAGGGCACCCCTTCCCTCTTCCCTTCACACCCTTTTGAGCCTTTAAGCTTGGAAAAACCCTACCAATTACACTTATCAACCTATATATTTATATCATAGAGGTTTTTTTCTTCTCAAAAGACCAACTATAGTGCCCTAAGAAAAAGAATAAAGGAGGTTCGTCGAAGAAGAGGTAATCTCTTTTAACAATTCTTTAAAGTTTCTTTCTTCTTTAAATTATTCTTCTTTAGTTGTTTAATTATAAAGAAATAAAATCAGTCTTAAATATATAATGATATTTCATTATAATGAAACAACCCCATTTAACCTTTTATCCATCCTACGGAAAACGAAATCACCGCGCATGTGTACGTACAGAATACCATCTCCATGTCGCGATGTAATATGTTTTTCCACCACCACCTTACTTGGATGGGTATAATGGTGTAAAGAATAACTATATATGATTATTAAAACATCATACTGATTCTATGATATTATATCATCCAATAAAATTTCATTCAATAAATATGGGAATGATATCATCGCTCGTGTGTACATACAGATTATCATCTCCATGAAACGATGAGATTCATTTTTCTTGTTAACAATTCAAGAAGGATTATAAAGTATATATAATAAGTATTAATGAAATATATGACATAATAATGATACTGTATTTATTTATATATATATGTATGTCATCTACTTAATTCCATTCAAGTCAATAAGGAATGGAAAAACAGCGTTCATGCATACGTACGACCTACCGTCTCCATGAACGGTGTATTTCATTTCATTCATCCATCTATTATATATATATATATATATATTGAATATATATGATATATAAATCATGATTTTACATTCTATATGTAATTAAATCATGATATAAGTAATAATAATATCAAGAACAACAAATCTAAACATGTACGATAAATGAAACGATTTTACCCAAAACGCTGCTTTAACATGGAATTCATTAAAGAACGGGTATTATAAAGTAATAATTGAACCATATATTATATAATAAAAATTAATATGATTCTTTAATAAGTCAATAACATTATTCAAATCATTATATAAGAGGTTTGGATACATATGAATCATATCAGACATATGGTAAGTGATAACTATTCCAATCTCGTTCTTATTCGAGATTGTTTATTCGTAAGTATTTACTAGGGTTATATTTTTAATCCATGTCAACAAAAAATGTTTTTCATAAAGTGTTTAATATTATTCCATTTACTTTTAAAGTCATGTTTACCCCTTTTACTTTTACTTTGTATTATGGAAGGAATCATTCTTTTGTTTACAATATGTGGTACTTTTTGACTTTTCCGAAAAAAGTACGAGGAGAATGTTATTTTTATCTTATACGTCGTGAACAAATATTTACGGTTTCATAACGCCTCATTTTCCTGAAGCTTACTCTACAATATTGCATGATTATTTTCAACAAAACCCTTTTCTTTTAAAATTTCATGGAATTTTGTGTAAAGAAAATGATTTTGAGGAAGAAAAGATATTTTCCTCAAGAATTCATTTCATGTGTTTTATCAAATCCATTTTCCATATAAGATGAAATTATTTCATATGTGTATGTTTAAAGTTTAATTTCTCTATGATTTACATGGTTTCACTTTTCTTATGCTGAAATGATATCCATTTTTTGGTTTGGATTATGTTATGATGGGATGATGTTTATGAAACCCATTTTATACTTTCGGTAGTGATGAATGATTAATGTTCATGTTGTGGCACAAGTAAGAATGATTTCATTATGAGATGGTTGGGACCTATATCTCCCTCCAATGCATTGGGTAAATATTTATATCTCATGAGATATACATAGCTAGAATGGTAAGTTAATCTGGTTGAGTGATACATGACTGGAACGAGGAGTGAACTCGATTCAGAAAGGGACTTTGTCCACTAATATGGTCTTGGAAGCAATGTCTTGGCTACAATGGAAATCATAACATGTACTTAATGGTTTCCACAATTATATGATTTATTCCCATGATATTTTATCTTCATTTATGATCCATTATGATCTATGCCTTACGCACTACCATGTTTTATGTCATTGCTCAAGATTTTGATGTTTAAATATTATGTTCATGTTTTGAAGTTCATATGTATATGGATTGTTTTATTTTATCCATGAATTCCCTTAATGAGCATTTGATCTCACCCTTTTTATGTTTTATTTTCCCCAGGATATAAAGAAAGGTTTTATGTAAAAAAGGAAGATCTTTATGGGAGATGTTGAAGATCTTTCAGCAAGATTAGAAGATTATATTCCGAGTTTCCAAAGACCCTATACTATTACGGTCATTTGGTGTCTGTTTTTTGTTATGTATTATATATTCTGAAAACTTAATGTAATGATAATGTACATCATGCTTTGGGTCTCTAAAGTTGGTATCAGAGGAGAATTTTAGTAAACCGTTGAAATTAGGATGCAAAAACGTTAGTGAGATCCCTAGAGATATTTCTAAGTTGTGTATATAGATGTCCCTAAGGATAAGTATACATATAGGTTATAGTCCTAGAATTACAATAACGATCTTATAATTTAACCTAAGATGTTAGATATTGACGGTACTCCCCCTTTATTATGTTGTTTTCTCTAGCATGATTTTTTCCTCTCACAGTATTCTTTTTGGGTTTTAGACGATGGCTAGAACCCGAAGGAACGGTGTTGATCAATGTAATGGACAATGCAATGATTTTCCTTCTGAACAACCAAATGTGATGGGAGATGGAGTGAAAAATCTTATTGATATACTTACACAAGCTATAAATCATTCTGGATTTCCAAAGGTTTAGAGAAGGGAACAATATTCTATTGAGTCCTTCATGAGGAAACATCCACCTTCTTTCAATGGGTCTTCTAATCCATTTGTTGCTGAACAATGGATCAGTACCATGGAAAAGATATTTTCCATACTTCGCTGTTTGGAACATGATAAAGTCATTCTAGCTACTTACCGTTTAGAAGGTGAATCAGACCAATGGTGGACTCTAATTAAGAATACAAGGCCCCAAGATGAAATTGAATACATGGAATGGGACGAGTTCAAGAACCTGTTTTTTAGTAGGTACTTCCCTCGTATTCTTCGAACAAAGATGAAAAAGGAGTTTCTTGAGTTCAAGCAGAAGAATGATGAATCTGTTGGTATATACAAAGCATATTTTACAAGGCATGCAAGGTATGCATCTGGCATTATCATCAAACCTGAAAGTAAAGTTGATCAATTCTTCAGTGGCTTAAAACCAAGTCTTCGAAGGGCATTAGCTATAAGAGACTTAAGTAGCTATGAAGAAATTGTGCATTGTGCTATCAAGGTAGAAATGTAAGTTGGTGTTACATATCCATCTCATGGTTATGACAAGAAAAGAAATATGGAGTTCAAGGAGAAATCTCGGAATAATGGTAAAAAGAAGATAAATGTTTCTTTATGCTCAAAGAGTGGAAAGAAGTGTGGTGGAGATTGTCTTAAAGGGACTAGAAAATGTTTTAAGTGTGGAAAAGAAGGTCATCAAGTAGGTGAGTGTCTATGTAATGGAAAAAGGGTTTCTAATGATGTGAATAAAGAAAATACTATAGAAAACTCACCACCAACACTTCAATGCATCAACTGCAAGGAAATGGGGCATTATACTTATCAATTACCTAATACAAGGGTTAATGATGATCAACATGAGAAACCTCTTAGGAAAAAAGACAACGAGAAGTCACATGCGATCACTATTAGAAATGTTGAGTAAGACAATGATGTGGGGGAATGATTATGTGTTTATGTAAAGGGATTCTAAGATAATGTTGTGGAATCTAATTTATAGTGTTGTGGAACATTGGAATATCTATGTAATGGTTTATTGTGGTTTTCGATAATTATATGGTACCTGTAATTATGAAAAGAGATTCAAATATTTTGGAAAGTAGATGATATGCGCATAATGAAGGTATAAAGAGAAAATTAAATGTTTTATAGTATTCATGAGCTAATGACTGATATATGGACAAAGTTATATCATGGTTTCAGTATATAGAATTTTTGGATTTTGGTATGTGGAAAGAGTTAACTTTTGACAGCATTCATGTTTTCACTAAGGTTCAATGGGTATTAATTTTTCAATAGAATACACGATTAAGGTATTCACATGATTAGAATGTGACCAACAATATATATGAGGGATAAATGATGGTATTCACATGCTCGTTATATAACCTTTTTAGTAATTTTTCTCCTTATACTATGAGTTTGGAAATAAGTATTTTGGATAATCCTAATGATTGGAATGGATTATGTTGGACATAAGTTAGTATTGTTTAAGGCTAGAACTTTTTTCTATGTTATTTATGGAATGTTATAATAGTGTAGTTTAATAAAAGGGACAACATGAAGAACGAGCGACAACCCATCGCGTCAGACAAAGCTATGGGAATCGAACCCACAACTGATGTGCGACAGGCCTTTATCGCCTACCACTGGCCTACAGGAAGACCCTGGTTAGTAGAAACTAGTTTTATTATATTAATCAATATTCTAAATGAAGTATAAGTCCATTTTTGGAATCATATATGATTAACCTCACCATAGATGGACTTATGTGTCTTCGATAACATTTGTTAACCTTTTATTTGAGACAGATGGAATGACCCATCATTCTATCACATGATCTTCTAACACCTCATGAATGAAAACTTAAACTTCATTTCTTTAAAAGATGAAGTGGAATTTGTTCGAGGCACGAACAACGGTGAGATTATACCGAAATAAAGTAAGTATTTCTTCTAATTCAAATTATTCAAATTTAGGGAAATGATCTTGATAACCAAAAATGTTGTCCTAGTTCCCTTATA
Organism: Viscum album; assembly: GCA_963277665.1. Taxonomy (NCBI): domain Eukaryota; kingdom Viridiplantae; phylum Streptophyta; class Magnoliopsida; order Santalales; family Viscaceae; genus Viscum; species Viscum album. Next base: position 809,593,819 of record OY728158.1, on the reverse strand, counting down.
TCCGATGAATTAGATGGTACCTTAGATCGTCACAAATTTCGGGCTTTGTGATTTTTGGATTTTTCATATCCATGTTCTCTACCACTTACCATCAGAAGATGATGGTTAGATTTCTCTTCCATATCCATATTTTCACATATGTTCTCCTATGTGGAAACCTAATGATTAGTTAATTTGGGTAACCGTTACATTTCATACATTAGTTTTTAAATAAATGTTTTGGTATTCCTTTTTATGAATGGGGTTTCTATTAAAAAAACATTCGAGTAGTAAACCATTTATAACCCCAACGAATTTCAAGGGCGAAATTCATTTTAAGGGGGGTAGAATGTAACACCTTGAGATTTTATTCTTAATTTTTTTGATGTCTTGTGTTGTACGCTACACCAAAAGGAGCTTTCAGTAAAAACATCCCGGACTTAGATTGCATTACATGCAATCCCGACCTTCCAAGATAGCGTGTGTTGTACGCAATACCGAGTTTTACTAAACAACGATATGTTATATAAACTAGCCGTTATGAATAGTAATACCCACTTTTTGAAATTTTATAAATTTTATCTTTTGAATTGGAATCCATGTTTGGATTCGGAATATCGAAATTAGCCTGGGGTGAATTTTTGGTATTTTTCTGAAAACATTCAATTTTTGATGAATAGTGAAAACACTAGGTTACTATTTAAAAACCGACTTTTTATTTAAATAATTATTTATTTTATTTAAATTTATTTTAGGTCAAAATTGATACATAATACCTATATATGTTCAATATAATTCATTGGAGTCATTTTATAATAATTTTAGACATATAAATATTTTATTGAACTTTTCACCGTCTTTTCCCCATCTTCTTGGAGAATTCGAAAATTTACATAAAACATAATTTTACCACTTCAGTGAGTGGAATTTAGAAAATCCGAGAGACACAGTTAATATCAAGGAGTAAAATGTGGTTCAATAAGATTAAAATAATTTTTGGTGAATAGTAACTTTTTACTTTTATTTACCACAGTTAAAAGTAAATAGGGTAATTAAGGGTAAAAATGATATTACTATTACCCTAACACATGTCCTAATTATATTGGATAATTATAATTCGACCAAAAACAACCTTAGTAATATAATATTATCATTTAGGTCCACTTGGATTAGATTAGGACATTTATTATTATTATATTTAAAGAAGAAGTAAAATAGTTAAAATCAACGTTTAATAACTAAATCATTTTTCATATAGGGTTATACATAGGATAAAATCGACTATAAATATTCATTATAAAGATAAAATTATTTCCTACATAATGGTATTTTATTTATAATTTTTAGACATTAAATAATATAATTTATTTATGACACAATGATGATGTAGTAATTACCTTATTAATGAAATATTAACATAGTTGATGTTATAAATACCCAAATAAATGTAATTTTAGACGTTTTATGAATTCAACTAATTTTATTAGGTTAATATGACATGTTAGTATTTATTTAATTAACCTTTTTCGAATTAATCATGCTGTAATGATTTTCACAAAAATCAAGTACCAAATAGTGTCAAAATTGACATAAAATAGTTTTTAAAATAAATATTATATTATTAATTGTTATTTTATTCCTAAAAATCTATGGTTCGGCCAAATGACTTAAGTAAGGATATATATATTAATAATGAACCACTTTGGATTCGTTTGTCTTGTTATAGTATGTTTATTAACCATATAATGTAAGAAAACAAAATGACATTGTAAATTTAAATTATTTAATATAGAGTTAAATCTAAATGATAAGGATGAAATAGTAAACTAAACTTGTCTAAAACCTATTGGTTGAGATGATTTTGAGCCATACCCACCTTATCTTAGAAATAATTCAATTTTGAGCTATTAAAAACCTAATATAACTTTATTATAAAATAATATTTTATGTTTTTCCAAAGGTGCCCCTCTCCTCCATTATAAAAAGGGCACCCCTTCCCTCTTCTCTTCACACCATTTTGAGCCTTGAAGAACTTACAAACCCTGCCAATTCCTCTTCTCAACCTTTCTTGTCATATCATAGAGGTTATGGTCTTATCAAAATACAAACTCTAGTGCCCTAAGAAGAAGTTTAAAGGAGGTGCGTCGAAGAAGAGGTAATCTCTTCTAACGATTCATTCAAGTTTCTTTCTTCTTCAAAATATTCTTATTTATTCGTTTCATTATAAAGTATTAAAATCAGTATTAATTATATACTGATATGTTATTATAATTAAACAACCCCATTTCACCTTCTTTCCATCCTATGGAAAACAAAATCACCACACGTGCGTACATACGGAATACCGTCTCCACTTTGTAGTGTAATCTATTTTTCCACCACCACCTTACTTGGATGGATATAATGGTGTAAAGAATAACTATATATGATTATTATAACATCATATGGATTCTATGATATTAACTCATCCACTAAAATTCCATTCAATAAATATGGGAACGATATCATTGCTCGTGCGTACGTACAGATTACCGTTTCCACGACGTGATGAGATTCATTTTCCATGTTAACAATTCAAGAATGATTATAGAGTATATATAATAAGTAATAATGAAATATATTACATAATAATTCTACTGGATTTATGTATATATATATATATATATGTATGTCATTTACTTAATTCCATTCAAGTCAATAGGGAAAGGAAAACAAAGTTCATGCATATGTACGACCTACCATCTTCATGAACGGTTTATTTCATTTCATGAATCTATCTATTATATATATATACTGAATATATATGATATATAAATCATGATTTAAATTCTGGTATTAAGTAAACCATGATATAAGTAATAATAATATAAATAACAACAAATCTAAACACCTACGATAAATGAAACGATTTTACCAAGAACGCTGCTTTAACATGGAATTTATAAAAGAATAGGTATTATAATGTCATAATTGAACCATATATCTGATATCATAACAATAAATATGATTCTGTAATAAGTCAATAACATTATTTAAATCACTATACAGGAGTTCCGAATACATACGAATCATATCAGACATAAGGTAAGGGATAACTATTCCAATCTCGTTCTTATCCGAGATTGCTTATTCGTAAATATTTACTAGGGTTATATTTTTCATCCATGTAAATAAAAAATGTTTTTCATAAAGTGTTTAATATTATTCCATGTATGTTTAAGGTCATTTTTACCCATCTTTTACTTTTACTTTGTATTATGGAAGGAATCTTTATTTTGTTTACCATATGTGATACTTTTTGACTTTTCCGACAAAAGTACAAAGAGAATGTTATTTTTAACTTATACGGTGTGAACGGATTTTTACGGTTTCATAATGCCGCATTTTCATGAAGCTTACATTACAATATTGTGTGATTATTTTCAACAAAACCCTTTTCTTTTAAAATTGAAATGAATTTTTTGAAAAGAAAATGATTTTGAAGAAGATAGGATATTTTTCTCAAGAATTCATTTCAAGTGTTTTATCAAAACCATTTTCCATATAAGATGAAATTATTTCATATGTGTATTTTTAAAGTGTAATTTTTCTATGATTTACATGGTTTCACATTTCTTATGATGAAATGATATCCATTTTTTTGTTTGTATTCTGTTATGATGGGATGATGTTGATGAAACCCATTTTATACTTTGGGTAGTGATGAATGATTTATGTTAAAGTTGTGGAACAAGTACAAATGATTTCATTATGAGATGGGTGGGACCTATATCTCCCTCCAATTAATTGGGTAAATATTTATATCTCACGAGATAGACATGGCTGGAATGGTATGTTAATCCGGTTCAGTGATACAGGACTGGAACGAGGAGTGAACTCGATTCAGAAAGGGACTTTGTACACTAAGATGGTATTGGAACCAATGCCTTGGCTACTATGGAAGTCATAACATATGATTAATGGTTTAAAAAATTATATTCTTTATTCCCATGCTATTTTATCCTAATTTATGATCCATTATGATCTATGCCTTATGTACATCCATGTTTTATGTCATTGCTCAAGATTTTGATGTTTAAATATTATGTTCATGTTTTGAAGTTCAAATGTATATGGTTTGTCTTATTTTCTCCATTATTACCCTTACTGAGCATTTTAGATCACCCTTTATTTGTTTTCCTTTCCCAAAGATATAAATAATGTTTTTAGGTAAAAAAAGGAAGATCTTTATTTGAGATGTGGAAGATCTTTCACCAAGATTAGAAGATTATATTCTGAGTTTCCAAAGACACTAAACTATTACGGTCCTTTGGTGTCTATTTATTGTTTTGTATTAGATATTCCAAAAAAGTAATGTAATTTCAATGTACGTCATGCTTCGGCTCTCTACATATATTCTTTGGCATATGAGGAGGTTCATGTGGAGTGATGTGGAAAATTGTCATAGGGAACTAGTTTAGTGGAATCTAGGTCGGGACATTACAAGATGGTATTATATCTTCTATACATTATTGTTTTCTTATTATTTAAGAATCGGTAGAATATATATAGTTAAATGTTAGTGTTTTTATATAAAATAGACTAGTTCATCGTGAACACCTATTCTTGTCAGAATTCGGAGTAACCAGGGTTGGGATTACTATTTTGTTTTACAATGTCAGAATGGTACTTTATTTTTCTTTCATGTGACACACATTTTATTTGAATATTATTTTTTATAGTGGATTCCTTACACTTATACCATTGGAAATAGATCCAATATTTGGATTTGACTCTTGTCTTATAGAGGCAAGAGCTCTCTCATGCCTTATGATAGACATGTAATATCTGTATTTACTACGCTGTACACTGTGTCATATGATTTTTACTACATAAGTAATAAGTGTAATTTTAATAGTAATTGATGAATGGTATATGATAACATTTTTTTAGCAAGTTATGTTGATCTATAATGCAATTCTCAATGATGATAATGTTGAGGTGGTCATCATGCAGAGTTGGTTAAGTGACCCTAGAGGGTTAGTGTTGTACAAGTGTATAACTTTTGGACCCTTGAGGATGGATTTTTCATGGGGTCTTATGTGTAATATTCCTTTAGGGTGTGGTATAATATGAAAATTATCAAATAAGATTAGTTTCTTGGTTATGTGTGTTTGGTTTTACATGTGATGTATTCTATTTGGGATTCCATAGAGATGGGTGTTTGGAATTTTTGATGTCAAATGAAATTTGAAAAGGATTATTTATTATTCCCTTTGATGTATTTCCTTCTATGATTTGGTGTCGAAATTTGTAGTTAAACCTAGTTTTTTTATCATGAGGCCTAATTAGAGGGTCTATATGGGGTATCCTATTGATTTACTTCATTTATGTGAATCATGTTTAGTGATTCAGTGTCGTCTAAATTTTTAAGGTGAACCGTGTGATGTGTGTGCCAATATAATATTTATTTTGGGTGTATGATGTACAAATATATTTTTGTACATTTGTTAATGGTACATGAATATTTCAACTTAGTATAATGTTTATTCATGTTGTATGCCTTTTTTTAAAAAGTAATCAATTATGTGACACTACTTTAGACTTGTGGGTGGTTTCTAGAGGGGAAAGATCATTTTGGTTACTCACTTGACTAATGGTTTTGAAGGTGGAATGTGCTTGATGGTTATGACATGGAATTAAACAACATGAGGTGATCAAGGGTAAGGGGTTTCAAGAGTGTATGTTTTCTCTAGATAATACCCATACATGTGAGTTGGGCCTTGCATATTCACCATGTGATACCCATGAGGACAACTAGTTTCTTTAGATGAAAATCACATTATGTATTGATGATTAATTTAATTTTTTTTGTTGAGGGATGGATCGATTATGCTCATGGACTTGCGAGATATTAGTGAATCTTTATTAACCCAATGAGTACATACATGGTCATAATGGAATTTTTCAATGACACTCAGGGCTTAAGTATTCATGTAAGTGGTATTGGATCAGTGAGTTGTATTTATTTTTGGAAATCACCAAGGGTGGTCTTCATTGGGTGAGAGGGATTTTTGGTGGTGGTATTGACAAAGGATAAGGACTTTGAGATATAGTTTTGTTATGTGTGACTTATTAGAGTCAATATTAGGATATGTGGTTTCATTACACAAGAGAGTATAATGGTTAACTGTTAATGAAATCTTAGAGACACAAGGGTATGGTGAAACATTGTGTTGTTCATATTCGAGATTGGAAATTACAAGAGTGTATATATGAGGTTCTTGCGTTGAGAAAGAAACCTTGGGTAGGATAAGAACATATTTGATTGTGATGAGACACTTATGGGAAAGGAGGATTGGTACCTTTGAATGGGGTTTACATATCCTAACAGATAGAGGTGACATTAGAAATTGATGAGTGGGAACAATATTCATTCATGTGATATAGGGTACTCTTTATTTAGAGATGATTATGACTTATATATAGACATTGTCCTATGTGTGATGAGAGAGGGATAAATACACACCAAGAGAACGAAAATGTTTTTTGGTTTCATGGAGGCATCCTCAGAGTTGGTTGTTATGGGAATATGAGAGTGAAGTTGTATTTTGGGGTGAAATATTTATTTTTTTAGTATGTCTTAGTGATGGAGTAGATTTTGGTGAATTATATTAGGGTTGTTCCAAGAAAGTAAGTATAAATGATAGTTTATGTTTTCCCTTTTTTATTTGGTGTGAGATATATGACCACATCTAATTCTAGGGTCAGAATTGGTGGGAGCAAGGGTTGTGGGGGTTTGAATTGCTTGGGTGATGGAGTGATAATGAAACTCCTATTATGGTGAGTGATGTGTTAGTCACAGGGGTGAATCACTTGATCTAGGATGGTCATAGGTTATTAGATCTCGTCATGGGTTGGTTTTGATGGGACTTTTGTTCTAGTGGAAAAGTAATTAGCTAAATTCTTTAATTCTATTGGGGTTTTAAATGGGGAATAAGTTGTGGTGGATAATAGAGAAGATCATTTTATTTAACTTCAAGGTGGTTCTGAAATAAAATATGAGGTGCTGGTATCAAGATGCATATGCGGTGCAGTAGAGGAAAAAATTTATTTTTTTAGTGTAGGACTTAACTATGGAAACTAACATGGAGTTAGGTGTAGAATATAGTTGAAGTTTTTAGGTGGTTGTGGAATGCCTTTGTGTGTAATGGAACTGTGGCTGAGTTAAGAGTTGGAGAGTAGGATGTTGGAGCCAGTAACTTTTTGGATGATTTAGAAAAGGAATGTCAAATTGGGTGTAGGGTATTATGAGAGTGTGTAATGTTTCAAATTACACATGGCATGTCATTTTGGGTGTGACAAGTGCATTCATGTTTGGGTAGTTCTCTTAATGAAAATCAATTTTTTCTTAGTTTGCACTTGGATGACTAGTATCTGTCTGCTCTAGCTGGTTTTTCATAATGAGGATGGGTGCTTACGGTGATTGGAATTATCATGGATTTTGTAATTATTTGTTAGAAAAAGAATCACTCACATTATGGAAGTGTCATATTGATGCTATTTTGGGTATTTTCTAAGGGATTAGGTGTAAAGAATTGAAAGTTGGTGCTTGTAAGAAGAAACATAAAGTAGGGAGCACCATATCTACAATTAGTTTTTGACCAATGAAGTAATTAATATTTTAGTTTTATGGGATGAGGTAAGCCCCATTTTGATGTTTTGGTTTGGATAATGGGCATTGGATCATGCTTTAGATGGTTATGTACATTGAGTTGGAGCTTTCCCCTAGTTGTGTTTTGGAGATTCAAAAATCAAGAGAGGATGTTGGTTATATTGGTGGAAAATATAGGTGTGGTGGTGGGGATGGAAAACAATTATCCGTTCTAGGGGAAGATAATTGTTATATTGGGGAGGTTGTAAGACCATATATCGGTTCAAGTTGTAAATTCAAAAAGGAATTTAGATTTATCATTAATTTGAATGTTTCAAATTATGAAAAAAGATTGGGACATAAATTAAAAGGGTTGGAATGACTCAATGTGGTATTTTGAGACGAGGAATGATTCTCTGGGGAGAACTTGGATGATTGGATGAGAATCGAAGGATTAAGGTTATTTTTACGTATTTTTAATATTTCCAACCATGGTGCATGATTTGGAATGAACAGTTTAGTAGAAACTGTGGGACTTCTAGATTGTTCGATACTTTTCAATTCATTTTTATCTAGTAATTTTTGTGTTACAAGATTACACATAGTTAAATTAAAAAAATTGGGCTTCAAGGGGAAAATGTTCAAGGTGATGGAGGGACTGTGATATTTTACATGGATTGTGCACAGTTTCAATCAAACTGTATGCCATGTTGCAGAAGGGGTTCATTTGGTGTATTGAATAGTTGGTGCACAGTCTGGAAACAATTAGGAGAAACCATTTCTGGGACATTGGTGTTAGACAGTGGGAGGTTCCCCATTTTTCTAACCATGTGTTCTAACCATGTATGGATTATGTGAGGGATAGTGGAGGGTTCACTATTGGCACACGATTTAGAAAACCATGAATACAAACCATGAATCTATCTAAAATTTTAGTAAAAGATAGATTTTTCCAAAATACCCCCAACATTATTAGGGTATTATACCCTCTTCCTCCCTCATTAGGTTCACATAAATGAGGGAAATACCAAAACATTTCATGAAACACCCCAAGATTTTATAGTACGTTATTTCATCAAAATAATTCAATAACTTTCTCTACAGGCAACACCGAGTTCGAGCGCACCATGACTTACCAAACTAGCTCTTCAAAAGCAGTTGTGAATATTATTTTCTGTATTTTGAATTTTATAAATTCCATATAAATTTTAACATCCATATTAAGTGTTTCTTAGTCATAATATAAGAAAAAATTATTTTTTTGCAGATAAAGGAAGTAATTTTCAGAAAATGAAAATTTTCCTCCTTTTAATGGTGAACCCTTTTTAAATCAAATATTTGACACTTTTATATATTCAACTTGACAAAATAATCTTTTTCTTTAGAATCAGGACATAAAAAATTTAGTTTTGATAAATTTTTGGTGTTTTTCTGGTAACATTCATATTTGGGTTAATAGTGAAAAATACTAAATTTTAATTCAAAACATATTTCTTAATAAAAATAACTTATAGATTTCAATTATACATTTTAATGATTTTGAAGTATAATTATATCATATATTTATCATTTAATAAAATTTATTTAATTATAAGTAATTTACAATTAAATTTTACATAAAGACATGTCAATCTTTTTATAGTATCTACCTTTTAAAAACCCTCTTTTGGGTTTTGACAACCAGAATTAATTTTAAAGTAATAAATTCAACTTCATTGTTTTGAATTTGGTAAAATATGATTCATTTTTGAATTTCTAATATCAAAGTTATCTTAGTGTGAATTTTTTGTATTTTTCTAAAAACTATCAATTTTGATGAATAGTGAAAAACACTACGTTATTGTTTAAAACCAACTTTTTATTTAAGTAATTAGTTATTTTATTTTAATTTATTTTAGGTAAAAATATATACACAATACCTATATATGTTCTATTTAATACATTGGTTTCATTTTATAATAAGTTTAGATAAATAAAATTTTATTGAAATTTTTACCATCTTTTACCCACTTTCTAAAAGCATTTGAATATTTTCATAAAACTTAATTTTACCGCTTCTGTGAGTTTAATTTCAAAAATATGAGAGACACATATAAAATCAATATGTAAAATGTGGCTTAATAAAATGAAAATATTTTTTTGGTGAATAGTAACTTTTGACTTTTATTTACCATGGTTGAAAGTAAATAGGGTAGTGAAGGGTAAAAATGATATTATAATTACCGAAACACGTGTCCTGATTCTATTAGATAAGTTTAGTTCGTCCCAAAACAAACTTATGAATATAATATGATCCTTTAGGTCTACTTGGATTAGATTCAGACATTTATTATTATTTTATTTAAAGAAGAGTTAAAAGTGTTAAATTCAATGTTTATTAAGTAAACCATTTTTAATATAGAGTTTTACAAAAGATAAATTTGACTATAAATATTCATTATAAAGATAAATAGATTTCCTAAATAGATTTATTTTATTTATAATTTTTAGAGATTAAATATTTAAATTTATTTATGACACAATTATTATGTAGTAATTAACTTCTTAATGAAATAGTAAAATAGATTATATTATAAATTTTAATATAATGATAATTTAATAATTTTGATGCTTTCCACAAATTTTAAGGTTAATATAACGTGTTAGGGTTGATTAGGTAAATTTTTCTAAGTGATAAGGTTGTTATGACTTTCACAAAAACAAAATACCAAATAGTGTCAAAATTGACATTAATTATGTTTTAAAACAAATACTAAATTATAAGTTGATATAAAATTCCTAAAATTATAATTATCAACCAAATGGATTAAATAATATTATATATTTCATTAATTAACCACTGGAGGTTATCTTGGAATTTTAGAGTAAGTTAATTAACCATATAGTGTAAGAATGTCAGAAGACACGGTAAAAGTTAGACGATTTGACTAAGAGTTAAATCTAAAAGGTAAGGTTAAAATTGTACCCTATACTTGCCTAAAATCAATTTTTTTATTTTATTTTGATCCATAACTATCTAAGGCTATAAATAAATTCATTTTGATCCATTATTAACCGAATATGATTGTATAATAAATTAATATTTTTATCTTTTATTAAAGTGACCCTCATCCTTCTTATAAAAGGGTACTTCCCCTTCTCTCAAAATCACACCTCCAAAGCAATTTGGCTCAGCCAACCCCTACCAAAATATCCTCACAATTCCCTTAAAATAATCCTAGAGTTATTAATTTGATCATCAATCCAACCTAATAATTCCTTTTGATCAACTCAAAAGGAAACACTGGAAGATGAGGTAATAATTTCACCACCCTCTTCCGAGTTCGTTTCCTATTCCACTCCCTCCTTATTTGTTGTTTCCTTACATAAATAATATCTCTAGGACCTACTACATACTATGATGTATTATAAATATGGTACAACCATATTTGTTATTCTATCTATCCTATAAATGACAAAGGCACCATACATGCGTACGTACGGCTTACCGTCTCCACGTCGTGGTGTTATATGTTGTTCAGACAGTTCGTTATTTGAATGGGTATAATAATGAGTATAAATAATGTAAATAAAAAATATAACATATTAATGATTCTCTATATATGATATACTATCTAATTAAATACGATTTCACCATCAATATAATGATATTTTCACTCATGCGTACATACGCATTACCGTCTCCACAAATGGAATGAGATTCATTCCTCGTTGTTAACATTCAAGAATAATTTTCATTTTTTGATTTAAAATAATTTTTAAGAATTTAATATATTTCTGGATATGAATCAAATACATTCTATCAATAACAAACATGTCTTACGTAACCAAGTATATAATGGAAAATGGATTAGTTAACACCCGAAATGATGATACTACTAAAATATTATTAACAAATCAATATTATAAGATCATATATGATATCATATTTATGTATGTGTTTCTTTTATAATTTAAAAACAATGATTTAACTATTATACATGATGTTAATTTACCCTCGACCAAGGAAAAGTACAAGTTAAGGGTTAATTTCTCAATCTCATAACTATCCGAGATTGTTTATGAGTAACTATTTATTGCGACATATTTATCATCAATGTCCATATTTCAAAAAAATGATTTCAAAAGTAATCTTTCAAGGTTTTATGGAAGGTTCTATTTAACTATATCATAATTTTAAATTTTTTGAATATTTATTTTTCTAAATCTTTTTATTTAATTTTTGTGTTTTCGAAATGATTTTATGAATTTATTTATATAGACATCATTGTTTTAAAATGTTAATTCCATTAAAAGTATCTAAGTGGTATGAGACACTTTGATTCAAAAATTTCTTTAAATGTCTTCCTTCTTAAATTATGTGACTTTTAAATTATTTTAAATAAAAAGAAATAAATATTTCTCTCATATAATTTTGATTTCATCTATGTCAATATCATATTATGGATTTCACACTTGTTTTAAGTTGATTCATTATGATAAAAATCTTTTATATTATATTTAAGGTTTTGTGATATGTTTGACTATGGATGTTTTATTTTTATACCATATATGGTTTATGGTTAAGGTATTAACATTTTTTATTCTAGTTTTAATATGAATGTTTATGTTATGTCTCATCCTTTCATATAAGAAATTCAGTAGACATTGTAATTGATGGGTGGAGCCCACTAGAGCTCCTCCTTGCATCAAAAGGTATCATGAGAAAAACTAGTGTCTTTCCACCAGGCCTTGAAAAAAATATTATTTTTAGTTTTTGCACAAGAACATGACTATGTGGTTATGAAATCTGGATTTAAGCATTCCATTATTATGAAATTGGCTATTGATATTACTAGTGATTATTTGACTAGAAGAATATCCATGTGAATAAGTAAATGGAATTATTTGATTTATCATTACCATATTATGATGAAGTTTATGTTTAAAAGGATTGTGTTTTATTCTTATACATTGCCTTAAATGTTTATGCTTATTTATGAAATTTTCTGCTATATTTTTATCCTTACAGAGCTTCTGAGCTCACCCCTTTCTTATGTTTTATTTTCCCAGGATTACAAAAAGTGTTTTATGATTGATATGCAGGGTTAAGCAATAGGATTAATGGCGTTATCAAAGGATCATTTATGTTGTGTTTTATTTTCTAATGCTTAATGTAATGTTCATGTATGCAATCTATCTTCCAAGACTTCTAAACTGACCGGTCATTCAGGAATTGGTTCCTTGTAATCATGCCAATGTATTAAAATAATGCACTGACTCTGGGCTTTTGGGGTTGGGTCATTACAGTTGGTATCAGAAGAAGTTTAGAAACAACCTTCGAAATATATTTCTATAAACTTCGATTAAAAAACGTTACCCTAAGATAGACTTTGAGGATTAGTATATAAGAACTTACTAGAATCCTGGTAAAGTATAAATTTAGTGTACGTTCCAAGAAATACATCCTTGTCTGGGTACGAGTAGGTAGAGGCAGCTCTGGCACATATTTACCTAGGAGTGAAAACTCCAATAAGGAGTTTCAGGCTTGACCCAAGGAATCCCGGTACACGACAATGGTCCTTGATGCACTCATGGTTATGACACTCTTGGAGGATATTCTTATGATAATTCACATTTTCATTACAATCCATTATAATGTATTTAGAAGTAAATACTTCCTCAAAGAAATAGTTTTATGATTATAGATTATATGCATAATCTTTACCATTTATGTTAGGTATTTTACATGTTTGGAATTATGCATTGTAATTCATAAACTAACCTAGTGTGTTCCATTTTTTAGAAATGGAACCTAGTAGAAGGAATGAGAATTCTAGCAATACGCATGACTGAAAGATTAAGAAGGATCATATCTTTTATGGTATTAAGCCAATATTTAAAAGGTAAATAGTCTCCCAAGTATTCTCATCATATGAATAAATAGTACCATTTGTTAATAATATTAGTAAATAATTCTATGAGTCCTATGGATTTGAAATGAATCAAGAGAAGAAAAGGATGGAGGAGAGAAATATGCATAAAGGGAAGATGGGAAATAATGATTTCCCCATATGTGATAACTGTGGAAAGAATCACCTTGGAAAATGTTTGAAGGGAATTGGAGTTTTTTATAACTGTGGAGAAAAAGGACACCAAGTACATGATTTAAAGGGTAAGAAAAAAGGATTCCAATGTACAATTCTTCATCTGCAAGGAGTTGGGAAACTACGTGTATCAATGTACAAATCATCAAAGTATACCCCAAATGTAGCTATTTGATAATAATCAAGTTATGATACTAATGAATATAAAGAGAAATGATTATATTTATAATGTTTTTATTAAATTATTTTTTCATTTGAGTATTTTTTAATGATGTACATGTTATAAGAATTATAGAGTATATAATGATTGTACTACAGTACTATTTCATTAAGAACATGAGATTTTGTGGAACCAAGAAAACTGACTCAATAGTAGGTCAATTATTTTCGAAAATATATCATTGAAAGAAAGATAAACCATAATATGGTTTTTATATAGACGTAGTTATTTTTGAATAACATATGACTAAATTGGATGAATTATATTGGATATTCTCTACTACCTTGAAACTGATTAATGATTTGTATATTCTGCCATTATTGGACTGTACAAATTTTTTGGATAAGGAGTATATCCAGTATTAAATAAGAAATAAGGGATCCTGAATGTAATAAATAAGGTTTTATGGTAATCTAGGGTGTTTCATTGTTTTAAAAGAATACATGATGAAGGTATTCACATGTTATTATATGGAAAAGAGGATCTTCATTCTGTTTACCTTCCTTAAAATTTTTGTACTGTGATTTTGGATAGAAGTATTTTTAATAATATAAAGGTTGGAATAGATTATGTTTGAAATCAGATACTATTGTTAAGGTCAAATAATTTCTTAGATTATTTTTGGATTTTCATAAATACAGACAACCCAGAGGTCGGGCGAAAACCCATCGCATCCGGCAAGGCTGTGAGAGGTGAACCCGCTGTCGAAGGGTGACAAGGGTGCATCACCTTCCATAGCTATATATGATGTCCTAGTTTGAATAATGTAATTTTTTTAAATAGTATTAAAGATGAATTATAAATTAAATATTTTTAGAACCCTATCAAATTAGTATAAATAGAATATTTTTTAATTCTATTATCTTTTGGAGTGAATGATGAGTTTGTGGTAGGAATTAGATAAAGGATGAAACTATACATGTCAAGTATATATATTTTTTCAATTATTCTATGAATAATTTAATTCTTAAACTTTAGGGAAGGGATCTTAAAACTAAAAAAGTATTATTCTAATACCTTATGTTTTTTTGAACCAATGATATTTGAAATCATTATAGATTGATGGCTTTGAAGCCCTCAATTTTACAATTGTTTGTCATTGATGACCTCAATCCTCCATATAAATATTTAAATTTTTCCTCAAATTATGTGTCTATAATATTCACCAATGTTCTTCTAATAGAGATCATAATTTGGTGGTGACTTTTTCATTTCCCTATCCCTCTTATTAAGACTAAATTTTATTAACCCAATATCTGATGTGGGTTTTCCACCAGGGTATTTTTCTATTTTTAAACATTTATTCTCAAATAACAATTCCCTAGTGCAAGGACGCAATTTATTGAAGTAGGGGAGAATGTAACACCCCAATATTTCATAGTACATTATTTATTCAATGTAATTCAATAACACGCGCTACACGCAACACCGAGTTCGAGCGCACCACAACTTACCAAACTAGCTGTTCAAAAGTAGTTATGAATAAAATTATCTTCATTTTGAATTTATAAATTATATATAAATTTTAACATTCCTATTATGTATTTATCAGACATAATATAAGAACAAATTCATTTATTTCAGATAAGGGATGTATTTCTAAGAAAATTCAATTTTACCACATTTTAATGGAGGCCCATTTTTAAATACAATATTTGACACATTTATATATTCAATTTGACAAAATAAACATTTTCTTTATAATTTGGACATATAAATTTAGTTTCGATAATTTTGTGGTGTTTTTATGAGAACTTTCATATTTGCGTAAATAGTGAAAAATACTAAGTTTTTATTGAAAACAACTTTTTTAATCAAAATAATTTATAGTGTTAAATTATATAGTTGAATTATTTTGAAGTAAAATTAGATTATATTTTTATCATTTAATAAAATTTAGGTAATTATAAGTAATATCAAGTTTAAATTTTACATAAACACATGTCAATCTTTTGATAGTTTTTACTTTTTAAAAAACCGCATTTTGGTTTTGACAAAGGGAATTAATTTTAAATTAATAAATGAAACTTCTATGTTTTGAATTTGATAAAATAGACATAATGTTTTAATTTATAACATTAAAATTATCTTAGGATGAATTTTTGGTATTTTTCTGAAAAATATGAAATTTTTATGAAAAGTGAAAAACACTACGTTCTTGTTTAAAACATACTTTTTATTTAAGTAATTAGCTATTTTATTCTAATTTATTCTAGGTCAAAATAGATACATAATTCCTTTATATGTTCAATATAATTCATTGGTTTCATTTTATAATAATATTAGATAAATAAAATTTTATTGAACTTTTTACCATCTTTTACCCACCTTCTAGGAGCATTTGAAAATTTGCATAAAAGATAATTTCACCACTTCTGTGAGTTGAATTTCAAAAATCCAAGAGTCACGGTTAACATCAGTAAGTGAAATGTGGCTCAATAGGATGAAAATATTTTATTTTTGGGGAATAGTAACTTTTGACTTTTATTTACCACGGTTAAAAGTAAATATGGTAATTAAGGGTAAAAAGGATATTATAATTACCCTAATACATGTAAAAATTATATTGGATAATTTTAATTCAACCCAAAACTACCTTATCAATAAAATATAATCCTTTAGGTCCACTTGTATTAGATTAGAACATTTTTTTATTTTATTTAAAGAAGAGTTAAAAGTGTTAAATTCAAAGTTTATTAATTAAACAATTTTAAATATAGGGTTATTCATATGATAAATTCAACTATAAATTTTTATTAGAATGATAAAAATATTTCCAACATAATGGTATTTTATTTATAATTTTTAGAGATTAAATAATTTATTTTATTTATGACACAATGTTCATGTAGTAATTACCTTTCTAATGAAATATTTAAATAGTTTATATTATAAATATTAAAATAAATATTATTTAAAATTTTTGATGCCATCCACGACTTTTAGAGGTTAATATGACATGTTAGGGTTTTTTATATTATTTCTTTCGAAGTGGTAAGGTTTTTATGACTTTTACAAAAACAAAATACCAAATAGTGTCAAAATTTACATAAATTATGTTTTTAAAAAAATACTTTATTATTGGATTATATAATATTCATAAAAATATAAGGTTTGGACAAAGTGCTTAAATAATATTATATATGTAATTAATTAACCACTTGGGGTTCTCTTGGATGTTTAGAGTAAGGCAATTAAATATATAGTGTAAGAATACCAGAAGACACAGTAAAAGTTAAACTATTTACTTAGAGTTTAATTTAAACGATAAGGTTAAAATTGTAACCTAATCTTGTCTAAAACCATTCGGTTGTGAGGATTGAGACCCATAACCATCTAAATCTCAAAATAAATTTATTTTGAGGCAATATAAACTGAATAAGATAGTATAATAAATTAATATTCTAATCTTTTCCTAAAGTGACGCTCTTCCCTCTTATAAAAGGGAACATCCCCTTCTCTCAAAATCAAACATCCAAATCCATTTTCCACAACCAATACCTGACCAAATATCCATCCAATTTCTCTCAAATCAACCCAGAGTCCTTAAATTGACTATAAATCCATCCTATGGAGGCCTTTTGGTAAACTCAAAAGGAAACACCCGAATAAGAGGTAATAATTTCACCACCCTCTTTCAAATTATTTTCTTCTTCCACTTCCTCTTTCTTTGTTGTTTCGATACCAAAATAATAACTCACATACCACCAACATACTATTATTTTATTATAAATATGGTACAAACATATTCTTTATTCTATTCGTCCTATAAATTACAGAGTCACCATACGTGCGTATATACGACTTACCGTATTCACGTCACGGTGTAGTTTGTTATTCAAACACTTTATTATTTGGATGGGTTTAGAAATGATGATAACTGATTAAAATAATAAATATAACATGTTAATGATTCTGTATATATGGTATAATATCCAATTACAAATTATTTCACCCTCAATATAATGATATTGTCACTCGTGCATACCTACGGATTACTGTCTCCACGAACGCGATTAGATTCATTCCCCATAGTAATCATTCAAGAATAATTTTCATTTAATTATTAAAAATAATGTTTAAGAACTTAATATCATTCTGGATATGAATCAAATACATATTATCCATAAAAAATATGACTTACATAACCAAGAATATAAAGGAAAACAGATCAGTTAACACCCAAAATGATGATATGACTAAAATTTTATTAACAAAGAAATATTAGAAGATCATATATGATATAATATTTATGTATGTGGTTCTTGTATAATTTAATAACAATTATTTAGCTATTATAAATGTGTTTAACATACCTTCAACCAAGGAAAATTACAAGGTAAGGGTTAATTCCTCAATCTCATTATTATCCGAGATTGTTTTTGAATAAGTATTTACTAGTACATATTTATCATCAATGTCCATATTTCATAAAAATGATTTCCAAAGGAATAGTTTGAGGTTTTATTTAAGGGTATATTTAACTATATCATCATTTTAAATGTTTTATATATTTATTTTTCTATATCTTTTTAATTAATGTCCATGTTTTCAAAATGATTTAAGGATTTATTTATATGGACATCATTGTTTTAAAATGTTAATTCCTTTCAAAGTTTAAATGTGGTATGAGACACACTGATTAAAAAATGTCATTAAATGTATTCCATTCTAAATTATGTGACTTTTAAATGATTTCAAAAAAAAAGAAAGAGATATTTTTCTCAAACAGTTTTTATTTCATATATGTCATCATCCATTGATGGATTTTACACTTGTTTGAAGTTGATTCATTATGATAAAAATCTTCCATATTGTATTGATGTTTTTGTGATATGTTTGACTATGGATGTGTTATTTTTATACCACTCATGGTTTATGGTTAAATTATTAACATTTCATATGGTAGTTTTAATACGAATTTGTATGTTATGTTTCAACCTTTTAATATGAGGAATGAATTGGACATAGTAAGTGACATGTGGAGCCCGATATAGCTCCTCGGTGCATTGATAAGTCTAATGAGACAAACTGGTGTCTTGGAATAAGGTCTTGACAAAATTTTATTTGTATTCTTTCCACAAGGCTATGAATATGTGGTTATAAAGTCTGACATTATATATTCCATCATTTTGAAATTGGCTATTGATATTACATGTGATTATTCGACTAGTAGAATATCCATGTGAATAAATAAATGGAGTTATTTGATTTATCTTTTCCCTATTATGATGAAGTTAAAATTTAAAAGGTTTTTGTTTTAGTCTTAGATATCCCCATAAATATTTATGACTATTTATGAATGTTTCTGCTATATTTTTATCCTTACTGAGAATCTGAGCTCACTCATTTCTTTTGTTTTATTTTCCTAGGATTCCAAGAAGCGTTTTATGATTGATAAGTAGGGTTAAGATAAGGTATTAATGTAATTCTAAAAAGATCATTTATGTTGTGTTTTATTTTATAATGTGTAATGTAACGTTAATGATTTAAATATATTTTCCAAGACTGCAAAACTGATTAGTCTTTCAAGACACGATTCCTTGTAATCATGCCATTATATTAAAATAATTCCCCGACTCTGGGCTTCTAGGGTCGGGGCGTTTCATTTCCCCTTCTGAAACTACCAGATTGTGGAGTGTGTTTATATAGGTTCCTTAGCATTTTAGGTTAGTTATTCTCTTATGGTGATTTTCTTTCATCTTATAATTCATTTTCCCTAATTTTATTGTTCTTTACATTATGTTTTATTTACAATTATACTATATTATGCTGTAATAATATTTTTATCATGGAAAATTTGGTTATTTTTTGTAGAGGAAACCCATAAGATTTCTAAAAATCATCAAGTGATGTTTGATTAAGGTATATAATCATAGTGAATATTCCTAGTATTTAAAAAATAATTGGTTTCCTTATTAGCCATGTAAATTATATTAAATATTAGGTATTTTCTTGGTAAGGTGTTGGTATTCCATTATGAACCACTCATGGTGGTTTCATAGAATTTTGATAAGAGGTAAACACTCATTGAGTTTTCTGACATAATGAAAATTTGGAGTTTAATTAATTAAAAAATTATAATTGTTTTGATTAATTAATTTTTGTTTCTTAGTGTGAGATTAGATATTGTGTGGTTTACATAAGCTCATTTTGATATCGTTGAGTTTGAATGAGGCTTGGATGGGCAATGGAAATGGTGTTGAGTATTGAATGTGTTCCAGAAATCATTATTTATGGGGTGGAAGGTCTTAGATCATTACCCATATCTTTGTTAGTTAATTTACTTATATATATGTGTATTTTTTAACCTGAATACCATATTTGGGGTGTTTTATCCCTTGTATTAAGTGTATAGTTTTGACAAATAAATTGATACCTTAAGAAATCCTCAGATAATGTTGGATACATTGGTGTTAGTAAGACATAACATATGGTTGATGATGGGTTCGTACATATCTTATAAATGTATAACATAATTTTAAAGAGAAGATTAAGTGGGAGTTAAGATTATCTTATTAATCTCATTGGTTTTTTTTTGAAATTTGTTTACTGTGTTCATCTGGATTTGACCATGTTTTAGGTGTTAGAGGGAAAAACTAGGTTTTCAAAAATGGTTCTTGTTTCAAAATTACTTGTTGAACATGATGTCATATATAAAAACGTGTTAATAGATGGAATATAAATTTTGATTCAAAATGGGTGTGTGATTTCACCCCTAGTGAAATTACATGATGAAACATTTAATGGTTTTGCTTAAAAGAAAGGATTCAGCCTGGTTTTAGTGTTAATGGTCTGTAAAGACCTTGGAAAATGAAGTTGATTTGAAAATGGGTTTTTGCTATTTTTCAAATGTTTAGTAAGGTCAGGATTTTGAGCCATAGTGTTTTTAGATATTATGAATGGTTTATGTAACGATATATTTCTCCAGGAACCATTAGAAAACAATATGGGGCAGGTACCAGAATAATTCTCCAGGCACTGGTAGTATACCATCAACCATGTGCGAGGCTGATGCTCAAAGTGATGATAGTAGGACACATGGTTTATGTTCTAAGATAAGGCTCTAATAATGCTGGTATACTAGGTACAATGGATTATAGACTGATGCTCTACATATATATATGATCACTAGACTAATGCCCCACGCCATATTGTAGATATTGGACAGTTTCTCCTCATATTTATTTTTCTTCAAAAATGATTCTCTAGTAACCACTGATGTTTATTTCTTAATAGATAATGGAGTGATCTTCCAGGCACTAATTTTATAATTTAGGAGTTGAATTCTCATTAACACACTCTATGTTAGTACCAAAAGTCTCATAAAAGGTTTAGGTGTTGGAATGTGGTTCCAAGAACGATTAATATTCATTTTAATACATTCTGGTGATACTATAATGACATTCTAATGATTGGATTATTATATAAATGATATATGTATAGTGGATTGGTGTTTGAGACATTTATGAGTAGATTATGCATGAAAATACCCTTTCATTATTAAAAGTAAGATCCACCATATGATTATGATTCATACATATGGGTTGCTTGGGTGTCTATTTTGAACATGGGGACCATGGATTACTAGATAGAAATTTGTTCCTTTTTTATGTGTTTTTCTATTTTTGTATAATTTAATTTTTTTATTGATTGTCTCCATACAATATTTTACTGACTGGTTTTCTAGGTACCATTGGTGGTTTTATAAGCCTTATATTTTGTAATATATATATATATACAGATAAATATTATGTTTTATATGATTTTAATTACATTCAACACGGGTTTTAGCCTTCATTACATGTAATAATGACTTTATCTTGTTTTACAGGAATCATTGAGTTGAAATGAAATGTGTCATATTATTAAATTGTTATAATATAATTGTTATCCCATATTGGTTTGAATGGAGGGTAGGAATAGTATAAAATAATTAAATAAAATACATGGTTTACACACACACACAAACAAACAAACAAACAAACACACATATGTATATATATATATATTAAATTCTCTTGTAACCAATTAATAGAAAATAAAAATAAAAAACAATTTCAAAATAAAAAAATGTTTCTCTAAAACACATTTTTTATGAAAAGAAACATGGTTTACTTAAATAAATTAATATATATTGGTGAATTATTTTAATGAAATTTATATAATATATATTTAGATAAATTTATAAAATTCATATTTTTTTTCAAGACAATAGATAAGAATAGATACAATTTTATGCTTAAAACTGTATTTTTATGGAAACTTTTTTTTCTCCCTTTTCCATACATATATTAAAACAATTTTATAAAAATTTTATTAAATATATTTGAATAATTTTTTTAAAATAATAATATATAAATTATCTTATTTTCATGATTGGTAATTTTTTATAAAATTTAATTTTTGATATATAGTTAAAAATAATGATTTTTTATTGAAAATTGCAATTTTGGTTAAATTATTTATAAAGTAAAATTATATATTAAATTGTTTTTAGATTAATATTAGATAAATTATATATATTATTCTATTTTATTTCATTATAATCATTTTAAAAATTATATTTTATATAAACACATTATAAACTTCTAACATTTTCCATTTGAAAACCCCACTTTCTCATCGTATCTGTGGGATTAATTTTAAAATATATTTTACGAATTATATGTATTTAATTTAGGAAAAAGGATTAACTATTTTTAATTATCATAATTTATATTTTATAATATGCTAAAATTAATTTTTTTCAATATAAACTATTAATAAAATTAATAATTTTTTACCATGTTTAAGGTAAAAATGGGTTTATTGTGGGTTTAACCAAAAATGATAAGGGCTAGAAAACCAACAAAATTATCTAGAATATATTTTAGGAAATATTTTGACCATATATTTTATATTTATGGATAATAATTAATTTATAACCATTTTCCATTTTAAAACCATAGTGAGACCTTTTTCATTTCAAAATATTACAATTGTGCCACTCACTTCACTTACCAATGGTCACCCACTCTTCTCTCCTCTTCAGATATTCAAACCCTTTTGGTTAGGAAATGAACTAACCAAATACATTACCAAAATTTTTAATCCCATTTTATAATCCTTATTTTGGGTATAAATATTTTTTAGGAAGGGTTTTGTGGAACACCTAAGGTGGATACCTGAAGAAGATGTAATATTCTTCAACGAGCATTTTTATTTTATTTCTTCATCAAAATACATAAATTATTATTAAAAAATGGTTATATAATAACATAATTATCTTAAATATACTTATATGTTTTTAAATTATTGTAATTATCTACATGCATCCCCACTCTCATCAAATGGGTTATAAAATCGGCATTTATGTGTACGGAGGACTACCGCATCACGAACTAATGTCATTCATTTTTCCATTACCACATCTCACGGTTGGGTGTAATGATGTATATAACTTATAAATATTATATATGTAACATAGTTATACATATTTAGTAATTATATAAAAAATAATTTTTTACATTACATTCCATAGGGGATATGATAATGTCCCTTATGCAAATAGCGAACTGCCGCCTCATGAAGCGAGGTGATTCATTTTTCATTAATGATTAATATAGAATATAATAATGATAAAATTAATTAATACATGTAATATTAAAGATATAATTATGATATTTATGAAATATCTATCATTATTAAATGATAATATATCATTTTCTTTCTTACCTTTTCACACAATTAAAAATGATAACATCGTTCAATTGTGTGTGGACCACCGCCTTCAGGAAGTGATGTGACTATATCTTTTAATCACCTAACCACATGGAATATATTTATAAGTATATTTAATGATATAATATTTTATTTATGATATTTTGATAATTATATAAAGATAAAAGATTTCATACCACTTTTCCAAAATGGTAAATAACAAATTGAAATGTCACTCATGCGTATATATGACTTATCAACTCCACGGTTCTAACATACATCACTTATCAAAACCATATTTAATGATCAATATTAAAATTCACATTGATTTATAAATATTTTTTATATGTTATTATTATTATTCTGGTGATTATTGAACCAAGATCAAATTAATTGGATCAAAAATAAAAATAAATATATATATATATGAAAAAATGATATTATTGCCCAAAATGTGACTATAACATAGAATTATTAATAAAAAACTAATAAATAGTCATAAGTAAATAATATATTGTATGATATATATATATGGTTATAAAATGTATGTATAATAAACTTATATATATTATATAGAAGTTTTTAACATGTCCAATGGAAGTCTAGACTTATGGTATAAGAATTATAGTCACTATATTTTTCTATTAGGCATATGAAAATTAAACAGTTTTTTATTTTTTTGTGATTTGTATAATTAGATTATAAAATTTTAAATCATGAATATACTCATTTAAATTATATTTAATGTCTCATACTATTTTATCCTTTATTGCAGATTATAATTCCAATGATTACGAAAGTGGTAATATATTTTTGTCTCACTTTTTACTTCTATGAGATGCATGCCATATTCACAACCTATTTCATTTATGTGTTGTATATAATTAACGTAAATTTATTTTAAGATTATTTTACTATATTTTATTTTTATTTACATATCAATTTTATGATATTTATTTCATGGGGTTTATGGTTCAAATGTTTTCAAAGTGGTAAGGGGTTTTTGACTCAATTTTCCATGGCAGAGACATATGTTATATTATAAACCTATCTTAATTTATTAGGTATATATATATAAAATATGACATGAAATATCATGAATTAATTTATAATCATGATAATTTAAGTCTCATTTAATTTTATTTTAACATGGTATTGCGATTTAATGTTTCCAAAGTGGTAAATGTTTTACGATACAACCTCATAAATTAGCAAAATTGTTTATGACAATGTTTCCGAAGATAAAAGCTTATGATAAACGATCTATAAACTCATTTATCTTATTATCCTATTTTTATTTAATGAGAAAAATTTGTTCCATTGATTTTCCTATTATAATATACTCAAGAGTTCAAAATTCTATTTTAAAAAAATACATCCCTATTTACCACTTCGCTCAAAATCAATTTTTTTTAAAACAATGTTTTCTAGAAATGTTTTAAATTTTTTTTAATATTTTAATTCATTTTTTAAATTAAATTTTACCCATGTTTTAATTTGTATCAATTATTTAAAATTAATCATAATGTGGTTTTTCCAAAAATTCTATTTGGATTTTAAAAATAATTTCAAATGAATCATTGTTTTTTCATGCATGAAATTAAAAAAATTTCCACCGACATTACCATTATTTTATTTGAAGAGTCATTTATAAGTTTTAATGTTAATTTTCATGGAAAATTATATTGAATTTTTTTTATTTTCTAAATATATTTTTTTCAATGTGGGAAGTATATTTTCTCTAATATATGTTTTAAATGGATTTTAAATCTTTATAAGTTTTCTGGGATATTTTTAAAGAAAATTATTTTTAAAAAAATTCTTTTAATTTTTTTCAAAGTGGAAAGGATATTTTCTTCATGAAATGTTTTTAAATGATTTTTAAATAATCCTTTATAAATTTTCAGGTATATTTTTATGTAAAATTATCTTAAGAATATTTTATGATTAATTTTAAAAATTAATTTTCAAATAAAATCTATTTTCATCAATACATGTTCCAAGTCATTTATATTTTAAAATAAAACTCCCTATAAAATGACATCCCTTGATGTAATATAATATTTACTATGGTTGATAACCGTGGATACCATTATTATTATTTCATTGAATGGATTATGATGACAAGATGTTTATGAATCTCATTTCTATTCCATTGGGTATACTATGATAAAAATATTATAAAACTCTAATATTTTTACATGGGTTATGATGTGATGAAATGAAAAAATGATTATGTAATCTGTCTCTTCCCAACATGTTTTGATATGATGATTTTTTAAAACCCATTTCATTTCTCGTGTTATGATAAAAATGAATGTTCTAAGATCTTGTGCACACAATTGTATGATTTATATTTTATGATAGTTGTTATTTTCTAATAAATGATGGTGGTTACATTATGACTAATTATGGTGGATACATTATAACCAAATATTTCTAGGACTAACCCCCCCCCCCCATTGAATTGGGTTTTTATTTATATCTCATGAGAAAGAAAGGACAATAATGATGGATGAACTCAATTTATTAAGGGAATTTGCCCAATATGATGGATTTAGGGGTAAACCTTGACTGTTATGATAGTTTGGGGACTGAACCCATTACATTATGATAGCCTTGGTAGTGAAAATTTACCACAATTGAAATTAGTATCATTATTTATGTGTATTACAAAACTCCATGTCTTTTGAAAATGTTATTCTCTCAGTGCTCAGGTTCTTTATTTACCTTATGATTCATGTCTTATAAACTTCCAATATTTATTTCCTGACTCATGATTATGATATTTGATATGTAGGGTATGGTATTAATATGTTAAGATCATGTTATCACAAACTTATGTTCATGTTATACATAAGTACTTCCATTTTTAAACCTTACTAACCATTTGGGTTTATCATTTCTTATCTATACATTCCCAATGTTATAATTAAAGGTTTTAAGTAGGGTTTATTTTGGACGATTACTAAAGGAGGAGATCATTATGGGATATGTTTATGAATTTTTTTTGAATTATAATATTATGAACCTAATCCCCAATGTTACTAAACTATTACTATCCTTTGTCTTGTGTTTATGTATTGTATTGAGTAATCAAATAAAAAGATGTATAATCTATATATGAAAGTACAAGGTTGCTATTGTTGGTATCAGAGGAAGGTTGAGTAAACCTTTTGAAATTACGATGATAAATGTTTAGTGATATCTCTAGGGATATTTATATAGATATTTCTTGGGATATGTCTAAAGTTAAGTCTATGGATGAATGAAATTATGGGAAAATGTCCTACAATTTTGGTAAATTATAGATTTAGTAGTTTCCAATAAATTACATCTATTTCTAGATTCTAATAGTTAATGTGGCTCTTTCATAAAGGTATCTATGGTAATATGTCTAAAAAGGATGCATTGATCTAGATTCAATCATCACCTGGAGCATGACAGAAGCCCTGTTTCACACATTGATTTACACTCATGGGTGATATGATTTCATTATTCACAAACCCTTTATTAACCATCAATAAATATTGAAATAATGACAACAAATAAAATAGGTTAAACCTAAGGTGTCATGTTTTTATAACAAGGTGTCATGAATTAGAAATCCTATAAGTGATTTTCCATGATAATGTAGTTTCCAAAAATGATTACGATTTCCCTTACTATGATTTTTGATTAGTGTAAATGGATGGAACAAAAAATAGTCATGTTAACACTGAATCTGATGGAAAATTCAGTGACTACGAAAAACCAAATTGAATGATGACTTGAGAGGTAGATATTATTATTATTCTTTATAATATATTGTAATATATAATTAATAGTGTGATATTAGGTGATATTTATAATGCATTAAATAATAGGATGATGGAATTTAATAAATGATATTTTGGTAATGAACATATAAGAAAGAAGATTTATCTTTTTACATGTCACATTTGTGGGAAGAAGAACCTTGAATAGTATCTCGACTGGTGGAAATGAATTTATCTATATAGAAAGTAAGGTTATTAAGTGATAATGTTTCATGGATTTTAATGTATTATATGTGTGGAACAATGGGTTTTTATAAGTCAATGATGTACAATAAGGGTTATCCCACAGTCCATGAAAATACACATGTTATTCCAACAAATTATATGGAAGGATTTATGTGTGTAGATATTTTGATTCATGAATTATGATGTTTATAAATTTCATTAATGGTATTTCAGTTATAAAAATTTGAAAAAATCTACGGATTTTGATAATATAGGAAGAAAATATGTTTTCATGTAAGATTAACTTAAGAGTTATGGATACCATCATGGGATTATGATTTTACATTTGATCATAATATTAAAGTCATCAACACATCTTTTGAGTGTTTATGTCCTCATACTTTATCATAATTAATGATATTTTAAGAAATATTTATTGAATAAAAATAATTTGTTCTTATAAGATTTAGTGAAATGTTATTTGTATAGGGTTTAACTTATCTTCGATGTTTAAATAATTGTGGGTCATATTTGATCACCTTAAAAAGTTATCACACTTAATTGCTATGAAATTATATTTACATCTGAATCATATTTGTAAAATATAAATTAGAAATGTGGTAATGTTGCATGGGGTACCACATTATATTGTAGATTATCAAGTTATAATGCTTACCTTGATGTTGTGGTGATGTATTAATCATGATGTTGATAGGGAGTTGCGTTTTAACATTTTATATCATCCCTACATATATGGTAAGTCTAATAGAGTAATTAATACCCTAGAGGATATTTTGATATCTTTATTTATGCATTTCAATGGTTTTAGGGACAAAACCTTCCTTCAGTTGAGTTTTCGTAGAATAATACACTTCACTCGAAAATTAAAATGGATCCTTATAAAGACATTTATAAAAATAAGTGTTGAAATCCAATATAATATAGAGAATTTGTGGAAATAAAGCTATTGGGACCTAAACAAGATGATGATATGTTAGAGATGGTCGGATCCATTCCGCAACAAATATTAGAAGTGTTGAGAAAAAAATGGAATGTCAATAATCGTCAATGTGATCTAGAATTTGAATTTGATGAATCTTTTTACTAAAAATCTCTCCATTTATGAAATAAGGAAAAAATAATCCCTTGGTAAGTTAGTACCTTTAAAATTCTTGATCTTATTGGGATCGATCTTATCACTTGACACTTACACCAAATCTCTTTTAAGTTCACAATGTGTTCTATGTACCACTCCTAGGGATTCACATACATAATCCATTACATGTACTAAACTCAATGGTTATACCATTAGAGCATGATATTTATTTTGAAGATCAAATGGTAGAGATAATGGATTATATAGGGAATGTTATAGGATATAAGACCACCATCCTAGCCAATGTTTTTCTTGAAACCTACATCTTTTGGAATCTGTATAGGGAATATGAGAATTTAATGAGGTATAAGTATCCTTAGTTATTGGTACCAAAGTGATTAAATTTTTGGGTGAAATCCAATTTTAGGGGTGTATAATGTGACAACCCAATATTTTTTTTAAATATATATATTTTAAAATAAATATAATCTTTTAGATATTTTTCAATACATGAAACACTATGTTTCTATTTTTCTACACATAACAATGAGTAAAGCTTATGTTACATGCTACCCTGAGTTTAAACCAAATGTTTCATATATTAAAATATTATTATATGATAGTTATCACCTAACTATTGGAATAGAGGGTACGAATAGTAAAAACTAATTTATAAACATATATGGTTTACACATTTATGTAATATTAATTCTTTGGTGCCCAGTTAATAAAAAATCAAAATAAAAAACAATTTTAAAATAAAGGAATTCTTTATTTGAAAAACTATATTTATGTAAAAAATATATTTCACCTCAATAGATTTAAAATATAATTTATAATGAATTATTTTAATTAAATTTACATATTATTCATTCAATGATCTATATAACATTAATTTTATGTGTTTTCTAGATAATATATTTGAATAAATTATGTTTTGTTCTTCAAAATTATATTTTTCAAAAATTATGTTTTATGACCTATTAACAAATTTATTTTAAAATTTTATATTTTTAAATATTAGGAAACTTCATTTGACAAAAAAATCATTTTTAAAATCATTATATTAAAATTATCGTAGATAAATGTTTTTATAATTTTATAAAAAGATTAATTTTTTGATGACCAGTGAAAAATACTGAATTTAGATTCAAAATATCCCTATAATTTAAATTATGCATATGGTTAAATTATATTTTAAATATTATTTAAATTAAAATTAGTTAAATTATATATATTAATACAAGTTTGGTTATTGTATTTATTAAAAATTGAATTTTTCTATAAAATAAATGCAATTTTTTTTATCGTTTTCCCTTTGAGAAATATTCTTTTTCATCACGTTTGTGTGCTTAAGTTTCCACTAAAATTTTCAAATTATGTGTATGGAATTTTGAAAATAGATTCAATTTTTTTTAATGAGAACGATTTTTATTTTATAATTAGTCGAACAAAATTTTTTGCCATAATGAATAGTAAAAAGGTAAAAATTTATTTTTCACGGTTATGTTAAAAATGTGTTTACTAGGGATTAAACTAAAAAATATGGGTTAAAATAACCAAAAGTATCTAAAATATATTATACTGGCATATATAGACCCTATAATTCATAATTCATGATTATAGTCTATTTCACACCCTTTTGGAGTTTGAGAAACTGTGGGTACACCTTGTTCTTTTCAAAAAATAAAAAGTGTGCCACTCACCTAACTTATAAAAGGATACACCCTCTCCTATTATATTCGTAACTTCTAACATTTTTGTCATGAACAACCAAAATACCTTTAAAAATTCCCTCCCCTAGTAATATAATCATTATTTTTTCCATAAATTCAAACTAGGAAGGATTTTGATGAAAAGCTATGGAGGATGCCCGAAGAAGAGGTAGCGTTTATCAACAAACATTTTTATTTTATTTCTTCAGCCAACTCATTAAATTATTATTAAACAATGATGATATAATATCTTCATTATATTAAATATAGAGAGATTATTTATGTTAATTTAATGACCTAAAACCATCTCCACTTTTATCAAATAGTTTATTAAATTTTCATTTGTGTGTACAATGGACTACCGCCTCATATAACAGTGTCATTCATTTTTTAATTTCCACTTCTCACGGTTGGGTATGGTGATGGACATAAAGTATATATATGATAATAATATAATAATTACACTTATAGAGACATTATATTATACATAAATTTTTAAATTTTGATCACATATAGAATAAGATAATGTCACTTGGGCCATGTTAGGTCTTGTTTAGTTATTGGGTTACCAATGTAACGAAGATGATTTTAGAAAATGTGGTATCAAAGGTAGTTTTATCTTTTTGTCTTAATGTAAATATATATTATTGAAAACTTTTCAGGACAAGGGATGTAGTTGCAATTGAGTGCCTCGAAAACTCTCACTAGAATGAACCTTATTTCACCAAGTGTGGTTAGGGAACGGTGAAATATGAATTAGTTATAGTATTTTCCATATTTTTATTTGAATAAGGTGATATATACATCTTTTTTATTCCTTCTGTTAGGATTAAATTCCCTCATTGTACTTTCTGATCACTACCAAATTTATTTGATGTTGTATGCAGATATTGTGTAACTTCATGCCTTATAGAAGTCGTGAGAATCAGATCCAGAAGGAGCCTGATGCTGAACCCCATTAAGAAAATACTATTGTGGATCCATATCTGATTGAGGTGATTATGTGTACTATCCAATCATTGGGGTGGATACCACAACCGGTCATCATTTAGGCTCCAGTTGTGGAACCTCAAGGGGATGTTCTTAAAATCTTTTTATACTGTTCTTTATCTAGAATGCAACAGTTTTAAAAGGATCCACTAATCATAATCATGAAATTAATGGATGTGAAAGATAGAACATTCGTTTTAGTTATTAGAGTCCCTATACAAGATAAAAATAATTTTTCCACCATCATGCTAGAAGGACCGAGCGGGAGATGTTGGGAAACAATGGTGGCATTGACAAAACATGAATTCTTACCTTGGAAATAATTCAAGGTTCTTTTCACCGATAAGTTCTACCCAGAGTCAATGGTGTTGGCTAAGCATATGATGTTTTTCATGTTTGAGTAGGATGATAGGACCGCAACTGAATATTTAAATCACATTGCTATGTTTTTGTAGTTTGCGCCCAATATTGTGTTTAATGAGAGGATGAAAGATCAATAGTTTGAGTTAGGGATTCAATCAGATATCCATCCTATGGTTTTCGTACCAATGGTTCCCAATTATAAAGATTTCTATGATAGGGAAATAGTGGATGTGATGAACTTGGATGGGATGTTAGGGTTGACGAGATTTCCTTCATCTCCCAAGATCAGCATGAGTTCTTTCAAGGGAAAATGGAAGTGTGGTGATTCTTGAGTCAATTCTCAATAGATGTGTTATTCCATACTTCCCACAACTCCATGAATATGTTAGTTGATTTTCTATTTGTGTTTAAAACTTGTACAATTTAAGAGGTTTATCACTGTGGAACCCAAGATCTGTAGCTCTTTAGGATGTTTAGGGAACTTGTAGAAGTTCTGCTATAAGTTTTACACTCCACATAGTGGAACAAAATCATCACCTCCTATTAAAACTATAAGGTAATCAAATGATTAATGTAAAAAATTGTTCAATACACATACATGTAGAATTAATCTTCTTCAAAAAGTGGAAGAGTCTCCATAGGAAGTAGAAATAGCTCAATGATCCTAAGAGGTACCATTTCTATATCCTCATCTTTTGTGACTGTTCATTTTGATATAGGTGCATCTAACTCATTTATTTCAATATTTATTGTTAATATTATTTATATTCATATGAAGAAACAATATTTTGAAATTGATATTACTACACCCTTTGCATGAAGAGATAGTAAGGTCTCTGTAGTCCCGTTTGTGGCTTCTCTCTAGCAAATTTCAAATTTTCTTGTAGTTTTCTGGTACTGGACATGAAATATCTTGATGTCATATTTGGGATAGATTGGATTATTTATAATAAGTCATATATTGATTATGATCTTCAACTTTTCTACCTTACTACACTAACGGGTGTGGCTCTTATCCTTCAAGGAGAATGGGACCGAAGGTGGATAAAAATCGTACCTTCTTATTCAGAGTTGGGGAAAGTGATATCAGGTTTTTTATCTAGAGTGAGATTCAATGAGTGTTGATCTCTAACTAGTTTTTGTTTGGTTCCAATATTATTTACTTATGAATTTTTTGTTTTAACACCTATAAGTGAGGATTAGTTTTCTATTGACTTGATGACTGATACCCAATGAGTTTCAATTCCCTTTAATCGTATTACACAAGATGAACTGAAAAATCTGATGTACTATTTGGAATATCTTCTTGAGAATGGTTTTCTATGCCTAATTCTGTCACCATGGGAAGTAGTAGTTATCTATTCCAATAAACATTATGGTTGTCTTCACTTATGTATTGAATATCGAAAGATTAATTGAGTTACT
This sequence comes from Viscum album, assembly GCA_963277665.1. Classification (NCBI taxonomy): domain Eukaryota; kingdom Viridiplantae; phylum Streptophyta; class Magnoliopsida; order Santalales; family Viscaceae; genus Viscum; species Viscum album. The sequence continues at coordinate 809,560,627 of OY728158.1, read as the reverse complement.
GTAAAGAAAAAATATCTATTGACACATATTGATGATCTATTTGATTAGTTGAAAGGGGAGAAGTGGTCTTCAAAAATTGACCTTCGGTCTTGTCCCCATTATAAGAGGATGAAAGAATGTTACATTATGAAATCTTCTTTTTGAAGTAGCTATGTCCATTATGAGTACCTTATTGTGCCCTTTGGCCTAACAAATGCTCTTGCAGTTTTCATGGAATTGAAAAACGAGATTTTCCATGAATATCTAGATACCTTGGTTATAATATTTGTGGATAACATTCTTTTCTACTCTATGTTCATGGAGGATCATGTGAATCATCTATGAATAGCTCGGATTCTACAAATAAATCACTCACTTTATCCCAAGCTTTTAATGTCTATCTTTTGGATTCGGGGAGTGAAATTATTGTGGAATGTTATTTAAAAATAGATAACATCAATTAAAATTGAAAAGGTAAAAGAAGTTATGACTTGGGGGTAACCATAAAATTTGTGTGAGATTCGGAGCTTCTTGGGATTATCCAGATACTATCAATTATTCGTTAAGGACTTCTCAAAATTGGATCCTCTAATGATTTTTTTGACTCAAAAGGGAGTGATGTTTTTCTAGGCTAATAAATTCCAAAGTTATTTTGTTGAGTTGAAGAATATTTTCACTACTACGCTAGTGTTAACTCTTCCAGAGGAAGTGAAAGGTTACACAGTCTTCTGTGATACATTGGGTTTAGGTTTGGGTTGTGTTCTTATTTAAGGTAATCATGTTATTGAATATGGATCTCATCAGCAAAAGCATAATGGGATGAACTATCCTACCCATGACCTTGAACAAGTATCTATAATTCATGCACATAAATTTGAAAGACATTACATTTATAGATTAAGGATTACTATGTATTTAGACCATAATAGCTTGAGTTATAACTTCTCTAAAAATGATTTGAATCTCTACAATAGGGGTTGGTTGGAGTACCTACAATATTTTGACTTTAACATCGCCTATACCCCAAGGAAATGGAATTTCATTGCTGATGTGATAAGTAGGAAACTTACAACATAGGAAGTTAGATAATATTTAGAATAGTTGAGTTTGATAGATCTTTTTTCGTTGTTTCGTGTTGGATTTCAGAATAATGGGGCTAAAGATTCCTTATCCAGTGTTTAGATGACATATTCTATTCTCAAGATGATTCTCCAAGAACAATATCTTGATGAAAAATTATGTATCATTAGAGACTCTCTTTATCGTTGGGAAAACAATACCTAGTGTTAGTTTTTAAATGATGGTTTTCTAGGTAATCAAAATAGTTATGTTGCACTATTAGTGACACAAAAGGCTATAATGGGGGATTTTAGTAATTTCTAGTATGTTGTGCACCCAAGATCCACTATGATTTTCTACGACATGAGGTGGTAGTTCCGATAGCCAATTATAAGATAGGACATTGCTGTGTTTGTTTCCCATAGCTATGCATGTCAACAAGTGAATTATGATCACAAAAAACCATTGTGTTTTCTTTAACCACTTCTAGTACCTACCATGAATTTGTATGAAAACTCTATTAACATTGTGCTTGGGTTACCTCATACCTAGGGGAAGAAGAATGCAATATGGGTTGTGATCAACAGGTAAGCCAAGTCATCTAAACTTATACCTTTTTTAGAGACAACCAATTTTGAGTTGTTTTTAAATATCTATGTGAAAGAGAATGTTTGTTTTCATTGAGTTCCATATGAAATATTATCTGATAGATATCCTCAGTTTACTTATTGCTTTTAGATATTCCATTAGGAGGTAATAGGTTCTCAGGTCCATTTGATCATGACCTACCATCCGCAGTCAGATGACCAGATAGAAAAATCAATAATGATCCTTGAGGATATTATTATTTCTTGTGTTATCATCATTGGTGGGTATGGGGATGATAATTTGGGGCTGGTTGAGTTTTCATATAACAATAGTTACCAGCCCATGATGAGAATTCCTCTTTTTGAGGTATTGTAATGTCGTCCTTGTAAATATTCAATGTGTTTTCCAGATATTGGATAAAGATACATGGTTAGACTATGTTTTTTCCAAGCGAAAAGAACTAAGATTTATTTGATTCGTCAAAGAATGTTGACAGCTCAGATCTGGTATAAGTATTTTGTTGATCATTGTCAAAGGCCTTTAGAATTTTCAGCTGGTGATAAGGAATTCATGATGGCTTCACCCTGACTGGGACATTGATGGCTTGGGAGTAAAGGGAAGCATGATCCCCATTTTTTGGGACCTTTCAAGGATGTTTATCATGCATGGAATGTTTCTTACCATTTACCACTACTACCATAAATGACATCGGTACATAATGTGTTCCTTGTATCGCAGCTGTGAATGTATCTCTCTGATACCATTTTATCACGAACCAAACTAGGTACCCTGGTACTCTATTAACCTATCCAACCATTAAATATCCCTAAGGGCATTATCGATCCCCACGTGTTGGTAAATAACACCTGTAATTATATAATATGGAAGTGGGAACAATTTTTCTTTGACAATGTGGATGTAAAAGAAGCAAGATCATATTCATAAAAAAAGAAAACTCCACTAGGAGTAATGTACCAAAAACCAATAAGGCATAAACAAGACCAATTTACTTCACAACATTTACTAAAATACGGAAAAACATCCCAGGTCCCTAAGGAATCAACTCACCAAGACCACAATTCAACATCTGGATCCACCTCCAAGTGATCCTTTCCCTTTGCTCGTACTTGGAATAAGATAATCTACAAATAGCTAAAGGCACAGGTATGATGTGAGATAAAAACGACTATAGGGTCTAACCAAGGATTCCATAATAGATTCAAAAAATATATTTACCAAAGGAAGTTATTTCAATTTTTAATGTAAATATTTTGGGAATTTAAATTAATATTTAAACAAATCATGATATACTTTTCAAATGATGGAAAGTAAATTAAGCACAAAATTTAATTTATTAGTGATGGAATAATTCTAAAAATATATTTTAAATAGAATATTTAACATAAAAATTCTTATATAAATTCAAAAGGGGAATGTAAAATAGTTTAACAATATTGGCATACATTTTATATCTCAATAATAATAAAAAGAGAAAAACATGGTCCTATTCTAAATTAGTTCCTATAATTAAATAAAAAAATAAATTTCTTCTATTTACAATAAAAAATGAATTTAAATTCTTCAATTTAATGCCATCAATTAGATTTTTCATGAAAAAACCCAATTTTTCTCGAAAACCCCAGTTCACTGAAATTGGGTTTTTCCAACAGATCAATTGAAAGCTCTATGATTATGATTTAAACAATTTCATTTGAATTCAAAAAATTTAAACTTAAACAAAGAAATTAGGGTTAATATAAATCAGACATCGTGATGGAACCACCTACCTCAAGGTCTCCAATGTCATCGACAATGATAAACCACCTTGTGTGTCTCAATACACCTACTCACACACTTATTATCTTAAGGATCGATATTCCAATTGTCAAAATTTTCCAAGGATCCTAGAACCAGATCATCTATTTGATTTCACAATAAAATAAAATTTTACATGTGATTAAATTTTTTCTCTCCTGGATAATCTCTGGATTATCTTTTCATATTAACGCATGAAATCATAAGAAATATCCACATGAATAAATTTAAACCTCATTCGATAATTATATCCCTTAAATAATTAGAGAAAAATGGTAGTATTCCAAAAAATTATTATTATTTTTTAATATATATATATATATATATATATCAAAATATCCTTTTTTATTTCATGTATCAGTTAATATAACGTATCATTTATTTAGTGATTATTTCTTTTATAACCACACTTTAATAATTTCAAAAAAAATTATCAAATGATGATTTTTTATATATTACCCAAATAAATTCAACAGTTTATCCATTAAAAAAATTCTGATAAAATTATCCTTTGATAATTTAAAAACTATCATTTGATAAAATTATAAATTATCTGTTGATAATTTTTTGTAATTATATTTTGATAATTATAGTAACTAAACCTTTAATGATTTATTTTAATTATCATTTTATAATTAGTTTAATAAATATTCTTTGAGATATTAGGTTTTATTTTTTTATTTATATAAAACAACCCATTTCTTTCTAGAATTTAGATAATAACAGAAAATAGAAATAAATGAATAAAAATAAAATGAAAACAACTTGAATGATGGAAGACTCACACATCATCTGGAAATGAAAGAGGAGCGATGAAGGGATTTATTGGAGGTTTGAAAGACACGCATAAGGGGTTTTATGGTTGATTGATCTTAAAATAATAAACCCACCAAGAGACACCTTTTTGTCCAACCATTTATAAACCCAAAACAGATTACATTCTGGTAAAATTCCAATCTCCCACTTCATCCACCATTTCAATCAAAAATTTATGAAAGAGTTAATGATTTCACCCATTTAATAGGATTCTAAATTTTAAAGTGTAAAAAATTGTTGCCATCATATGTTTGAATGGAAACCGTACATTATAATTGGTGGAAACCCATTGAATGAGAAGATAAATTAAATTTTTTATTTAATAAATTAGTTAATTAAATTAATTAATTAATATTAATATTAGAGTATAATCTAATGAGAAATGTTACCAAAGATCCATTGAGAAGAAACGTTATAAGCTTTATAGGGTAAACACCTTATTCTGGACACAACAGTGATATGATATTTCTCAAAGTATGAACCGTTTGAGAGATATTAATGTTTTATTAATTAAATCCCAGAATAAATAAGTAATTAAATTCAAGAAGGGTAATTTTTTAGAGAGAGGTGTCCAAACTCTTGATGCTTAAAAGTGTTATATCCCATATAGTGTAAACCCCTCATTCCGGACCGATCGGGGGCCTTATATTTCCCATATGACTCATCATTTGGGAGATATTTAATTATTTTTTAAAAAACATGTGTACTTAATATATTATATTTAGTATTTATATTCTGTCTTCACTGATACATTAAGGGCCTCGAAATATCACTCTAAATTAGTGTCAAGATCCAAAACAATTTAATTGAATATTCTATGATGTTAACAATAATGTAAGGACATTAACTTATTTATCACTATTTTGTTGATAAATCGTTTTTTTAGCATTTTAGATATTAATAATTTAACACAAGAGGGTTGAGGAATACCAGAAATTGTAACAACATGTTAAAACCTCCTTACCATAGGGACTTTCTATCCCAAGAAATATTATGAAGAAGCCTCCATATCAAAAAGTTAATGGCACTACTCTCTCGTCATTGCCTCTCTCTCCCACATCTCAAGAGAATCAGAACCATACTTCATTTCTCGAAACCATATTTTCTATTTGAGACAAAAATTATAGTTTATTTTTAAATAAAATTGTTTTTCAGAATATTATTTTATATATTATGGATCCATATTAAAAGAAATAGGACCAAAAATAGAAAATCAAAACATAAAAAAATGGAAAGTACCCGAAACATGACTGTAACATTGAATAGTTAATAAAAATTAATAAAATTTCATAATTAAATCATATATATTATGATATATATATATTGATACTTTATATTTGAATTATAAACATATATTTATTAAACTTGATTTTTAATGCGCAACAAGTATTTAAAGACATAATATAAAGGATTTATGGTCTCTCTATCAATTAATGAAGACATATGAAAATTCACAACTCATTTATTTTGAGTGGTGTGTATAATTCCATGTTGACACGTTATATCATTAATCACCCCTTATAATGAAATTTATTTTTTCATTTGATGTTATTCTTCTTCAGTGACATCCCATACAGTGTTATGAAATCATACAGGTCTATAAAAATTTAATAAAATAATAAAACATAGAAAACCTAACTAAAATGTTGTATTTGGAAAGACAAATTGTTAAACCCACTTGGATGATTTTTATATTCAGAAATAACTATATAAATATAAATTTAAATTGATTAATTTTTTGGAGGAGTAATAGAGAAAAATAGAAGAATGTATTGGGTCTAAATGAATATGGTAGGCATTCCAGATTCAAATATTTTTAAGTTCATTATCTAGGGTCTCAATAGATTTTGGGTTTATTCATATTGTGTTGGAATTGGGTCATCATAGATCTTTGGAATAGGTAACCTCAATTAATCCTATTTTTGAACTTTTTGAATGGTTATCTAATGGATGTAAAAAAACTAGGTGACCCAAAACACTGTATATTCCAAAAAAAAAGACTACATTATGTTTGTATGAAAAATAGGGAAATTAATTAAAGTAATAAAATAGATCTCCCTCAATCAAAAGAAATTTTCATGAAATTGTAAAAAGAATAAGATTGGAATTGATGAAATTTGTTGTATTAATCCAAGAAAAAAAATAATCTAAATAATACCTAACAACACATCATTCTATAATAACATTACTCATCTAAAATAAAACTACTCTCTCAAGATACGCATATTGAGAAAGAGTAAACTGGGTACCCGATAATGAATAGTGGTAAAGAACGATGGGGAAGTAGAACATCTTACACGTGAATGTTAGTTGGAAGCCTCCCATCGGATCCCCTAAGTTCTGATCCCAAAAGGTATTACCATAGGTTTGAAAAAATAGGCCAAAATATAAAAATATCATATCTACGTAAATATATTTTTTTATTTTTCTAATACTTACACAACTTGTAATTGGTACACAATGCTTAACTTCTTTTCAAATCATGTAATGTTCCACAACCTATAGTATTGGTGGTGTCTTATACTATTTATACAACATCATGTAATGAAATACATTATTTGTAAATGTTCTGATCCAGTTTTCTATCCCTCCCCTACTTCAAAAATTTAGTGATGCACCGCTTTCCTTAATGTGTTGTGTGAAGATTCATTAATCTCCAACATTAATATAATTTTCTTCACTTTCTTAGTACCTATTGTTTCCTACCAGAAAATAGAAAATAATAAAATATATACATCATTTTTTATGAATAAACATTTAAATACATAAATCAATAAAATAAATTACAATAAAAATAGATGCAATAAATACACTTATCATTGGGGATTAAGATTGAATTTATTTCTAATAACGTAAGGGATTTCTATCTCACATTTTTACTTCTATGTGACACATTCCATATAAACCACCTTTTTCATTTATGTGATGTACATACATCCCATGAATTTATTTTCTGATGCTTCTCTAGAAAAATATTTGTATTTAAATATCGATGTTAGGATCTCTCTTTCTATGGGTTTATGGATCAAAAGTTACCAAATCATAATAAAATTTTTATCTAAATTTAACTTATTTGAGACATATACTATGTTATACACCTATCTTCATTTATTATGTCTCTATATAGGTCCTTTTACATGTAATATAATGAATTAATTTATTCTCATGACATTATAACTTTCATCTAATGTTATTCCTTTATGTGGATTATAATTTTTTACTACCAAATTTGTAATGGTTTAATGGTACAATATCACGATTTATCATTTTTTTATGATTATATTTCTGATGATGAAATATTATGATCCATATCCAAAAAAAATAACTCTAGTTATTTGTAAAGAATAATTTTATTCACATAATTTTCCCTCTTCATGTACTCAAAAGTTGAAAATGATGTTTTTATGAAAAATTTTATTTATTTATCTCTTCATTTGAAGACCCTTTTCTCACAAAAACACATTTTCTAAAATAAATCAAGACCATTTTAAAAATTATTCAATTTATTTTTTAGTTGAATTTATACCCATGTTTTTCATTTTAAAAATTTTTAAATGGAATATTCGTATCATTTTTCATATAATTAATGCTTGGATATCACCAAAAATGTGGTAGGAATCTTTATTTTAAAGTGAATGAAATGAAAAAAATATTCAACCAATATCCCCATTATTATTCTTTTCTTTATCCAAAATAATTTTTCATCTTTATTTTCATAGAAAATGAGTTAGAAAATATTTATGTTTTGAAAAGTTTCTCCCAACTATGAAATTAAGTTTTCAATAAGAATGGTTTATAAATGTTTTTCAATATTTTAATCATAACATTTTATAGTTATTTTTTAAAAAAATTATTTTCAATATTTATAATTTTTAATTTTTTTTCAAATAGGCAAGTATATTTTTCCCAGGAAATGTTTTTAAATGATTTTTAAATATTCTTTTATATGTTTCAAGGTTATTTTCATAGAAACATATTTTCCAATTTTTTTTAATTTTTCTTATTTTAAAAAGTGATTTTTGAAATTAAATTATTTTCCCCATGAAACATCCAAAGAGAATTATCATTCAAAATCATTTCCAATCTATGCTGACATCACTTGATATAATGTATTCTTTTCTACATATATGAAAAAAAAATATAAATTTTTATAATTTGAATGGTTTGTGATGAAAATATGTTTATGAAACCCATTTCCCATACATGGATTATCCCATCATAAAATTATTAGGAAAACCACTTAATCTTTCACAAGTTATGGTATTATTAAATGATGAAATAATTATGAAAATTTTTTCTTCTCCACATGTTATGATACAATGAAATGTCTATGAAAACCATTTCATTTCACTGGTTATGATAAGATGAATTTTTTATGATCTTTTATCACACATATGTATGGTTATCAATAAATTATTGTGGTTATTTTAAAACCATGTACAATGGTAACATTATAAATAAGGATGATGATTACATAATATTGAGAGATTAATGGGATCTATATATCCTTCCAATGCATTGGGTAATGAATTATATATCATGAGAAGATAAGAATTGAACAAGGAGGGAAACTTGTTAAATAAAGGAATTTTTATCCTATTATGTTCATAAGAGTGAACCTTGACAACTAATATTTTTTGTGATCGAGCCCATTTAACTAGGATATCCTTGGCAGAGATCCTACACAACTATGGATGTTATTTATCATGCTTACGTGTGTGCCACAATTTCATGGATTATGAAAATGTTATTCTCTCATGGATCATGTTCTTTGATTTCCTTGTTATTCATGTCTTATGAACATAAAAACATTATAACTTGACTCAATATTCTAATCCTTGATATCAAGGGTATGGTTTTGTTATATTATTCTCATGTTCCCATAACTTTATATTTGTATTATGCTTACATCTTCCTTGTTTACACTTACCATAATTCTGAGCTCACCCATTCTTATGTTTCTTCTTCATGGGTTTTAATGATAGGTTTATTTAGCTTATATCTACTATGAGTACTAAAGGATATGATCTGTACAGTAGATTTTGATGATCTCTCACCGAATTATAACAATGTTTACCTAGTCTCCAAATACAATAAAATATTATGATCCTTATCCATGTGTTTAAAAAATTTATTGAATATGAATCTAAAACAATTTAGTATCAATATATAAAAATCATAATAACACCTTAAAAGGGATTCCCCTATAAATGGGTGCTTGAGAAAATCTCAATTTTTTATTTTGAGAAACTTATTTGTGGTGTATCATGTTTAGTGTTGCATGATCATCCCTGAAAATCATATTTTAATACAGTAATAAAGATTTTGTTTATGAAATAGATTAGAGTTGACTATAGGGATTGGTCTATTTAATTATTAGTTTATTTTTTTATATATGTAATTTTTCTAGTGATTTATCGACATTGTATGGGTCACATGGATGTTCGTACCATTATATTATTTAAATTTAAATCTACATGTTTCTATTTTTGTAATTTATTATTTCAGTGTACTATGATGTGTATGATTCTTGGTTATTTAATTCTAGTTGTGTACTCTAAAATAGGGTTATATTATCCCCATGGTTCCACCTTATATCCCCAATACTTGTAACAAGCCTTTGGAATGTGAGTAGGCATGCTTGCCATTATGTGGTAAAACAGATTGTGGAAATGGTTGAGAGACATCTAGGCAATGATGATACAAAAAAAATTTATGTTTAGCTTATTTTCTAATATTTATTAAGGGGGGTCATTGTTTGATGTTAAAATTGTAATGGTGAGTTCATTTTACAATAATCATTCTTGGGTAACTACCAATCTTTGTTTTAATTATGGGAAAATCATTATTATTAATATTTTGGTGAATATAAGTAAAATTTTGTTAAATATTTTTAATTAAATATAAATATGTGGATCAATTCATGAATTGAAATTTATTTTGAAATTATCAGAAGGGATATAATTTTGAGATGGATATTTTATCTAGTTCATTTATTATTATTTTAACCAATTTTAGTATTTATAATTTCATAAAAAATATAATATTTATATGTTTTGAGACTATAAATATTTTGGTTAAATCCTCATGTGACCAAATGATTATTAAACTAACCATGAGTAAGAATGTGGAGAAGTCATAAATTGATCTTTTGTTGAATTAATGTGACAATGAATTGGAATGAAGAGACCAAATTTCTATTTATGAGACATAGTGAATTACCTAGTGATCTGACCATGATAAGTGGCAATGAAAAGTGACCTTGAGTGGAAATTGGAAAAAACATTCAAGTGAATTTGAGAGAAGTAACATTTACTGAAATTTTATGATTTCTAAAATGATCTTGAGTGATGTAACATTGAATGAAAATTCCAAAAATTATGGAAGTGACTACATAAACAAAAATGATGTCACCACATAAAAAAATGAAGTGGATGCATGAAAAAAAGTTCACCAAAATCATGAACAAAAATTATGTTACTCCATGATGAAAAATGAAGTGAAAGTGAGTTAAAAATTTTAGAAGAGTAGAATAAACCATATGACCTAGTTACAATTAATTTACTAAATTATCATATTTCAATTCAAAACACGCTCTCTTTTATTTATACTTATATATTATGACTTACTTCATGTGTTTTTTTGATGTTTATATTTATTTATTTATTTATTAAAAAATTATTAATTAGTTTTATTCCATGGAATATTTTTTAAATTATTTTTTATAAGATTATGTTCACATCTTGTGGGAGGACTAATCATGCCAGGTTTTTGGTAAAACTAGTGTTTAAAATTAAATTAGTTGGAATTTCTATAGTTTATCTCACATATGTTATTGTAGTGTTCCAAGGGATAATGTTTTTTGTTATTTTTTTATGTTATATTTATTATTTTAACGTGTTATCATTGTATTACATGTTTATATTATTTTAAATTATCAATGTAACCCATGCAGGTATGTTTTTCATGCAATTTTAATGGAAAATTCAAATGCTACTTTTGGGAAGTATGAAATGACCTGAGATTTATGATTTGAATGTATTTTTCATATAATAACTACATATAATGTCTTCAACAGATACAAATCAGTAGACATGAGGTTGAAGAAATTATTGAAATATATAAGTGCTATATAAATTAATGATCGAATACTTTTTTCAGATGAACTATAATCACTTGATCCTATATTTTTTGAGATCTCATTGATACCTTGATACAAATACATCTAAATGTTACTATGTTTCTATGATTTTTAATATTTCCATTTTCATTATATGATAAATCTTTTTGAGGTATAATACTCATTAGAAAGAAGTATTGTTGGTTGTGAGTCCCATAAAAATAAAATCTTTATTTTGATCCTTAAAGTGAGAAAAAGTCAAGGTAATTCAGGTTCCCACATAACCAAAAAAATTGGGGGATTTGGTTGTGACTTTGATTGGTAAAATTAGTGTTTTGTTTTTTAAAACCACATTATGGTATAGCTCTTGGGTTATTCCCATGGGTATAAAATTTTAGGGTGATTGGGTTAAATAATCAAGTGTAAGAAATTATGTCATATTAGGCTATCCAACTATAGGTTAAAAACATAACTGTAAAAGGGTTGTGATCTCCCACAAAATTTTAGACAGTACATTATAGTGGGTTTCATCTCTCTTATTTGAAGAGAGGGATGAAAAGTAGAGTATGATCATTTTTAACTGAACTGCTCAAAAACTAAATATGTAAATATCTCTTTACTTTTCTTCTATATTATATTATCATTGTTAAGTCATTAAAATTATTTTCAAAGGTCAATTCACCCACCTCTTGACCATTTGACCATACTCATTAGGATATAAAAATGATAGGATTTATTTTACGTCACAATCATTCATCGTTGGTTATTATAAAGGATTTAGTTTTTAAGTATGAAATTTATTAAATAGTTATTCTTTTGGAAATAAAAAATCTCATATACCTTCTTAAATATCTATTCATTGAAATATTATAACTTCGCTCAGGAATACATATGTACTACAATATCCATACAATGATCTGATTCATTTTCCTTCACATAATTACATAAATAACTTTAAAAGTGTATTTGATGAATAAATATGATACTTATGTAGTGATTATGATTATAATGAGGATGAAACCATGTCCATGTTACATGTACTAGAACCATCAAACTAGATTATGTATGGATAGCATTCATATTTTCACCAAATTGTTCCTTAAATAATGAAATTATTAACTAAAGGATAACTAAAAATTATAAATGATTGGAAAATAGTATGATATGTATGAATATATTTAGAGAATATATGTATAATATATATATATATATATATTAAATATTTTAATGCATATGAAGAATATGTGATTTTAAGTAAGGGGTTTATGTTATAGTATCATTTAATTTTATGATTATATATGGTAAATTTCAATTTGGTTAAATTACACACCTAGTATATCTTAACCATATTCAATTCCCTTGTCATCTAGTTACTTATGATTTTTTAATATATTTGTTTCATTTTCTTTACTTTTGTACATAAAATTATTTAGAATTTTTTTCTTGAAAAAAATACCTTATTTCCACTTTGGTCGATGGTCTTTTCCTTCCATGTCCATACTATTCAAAATTATTTTATGGATTCTTTATAGATAATTAATTTTTTTTAAAAGGTCATTTTATCTACATTTGACATTTTTTATGAATTTTTACAGATGGATCATTTTAATTTTTTTATGAAGAATTCATTTTCATCTTTAAAAAAATAACTGAATGGAATGATTAATTTTAGTTTATATGAAATACAAGGATTTTCTAATAATCTATAAATTTATTTTATTAGAATCTTCTTTAACAAGTTTCCGTGGTTATTTTTAAAGAAATAATTTTTCTCTATTTTCTATGAATTATCAGTTAAAAATTTATCAAAATAAATTGATATTTTCTCATGATTCCATAGAATGGTTCAACTAATATTTTAATGTTTTTCCATCTATGTCAACATATGTGAATTATTTTTCTGATTCACTAAAGATATAATATTAAGACACCATCCACATTCATTCTATGGATGGAATATGATTAGGATTTTTGAACTATGATTCTACGAAACATTTTTATTTCTAATATGTTAATTATGTTATGATGAAACCATGATAAAACCATTTTGTTTTATATTTGTAATACTATGATGAAATGGTGGAGTGCTTATGAAAACCATTTCCATTCTATGATTTGAGAAATGATGTTATGACGAATGTTTTATGATCTTGTGGATCACATATGTATGATTTTCACTATGTGTTGGGTTGTCATCAAATTATATATCCCTTTAATTCATTTGTAAATGATGAATATATTATGAGATAAAAACACTATAATGAGGAGAGAAAACAATTTACTAAGGGAATATATCGATTATTCTTCTCTTGTGATTGAACCTTGACTAAGGAAATAACTCGATGGGGAGTGAACCCAATCCACTATGATAGACTCAGCAGTGATCCTTAACTAATGAAATGATTTTATATGATTAAGTTTATGAAAAAAATATATGCTTACAATATGTTATCTTGGATTAGGATTAAATATTAATTATTTTATATTCTTAGGCCTTTTAAATTTTTTATGAAAGAATCATATTCCAAGACTCATGTTTAATGAACATTGAATGATTTGGTATTATATTATTAGGTTACGATCATGTTTTCATTACCTTAAAATTACACTAACTTATGATTATTGATTGATATCTACTATATTTACACTTACTGCTTATTTTATCACACCCCCTCTTATAATTTAATTACCCATGTTATTACTATTTCTTTAGTATGTGATTTATAATAAGTCTACTATGTGATAAGAACATTCTTGGAGATATTAAAGATACTTTATGAAATTTTTTGTTTAGGTATCTATTCTCAAAAGCAACTATTCCTTTGCAGTTTTGGGGAATGAATAAATATGATATATATTAATATTCTTCTAAAAGGATTTGATATATTTACATGTTATGTGTGGGTCACATCAGTTGGTATTAGTGAAATTTTTTGTTGAACTTTTGATATTATGGTTAAAAACCTTTTTTGAAAACCCAATGTATAATTCTAATTATATTACAACATCAAAATTTTTAGGTATAGTATTTATGGATTGATTTTACTTGAAATTAAACCCATATCTAAATAATAGAATGTAGATGCTTTTATTTAATATATGGACTTATGGGTAACATGTCAGAATTAATAAGATTTGGTATTTACTCGATCATCAGAAAATCCTTATGAGTAGACCTATGTTCGTGCATTTGGTTAGACACTCCCATGAGATATACTTGGGTTAATTCATATTTTCATGGGGAACCCTTATGAACTATTTTAATAGTTTAGGCACATGAATGGCCTTGGATAAACCTATGATTTTATTGAATAAATTTAAGGATACATTATTTAGATAATCAATGAATGATATTACATGATTGATCCCTCAGGTTAACAAAGATTGATGGTAACACAGATCATTTTTTATTTTATTAAGGGATTTAATATAGAATAATGACATTGTAGAGGTCACATGTATGCTCAAACATTAAATTATCCAATATTATCTTTTTGATATGAATTAATTTTTATCTTGAAATTTATCTAGCGATACTCATTCATATCATCAATGACTAGATGTTTAGTTTGTAGAAAAAAATCATAATAGTTGTTTGACCACATATCATGTCTATAACTATCCTCTAATAGTAGTTTATGGGAGACCAATTTCTAAAAATAATGTGATTAACCATCTAATTTTATTTTATTTGGTTTTGAGAATGAATTGAATCTCATTATTTAAATAAAATATCAGTTTTTATGTGGGGAAACACGTATTTGATATTCCAAATAAACGTATGATCATATTTCAAGGTGAGGATGAATATGAAATTCTAATCGATGTTACTTCAGTTTTATTGGGTTTTTACCTATTCAGTAGAGTTATTTTTCTCAAATGGTTGGGGATAAACTTGACATAAATGATATTCCTATTCTACAAGATTATGCTGATGTATTTCTTGATGATTTTCATATCCTAACATTGACTCATGAAGTTGTGTTTTCAATATAACTTATACATATTTTAACACTAATTTAAATGACTCCATATGAGATAGAACCTATTATATTATTGGAATTGATTAAGAAACACAATGTTGTTCATGGTAATTGATTCATATACCCTAGTGAGTCATTAGTTTTTCAACCATTTCATTTTTTTACAAAGAAATACGAGTAAATGAATCTATAAATTTTTGATCTAGAATGTAACAAGATCACCTTAAAGAGAATGTGTCGTAAATATTGCAATGATAACTTTCTTTTAACTTCACAAAGCTCAATAATTTTCCAATATCAACCCTTTTTTTACATATCATCAATTGAGATTAAAGAAGGATGATATACCCAAGACAACCATCCAAAAAAGGTATGGTTATTATGAATTTATAGTGAATCCATTTGTACATACTAATAACACTTTTGTGATGATGGGTCTAATAAATAGACTATTTGGAGATTATATTAATCAGTTTATAGTAGTGTTTATATATGACTTTATTATATATTCAATGGGAAAAGAAGTACGTGAATATCATTAGATTGTTTTTCTAGTGACCCCCAAAGAAAACATAATTTTTATGATAAATTAACCATATTTTAATTATGGATATATAATGTAACATTATTAGGCCATATAATATCACGTGTGGGTATATAGGTTGATACATCAAAGATGTAAGTTATTAAAAAATGACCTAGAACAACCAGAGTAAGTGAGATCCATCGTTTTCCTGGGATAGAAGGTTACTATTTGACATTGTGGGAAATTTCTCTGGGATATATAGTTCAATAACCAAGCTATCATGGAAGAGATCCACATTCGTTTAGACAGATGATTGTGAGGAAAATATGAAGTTTCTTAAAATAATTCTAGATAGAACTCCTATAATTATACTACCCTATAGTACAAAAAGGTGTTTTAATTATTATTGATATATCCAATAATGGATATGGATGCATCATTATGCAAAATAATTAAAAAAACATACCTGGGTTGACCCAACCAACTACAAGAACTATCCGACCATAAATATCCTAGCTTGTTCCCAATTTATATGAAATGGAGACAAGTACTTGACATAAAAAAAACCAACTATTAATGTTTTAAACCATGGAAAACTAACATGACATATCCATGAAACATGATAACCACACCAACAACATAAAAACCAATAATATTAAATAAAACATATAGATTAACACCAAAATGACTAAACCGATTTCTTAAATAACATCATAAATCAAATATAAAACATTCTATAATAAGAAATATATATATTATCACAAGTAAAAATATATGAATTAAAAAAAATAAGAACAAGACCAAACAATTACTAAACATACATCCCACAATACAAAATCCAAAATGACTCCACAGAATCAAACATCATGAGATAATATCTCCACCACAAAAACCCAAATGGATGTAATCATGAAGAAAATACTAGTTATATGGTGGACTTTCCATTACCTTTTCCCTAAAAAATGAAATCAATATATTCTAAAGGTATATGTAGGGTGTGAGGCACATATCCTTATAGGATACCATAATGATTCTAATTAAGAAATTTACTAATTGAAACTAATAAATTAATTGTAAAACTCATTTTAATGACTAAAAAAATATAAAAACAATACAAATTAAAATAAACCATTGACATATATTTGGTTATCCATTTAAAACTAATCATTTTTTCAAAAAATAATTCCAACTTGGCTTAAAAAAACACAAGGCCAAGAAACAAAAAAAATTGCATCAAATTAGAGAAGGTATAATAAATATTGTCACAAGCATCATTGTCATGTAACCATATAAATGGAAATGAGAATAATAAATGATATCACATCAAGAAGGAACTAAAAAATAAATAAAAGTATAATGATCAACCATAAATTTTTAAGTTATCCTAGGGATTTAACCAGAAGGTTATAATGTGGCTGAGTATAAAGAACGTATGCTAATAGGCTATGGAAAATTTGAAGCACTCACAGTCTTCTCCATACACAACTAGAAGAGTGATATCATTATCTTTCACAACAAGTGTTTGTTATAATAGTATCCCTAACAAAGGATCTCAAAATATATATCCCATGGTCTTCCTCCCTGAAGGATTTCGCAATCCCCCAGACAACCCCTCACTCACCCCTCAGATCACTCATGTTCTACTCCATGCCAACATAATCGCACAAAAAGTTACATACATGACAAAAAATTAAGAAGGAAATTTTACAAACCAACCTTCCCATTTTAATTAAAAAAATTACAAGGGAAAAAAATTCCTAAAACCATTTTAGATATAAAAAAACTATAAATCCTACTTTGTCCATGTTAATAAACATTTGGGGTACATAAATGGCACACCAATATGGAAAACACACTACAGACACCCAAATTTATGAAAAAATACATAAACATATCCATAAAAGAGATATACATATACTATAAATAAAACAGGTAACAAATTGATAAACGGAAATCCAAAGGTTATTAGGAAGTTAAAAGTATGACATAAAAATTGTGATTAAATAGAGACACCTACCTCAAAATGGATACAGCCTCATGTATCCCAATGATAACCACCTGAAATGGGCAGGAGAAGGCCTCACACCACTATGAAACATTAAATAATACTAAAACCCCCATAAAAAATAGGACATGTTATCCTTACCTAACATGTTTTAAAAAACCCATGAAAGTAGATGAGAAAACATTGGATGTGGGAATGTAAGAAGAAACATCAATGAAATAGACTTAACTCAATCCAAGCCACAATGATACTAATTAAAATCCATAATATAATAAGGGGAAAGATTCCCTAATCAGGAATCGAAGATACACATGATAAGGAGGATAAATATTCCCTAAAATAAAAAAATTTATCGGGGAATTTTGGTCAAAACCAAATTTGAATGGTGATTCTCAACTCTCACAGTTAGGCCACATGGTTAAGAAAACGAATCACCAATGATGTTGGTGAAACTAAATCCCCCAAAAAATGATGCTCGGTTATCCCATGGCTGTGAATTTTTTTTAAAACAATGATCAAATCATTCAAAAGGAAAATTTCAAAAAATAACTGACCATTACATGGTATGAAACAAAGTTAGAAAAACCATGTGATCACCATGATTCTTTTTCAATCTTAACCCAAAATGATATTTTTTACCCCTTGAATTGGAAACCTCTAAATATAATTCAAACATTAAATAAAACTCAATAATTGATGTAACAGTGACCCAAAAACGTGTCACAAACACCCCACCATGCCACAGACTAATAGGTTCCACATAACACTAAGAACCCTGTTCTGGTAATCCAAGACATGAACTTAATGATCCACTACTATGGTTTCATGATCAAGATCCAAATATTCCCACTCTATCACATGATATGGGGATAGATGGTATCTATTTAAATTGGATATATAAATAATTTTGTTGATCAAGGTTAGCTATAGTGGAATGTTCAACCAATAGGATACCTTCCAAAGGCACTCAACTATAAAAAATGTTCTGAAATTATATAATGAAAACATCCCCTTCATTCCCAATAGACGATGTACTAGTCAAATAGATACCCAAAGAAACAACTTATCAAAATTTTGAAACTCCAATGGGAAATGGCATTGATATGAGTATGACTTTTGGAGACACTAATTTGTATGAAACCTTTTTTGAATCAATCATACTATCTATGTCATCTCCTCTATTAGACTTGTTCATACTAAGGAATAGTAGCCCACCTTTCCTAAACAAAAATTATATTGGAACAAACACCCATACAACACCTTGAATAGGGACATTCATATCAAGGAATAATAACCGTTATTATATTCATAATCTTCCTAATACAAGTGAATTTCCCATGAACCACTAAATTGAAACACATACATTCAAAACATATCCATGAGATTCTAGATAGTCCACTCAGACTAACCATCCATTTGTGTGTGATACGTGGTGCTAAACATTAGCTGAGTTCACAAATAATCTTAGTGTAAATTATAAAATTGGGGATTGAAATGGGAATACTAGTCTAAACCTATTTACATGAGAACCCAATAAAACCTAATAACCTCTCAAACATTAATGAGTTTGATGTCATATTACTTATTAGACTCCTTCATGGGAGGAAAGTGGGATGATTTCACTAAAATTTTGATAATAACCCATATAGTATCTATCTCATATAGATTACAATGTATATAGAAAAAAACTTCCATAGAGAACTCATCCCACTTCTAGACTAAAATAGGAATTTGTAGAAATAACATGGAAAGTATCTGATTCTTAACATTGATCATCTTGAAGGTCAACCATCTGGAAGAAAAATCTACAACTTCACCAATAATCTTATGTCACAAATATTATCCTCTAAACCAATATAAAATTTTGGTTACCCCAGGGTGAATAAATCAACTAGAAACATGAACCTCATACATAATGAAAAAATGAACTATCATCTAATTATTAGAAAGGAGATGACCATTTAGATATTAATACCATTAATCTAATGTATCCCTACAATTTATATAACTTCTAATATATTAAAAATTGGTTTTATATAGGTTCCCATTCATAACTAGATTGATGAGATTATGTATTACTTTTACACTATCTTGGTAAACCAACTCTCTATACTACCATACATCCATAATCTAATAAACAAACAAACTCATCAATCCCAAATCATCCATTAACTCTTTGAAAACCTTTACAAGTAGTTTTATACTCAAAGGTTTGGTGATGACATTCCCCATCTAGGGAATATAAGAAATTACAAAATTAAATATATGGAGATATTCTACCAAGATCAATGACTAACAGTTCAGGCCCCTTTAGGTGAAAATGTACATCAGTATATTATGATATGAATAAGCTATAAAATTCTCCCCAAATAGGTAATGTCACCACATCTTTAACATATATGACAGAACATCCAATTATAGGTTAAGGGTGGGTTAATTTTATTCATATGGAATAAATGATGAGTTATATATTCCATCACATGTCCATCCAACATGAAGAAACATCCATGACCCACACTAGAAGCATCATGATATATAATATAATCTCTTCTAGGAATATGATAGATCCAAACTGGAACAAAGGTCAAAGAGGCCTAAAACAACTCAAAAAAGAACATGATCTTATCATCCCACTCAAACTATTCTCATTTTATAGTCAATTCAACAATGGGAGAAGATATATTAGGATATTTATAGATGAAACATCAATAATAAACAAAAATCACAAAAATACATCTATCGTAAACATATTATTGAGACTTCCCTATGAAATGACTACTCTAACTCTCTATGGATCCACTAATACTCCTAACATGGAAATTACATATCATAAGTATCTAATTTCTAGGATCCAAAAATTTATATTTTCATATCTTTCTTTATTGATATTTTCTATAAAAAACAACAAAAACAACCTATGTATGGTTAACATGGTCTTCCTATATCATGAAATTGACCTATATGTCATGAAAAAACATGATCTCCAAGGAGTCCAAAAAGAGGAGGAAAATTCATTTCCCCAACTACATAAATACAGAAGGATCATTGGTAAGCCTAAAAGGTATAACCAAACACTCAAAATGTTTTTAATATCTTTAAAAGGTGTCCTTTTGGGCATTATACTCTCAAAAATTCAAATAGAGGTACTCATATCACTAGTCGATCTTTAAAACCCATCAATAACCTTTGAGATAATCCAAAATATCATCAATTCTAGGAAATTAGAATTTATTATTTATAGTCAGTTGATTAAGAATAAGATAGTAAATGAAAATTCATGGGCTTCCATCCACCTTATTTTAAAATAGGACTGATGAATTCCATGTTGAAATTTTATTTATAATATATACCTTTCCCTTGATATCTTCTAGTTGTACTTTTAGTTCATTTAGCTCATCTGAATCCATTAAGTAACAGAAAAAAATAAAGTTTATCTTATGATAAAGATAATATTGATAGTTAAATAAATATCTCTCTGGGGTGAATATACCTATAAAACCTCTGGAGACAAATTCAGCTACCTATCCATGAGCACTAGAATTTATCCCGCAAAACTTTTCACATAATCATCACGAAAAACCCTAGAAAACCTATATTTAATCAACCCCATTTCCAAAGAAAATGTTCCCACATTCCATGATCACAAATCCCACTCACCTTGAATGAAGTGTGTTTTTAAATCATGAGTGTGAAATTTGAACCTATAGTGATATTGATCAAGTATTACCTTGAATCTAATCAACCAATCCATTTCACTAATGAGTTAAAAAACATCCATGTATAATATGAGGAAATCTAAAAATGAATTCTACATCAACAATTAACACATGAAACACTAGGAACATGAATCCATACATTCTTTTTTCTACACAACGGGGTTACACAATCCATAAAAAAATAGAATAATCTCTCAAAAAATAACCAAAGATCCATTATATTTATATGAAATGAAATAATGGGAAACACCCATGTAAAAAAAATAATATTTCCACATTTAAATGTGAAAACACCATAACTCTCACGATGGATGGGCACAAATCTAAATTCTATAGCATAACCTCTTCTACATGAATAAATCGTGGATCAGAACCTTCCAGGGAATTACTAACATAGTGATAGACCCACTTCCATCAAATATGATAACCTCTACCCTTAGAAGCATCATATGAAACTAGAGAACACTTTCAGAATGTGAATCCCACACATATACCCTATAAAAAAACTAATAGATTCATTATAGATTCCCCAGGGACCCACACTAAAGGATGTCCCTCAGTGTGCATAGGAAATAATGCATGGGGTGTTCACCCATCACAAATTGATTATAGACAACCATCTTACTACATGTAGTAGTCAGTTAAGTGGTCCCTAATGAGGGTTGAATACTATTTCCAATGCCTTTGTGAGACTCATCTATTTATGTATTCTATCCTAGATAAGAACTCTATCAACCTCCCACTGAAACAACACTATGGATACATGAATTTCTAGTTAAATATTCCTTTTCCCAAGCCTCAATATAAATCATGTGGGTGTAGATAAATTAACTGAGAATACTAATCATATACATGATCGATGACTTCAAGCCAATCTCAAAACATAGATCCCTAAGTTAACTGTCCATAAGGAGATCCATACGAAAGTGAACAATCTCAGTAAATTAGGTGGCATACTCAGCCACTAAAGAGTTCCCCTACTTTATATTCAAGATGTCATGGGACTTCGGCACCGCCAAGGACTCTAGGTATAAATATTGATTGAGAGCCACACTAAAAGAAGTCGATGTAAGATTCCTATTCCACCTTTCGATATCAATCAACTCTCACCACTTCCGAAAAATTACTTCCAAAACATACATGGAAAATCCCAGCTTATAGTTATCAAGTCTATTCCAAAACTCAAATATATTCTCAATACATTCTATCCACTAATAAGTATCATTGGGTTTGTAATTTCCACGAAAAACCTCTGGATTCTTCCTCATAAACTCCTGATCATGTTTCACTTTTTTTCCTACTCTCAACCGAACACCTAACCGAAATACTAGATCATATGAATCACCAAGTCCACCAAAATCTAGATCTAGATGATGGACCTCCTATAAGATATTTTCCACAGAACCACTCTATACGTGGGCGTGGTCTTTTTTGGAGGTATAATATATAACATAATAATAAATTTATTATTTTTAAAAAAAACTCAGATGACATCAATGAACTAAAAAGAACCCCCATAAAGGCTCTAAACATGAATCACAAACAACAAATGAATCTCAAAATAAAAAAGGAGAAAAACATGAAAAATATCATGCATTTCACACTATAAATGGGTTGGGAACTTTTTCTGGAAACCCAAACACAAATCAAGCAAGTTTCCCTGGAGGTTGGTAGATAAATCAACATGAGTTGTCCATAGTTACTACTAAAAATGATATTTTAACATCTACCTTTTCTGGACCTCCTCATTTCACCCCAAAACCCAAAACATCCCTTGAAATCAACACAATAATCAAAACCAATGGGGGAAATACCACAAAATATCATAAAAACCCCATTATCAGGCTCAAAACTTAACCACGATCCTATCCCACCCAGGGAAACTTGAGGTTCAATGTAAAGAAGAAATGGACATGGAATCCCCCACTCCAATATCCTGGGTCTCGATGTCCCTATTTCTATTCATCCACTGAATCCCAAATAAAAACATAATTCAATAAATTTTTTTAATGAACCGACCTTGATCAACCTGACCCATTAGTTAAAGAAAACTTCCATAATGCTCGAAACTCATTCCCTATCAACATAGTATTGCAACAAGAACTAGGAATAAAAACACCCTTGGAACTGATTTTTTCCATGTTAAAATGGAATGAAACATCCATGAAATGGTATGTCCAAACCGAAAATATAAAATTCAACAATATAAAATACAACATCTAGAGCAACGAAATAATGAGTAAATAGATATTATAGGCAACAACATAAATTGTATACAAAATATTCTATAGAAGGATGTATAGTCATAATATCAAGTCAAAATATGAAAACAAAATTGAATGGTAACAATAATAAAAATTTTGTAAAACTACATCCCAATGTACAAAACAAAAAATGATTCCACATAATACAACTGTGTGCAACCACGTCTCCTCCACCAAATCTCAAATGGAAAAAAGTAGGAAGATCCACGTAGGTACATGGAGCCCTTTCCTTTACTTATTCCATGAAAAATTAAATCTATATACACCTGAAGGTATATTTAGGGTGTGAGTCACATAGCCCATTAAAATACCAGTATGAACAAATTTCATCATTTTAACCATAAAAGTTGATAAACTATTTTGAAAACCTATTTCCAAAACCAAAGTACATTGAAAACAATAATATTTTAAACAAGGAAATGAAAACACATTGGTTTTAGATTTTTGAAAAAATATGTTTTCCAAAAAAATCCAATATGGATTAAATACAAACAAAGACAATATGAATAACATAATCAAAATATCTTACAGGTCATAATAAATGTGGGCACAACCATCATCATCACATAACTATATAAATAGAAATTGGAAAATTACATGATATCACATCAAAAATTCACCAATAGAATGAATAAAATTATATATATAAACTCAAAATGAGTAAGTTCACATTGTTCTCTTACCAAGAGTTTTTAATGTGTGTGAGTATAAACATGTTATGTAAGTTAAATATGAAAATAATTGTATTTCTAATGGTCTTCCCCATGCCCAATTCCAAGTGATATCTCAAAACATTGGAAAACAAGTGGATTCTTTAATATCGCCCCTACCAAAGGCTCTCATAGTCCCTTGAAAAAAAGGAATATTTCATTGTATTCCTACCTAAAGTCTCTCATTGTCCCTCGAGAAACCCCTCTCTCACACCCCAGTTTACCCAAGTGGTTCTCTATGAAAACATAATAAAAAACTGAAATAAATGGTAAAATACTTAACAATCAAATTTAAAAAACAAACATTCCCATTTAAATTAAAAAACCATTTTAAAGGAAAACCTATTTCTAAAATAATTTTATAAATCCAATTAAAACAAAAAATCATCTTTGATCCTTGTTAACAAACATTTGGAGTGGATATAAGAAAATATTATTTGTAAAACCTTCTTTACACTCCTAAATTACTAAACCAAGGAAAACAAATATAACTAAAGTGATAAATATACTCTATAAATAAGAAATGGTATATTTTATAGGCCCAAACTAATAGAGATTATGAATTTTAATTTAATTCCTAGAAGGAACACTTAATTAGTGATGCCTTCCTCTAGTAATGGTTCTAACCACATCATGTCTGATGATAACAATTTAAAATAGGTAAAATAAATCCTCAAAAACATAATACATTATAAATAAAAAAGCCTTATTTTTCATCATCCCCACAAAATAGGGTTCCACAGTTTTATGATAATGGATGAATAAGAATATAAAGGGACGAACAAATAATAAAACTCAGTGAAATGGATTTACCTTAAGAAAAACCACTAAGATACCAAGGAAGATCCACTAAAGAAGGAATAGAAAATCACTCAAGACAAGGATAAGAAGATGAAGAATATATAGAGATGAAATGAGTACCAAAATATAAATACTAGAGAGGTAAATTTTGGTAAAAAAATACACTTTTGAAAGGTTTTAGTAAACTCACTTAGTAAGGCCGCAATGTTTGAAAAAATGTGCAGTAACTATGTGAGTGCTACTTACTCACCAAAAACAAGCATCAAAATTATCCATTAGGCTCATGTTATTTTTTAAACCATTCCCAAACCATGAAAAATCATTCTTTTATAAAACTGACACCCTATACTTGTTTAGCAATAAATTTATGAAATGATGATCCTACAATGTGCTTTGGTATTTCTTCCCTAATAATGGATATTTCAACCCATAAAACCTACAACCGACAAAGTTAAACCTAAAATTAAATAAAACTAAATCATTAAAGTATTAGTGACCCAATGTGTGTCAAAAATGATATATTGATAGTTTATCCCCCACACCAATTTAATGTTAATTAGATAAAAATACCTGAATCACGATTTGAAGTAGGGAACAATGTTTTTTCCCTAAAAATATAAAGAAATTATGTTTTTGGGGAACATTGTGATATAAATGATGTTAATAAAATTATAAAATATATTTACACACACAAATAGTTGAATATACAACCATGGTAATGGATAGAGTTGATTAACAAATGTGACTAATCAATACACTACCACCTCTAGACGGAGAACAAGGTAGATGATGCTCTATGTCGGAAAGCTCATGATAGTTTAGACACAATAAGGATTTAAAGATATATATTATTTATGGATTAATGTAAGATGGTTCTTTACGTCATGAATAAGTTGATAAATCATATCTTTTTTAATGAATGTTCAACCATCTATCCATGTTAGGATTTAAGAGGTTTGAAAAGAGGATGTGGAACTGTAGAATATGGTATGAAATGTTACAATGTTCGAACAATATTTTTATGAAATTATATGGTTCTAGAATTGATTATGTGTCTCATAAATACAAAAAATTAATAATGAGATGTTTTATTAATCTTATTGTTCATCATTATCTTTTTATCCATAAAGTAAAATAGACATATAGATATCTGAAAGATTATTTCTGATTAGATAACATGAAAATGGATTTTTCCGATTATGGATCATGATTCATGGTATATTAGAAGGATAATGTTAATAGATAGGATTATAAGGGTATTATTCCACCATTATAAAGACCATAATATAAGTGGGAAAATATTACCATGGATTTCATCTTTAGACTCCTCATAAAAAAGTAAATGGACACAATTCTATTCATGTTATAATCAATCACCGTATGAAATAAATAAATTTTATTAGGATCAAATAATTATTCGATACTAATTATATTTTCACAATAATAATCAATTAAGTGGTATAGTTTTATAGAGTACCATATTCTATTGTATCTGATCATGATTTGACATTTACCATAATGTTATGAACAAATCTTTAGATGATATTTGATATATAGTTGAACTTTAGCATTTCATATCATCCTCAAATACTTGGAAGTATGAGAGAACCATTTAAACCCTATAGAATATTTTTAGATAATATTCTGTGGGTTTGAAATGATTTTTGGATTAAAACCTTCATCTTATAAAATAATACTATAACAATAGGTTTGACATGATTATCCAAATAGTTGTTTATTAATCCCTATGTGAAAGGATTTGTAGAAATATAATATGCTAGGATGAAGTTAAAGAAGGAAAGTTATTATGACTAATTTTAGTAGATGAAATAATAGATTAGTTTGTATCTATTCAATATCACATCAGGATAGCTAATAGTTGATAGAAATTTTATACGGAAAATCCTTAGTGTTATCTAGAGTTTGACTTTGGTGACATGGTATTCATGTGAATTTATCCATGCAATAAGGTTATGAGATTTAGAAATAAGGTAAAGTGGAGACCTAGATATATAGTTCCTTTCATGATTATTGATTATATTTGGGTTGTTTCTTATCATTTGGTGCTTCCATCAAATCTCTCTGAAGTTCATAATGTATTCCATGTACCACTCCTAAGGCAGTACATACACGATATTGATGTGTACAAAACACAGATATCATACCTCCATAGTATAATCCATCTTATTAGGAATAAATAGTGGAGATTATTGAAGGTATAATTAATGTGCCTCAAAGAACGGTCACTCACCTTGAAAAATTATTGTGCCGAAGACTTATATTTAATTAAGTTGTGTGGGAACCAAAGATGTGATGGGAAAAAATATCCTTAGTTTTTATTATCAGAGGGAAGGAATTTTGAGGGTGATGTTATAATAAGGGGTTAGAATCTAGCACACTGGGATTTTTTACACACTTCTCATTTATAAATTTAATTTACTTGATAGGGTTACACGACACCATATTTAAATGAAACACGATATACTATTAAAAAATTATTATTTAATACGATTGTAATCATTAAGATGATGGATTGGAAGTTATGAATAAGAGAAAAAAAATTATGAAAAACTATTTTCTTACATGTTTATAAAATGAATTAATTGGTAATAAGTTGGTTATAAATTAATATAAAAGTTTAGGTAAAATCAAATATTAAAAAAACAATTATGCACATGATATATTTTACTCTTAATAAATTATATTATTCTGTGTTAATGGTGGATTTTAGTTAAATGTGTAGATAATATATTCTATAAAAAATTACGATTCATTTAATATTTTTTACATGAAAATAAATGAATGCAAAGTCAATTTTTTGCTTTAAAATTCATTTGTCTAAAAACCATTTTGTTGCATTTTGCATAGTTATTTTAAAATTATTTTATTCCAATTATAGAAAAATAATATTTTAAAATGGATCCCATATTGATTAATAATGATTATTAATATAAATTAAAAATTTATACATAATTTTTTACCATAATGAATACTAAAATCGTTAAAAATTTACCACAATTTCTGTTAAACAGGGTTACTGTGGGGGAGTGTGTTAACCAATGAAGTTAGTTTTACAATATTAGAAAAAACAATATTCAGCTTTATTTTTTGATAATATCTTAACCTTATCCTTTCTATGTTTTATATTAGGAATTTGGGAGTCACTTTAATTTAGTATGTCATTATTATATATAAATCTTATAAAAAAAGGCCAAGTATATTCTCTCCCTCCCTTATAAAAGGATATCAACTCTTATCTTCTCATAACACTTAATGATCCCTCTAATTTATCTAATAACTACCCTAATATATTCTTAAAAACCTTCCCCATTTCCTTTATGTCCATTTCTATCATAGTACATTATTTTCAAGGATTAAGGTTTAAGACAACTTATGTTTTTCAATGAAGAGGTGTTGATATTAACGGAGTTAATTCAATATTATTTCCTCTTCCACCTCTTATAAATATGTGTTATACATTATAATATAATGTATTTATTGTCATAAGATAAAAAATTTATTTATTATTATGGATCAATTAATATCAACCACATTTCGATCAAATGGGTATTGACCGTATCACGCATGTGTACCTGCAGACAACCAACTCCACATAGAAATATGAATCTTCTTCCATCACCATCATTAATGGTATTTTATTTTGATGGATTAAATATTTAAATATTATAGTACTAAAGTAGTTATTATTTTATTATTATAATATGTTATCTACCTTTTTACCTTTCCTTTCATTGGAAAATGATAATGTCACATGTGCGTACATGGGGACTACCACCTCCACATAACAATGTGATTTGTTTTTCATCACATATTTATATGAATAATTTTAAAATTGTATATAAAAAATAAATATGATACTTAATTAAGGATTATTTTTTTCTAGATGATGAGACTATGCCCAAGGTTCATGTATTAAAAATATCAAACAAAAACATGCATGGAAAATGGATATTTTTCTCATGAATGTTGTTTTAATGGTGAAATTTTTACATAGAGGATATTTTGAAATTATAAACAATGGATTCATTGTATTGTTTCTGATGCTTTTGTCGAGGTGCGTGAGTCCGTCTTGTTGGAGGCCGACGTCGCTATTTTTTGTCACACATTCCCACATTCCAAAGGTGGGTGACATTTGTTCCTTGTTCAAGGAAGTTTGCTCCTTGATCAAAATAGAATCATGGGATGTCAGTTCTATTTTCTGGGTATTCCTCCTCAGAACTCGTCACCTAGTCAGGATCTCCCTTATAGATTTAAGATGTTGTTCGTGAAACACTTCCCAGTGCCATATCTTCATGGACACCAGTTAATTACACTGCTTCTATCGAGACATTCCAAAGGGTCCAGTCAGGGCAACAACCTTTGGTCAGGGGCGTAGTCACATTGGACACCCCTGGCGTGTCTAAACGCTAGGACACTGGCGCATCTAGTTTTCTTCCCATTATTATAGGTCTTATCGTGGGCGTGGAAACCCGAGGCATCCCAAGTCGAGTGTGAGGAATTATATGCCATGGTCATGTCTCTAAGGTTTTACTCAAATTCACATGTTTAACAAAGGGTATGAAGCAAGTTAAACATCCAGTGAAGATGGATCAGACTGATCATAACATCGACGAGAGTGGATAAGACAAGTGCAATCCCATAACGGAACACTAATTCTAAGAGGGGGTGAGTTGGCATGATCTCACGAGGATGTGGTAGCCCAGATAAGAATCAAGATCGATGATGGATGGTTGAATGGAATGGACATGGAATGAGATGGAAAGGTCATGAGAACGATGGTGATAATGAGTTTGAACATTAAAGGGACTTCCTACGTATCCTTGTGGCCTGAAATCAAAGTCCACGTAGTTCGGTGGTTCCAAAAGTTTATCGTTGGTTGATGTTTCAGTGGCATACCACTGAATAAGATCCACAACAGCTTACTGCAGGATGGGTTCATAATGGCTTGCACTGGATGGTGTTGAACATTAGGGAGGCTTCCTATGTACCTTGTCTATGAGACAATGATCAAATCCCACATAGTACACATTATGGTGGGAACCGATGTGAATGATGGTCAGAACCAATGGTTGTTGGGCTTGATCCTCAGGGATGCTTCCTGCAAACCTTACCTTGGCAAGGATCAATGTTGTCATAGTTCAGGTTGGTTTGGTGAACCGACGTGAAGGGGGTCAGAACCAATGGTTGTTGGGATTGAACCTCGGGGAGGGTTCCAACATACCCTAAATTATGAAGGATCAACGTCCTCATTGTTCAGGTGGGTTGGGTAAACACGTGAAGAGGGTTGGAGTGACCGGGTGTTGGACTTGAACCTCAAGGAGGCTTCCTACATACCCTGCCTTGGCAAGGATCAAAGACTTTGTAGTTCAGGTTAGGTTTGAGCGAACAAACATGAAGGGGTTGGAGCAACCGGGTGTTGGACTTGAACCTCGGGGAGGCTTCCTATGTACCCTACCTTGGCAAGGATCAAAGACCTCGTAGTTCATGTGGGTTTGTTTGGGGATTACACTCTAGGCTTCCCAAAGAGGATGTCATGGTTGATGCTTACTCTAAGCCCATGTGATTCATGCCAGGTGTGAGAAACAATTGGCAATAAAGACCTGAGGATCACGTCATGAAAGGTACACCTGTGGGAATTAGAATGGGACTACCCATAATAGGAGGCCCAAAGAGGAAACTGGGCCTTACACATGGTTAGCTGCCCATGTTGATGGAGATTGGAATTACTCTAGGATAGAGGCTCGGATGGTGAAAAATCCGAGAAAGAGAGGTCCTTGGAACCCAACAAGAGATAAGGATCAATGATGCTATATCATGAAAGGACAGTTATGGGATTCTACCAAGGTGGATTCCCTTCCTCTATGGACAGACACCGCTTCGACAAAGAGGATCTCATTCCATGTGAGGAATGATCTCACTCCCATGGAGACCAGTGGCTTGTAGAATGTCCAAGGTGGGGGAACCCCGCATCTGACACATGTGGTTTGGTAACAGTTTAATATCATGTGCTGAGGATGATGGCACTTGGAAGATTAATGTTCTACAGCTCGGGCGAAGTGGATGTGCTCCGCACCCCTAGGACTTACATAACTGATACCTACCCACCCTTTTGTGAAGGAAGGAATCTGTAATGCCTTGGAGAAGGGGTGTTATGGAGAGAACCATTGGGGGGTCTACATTAGTGTGGCTATGTGAATAAGAAATAGTTGTTTGCATGCCTATGTGAAGAAGCATGAGGCAAAGAAACGCAACGGGAATAATCACCTAAGAAATTTTGAAATTGTTTCGTGAAAACCAGAGGGGCCACACATGAAAAGAGTTCCTTATGAAGGTGTGTCGCGCATAAAAGAGGCTCGAACAAGGTTCCTCAAGGTGACATAAGCACATGGAGCTCGCGTAAGAGAATGCGCCGGGGAACGATAAGACGTCTGCGTGCATGATGAAAGGTTTGCGTGCAAGATGAAGAGGTTGCACGTAAGAGGTAAGGGTGGTGCGGAAGACGGAGGGGTTTCACGCAAGATGGATGGTTAGCGTGCATGTTGGACTAATGGTGCACAAGCCTGAGGGGTTGCGTGTGAGATGGATGGTTTGCGTGCAGGTTGGACAGGTTGCACTCAAGAGTGCCTAATGGAGAGGGAACTTGTGCGCAAGATGGGACCCCTTGCACGTAACTAACTTCGGGAAGAAATGAAATTCACAAGGATCAAAGGGCCCATCTTAAGGGGACCCGGGGGAACTATCATGCAACAACCCATACCTGGAGGCCATGGGTTTTCCCCCCGGCTGTGTAAGATGGGGTTTTCACACAGTAGAGTGTCGCTTCATCTTTGGGTTTTCCCCTGAAGGGTGGGGATACAGTTCATTTTATAGCTGGAGTCCTCGGCATGGCGTACAAGACCCCGGTGCACAAACTCTGGTTGGTCATTGACTTGTGCGCATAGAGGGGACCATGTGCTCAAACAGCCGTATGACGTCGCCTTGGGTGCTGAAATGGGGATGGGTGCGCATATGCCCACTAGTCGTCACCTTGGGTGCGAAAATGGGGTCGGGTGCAAAAATTCTCGTTCGTCATCACCTTGGGTGCAAAACGGGGCTAGGCACACAAATTCCTGCTCAACGTCTCCTTCGGCGTAGAAACCGCGATGAGTGCGCAAACGCCGGCTCAACGTCGCCTTTAGCATGGAAATGGTGTCAGCCACACAAACACCCACTCGACGTCACCTTCGGTGTGGAAACTGGACCATGAATGGCCAGTCGTGGTGGACAGGGCTTTGGGTGCAGAAGGGGAGGCAGATAGACAATGTTTTTCATGCCAGATGTCCTATTGCGTGCGTCTTCCCAATTTTTTCACGCGCGAATCGCCTTCCCCAGTATCTTATATTTTTCGTCCTGGATTAATTAATTTCTCTTGGTGTACCCAATGCGGCCCTTAATAAACTTTCACTGTCAAAAAATGCCCCCCCTCAGAATCAGAGCCGAAAGGGAGCCCAAAGGTTGGATTCTAAGGGTACGCCGAAAAATAGAAAATCCATCTTCGGTGGCACAAAAAAACTCATTTTGCACACGTAATAGTGTAGTGCACAAGTGGATGAAACGTTAGAGCTTTATAAATAGGACGAGGTCCCCCCTAGGCCCTACTTTTACTTTTTTCACATGATAGGATTGGTTTCTCTCACGCGTGAAAACAGTCATGGTACGCACGTAAAATTCAGCGACCGATTCCAGGTTTTTCACTCCATCCAAATTTTTTCCCTGCGCATCGACCTTCTTTCACACCGCCGCCGCTTTTGCACACTGAATCATCTGTCCTTCATGCCAGACCATTCAAATATCTAAAAATGGATGCTCAATAGACTGACGCTGAGAGGGAAGTTGTTGTTTCTGCAAGAAGTGCCCAAATGATCACGAAACATCAGATTCTTCACGCGAGGAGGGTTGTGTCTGATAAAAAAAAATTCTTTTTTGGCATGATAATGCAAGATCAAGAAAATTACATCTTGAGCTGTAGCCTGCCACTATGGAACTTCAGTCTTCTAGAAGAGGTGCTGATTCCTGGTTTCTAAACGGACACACCACGGGTGTGGGTGACACACGAAGATAGTCTTCCACATTTCCACATTACCAACAACTGCCATACTACTCGGGAAACACAAAACAAACCCATATATGTCCTAAATCTGAAAACTTGGATGATTGCATGATGCAATCCAGTACTAGAGAAATCTCCCGCTATTTATGCAAGTACATTCAGAAGCAGCATTACTGATGAGACAAATGGCTTCCAGGAGTGGGATTTCAGATTTTGGGGAAACTTTACCAATGAATGGGCATGGGAGTACTTGGTACGTAAGACATGTGTGGAATTAAGGCCGGAGCTGCGAGCTATAGGGACTTTCGAGGCCTTTTGGAGGTCTCAATTCTTTCTTTACCGATAGTAGGACATGGTAATAGAGATGTTCAGTTGCTGGTTGCCTGATTCCATCACTTTTCACCTCCATCATGGGGATGTGGGCATCAGTCTATGTGATTTCCACTGTATCGGGGGAATCCCCTTAGAGGGGTTTCAGTACAATGATTTCCTCCGGATGGAGAATGTCTGGGGGGATATGACCCGCACCCCAATCCTATCATGGCACCTACTTGAGATGGATAGAGAGGAACTCAGAATAAAATATATCCTAAAATACATACCCTATTAATGGTGGTTTAGTCTCTTCCTGAACCAGGACATGGCCATGAAGATTCCACGCTGAGGGACGCAATGCCCAAACCCATCTCAGAGGGGAAACACAGGATCGTATTGGAAGATTTTGGGGATGAGAGAGTATCAGTCAATGGGATTTTGCATCAATGAAGGTCAAGACCCTAATTTGGGATATTCCATGTTCCTTGTCACGTTTCATGAGTGGATAGTTGTTACCTGTGAGGGACACGAGGATGGGATTCCACCCGAGGATGCTAGTTATGGTCAGGAATATGGTGACAAAGAACAAGGTTAACATAGGGGTACTAATGTTATATAGGATATATAGTATTCTAGGGTGCATTTCAAGGGGAAGTATGCCTACGAGGATATGAAGGCATTCCAGATCCTCTAGGGTTGGGTCACAACCCACTATAGTGGGTATGACTTCCCGAATTACATCTGCCCCTGGTAATGGTATGTGACCATCCCTCTTGAAAATCGATGGGATCTTCCCATGGACGCTCAGGGATGATGGAATCAAGATCAAGATCGGAAGTCACAATCAATTTGACTTCCACCCATTCTGAAACCTAGTCTCACAAATGATAGACGATGGACATGGTCCACCAGAGCAGATGGAGTACCTATAGAGCTTCTGGGGTGGCGTGCTTGTGGCCCAAATTCATGGAAAAATCTTATGAGAACCTAATGTGCTGACCAAGTTTGCCAGGCAGTTTGGTTTCATGCAATAGATTCCCATGAAAGTATATACAGAGGTTTGGGAAGAGATGAATCCCCGAATTCTCCACCAGTTGTGGCTTATGTTCATGATGGAAATCCTGGGCAAAATCACCACTCTTCGCCCCACCGATGTTAGTGTCAGACTATCAATAGATTATGCCGAACACTGGACGAGAACGTACCCCTAGGCGATTATTTGGAAATGCATTCGGCAGATCAAGGAAACTAGTGCAGAGCCCAAAGTGCAGGAAGGTAGATGAGGTGTCGTGGGGTAAGTGAGGTAAAGAACGAGTTGGTGAGAAAGTGCGGCATGGGCTGGTACTTCATCGGCAAGGGTAGCACAGACTGAGAATGTGTCTCTACCCTCTAGGTAAGGGTGGTCACACACATAACCTCACCATCAGACTAAGGATCTCCCCAGAAAGCATCTCTGTTACCTCCTGGGACCATCTACTGATGCTATCTTCTCTTCTCTATGATTGGCTTGGAGAACGCTGCGACAGTCCATGTCCACCGAAGAGTTATGGAGGAGGTTGATATGCACCGGGCTCGATCTACTAGACATAGGGTACATCCATATACTAAATAGAGTAAAATTCCATCGTCGAAATGCATACCTGACAGCCATGGACATGTATGGATTCTAATGGGGGCGGTAAGAATGACCAAATCTCATGGTGAAAGTTATGCTTTGCTAGGAGAATGACCTAGAGAGGTTTCCATCTGAGGATGAAAGTGTAGAGGACAAGTAAGAAGAAGAAGATGACGAATAAGAAGAATAAGGACTGGATGAAGAGGACCAAGTTGATGGTCTTGGTAGTGAGGGGACTTTGGAAACTCACACTCACTAGCAGAGTTCTCAGGAGAGTGGGGAAATTGTTGGCTCCGATGCAGAACTGGCAGAGCAACTTGAGGTATGATTTAAAACTTATACCGGCCTTCAAATTTTCATAGTCTCGATCTATCAACTGAACCCTGTCCTATTCAGGAACACATCGAAGAGGGTCCCCCAAAAATCTTCCCCACTAGGGGCGTGGGAACACCTATGGAGATCAGGGAGCAAACTCAGGGGAAATTCCTTAGGATCGGGCATAGTGGAGCACTGATTTTAGTTGTATTAGGTGATAATGAGATAGAAGGAGATCTCTCTACGATATCTATTGTCCAAGATGAGCTTACATCAGTAATCGAGTTGACAACTACCAAAGGAACTCCCGTGGTGCCCCCCCCCCGCCATGACATATACATTAGACACAACTACATCTGGATCCTATAAGTCCTTTCTAATTTTTTCCCTTTTTACTAATGAATTTAGCTAATCAAGACACTAATTCATGATGTAGTGATTGCAAGGTTGTAGGCATGAAAACCTGTCGATTCGAGGACATCTGTAGGAGTAGTATGAGAAGTGACAACGTTGGCCTTTATAGAAACAACCATTCTAGGTGACCCTACATTGATACTCAGGGAGCTGAAGATCATAATGAGGGATGGTAATGTGAATGGGGTGGAACTCTAGCTTGATAAGAGCGAAGTTGCTGACAAGGTGGAGGTTCCCAAAGAAGACCCCGCTGCTGAACTCCTCGTTTCATTCACCAACTATCGACCTGCAGATCATAGGTAGATAGATGATTCTGATTCGGAGGTGGCTGATGAGAACCATATGACGTGGCACAAAGGGTGGAAGTGTATCAAGAACATTCTCATTCAGCCTCAGAAGGAATGCATAAAACGGATGGGATAGATCCTCAGCTGGCTTTGCTTTCTCTGTGCTGGAGGGGTTGATGCTCAATGTCATCATTCGACAGTCCACGACTACATGGCTGAGAATCTATGTGAGGGCGTCTGAGGCTCTGACATTGCCCAATGTTAGAAGGAGTCAATGATTACCCAAGTAATCCTAAAGGCCGAACAAGAGGTCCGATACCTTGAAGAAAATGTGAAAGAAAAGGAGGTATTCATTGAAAACTATTCTGTGTTGGTTGAAAATTTGAGAGCCCAGCTGGCGAAAGCCAAATAGCAGCTAGTGGAAGTAGGTCACCAAATGACTGCACTTCAAACTGAATAGGTGATAGCACAAGATAGCGCCAGTAAACTATGCCATGCAGCCGCTGATAAAGAGAAGGTTCTCAGGGGGCGGGAGGCAATCCAAGAGGCCACAAGCCAAAAGGTTGTGGCATTAGAGCGATTCATCCGAGATGTTGATCCTTAAAGGCCCGGTTTTGGTCGAAATCATAAACTCATTGCTTTTTACTACCTCTCATTCTGAACATCATGTATGAATGTATTTTTTTACTTTTCTATTTGGTTCAATTCATTTCAACCACAATCATGAAATAATTAGCAATCCATTCCTAAGATCACATGGGTCATGCCTGATGTGAGAAACAAGGGATGCTCGCACTATTACATCATTTGAATGCAGGAATTCCAACCAAGATTCCGGAACCCGAGTTTTGAACAACCAACTTGGATTTTTGGGATGAAATTGAAGAGGCCTGATTTAGAGGACAAGGAACTCAGAAAAATCAATGGGATGCCCTTCCAATGTGATCTGGCACATAATAGGGGTAATGCTAGGGGCATTAGAATGAACCCGGACATAGGGGACTGGAATGTGTGAGTCACGATACCCCAGATTCGGAACACTATAATGGTGGCATGACAATAAAGGATGACTATTGAACATGTTTAAAACACAATATCCTTATTGCATTAAACAAGAATGGGAATAACAAATGAGGGCCGACTGCTGACCATGTATGAAACACGAGGCCTAACCCATGATGTCATCCAATAGCCTTCCAAAACATTATCCTAGGACAATAGGCGAGCTATAGGCCGAGCATTCAAATAGTTAGGTGGTTTTTTTATATGTTAAAGAGGAAGAGGGTTCGAATGAAGGGAACAAAAAACGTGGAGTTTGAGTGATAGGTTGTTTGAATGGATTCCAATGCTCTGGAAATCACACTATAATTACAAAGGAACATTACAAGGGTATATCTACCTGATCATGGATTGATCATACCTCTGAGCAGTACCTCTTTGGCAAGGGATCTGGTGCATCCCATGACTAACAGGGGGCATCCTGAACTTTTTTAGGGTAGAACGATGGTTTAGTTTCATGCGTCAAATACATAAAGAAAAATTCAATTTAATGTCATATGGTAGGACAAATAGTGAATGGGTAGGTCCTAGTAAGGGAGTATGTGGTGCAGTAGCTATAAACCCGACATGAATGGGGAAATAAAGAGTCTGCACCACACTACATATCCCCGGAGTAAGTTCTTCATGTCAAGGGACCAACATTTAAAGTTATGATGGGCCCAAGGCAAGTTGCATCGACATTCCTCCATACCCCATTAGGATGGGAATCAAGCCATATATAGTTCAGAGGCACAATTTAATGTCATGTGGGATGATGAAAGGCATGCATGGCATGGTTGCACCAGCACACATCCTACCAGAACTACTAAGCCCACGTGAGTTGTGATCGATGTGGGAAACAAGAAGTAGTGATGGGACTTTCCTAGAATATGAAGGCACATGTTTGGATCTATGTTATTCTAAGTGAATGACATCCCAATGATGCTTACTTTCCTGTATAACGTACCTAGGTGCATGGAGGAGTAAAGATGGGAATGATAGAATTCCAATTGATCATAAGAAAGTGGAAATATGTGAATCATGATTCTTGAGATCTAGACTATAATGATGGTGGTGTTATGATAGAAGATAACTTTTTACCACGTTCAAAACACGGTATCCATATTGTGTAAGCCTAGAATAGAGAAGGACAAATAAGGGTCGACCAGTAACCATGTTTGAATCCTGGGGCCTGTTGAAAATGTCGTCTAAGGTCCTTAGGGAGGTTGGCATAAGATGGTAGATAAGATAGTTTGGCATGAGACTAGGCCGCAAAGGGTGTCCCTTCAGACATGGAATTGGATGAGAATCCAAATGATAGGCTCACGAAGCTTGGACATGGAACGAGGGGTATGTCCCTGTGAAAACTACACACTTTAGGCTCTTTGTAAAAACACATCTGAATATGACTATAAGACGTATCAGATAAAGGGATTCGAGTCCCTACCCTCTAGGGAAAAGTGTCTGGAGGTTGCATGCTTCCAGCTTAATTTTTTTAGGATGAACCATTAAGGTGGATTAGTTTTTGGAATATGCATAGGGTGGTGAAGTATCCAAACCGAACACGTAGTTTCCATAAGGAGATCTTTATTTAGGGTCATAGAGCTCAGACCAGGTGGGGAAATGACTTGGGAGTTATATGGTGAGGCCTTTTCAAAACCCAATGTGAATGAGGGGAAAAGCCCGTAAGGTAATTTCCACCCCACATGTTCCTGTGAGTGTTCAGACAGAGGGACCGAAAGAGGGGGGGAACAGATTCCAGATTCCTAGGGCTAGACCTAGTGACAATATGTCTGGGAATTCCTATGTTTCCCCCAAGGATGTGAATCAAGTCATATATAGTTCGACAAGGGACACAATAGGAAAACATTGTCAGAGATAATGAGGTTGTGCGGGTCTGGCCCTTGAACTGAAAAAAGAGGTATTTGATTGATCTTGTTTGTCTTTTTAGGATTAATGTGTGTGTTTTTTGGAAGCAATGGACCTAGGATAGAAAATCCTGGAATGTCACAGGAGTCAATCCTTATGTTGGAATTGAAAAATGGTATGGTGCGTGACAAATAAAAAACATGATTCCCCCTTGAGTGAGGATATCACAGTGTAGTGCTTTTTTTCGTCGTGCGGCCAGGACAATAATGTCATAGTTTAGGGTCATGTAATGGGACTATCCACTCATTTTAACATCATGAAGTATATATGTAATAGCTTAAATTCATCATAGACTAGGCAACATAGTTTAATTTCATATGGATCGTGCATATATATGAATGATGAGGTTCCACATATAATTCTCTTGGCGGGATAAATCATACGCGGCGTGGATGAGGATGAGGTCCACATCATACCGTGCGTGATTCCCAGTAGGAAACCTCCGGCCAGGGGCCCGAAAAGATTAGAGTATTTGGAACAGGAGAGGGTACCTCCTAGTTGATTAGGACCTGAAGATGAGATGTCTAGGTGTTTCTACGTATCCCATGGGAATGAGAATGAAGCTTTATGTAGTTCTTGAAGGTGCCTTTTAATGTTGTGTGGGACAAAATACAGTTTAATTTGATATGGAACATGAAGTAGGGGATAACTCTATGAAAGGGGCATATATGGTGCAACTAATTCAAACCAAACCTGAATGAGGACATAATCCCATGCCACGCAGTCCCATAACCGTTAAAGCCCTGAAGGAATAATAGATGAGATAAATTAGTGGAAGTCAAGATAAACCCAAATACAGGATGTCTGGGCGTTCCCTCGTATCCCATGGGAATTGGAATCAAGCTGTACATAATTCTAAAAGAGATCTTAATTTATGGTCTGAGAGCTCGTACCCTGGAGAGGCGAAATCCTTCCATGTAGGCGCATACCTCAACCCGATTCTGAATCCCACATGAGTGAAAATCAGTGTGGGAAACTAGGGTGGAAAAGGTTTTCGAAATACCTATAATGAATGACAAAGGGAAGTCAGTGCAGAGCCTTGAATGATGCCTTTACCGCATCTTTTGTCCTCCTAACGCGCAAATGTGCACTGATGGATA
This sequence comes from Viscum album, assembly GCA_963277665.1. Taxonomy (NCBI): domain Eukaryota; kingdom Viridiplantae; phylum Streptophyta; class Magnoliopsida; order Santalales; family Viscaceae; genus Viscum; species Viscum album. Next base: position 809,520,122 of record OY728158.1, on the reverse strand, counting down.
GTTCCAGGAATGTCAAAATTATATTTGGACATGATGGGGTGGAAAATATTGTGAATCATGTAATTGACGTTCGAGGCTTGAATGGGGTGGCATGATGATGAAGGATTACTATTGACTGTGTTTGAAACAAAACATCAATATCGTGTGTCCTGAAATGGGAACATCAAATGAGTGTTGATCGCTGACCATATTCTCAATTTAGGACTTGTATCGATTTTTTCTCTGAAACCCTCGAGGAAGTTGGCCCATAATGGTAGGAGATCCCTTAGGCCAAGCATCCATTCCATTTTTTGGTCCCTTTGGCTATGAAAGGTAATGAAATCCCAAATTAAGAGGAAGAAAATGCATGAAAAGTGGTCTAATGAAAGTCCAAATAGAATCTAACACTCCAGGTTCTAGACCACAGTACTCATGGGAAAATTGGATAATCATCGAATAGGTTATAGGGACTAGACATAGGGGAAGCCGACTCAATGAGATGAGAGCAGGTAAAGGGAGTGAAGGTCACTTGGGAGAGAGAGATACATATGCGGCGTGGTTGTTATGAACCCAACGTGAATAAGGGAGTGAGCCCATACCACCCTGTATACCCCTCTTCTAAAAGAGCACAAGCTAAGGGGTCCAACACGACATGGAGGTTTCTAAGAGATGAGACTGGACTCAATGTTTAAACATTTGGGCAGTCCTATGTATCCCATAAGGATAAGAATCAAACCATATGTAGTTTTTGGGGTGGTGTGAAGTTTAACGTCATGTGGTAAGGGAGAGGATACATGCAATGTATCTCAATAAGGGATGTGTATGACACAATGAGTAACCCGACGTAAATGAGGACAAAATCCTGCACTACATCGTACAACCCTATGTGAGAACAAGGGCTAGGGGCCCGAAAAGGCCGAGGGGCTTGAAGCTGGGCCATGGATAGAATTTCATGTACAACGTGCAGTTTAACATATTGCAGTGAGGACGAAGGATATCTTAGTTTAGGGTAATAGAGCTCGGACCGTATATGCCTAGTTTAATGTCATATGCATGGGAAAGAGTGGGAAAATCATCATGCTTATGGGAGACCACAAATCAGAAATGGTGAAAGAGGTCAATTGTTGAATAGGTTTACAACACATTATCCCCCTTTGTGTGAATAGAAGGGGGAGAATAATTGAGTGTCAATCGTTGACCATATTCACAACACGGGACTTGTATCAACCTGTCACTGTAAATCCTCTAGGACATTATCCCATAATTGTAGGAGGGAACTTTTTCCAAGCATCCATGCCATTATGGGGCCCTTTGGATATGGAAGGTGAAGGAAGCCCAAATAATGAGTGTGAGTGAAGCATAAGTGTTCCTGTGCAATTCCATGTCAAGACGGAAGTTAAAAGAGGTGGAAATATCCGAGGAGTGAAATGCAAGGCGGGGCTATGATGAACTCGATGTGAATTAAGGAAAAAGCCTTCACCACACCATATGTCTTGACTGGAGGGGAGATTCGGGATTTTGGGGCTCTATCGACAGACAAAATATTTGGGTGTTCCTACGTATCCCATGAGAATAAGAATCAAGCCATACGTAGTTCTTGAAGGCCATTGTAATGCCCCGACCCCAGTTACCCAGAGTCAGTGCATTATTGTGTAACAATGGCGTGATCACAAAAGATCATGTCTCGGAAGACTGATTAGTTTAGTAGCCTTGGAAACACTTGATACATTTATAAGTCTTACATTACATCATTATGTAAAACAAAACTACAACAAAATCTTGTCTTTATATCCCCTCATACTATCCCTGCAGGTCATTCATAATATACTTCATCACATCCTGGAAAAATTAAAACATTGAAAGGGGTGAGCTCAGATTCTCAGTAAGGATAACAATAGAGCAGAAGCTTTCATAAAAAAATATAAACATTTAAGGCATTGTATAACTAAAACAGAAGCCTTTTAAACTTGAACTTCAACATAATATGGAAAAAGTAAAATGAAATAATGCCATTTACTTATTCACATGGATATTCTACTGGTCGAATAATCAAATGCAATATCAATAACCACTTTCATAATGATGGAATGCATAATGCCAGACTATCATAACCACGAAGCCAAGGCCTCATTCCAAGACCACAAAAAATATTTTGTCAAGGCCTCAGGCCAAGACACTAGTTTGTCTCATGAGACCTGCCGATGCATCGAGGAGCTATAGCGGGCTCCACCCGTCACTTAAAAAGTCCAATGCATTCTTCATATGAACAGGATTAAACATATCATAAACAATAACATAATCGTATCACATAAAACATGCATAAAGGAAACATAACATTTCCACATTTCAATCACAAGATATCAATACAACACATTGATATAATAAAAACCTTATCAAATCCATTTTCAATACCAAAATAAAATAAAAATAAAACTTGGTATTTATTTTTGATTTAAAAAAAGTAATGGCTTGTAGAGGAATCCGAAACTCAAATAATGGTCATAGTGGTGGAGAATTCGTTGTCGCCACATATGTACGACAAGAAAAACATTCCTATTTTTTGTTTAGTAAAATGCTTCGTATAAAAATATTCCTTTTGAATAAACGTAAAAGTCAAAGGGGTTTATACACCTTATAAAAGAAAATTGTGTATAAAACAAAATATGCCTCAATGAATGGTGATTGAGTCGAATCCCTTAAAAGATCACTTTTTTAAATAAAAAATATCTATTATGTGTATTCACTATATTTACACATAATTAAAGTAAAAATACAAGATATGACATAATAATATCATGCCATAATTTGAATGTAGGAGATTAACCCAAAGAATAGAAATTGGGTTAAAAAGTTCCCTTACCTCGTGTCTGACATGACTCGACCGCTCTTTAACCTCCTGAATAATAAAATAGAGTTAATCTCTACATTCTTAAGAACCTTTTTCAAGTTAATTATCCCTTTTATATCACTTATTACAATGTTACGGAAATTATGTAGTCATTTAAATTAATAACGGTCGTTTTGTCGATCTTCGGTACTTGAGTCAACAATAAACTTCTTATAATTACAAGTTGTTCATGTGGTAAAATATCCATTATATCCAGAATTATATTCAAGATGTATATATCATATATATCCAGTATATACATTCATTTATAATATTACATAACATTTAGAGGTAAGAAATGAAATGCACCGTTCATGGAGACGGTAAGCCGTACGTACGCATGAATACTACTTTCATTCCTATTTCGTATTTTAATGGAATGAAAAATAATGATATAAAGTTATATTATAATTAAAGTATAATATCATATAAAATATCACTTAATCCATCCTTTATACGTCCCACATATGGCATTAACGATTCAAATAACATTGAGGGGGCGGTAGTCCGCACTTCCTCAAATGAAAATATCGCGTTTAACCATAATAGAAATCATAAAGGTATGCCATAAATGAAAAATACATAATCATAAGGAAAATAAACATAATATATATCATATATAAAAATAGTTTCATCATAATGGCCACCATGAGAGGTGTTAAAAGACGATTGAACAATCATCGTTTCGTGATGCAGAAATTCACCAACCACAGAAACAATATGTTCTTTAACCATTAGATGAAGGTGTGTGTAAGTGTAAATCAAATAATTCTCATAAAAACATCCTAGTATATTTAAGAAACTGGTTTTTTTACAAAATAAAGGAATAAAAAGTGTTTAAGGGGTTGGAGAAACAATATGAAACAAAATAACATAAGAGAAGACATTACCTTAAAATCGGGTAACTCTTTTTGATTTGAGGCAAGGGCTTCCTTGGGAAGACTTATGCCCAATGTGAGGCTTCTAGGAGTAAGAGAGGGGAGTTGGGAGAGTATTTGGGCAGAGTTTGGCTGAGCCAAATGGCTTGAATATGTGAATAAGGTGGTAGTGTTGGGGGCCTTTTATAAGAGGAGAGGAGGGGCACTCTTGGAAAGTCATGAAATGTTACTTTTTTATATAATGAGTTTCGGATTTTAAAGGTCCCACACTTATATATTTAGAGGATAAGTTTATAAGGGTTCGAAATATACTAATCCAATAGGTTTTTGACAAGTGTAAGTATTAGATTTTACATTATCGTTTCATTTCATTTAAATCTTTAATTAATGAGGTAATCGATGCATCATCATGGTGTCATAAATAATTTAATTTATTTAATGTCTAAAAATTATAAAAAAATATCATGATGTAGGAACTCATTTTTTATTTCTAATGAATATTTTTAGTAAAAAATATTACTTGTATAACCCCAATTAAAAAATTTTTTAGTAAAAAAACTCATGTTTGTGACATTTTTATTTTAACATTAAATAAAATGTTTTTAATGTCATTTTCCTACCAAAGTGGCTCCATGGGGTCCCCAAGTTGACCAATGGATTTTCTTGGTCGGCCACGACTCATCCAATAAGGGTAGGACAAGTGTAAGGTTATATTCCTATTTTTATAATACCATTTTTACATTAAATTTCACTAATTACCTTTAATCGCGATTAATTAAACTTAAAAGTTACTATTCACCAAAATATTATTTTAATCCCATTGAACCAAATATTATTTCCTAATGAAAACCATTTATGTCATATTTTTGAAAATCAAATCACAGAAGTGGTAATGTTTCATTTAAATGAAAAATCTGTTTTTTTTACTACCACTTAGTGGTTTCACTATTCATAAAAAATTGACGTTTTTCAGAACAATGCCAAAATTTCACCCTAAGCTATAATTAATATTCTGAATTAAAAAATGATGCATATTTTAAAAAATTCCAAACATATAAGTTGCATTAAATAGTTTTATAATTAATTCCCGTTGTCACAACAAATAGCGTGTTTTTAAGAAACAATATATATCAAAAGATTGACAATTGTTCATGTCCAATTTTAATGTTAAATTAATTCTAATGACCACCATTGGATAAAATGGTAAATATATATTCTAATTATACTTTAAAACCACTAAATAGTAAAATTTATCACTATAAATTATTTTGATTAAAAATGTTGTGTTAAGTATTTTTCAATATTCATAAAAAATTTGAAGTTCTCAGAAAATTAAAAAAAATCAACTTAGGATAATTTCGATATTACGAATACAAAAATGAAGTCCATTTTGAAATATAAAATTTCTATAATTTTAAAAAGTGGGTATAACTATTCATAACAGCTACTTTTATTAGTCGCGGTGTGTTAGAACTCGAACTTGTGCACAATGCAAGCTATTGCATTATTGAAAGAGAAGCATATCGTGGAATCTCGGGGTGTTACATTATCCCCTCCTTCAATAAGTTGTATCCTCACAATTTGAAATTTTTCTTTGAAAATAAAAGGTTGAAAATACAAAATACATTTTTGGAAAATCCACATCGGAAATAAAGTTAATAAAAATATAACTTTAAAAGAAAGAAAGATAAGTACAAAGGTCACCCGAGATAGACCATACTAGGATTATATGAAAATATGGATATGGAAGAAAAAAAAACCATCAAGGCCTGATGGAGAGTTGTAGAAAACATGATTAGGAGAAAGTTAACCACAAGAAAATCACAAACTTGTGACTGGTTAAGCGGTCATTGAATCCCCAGTTGGAAAAGTTAACCAGCAATGTTTTGGTTTTAAGTTACCTTTTATAAAGTTGAGTAATTTATTTAGGATATTTACTAAGAATGTAAGGAAATATTCATACTTGTTATGTAGAATTTCATTCTTTAATAAATTTTTACCACAAATACATCATTCACTCCAAAAGGTAATAGAACTCAAAAATATTCTATTTATCCTAATTGTATAAGGTTACAAATATTAACACAAACCATTTAGATTAGGAAAACTTTTTTGTAATAACCAGGGACTTCCTGTAGGCTAGTGGTAGGTAATAAAGGCATGTCGCACTATGGTTGTGGGTTCGACTCCTACAGCTTTTTCCGATGCGATGGGTTATCCCCCAACCTGCAGGTTGTCCTTTTACTAAAACTATAGTATTATAATATTCCAAAAATAATCTTCAGAAATGTTTTAACCTTAAGAACTACTATCCAAGTTTCAACTTAATCCATTTCAACCTTTATAGTTATCCAAAATACCTCCATCCAGACTTTCTCTAAAAGGTCCTTAAATTCCAAAATCAATTGTAACATTAGATTCCCCAAACAAAGTAAAGTTTCTCTTATTGTCACATACTAAAATTATGATTACCTTCATCATATTAAAACCTTAATGAAAACAACAAGTACTGTAGTAAAATCCTTATATATATCACATTATTCTTATAACCAGAATATAATCCTTGTTTCCAAAAGCACCAATACATTAATTATTCCACTTCAACTATAGTAACAACATAAGATTTTCCTTCATCCCTTGGTGTTTTCTGAGGTAAGGTTCCCTGACGCTTAGGACATTCATTTGCATAATGCCCCATTTCCCTACAATTGTAGCATTCAACATTGATAGCCTCTTTCTTTCCCTTGTAATCACGAGCTTGGTGACATTTTTCTCCACATTTATAACAAACTCCCATTCCTTTTAGGAAAGTAACGAGGTGATTCTTCCCACAATTATCACATAATGGAAAATCCATCTTTCCCTTTTTCCCTTTATCTGTCTCTTGTTCCACCGTTCTCTTCTTCTCTTGCTTTACTTTATTATCATAAGATTTAGAGAATTCCTTTTCTGTCTTGATAGCACACGAGACTATATCTTCGTACGACGAGAAGGTTTGTGAGACTAATGCTCAATGGAGAAATGGTTTTAACCCATCAAAGAAACGGTCAATATTACTTCTTGGGTTACGTATATAATCTCCAGCATGCCTCGCTATCCTTGTAAAGTTAGCCTCATACTTTGCGACATTCTCATCCTCCATTGGTCTCAGACTCAGAAATTGCCTTTCCATATCTACTCGATGGTCATGTGGAAAGTATTTTTCTATGAAAATGTCCCTAAACTCCCTCCATTCCATACTTGATACTTCTTCATCTTCCTTTGTGTTTTGAACCAGCGACCACCATTGATCGGCATCTCCAATGAGGTGGTAGACTGCCATGACAACCTTCTCCCTTTCGCTACTCCCCAAGGCGTGGAATATTTTTTCTATGGATTTTATCCATTGCTCAGATACTAGTGGATTTTCACCCCCATTAAATGTTAGTGGCTGTTGCCTCATGAAGCGGTCTAACATTGATCCTCCATGTTGCGGATCAGGGTGCTCCATACAAGTAAGGTTATTATTCATAACATGTGTTAGTTGTCCTAGTATGGTAATAAGTTGATCAGCACCAGTTGTATCTCTAGCTCCACAATAATTATCTTGAGCAGGAGGGAAATCCCTATACGGAGTGTGTGTATTGATACAGTTTCCATTCTTCCCACTAGGAGCCATTTCTATACAATGGCATAAACTAGATTAGTTTATGAATTAAAATACATAATTCCATACTTGTAAAACACTTAACATAAATTGAAATATTTATGGATATAATCCATAATCATAAAAATGTTTTCTTTGAGGATGTATGTACTCATAATCCCTTCATAATGGTTTGTAAAGAAAATGATAATTATCCTAAGAGTATCCCCTGGGAGTGTCATAACCAAGAGTGCAGAAAGGCCCGTTGTCATGCACCAGTTCCCGTTCGAGTCTAGCTCAAAGCGGTGTTTTCAGGTTTTACCCCTAGGTACATCTGTGCCAGATCCATCTCTACCTGCTCGTATCCATACAAGGATGTATTGCTCGGAAAACACACAAAATCTCTATAATACCAAAATTCAAGGAAGTTATTCTATACTAATCCTCAATGTATATCGTTGGGCTATGTGCTCTAATCAGAGTTTATATAAATCTAGCTTCCAAGGTTACTACTAAACTGCCTCTGATACTAACTGTAATACCCCGACCCTAGTTACCGAGAGTCAGTGCATTATTGCGTAACAATGGAATGATCACAAAAGATCAAGTCTCGGAATACCGATTAGTTTTGTAGCCTTGGAAACACTAGATACATTCATAAGTCTTACAATACATCATAAAGTAAAAAAAACTACAACAACATCTTGTATTCATATCCCCTCATACTATCCCTATAGGTCATTCATAATATACTTCATCACATCCTGAAAAAAATAAAACATTGAAAGGGGTGAGCTCAGATGCTCCGTAAGGATAACAATATAGTGGAAGCTTTTATAAATAAATATAAACATTTAAGGCAATGTATAACTAAAACAAAAGCCTTTTAAACTTGAACTTCAACATAATATGGAAAAAGTAAAATGAAATAACGCCATTTACTTATTCACTTGGATATTCTACTGGTCGAATAATCACATGCAATATCAATAACTACTTTCATAATTATGGAATGAATAATGCCAGACTATCATAACCACGTATCTAAGGCCTCATGCCAAGACCACAAATAATATTTTGTCAAGGCCTCGTGCCAAGACACTAGTTTTTCTCATGAGACCTGCCGATGCATCGAGGAGCTATAGCGGGCTCCACCCGTCACTTATTAAGTCCAATGCATTCCTCACATAAACGGGTTTAAACATATCATAAACCATTACATAACCGTATCACATAAAACATGCATAAAGGAAACATAAAATTTCAACATTTCAATCACAAGATATCAATACAACACATTGATATAATAAAAACCTTATCAAAACCATTTTCAATACCAAAATAAAAAAAATATTACTTGGTATTTATTTTTCATTTAAAAAAATTTATGGCATGTAGAGGAAGCCGAAACTCAAATAATGGTCACGGCGGTGGAGAAGTAATTTTCACCTCATACGTACAAAAAGAAAAACATTCATTTTTTTTCGTTTAGTAAAATTATTCATATAATAATATTCCTTTTTAATAAATGTAAAAGTCAAAGGGGTTTATACACCGTATAAAAGAAATTTGTGTATAAAACAAAATATGCCTCAATGAATGGTGATTGAGATGAAGTCCCTTAAAAGATCATTTTTTTAAATAAAATAGATCTATAATGTGTATTCACTATAAGTACACATAAATAAATTAAAAATACAAGATAGGACATAATAATATCATGACATAATTTGAATGTATGAGATTAACCCAAAGAATAGAAATTGGGTTGAGAAGTTCCCTTACCTCGTGTCGGACTTGACTCGACCACTCTTTAACCTCCTGAATAATAAACTAGAGTTAATCTCTACTTTCTTAAGAACCTTTTTCAAGTTCATTATCTCTTTTATATCACTTATTACAATGTTACGAAAATTATGTAGTCATTTAAGTTAATAACGGTCATTTTGTCGATCTTTGGTACTTGAGTCAACAATAAACTTCTTATAATTACAAGTTGTTCATGTGGTGAAATATCCATTATATCCAGAATTATATTCATGAAGTAGATATCATATATATCATATATATCTAGTATATACATGAATTTATAATATTACATAACATTTAGAGGTATGAAATGAAATGCACCGTTCATGGAGACGGTAAGCCATACGTACGCATGAACGCTACTTTCATTTCTATTTCGTATTTTAATGAAATGAAACATAATGATATAAAGACATATTATAATTAAAGTATAATATCTTATATAATATCACTTACTCCATCCTTTATACGTCCCACATATGGTATTAACGATTCAAATCATTTTGAGGGGGCGGTAGTCTGCACTTCCACAAATGAAATTATCGCATTTACCGATAATGGAAATCATAAAAGTATGCCATAAATGAAAAATACAGAATCATAAGGAAAACAAAAACATAATATATATAATATATAAAAATAGTCTCATCATAATGGCCACCATGAGAGGTGTTAAAAGAATATTGAACAATCATCAATTCGTGAGGCAGAAATTCACCAACCACAGAAACAGTATGTTCTTTAACCATTAGATGAAGGTGTGTGTAAGTGTAAATCAAATCCTTCTCATAACAACATCCTAGTATATTTAATATACTGGTGTTGTTACAAAAGAAAGGAATAAAAATAGTTTAAGGGGTTGGAGAAGCAAAATGAATCAAAATAACATAAGAGAAGACATTACCTTAAAATCGGGTAACTCTTTTTGATTTGAGCCAAAGGCTTCCTTGGGAAGACTTATTCCCAAAGTGAGGCTTCTAGGAGTAATAGAGGGATGTTTGGAGAGTATTTGGGCAGAGTTTGGCTGATCCAAATGGCTTGAATGTGTGAATAATATGGTAATGGTGGGGGCATTTTATAAGAGGAGAGGAGGGGCACTCTTGGAAAGTCATGAAATGTTACTTTATTATATAATGAGTTTCGCATTTTAAAGGTCCCCCACTTATATATTTCAAGGATAAGGTGATAAGGGTTCGAAATATACTCATACAATAGGTTTTTGACAAGTGTAAGTCTTAGATTTTACGTTATCTGTTCATTTTATTTAAATCGTTAATTAATGAGGTAATCGCTGCATCATCATTGTGTCATAAATAATTTAATTTATTTAATGTCTAAAAATTATAAAAAAAATATCATGATGTAGGAAATAATTTTTTATTCCTAATGAATATTTATAGTAAAAAATATTACTTGTATAACCCCATTTAAAAATTGTTTTAGTAAAACAACTCATGTTGGTGACATTTTTATTTTAACATTAAATAAAAAGTTTTTAATGCCATTTTCCTACCAAAGTGGCTCCATGGGGTCCCCAAGTTGACCAATGGATTTTCTGGGTCGGCCATGACTCATCCAATAGGGGTAGAACAAGTTTAAGGGTAGTTTCATATTTTTATAATACCATTTTCACCTTAAATTTCACTAAATACCTTTAATCGTGATTAATTAAACTTAAAAGTTACTTTTCACCAAAAAATTATTTTAATCCCATTGAACCACATTTTACTTCCTAATGACAACCATGTATGTCAGATTTTTGAAAATCAAATCACAGAAGGGGTAATGTTTCATTTAAACGAAAAATCAGTTTTTTTAACTACCACTTAGTGGTTTTACTATTCATAAAAAATTGATGTTTTTCAGAACAATGCCAAAATTTACTCTAAGCTATAATTGATATTCTGAATTCAAAAAGGATGTTTATTTTATAAAATTCCAAACATATAAGTTTCTTTAATTAATTTTATAATTAAGTCCCGCTGTCACAACAAATAGCGTGTTTTTAAGATACAATATATATCAAAAGATTGACAATTGTTCATGTCCAATTTCAATGTTAAATTAATTCTAATGACCACCATTGGATAAAATGGTAAAAATATATTCTAATTATACATTCAAACCACTAAATAGTATAATTTATCACTATAAATTATTTTGATTAAAAAAGTTATTTTAAGTATTTTTCACTATTCATAAAAAATTGGAAGTTCTCAGAAAATTACAAAAAAAATTCAACTTAGGATAATTTTGATATTACAAATACAAAAATGAAGTCCATTTTGAAAAATAAAATTTCTATAATTATAAAAAGTGGGTATTACTATTCATAACAGCTACTTTGATTAGTCGCGGTGTGTTAGAACTCGAACTTGCGTACAATGCAAGATATTGCATTATTGAAAGAGAAGCGTATCGTGGAAGCTAGGGGTGTTACAGCCATGTAGTTTAACGTTGTGTGGTGTGGAAAATGAATAGTTTAATGTCATGCGGGATGATTAACAGTTTAACGTCGTGCAGGACAAAGCATTTTAGGGTCTTGAAAGACCATGTTGTTTAGGGTCATGGAGGACCCACTAGCTCAAGAAAAATATTGGTTGAGAAATTTGGCATTGGTGGGAGGAGTTATATGCTCTCCATCCATGGTCACCAGTGAGTATGCACCATTGCGATAAACCAGGGAATTATGTATGGTCCTTTTCATTTAGGCTATAACTTGGGTGGTTTCTTGCCAGGAATCATTTGTGTCTGGAGGGCCAATACCAAGTCACCTTGAAAGAAGTATCAGAGATAAACATTATTGTTGAAAGCTCTAGCCATCTTGTTTTTGTATCATTCCAGGTTGTGCAGGGCACGAATCCTATTTTCGTCCAGTGCTTACAGCTCAACCAAGCAGATTTCAGCTACCTTATCTAGTGTCTTCTGGTCAAAGACCGATGTGCATAATGAAGGCAACTGAATCTCAATGGGTAGGAAAACATCTTTTCAATATACCAAGGAATATGGGGTCACCTATGAGGAATTCAGAGCCGTTGTCCATTAAGCCCAAAGGGCATTCAGTAGATTGTCCGACCAACTCTTCTTATTTTGACCAACAATTTTCTGAAAAAAGTTAGATAGGGTTTGTTTGAATGCCTCAATATGACCATTTTTCTGCACATGCTAGTAGGAGGTATGGTTAGAATAGATGTTGTACTTGGCGTACATCTTCTTCAACTCGGCTGCTCATAAGTTGGTTCCGTTATCGGTGAGGACGACGCGAGGGACTCCAAAATGGTAGGTGATATTGGAGCTCACAAAGTAAACAATGGAACGGGCCTTGACCTCCTTGACTGGAACTGCCTCTGTCCACTTGGAGAATAAATATGTATCAGTGAGGATGAATCAACACTATCGAGCTATTGCCAGTGGATATGGTCCCATGGCATCATGTCCCCACACTACTAATAGCCAAGAGTACTTGGTGGACTACAGAGGCTCTGCCGACAGATTCTGAAAGTTAGCATTAATTTTTAATGCATGGAATCTCTTAGAGAACTCGATATAGTCACAGATCATGGAGGGCTAGAAGTACCCCAATCTCTGGATCTGGTGGGATAGCTTTAGCTCGGTCTGATGAGCCATGTAAGAACCAGCTTTAACATCCTACATGTCGTGAGATATATCCAATCCTTGGGTGCGACAGAGGAGAATATAATCAAACCATCACTTGTAGAGGATCGGAACATGACTGGGACTATCCTGGAGGGTAAAATATAACAGGAAGTATCGGATTTTCTCATGTTCGGCCCGATTAGCTCGGAGGTAACCATTTTGGAGAGATTCGGCAACATAGGATCTCCAGTCAAGAGTCACCTAAACCACAACATATAGGTGTCCTGGTGTGGTGGCTCCTGTGGTAAGGTGGCTCACTTGTAGGCCCTCGTCGTCATCTGGGGAGATAGTAGTAATGAATCTCTGATGTTCTATGTGGATAACCAGATCAATGTACTTGGGCTCTAGAAGTGATGCAGCTAGGCCAGTCCGGGAATAAGCCTGACCATTCTGAGATTGAGGGACATGAGTAACTTCCGAACGAGATGGGAATTGGGCCATTAGTTGGAATGTGCGCTTTGACAATGGTATGAGCTCTAGATTTCTGATGACATAGTCACCATTGATCTGCTTGATGAATAATTCAGAATCCCCTTTCACATGAAATTGGGGCACATCAATCTCGAGGGCTAGCTCGAGGCCAATGATGAGGGCCTGATACACTGCCTCATTATTGGTACAACCTTTTAACAATAGGAATGAGTATGACAAAATGGCTTGCATTGGTGTAATAAAGATGATACTTATGCTTACTCTGTTGATTCTGGGATCATTGGGCCTCGCGTCGGTGGGGCTTTGGGATGCACCATCGAAGTGAATCTTCCAGCACATCATGGCATGATCTGCGAAGAGGATCACCTCATCGGGGAAATCAAGATCCAAGGACTGGTTAGATGGGTCCATATGGGCAGCAAGGAGGTCTCCCATTGCTATCCCATTAATATATTTCTGAGGGAAAAAACTGATATCGAATTTCTAGATAATCACTACACACTAAGCAGAACGACATGTCAATATGGGGCGGTTAAGAATGTATTTTAGTTGGTCTACCCGAGACACCAGCTCTACCTCATGGTGCTATAAGTAATGTCATAATTTCTGTAATGAAAATACCAGTTCAAGGTAGATTTTTTTAATGGTGGAGTATCTAGTATCTGTATCGAGAGAATGCGGCTAAGGTAGTAAAGGATGTTCTTCATCCCCTCATTGCTCTTCTGGGAAAGAATGCCGCTAAGAGATCATTCCAGGGAAGTCAATTAATAGACCAATGGTTTCTAAGAGACAGAAGGAATTTAGACAGGAGGCTAGAGCAGATATTTCTTGATTTCCTCTAATGTGATCTGCCACACTTCGTCCCATTCATAGGTGGTTCCTTTATTCATGAGCCGACAAAATGGCTTACTCTTTCTGGATTAATTTGAAATGAATCAGCATATGTAGGCTAAGTGGCCTTGAAAATCTTGATGTTCCCAAATATTTCTTGGGGGAAGAATCTGGCTGATGGCCTTGATCTTCTCCTGGTCGATCTCGATACCCTTATACCTAAAAACGAATCCAAGAAATATGTAGGAGGTGCCCTCAATGGTAGATTTCAATGGGTTCATCTTCTAGTGGCGAGAATGGAGGAAGCTGAACATTTTCTCATGGTCTTTGAGATTGTCCTGGTATAGATGATATTTGACCACAAGATCATCAATGTAGAATTCCACCAATGTTCCGAGGATCAGCTTGAATATGTGATGCATAGCCCACTAATAGGTGGCACCTAAATTTTTTATGCCGAAGGGCATGTATAGGTAACAGAAAGTCCCATGGGGCACCATAAAATTTTTGGACTCCATGTCCTTGGGTGACATTCGGATTTAGTTGTATCTGGAGTAACCATCCATGAAGGTGAGGGCTTAGAACCCAGTCGTTGCATCGATCAACAATTTTGTCACATGAAGGGGAAAATCATTCTTCAATCAATGACAGTTGAGGTCTTGGAAGTCGATGCAGACTCTGATATACCCATTCTTCTTCCTTAGTGGCACAATGTTTGCTAGCCATTTGGGGTACTGGAACTCCTCTATAAAATTGGATCGTATGAGATTATCAACTTCCGCCTCTACCATGGCATCGTGAGAAGGGTTCATCTTCCTAGGAGGTTTCTTGAACCTATGCTGATTTTTTGGGAGACATAGGTGGTGTACGACTACCTGAGGATCTAGTCAGTGCATCTCATCATAGCTCCATGAGAATACATAAAAATGTTGTTTTTGGATTTCTATATACCGTTGTTGCTCCTCGGGTGGGAATGTGGAACTGATCAAGGTGGGTCTCAAATCTTCCTCACCACCGAGGTTCACCTATACCAGTTCATCGACTGTGGGGAGATTCCCTCCTCAAAGGTGGGGGGAGAATCCTCCAAACCCACTTCTTCATTTGTGGAGGAGGGATATCTAGTATGTGGAGCATCACCTAGGCCAACAGCCCCTACGAGAGGTTGGTACCAGCCTGAGTAGTAGTGGAAAGCACATTGGGAGATTCATGCGCTGCCGGAACCATAGTAATGACAGCTATCAATCTGATCTAGTCTGGTCTTTGGCCCAAGGGACCACACAGGATGATATCAAAGAAATAATGGCGCATTGGTCTGAGCTTGTTGATTCCATCCAAGCGAAACAGGAAAGTATGACATATTACCTTTGCCATGGGGTGGAAATCTCGATACCTTATGAGAATAGGGGGATTAGGGATCACTGAGGATTGATTCGTATAAGAATATGAAGTGATCTCCCAACGTCACTTGGACTTGAGAATATGATTCCCCCTTTTACTAGAGAAAAAAAAAATAATGCCCTATATCAGAGGTCGTGGCATGCAATCGATGGATCCGTAATATGTAGGTGTCATACAAACCTGCCTAGGGGTCAGTTGCAACCGCAATGGGATAAACCTCATTGGCCGGAATCTTCTTCTCCTCGCTCTTGTAATAGTCGATATCTAGGTAGCAAGCTTCACTAGAGGAAAAAGGAGAATCATCACCTTAGAGTACGCCCACTCGACCATTGATGGAGTACATGAGGCACTATTTATATGATGAGGGAACCACCGTGTGCAGGTGGATCCATGGTCTGCCCATCAATTCATTGTACGCGGTGTCTTGGGAGACAACCATAGACTCGGTGCTCGCAACTAGGATAGTGAACTGGGTCTTCAAACGGATCTTTCCAACAGAGGTATGCTCTTTCTTGTTGTATCCCTATAGTTTTTGGTTAGAGGGAGTCAAGTCATCTTCATATAACCCCAGCTTCTATAGTGTCCATCTTATGATAAGTTTAATCCTGGATCCTCTGTCAACAAGACAACGGCGAACCTCCACTCCATTGAATTGGCTGGTGATGTACAATGGAAAAATGTTCCCCTGTATGGGAGATCCTTAATCTTCTTTAGATAAGGAAATGATGGCCTAAAATTCATCATTATCTATCACTTCTGTGTGAAAGGCCTCTGCAGCCACCACCTCCATCTCAAACTAGAGGGGGCCCCTAAAGCCTCGGTGAGGGCCTCACGCATGTCTTCCAATAGGCGAAGGGCCTCGAGGATAGAAATACTTGTTGGAATTATGGAAAGGTTCTTGAGAACATCAAACTTCTGTGCCATGAATGAACTTATGCATACATGAGGTTGCTATATGATAGGAGATACGTTGGCCCCTGCCGGCTGGACCGAAGGCTAACCGGTGCTGGGAATGTCCCGCTGCTCACTATTCGATGCATGCGGGGTACCTGCCGTACTAGGACTAGCTGAATGAGACTAGTCTGGGGTGGATCATGGATTATCACGGTGAGGCATAGGTGGATTTACTTGGTCTAGTATCACAAATGGCGGGGGAGTTGGGCTTGATGACACCAGATGAGGAGGTTGTGCATACTAAGCCCTCCACTAGGCTTGCTTTCTGGTCTCAATGGCATGTACGACCTGGGTAAAAGTGCTAACTGATGTGCCCTGATGACTCATATGGTCGTGGCTCTGTCGACGCTGGCGGCGACTGGGTATGTTGGGGAGATCCGCTTGGTGCTCCCTGTCATCGAGAGTCATGTAGGGGTTTACCAGCTCCATGGTGATAATCAAAGTGTACCCTTCACTATCACTTGAAGATTCATACACTACTAAGAAGATTCTAGAGGGATCACTCTATCTGGGGGAATGAAGCAGCCGAGAGTACAGGAAAATTATGTCATTGGCAAGGGACTTTTCATTCCCTTATATAGTGGGTGTTTTCTCTTCTATGAAGAGGCTAGTTGAGATGACGATGCAGAAGTGGTGACAGCAGCTTCTGAAGGCTCTGGCGGATTTAGGTGTGCTCAAAGGACACCATGTGCACGAGAAACTATTATTCGAGCAATCCTGTTATCATACTTCTGAGACACGCGACTAGAAACCTAATGCCACTCGCCCTCACTGTCGCAGCTGCTCTCTGGCATCACAAAGACACATGCTACCTACGATGGGGCTGGGCCAAGGCTGAATATGTTGTTGTCGACCTGGTATGGGAGCCAGTCCTTAAACACATCGAACTTCTTTAGAGTGCTCCCCAGGATCCTATGATAGGGGAAGTAATAGGTTGATCAGTAAGTTTTTTCTCTTCCAGTCTTCTACACTCATTCAAACGCACAATCCCATGTTCCAAGGCACTACGAATGTAACCGGGCACCTGTGTCTCGTTGAATGGGTAAGTTCAGTTTCTTCTATCCTAAAAGGGGGACTTGGAGCCTAACTCTGACCAAGGGTTGTAGGAGCCTATTGAGGAGGTGGAACTTGGTTATCTTTACTGGGAAGTGGCGGCGCATTACGCTGGGGTGCCTGCTGATTTTGAGGCGGCCGCTGCTGGGCTATAGGCTGCGCCTGTGGTGGAAGGACTCTAAGAGGTTGTAGAGGCGGATCCACTGGTAATAATTCCAACTATCTGGGGGCCTCTATTTGGGCCACCATGGCAGGCTCGGTTCTGACATGCCTCCTCAAGATAATTACAGGAGGCAATGGACTTGCCTGGCTGGCCGGTTGCAAGGATACTTCCAAGTGCTACGCCTTATCAGAGAAGTTTCAAAATCCTTTAGGGTAGTTCTAGCTGATCAAAGAGGGAACCAGTTTCGTCTTAAACTTTCCCAAAAACATTGTCAGTAATTTCACCAGATTCAGTGACATGTTAGGGGAGTATGTGAGCCCTTTCCACTAGGTGATAAAGTCAGTGACACGCTTATTAGCCAACTATTTTTCACTTGAAGAGGCCTGCAATAATTTTCTTCCATGTGGTGGAGATGAACTGGTTGAGGAATTTCATATGGATGTCCTCCCAGTCAGTCACTGATCCGATGGGGAGCTGGTTGTACCTGAAAAACATAGGGCCTTCCAATGTTTCCACAAAACACCCGAGTTTGGAGACCTCCTACTGCACTAAAGTTCCCAACATTAGGACACACCATGAGGAAAAGTGGGTCAGGTGATGTTGTAGGTCACATGTCCCATTGAAAAGAAAAAATGTGGGATTATTGAAACCCGAGGGTCCTGGCATATCATCCACCCTCACCGAATATGTCTTCCCATCAGGTGGCAGTTCCACCTATCGTGTTTTCAAAGCCTCAAGGTGGGAAATGTGTGCCACCACTGGATTATCAGGAACGAGGTTCCTGTCTTGATTGGGATCTCTAACCACAAGGGCATTGGAGGGTTCTACAACATGGTAATCAGGCCCATCGGCTCGTGGAGCGGCTTGTGGCACGACCCTCGATGCATCTAGGGGAACATGAGCTGGGTCCCTTGTATTTTCGCGCCGTTCTGGTGGGTTTTGAGAGACATATCCTACCCTCTTGTCATAAGTTCCAGCTTAAACCCTATCCGTAGAGGTAGGATTGCTTGGGTCTCCTAGAGGTAGCTCGCTGAGGGGAAGTTATTCCTGCCCCTACTGCCCTGGCCTAGGATTATCGTAGTCTCTTCGTCGCTCTTCAGCCCATTCATCCAGGTGTTCATTGACCAAAATCTTTTGTTCGGCATGTTGCTGATGCAACATGGATCTTTCGAGGTCTTCCTCTATCATCTCCACTTATCCAGACGGGTCGGAGGGTATGGTGGCTCTGAGATGTTTTTTTCTTTACCAAACTTCCGCATGAGAACTAACACCTCAGTGGGAGCAGTGAGACCTAGCAGATTCATTTGCTAGTGAGTAACTCTTCCTGACAGATCTAGTAGTGGTGGCACGCCCTCAGGGGGTAAGTCCTCGTCATGAATTTCTAGCTCGTTCTCCTTGTTCAACATGTTATCCATGTTGACTATGGCCCTTCCTAGGGGCATGTCCTCAATATCTCCTAGCGATTCGGGCTACTGTCATATAGTAATGAAGAGAAGGGCATCATACTGCCCCCATCCATGAAGTTTCACGGGGGGGTGGGGGGGGGAATCCTCCTAGATAATCTTGCAGAGTACCTTGAAACATTAAATGCATTGTTGTTTATGGGCCCCATGGAAACATGGTAACTCAAGGTGTTGATCCATAGGGAGTGCAGCTAGGTCAACCAGATGACAATTATCGCTGATTTCCTCGAAATGTGCTTGGATCCTAGGATAAGCCACTCACTGGTGATGAAGGGGTAAGTGCATCGACCATAGGGTTTGACGAAAACACTCAAACTCTTCTTGTGTAAGGGATTCTGGTGCACATAAATTCATCCCCGTAACCGACCAGAACATATCAGGAAGTGGTCAGCAGAGAGGATATTCCATAATCTCGTCGGCTCGGATTCAGGTTATGGACATTGGTTTCCCCATTCGTCAACCGAGGGTGGCTGAGGAATTGGCAATGGTACTCAGGCAGACCGCTGGGATGATAGGCTAGCCGGTGGAAAATACAACGAATGAGATGATAAGCCACCGAATCTCCGGCTGTCCTCTGAAGAGTGTAGTGAGTTGGCCGTGACATCATAGTAAGACGGGCTGGGGACCAGAGTCTTCAGAAAAACATCAGTGGTCACTGGTAGACTACATCATGGCCTTTCCACCATTGCTCCCCAAAACAGCTCTCCATGGTCTCTAATAGAAGTAGAGGGTTATTATAGTGATGACTGTGGAAACTACATATTCAGTCCCTAGGGAAAGACAAGGTTTTATTCCTCTTGGATTTATATAAGGAGGGAGGTAGGGATCCGGTGGACCTCACATTTTGGGAGCATGTGGCTGATGCGCCTTGTTTCTGCACCAACCCTTGACTAGGAGGAGCGAGGGGAGGGTTCCAGCACTGATTTATACTCTGATTCAGAGTCTGAGAAGCAAACTAGTTTGATCTCCATCTGGACATTCCCATAATTCTTGTTATGGAGGAGATGACCTGACTTCCTGCCCCTAGATGTCTCTTCAAGACAGCGTAGATTTGTGACATGAGGAGGTCCTTCAGCCGTACTGGTGCTGGGGTGGAGTGGTTTTCCACCTGAGTAAGCCGGGGTGCAAGGAGCACCGAGTCATATATAAAAGGGGACATGGGGAGGACCTCCTCTGGTAGCGCTAGAGCAGGTAAGACCACCAATGGAACTGGTAGAAGCATGGTAGGTACCTCCATTCTTATTTCCTCTGGTGTCATTACTATGTAGAGGGTCCTCGTACTGGTCGAGCTAAACACGGGTAGGACCTCCATGCTGAGCACTGGTGAAGTGAAGATGACCCTCACTCCTCTGATTGTAGAGGTGAGGTGGTCCTTTACCTGTGGCTACGAGGACACGAGGATGGTCCTGACATTGTAGAGCGTCTAGATGTGCAACACCCCCCCATACCAACGGTCTGTGGTGGGAGGAATGACTCCATATCCTATATAGTGAGCTCTGGAGAGACATCTGTACTGAGCATCACCGCAGCGGTGAGGACCCTCATTTGGATTGGAGGTGGTAGAGGTCGGACCTCCATGCAGAGCCTGGAAGCGGGTAAGGCCCGCGTTCTCCATCGTAGCAGTACGGGGAGGACCTCTGTAGTGGGTGGTATCACTGTGGGTTAGTCTGTAGTAGACACTACCTGTGCTGGAGACCAAGAGAGTCGACCTAGCCTACTCGTGGGGAGGTTGGTGCCATGATCCTTCTCGGGCATATGAATGTCCCTGCTTAGCATACACAGGGAGTTGGTGATATGCGTCAGCGGTTCCTCGAGCCATATTAGACTCTGGAATTAACGCCCCATGGCTGACGTCCTCTTCAGCTTCGCCAGACACTGGCCTCTGGTTAGACGGACCATAGCTAGTGGTGCAGGTACATGGCTTACCTCCTCCTCGGCCAGTAAGATTTGGTGGCAGCACTGATGCGACCTGGTCGGAGCCCTTACGAGGAGCCCCTAGAATGGGATCGTGGAAAGATTGACTTGGACATCACCTACCTCGTCGGCGTAGGGATGGGAGTCATCGAGGCCTTCGGGGGAGAGTCTCCCAAAATGGTTATATGTTGGAGGGGGGAGCATTGGGTCCCTGTGCATCCCTCAGGGGTGGTGTTGATGATGAGGCGTAGACACATCTAAATCCAAATGGGACATATCCCAAGTCGAAATAATACCCTCCTCCTCGTATTGGCGTACAAGGTCATTGATCACCATTCATTGGATGAACTTGGTGAGAGAGATGTGGTGGGGATGCCCGTCGGTCATGGTCGTTGTAACCGTCGCAGAAGAGGCGGAATCGCATGGGACTATCATTATGGTACTACCCCTACCGATGCGTTGGTCAGCAGGCAGTGATCGAGTTCTAGGTCTAGCAGATTGGTTCCTGAAAGAAGGGAGATTTACTCATTAGTGCTTAAAGAAAAAATGGAATCAACGACTAATTCCCCAATGCCATTCCATCTTCCATGGCAGGAAAGATGGATCCAAGCTGATAATGTCACAGACCAGAACGTCCAACGTTCTACTACCCTAACTTTTGGTGAGTTTCATGCCAGGACCACTATTTGGGTGGCGGGACCCAGCACCGGATAGCTGGATCCAGGGAAACACTGGTCCATTTATATCTCAAAAGTTACTAATATCCATTTTGAGGATAATATATTCAATTCAGGTTCACCATTTCTGTTTCCGGCACTTTTTCTGGGATGTGCATGTATGTCTTGTTGGAGGACGGTGGTGTTGTTTGTTTCCCCCACATTCCTACTTTCAAAAGGCAGGAGGCATCTATTCCATGTTCAGGGATGTTTTCTCCTTTGATCGAAATGGTATGTTGGGATATCGGTTCCTCCTTTTGGGGATTCCTCCTCAGAACTCATCACCTAGTTCGAGTCTCCCTTAAATATTTAAGGTGTTGTTTGTAAAACTCTTCCTAGTGCCATATCTTCATAGACACCAGTTAATTACACTGCTTCTGTCAGGACATTCCAAAGGGTTCGGTCAGGGCAGCAACCTTCAGTTAGGGGAGTAGTCATTTTGGACATCCCTACCAAGTCTGGACACTGGGATACTGGAGCATCAGGGTTTCTTACCCTTTTTATAGGGCATATCGAGGGCACAGAAACCCGATGCCCCCCATGTCGTGTGTGTGGAATTATATTCCATGGGTATGTCTATGAGGTTTTCCTCAACTTCCAATGTTTAATAGATGGTATGATGCAGGTTTAATGTCCGTTGGAAATGGATCATACTGATTAGAAAACCAATGAGAGTGGATCAGCCATGTGCGATCCCCCGAGGGAACACTAATGTTATGAGGGGGCGAGTTGATGTGATCTCACCAGGATGTGGCAGCCTAGGTAATAATCAATATGGATGGTGTTCATTTGAATGGACTGGATGTGGAATGAGATTGAGCCGTCGTGAGGACGATGGTGGTATTGGGAATGAGCATCAAAGGGACTTCCTATGTATCCCTGTGGCCATGAATCATAGTCCACGTAGTTCGTTGGTTCCAACGGTTTATCGTTGGTTGAGGTTTCAGTGGGTTACCACTGAATAAAATCTACAATAGCTTACCGCAGGATGTGGTAACAACAACTTACCATTGGTTGGGGTTGATCCTTAAGGAGGCTTCCTACGTACCATGTCTAGGAGACAAGGATCAAATCCCACATAGTTCAATGTAGGGTGGGAACCGACGTGAATGATGGTCGGAAGAAATGGTTATTGGTCTTGAGCCTCAAGGAGGCTTCTTATGTACCTTACCTTGGCAAGGATCAAAGTCCTCATAGTTCAGGTTGGTTTGGAGAACCAACATAAAGGGGATCTGAACAAATGGTTGTTGGGCTTGAACCTCAGCGAGTCTTCCTACTATTTACATGGCAAGGATCAATGTCCTTGTAGTTTAGGTGGGTTTGGTGAATAGACATGAAGAGGGTCGGAGTGATCGGGTGTTAGGCTTGAACCTTAGAGAGGCTTCTTATGTACCTTGCCATGGAAATGATCAAATTCCTTGTATTTTAGGTTAGGATTGGGTGAACTAACATGAAGGGGGTCCGAGCAACTGGGTGTTGGGCTTAAACCTCAGGGAGACTTTCTACGCACATTTCCTTGGCAAGGATCTAAGACCTCATATTTTAGGTAGGTTTTATTAGGGCATACACTCTAGGATGTACCAAAAGGATTTAATGGTCGATGCTTATTCTAAGACCACATGAGTCATGTTCGGTGTGGGAAACAAGAGGCAACAAAGACCTGATGATCACGTCGCGAAAGGTGTGTCTATGGAAGGTAGACTGGGACTACCCGTAGTTGGCGGCCCATAAAGGAAACATGGCCTTACTCATGGTTAGCATCCCAAGGTGATGTGAATTGGGACTAACTTCAAGACCATGGCCCAGAAGATGAAAAAGCTCGATGGGATAGGGACATGGAACCTAGGAAGAGAGGAGGAGCATGGATGCAACCTCCTGCAAGGAAAGCTAGGGGCTTACACCATGGTGGTTTCCATTTCCCCACAGACAAACGCCACTTCGACATAGATGATCCCATTCCATGTGAGGAATGATATCACTCCCATGGAGACCAGTGGGCAGACAGAAAGTCCAAGGTGGGGGAACCCCATGTCTGACGCACGGGGCCTGGTCACAGTTTATCATCATGTGTTGGGGATGATGGCCCTTGCCAGTTTAATGTCCTACAACTTGGATGATGTGGGTGCGCTCCACGCACCTAGGACTTACATAACTGATACCCGCACGCCCTTGTGGGAAAGAATCCATCAGCAACGCCATGAAGATGGGGTATTATGGAGAGGACCATTGGGGGGTCCACGTTAGAGTGGACATGCGATGAAGCAATAGTTGTTATCGTGCCTATGTGAACAAGGATGAGGAAAAGCAACGCAATGGAAAGCATCGCCCAAGGGATTTTGAAATTTCTCCTTGAAAAGTTGAGGGGCGACATGGGAAAAGAGCACATGACGTAGGTGTGTCACACAAAAACGAGGCTCGAACAAGGTGCCTCAAGGGGAGGGTAGCACATGGAGCTCATGTAAGAAAATGGGTCGGGGCAATATAGGTGGTCCTCATGCTAGATTCAAGGTTTGCACGCAAGAATAAGAGGTTTTGTGCAAGATGTATGGGTGGCGTGCAAGACGGATAGTTGGAGCACAAGTTGGACCTGTGGAACAGAAGCCCAAGGGGTTGCGCGTGAGAGGGATGGTTTGCGCACAGGTTGGACGGGTTGTGTGTAAGAGATCCTAATTGAGAGGGTACTTGGGTGCAATAGGTGACCCCTTGCACGCAACTAACATTGGGAACAAATTAAATTCACAAGGATCAGAGGGCCTGTCTGAAGGTGCCCCTGGGGGACCTATCGTGCAACAACCCATACCTGAAGGCCATGGGTTTTCCACGCGGTCTTGAAAGACATGGATTTCACACATTAGAGCGTCACTTTATCTTCATATTTTCCCTTGAAGGGTGTTGATATGGTTTGTTTTATAGTGGAATTCCTAGGAGTGACGCACAAGAGCCTGGATCACAAACTCCGGTTGGTCAATGACTTGTGCGCACATAGGGGTTTGGGTGCGCAAACGACCACACGACATCGCCTTGGGAGTGGAAATGGGTTCAGGTGCACAAAATATCACTTTCTGTCACCTTGGGCATGGAAACAGGGCCGGGAATGCAAACACCTACTCGACGTCGCCTTTGGCATGGAAACAGGGCCTGGTGCGTAAACTCCCACTCAACCTCACCTTCAGCGTAGAAACCGGTCCATGAGTGAAAATGCCCACTCGATGTCGCCTATGGTGCAGAAACTGGGCTGGGCATAGCCAGTCACGGAGGACGGGGCTTTGGGCACGAAAGGGGAGGCCGGTGTGCAACCGTTTTCACGCTAGAAGTCCTCTTGCGCGTGTGTTCCCAATCTTGCGTGCGCACGCATCCCGAGCCCCGATATCTCCTCTTTTTCGTCTCGGATTCATTTATTTCCCTTTATCTGCTCGGTGCATCCATTCTCTAAATTTCAGCATCAACAAGTATTTTTTATAAAAATATTGTTTTTAATATATATACACAAAATATATATTAATTTGACAGGATACTTTGACCGATACAAAACATGATGACACTTGAGGAAAGGGGTTTGTGTTAAAATATCATTTCTTTTCAGGATTATCTATGATAAATTTTTATAAAAGTAAATTATATTGATCTTATTAAGAAAATAAAATCTATTTTATTATAATATAGTTATTTATAATGTTTTTATTTCTTATTTCCATTTCCTAGACTATTTTCCTTAAAATTATTGATATATTTTTAAATCTAACCAGATATATTATTTCACTGATAAACTTTTCTTCCAAATACATACTATTAAAAATTATTTTATTATAGTTTTTTCCTTAATCGATTTTTTTAAATGATAATTTCCACTTACTGTGATGTTATTTACAATTTTTTAAAAATCAATCTTTATAAATTTTGTCCAATATAGTCATTTTTATATTTTTAAATTTTTTAAAATGAATGTATTCTATTTATGTATATGATGTCAACAATTTTCATCTATCAATATGATAGTTATTTAATATTAATTTTACATTAAAAGTTTAAATGGCAATTTTCTACAAATGGAAGGTCTCAATATTAAGGGAATTTTTAATTAAAATATTATAAAACATTTATTTTCACATGTTTTAGTGAAAGGTTTGAATGATATTTTAAATATATTTTTTCATCTATTAAAATATAATTTATTGATGTTTTTGAATCACTAGGAATTTGAACATATGGAACCGTAAAATTAATTTTAATAGATGACCTCTAATGTTGATGATTTAAAGATGATTTTATAAAACACATTTCTTTACTGTGGGTTTATTATGTTATAATGAAAATTTGATGGAACACATTTTTTTTCTGTGGTATATTCTATGATTAAATTATGTAATGTTTATAAAACCTGTTTCTTTTACTTGGGTTATAAAATAATTATATGATAAATGTTTTATGATATTGTTGTAGAAATATTTGTAGTTTTCATTATGTGATGACTGGGACAATGATTATATTTCCATTTAATGAATTGGATAAATATAGAACACTCATAAGATAATAAAGACAATAATAGAAAGTGAACCCATTTTAGTAATGGATCTATCCAATATGATAGTGTTTAGAGTGAACATTTTCTAAGCAAAAGGTTGACTGAGGATTGAACCCACTCCTTTATGATAGCCTTGGATGAGATACTTGAACAAGGAAATGAATTTCCCTATGTATTTCAATACCAAAAACATATGTATTAGGCTTATGATATTTTCTCTTGGATCGTGATTTTACTATTTATGAATTTAAAATCTTATGTATTTTATATTATGTAATGAAAAATCTTAATCCATGATTCATGAATAATGATATTTGACTAATTGGTTATAAATTTTATAAGTTATGATCTTATTAGTATATAATTATTCTTATGATCAGTTGTGATCGTTGAATTATATATCATAATTTTAAACATATTAAGAATATGATATCACCCTTTCTTATGTTTCCCTTTGCTAGTTTATGAATATATGTTTTGTGATGAACCAAGATGGATACCCTTACAAGTAAATACCCATACCAAACCACCACATACCTGAATGGTTTTCCCATACACCATGGGTTGGAAACTAACACCCAAGCATCACACAAATCTTGGGGGAATGATATATCCCAACATTGAGTAGGGAAAAAATACTATATATATATATTCATATTAGATAAAAAATAAAGAGTAGAAAATAGGAAAAAATATATATTCCATAGAAAAAAGTAGACATTCGAAATGATATAAATAAAAATCTTCAAAAAATACACTAAGGTATTAGTTCAACGGTAAAGGAAATAACAAAAATGACAAATGGATACTACATATGATTTAATGGGAAACATAATTTTATATCACCACAATATACCTAATCAAAACTGGCAAAACCTCCCAATCTCATTGTTGGTCCCTACCTTTCCCAAAATTAAAAGTCATAACCTGGTCTATGCACTAACAAAGGGATGCATTGGGTGTGAGTTAAATAGTCTCAGTAAGATACCACCCATGTTTTCCATGAAATGTCATTGTAAAACAATCCAAACACACTTAGAATTTATGAAAATAAATAATAATAATATGATAGATATTTTTTCTATAAAAAACAAGGAAAACATCAACATATTTTACATTGTTACAAACAATATAGGTAGAAAAGTTTTAAAAATATCACATGTATCAAAGAAGTTCAAATAACATTTCACATATCCTTTTAAATAAAAAATAGTATAAACCAAAATCATAGTTAAAAGATTTCAATGGATAAATACATGTTAGTCTAACTAGATCACTCATACGCAGACATAGAAAATATATCACATAATGTTTATAAACAAATGCATTAAATATAGATACTAGAGGAACACCCCATCAAGTGAACGTCACAGCAAGTTTAACGAGTCCCAAAACAATGATACTACAGAGAAGAGGAACAACCCATGAGTGTAACACCTTAATGTATCAGTGAATGAGGCATATTACTACACCTTCCACTTATGTACCAAAGGCTTAACATGTGCTATGTTTTTAGATTTAATTCCTTCAAAACCATTTTATGAAAATAATTTTATAAATCCATTTCAAAAGTCATTGAAAATACCCGTTTAATTTACCAAAATATTGGGAAAACCATATTTACTCAAAACCCATTTTCACAGACACACAAATCAATCCATAAATCATGTTATTTTATTTAAAAACAATATATCCAAACTAGAGTTTTCATGGTTAATATGAAACAAGATAGATATGGAACCACCTACCTTCTAACACCACAATATTGTTTGAAAATTTCTTTTCAAATAATTTTAATCTTTTTTTGTTACACAAAACAACAATTTCAAATTGCGTTACCCACAACATTGAGTTTAAATGAAACATGACATATTATTAAAATATTATATATTATAGTAATCATGAAGAAATTAAAATAGGGATTATGAATAAATTTATCTAAATTCTGATTATACAATGTTTAAATATTTATATAAATTGAATTATCTTGTGAACATTTAATTATATATTAAAATAAAAATCATTTCAAAATAATGGAATCAAATTGTTTTGAAAAACAATTTTTATGAACGAGCATGTTTCAGATCAATAAATTAAAAAACCCATTTCTTTAATGATTTTAAATAAATTTTTATGTTATATATTTAATTAACTGTTTAAAATTCATCATATGTTTTTCAATAAAAGAGATAATAATATGTCCAATATTATTTTTAAAAATAGTCTTTTTCTAAATAGTAGTTATGATTTTTTTTTGGAAATAATTAAAAAATTTATACTTTTTGAAACAATTATCTAAAAATTTAAAGTTCATTTTTGAAATCTGAATATCAATATTATATTATGATTAATTTTTTATAATTCTCTAAAAATAATAATTTTATGATGAATAGTGAAAAATACTGAAAGTTAATTGAAAAATTCATTGTTTTAAAATTATTTATAAATATATAATAAATAATAATTTGATATTAATATTAAAATAATTCCATTATATATATAATAATATAATTTAATTCATTTTCATCATTTTCATTTTGATTTTTTATGTAAAAACATTCTAAACTTTTGAATATTTTTTCTTTCAAACCAAGCTTTTTCATCATGTTTGAGGGATTAATATCAAATTAAAATTTTCCACATAAGGAAATAGATTTTTAAAGATAGGGTTAAACATTTGGAATCATGATAATTTATTTTAACTTGTAATTAAAAAAATTACCAAAATTAATATTTACAACATTGAAAATTAATTATCACAATTAGGGTAAAAATTGGGTTTATCGAGAGGTTAAATGAAAAAATATTACGGTTAAAATTAACTGGAAACTTGTAAAAAATATATTATCTAGAATTATATAGAAATTATTATATATAATTATTTAAAATACTCCATTTTTATCCTTTTGTAATGAAAAAAAATGTGGGAACACCTTTTTCCTTTTAAAAAATTAAATATGTGCCACCCACCTTAATTATGAAAGGATACGATCTCCCTTCTCTTTAACACACCATAATAAGTGGTTCATCTTATAACTAAATAAATATATTATAAACATCCCCCCTCTAATTCTATATGTCTTATTTTGAGATTAATTCTAACAAATTACATTTTTGGTGAAATTCTAAGGATGATACCCAATGATGATGTAACGTTCTTGAATGAGTGTTTTTATTGTATTTATTGCTACAATTCACTAAATAATCATTTAACCATGATTATATATTTAAATCATTATCTTAAATATACATATATGTTCATATGTTATGTTAATGACTTATAACCATATCCCATACCAACAACTGGGTAATGAAATCATCATTCATGTGTACGGTGGAGTACCACCTTATGAACCAATGTCATTCGTTTTTCTGTTACCACATAAAACAGTTGGTTATGATTATATATTAAAAGAATATATATATTATATTTACAAAATAATTAGACCCATGGAGTCATTATATCATATTTTACTTTTTCGATATAATCCTGTTAGGATATGAAAACATCCCTCTTATGTATGATGCTTGAATGGCCCGAAGGCCTTCATTTTTTATTGATTTTGATAACCAATCTTTCAAGGGATGAGAGGGAACCCTTACAAGGCCCGTAGGCTTAGAGATTACATGGCCCGTAGGCTTAAGAGATTACATGACCCGAAGGTCTTAAAGGAATTCAACCATACTATCTACAAGGAACTGCCCCTCCCCAGCATATGCATCTTGATAGTAGCACTCCACCTTTGCATGACCGTCTGGCTAGGCCTCCCGTGCAAGCACTGGCTGGTACCGATAGCATATCCATACCCTCTCTTTCTGAAAATCCATTTGGCTCTGCTCTGGTGAGTGTACCTGCTCTGAATCCTCTTCTGGGGATGCTCCTTTTTCGTAGTGTGTCTGGGCCTGCATTCATGTGGCCCAAAGGCCTTGGGGTGGCCCTAAGGCCTTAAAGTGGCCCGAAGGCCTTGAGAATCAACTGGCCCAAAGGCCTTGGGTGGCCCGAAAGCCTTTCAGGACCCGAGAACCAAACCAGTGGCCCGAAGGCCCATATGGATGAATAGTTCCGGCTGCTACAGTACCGAACAGTTCCTGCTACAGTACCTGCTACAGTACTGCTACAGTACCCGGAAATATGCTTCCACCAGGATTTGATCCTGGGTCTTTTGGATGCACCTAGCGAGTCCTCACTAATTGGGTTGAGGCTCTTGTGCCCCTCTTATGTATGATGGATTACCACATCGCGAAGCGATGTTATTTGTTTTTTGCATACATTTTAAAAGAAATTAATTAAGAAAAAAGTTAATGAATTAATGTGATATAAATTAAATTATTATGATATTAATGAAAACTTTAAAATCCACAAAAGATAATATATCATTTTCTTTATTATAATTTTGTCACTCAAAGATGATGATATCATTCATGTAATTGTGGATTAGTTCATTTACAAAGCGATGTGGCTCTCTATTTTCATCAAAAACCCATACGAAGAGTATCCAAAAGCTTATTTACAAAATAATGTAATTTTTATGATATTATTTTAATTATTTAATGATAAAATATTACTTACCACTTTCCATAATGACTGTTAAAAATGAATTTCTTACTCATGTGTTTGTATGACCGTCTCCAAGATCACAACGTACATTATTTCTCAAAACCATATTTCATGATTGTTCATGAAATTAAAATTTTGGTTTAAAGAGGAAAATTATTTAAATATTATTCTTTTATATATTATGGAACAATGAACAAAATAATAGGGCTGAAAATAATAATTAAAAAAATTTATAAAAAACAAAGTTGTAGTGACCCAAAATGTGAATTTTACAAGAAATTGGAAATAAATGTCTAACTAATGGAAATATGTAAATAATTTATGGAATAAATTATATAAATATGGTTTTATAATGGACGTATAATAATATTATATGTATTATAAAGGATTTTTAATGTGTACGATGGATATCGAGACTTAAGGTAAGGGATTTTCATCTCACTTTTTTACTTCTATGAGACAAATTCCATATTCACTACCTAATTATTTTATGTGGTTTATAAACTCAACATTTATTTATTTTATGAGTATTATAATGAAAATTATGTATACTAAATTAATTAATTTTGGGTCTATATTTCTTTTGGTTTACAGATCAAAAGTTACCAATCATAATGGGATTTTTTTACTCAATTTGGCTTCCTTGAGACATGTTTTCTAATAAACCTATATTATTTTATTATGTGTAGATAAATAAATTTTGAAATTTAATATCATAAATTTACTTATTCTTAGGATAAATTATGTGTCGTTCAATATTTTTCCTTCATGGGGCTTACTATTCAATATCTCCAAAGTGGTAAATATTTTATGTTACAATCTCATTGTTTATGAGGATTGTTTATAATTATGTTTCTGATGATAAAATATTATTATCAATTTATTGAGTATAAAATGAATTTTTTACCTCTATTTGTGTCATGATAATATATGTTTTCCCTCTATTTTCCAAACATTATGTACTCAATAGTTCAAAAAAACGTTTTTAAGAAAAATCATATGTGTTTCTATATTTGATCAAAAACCATATATTCATAAACCAAGATTTCTAAAGCTGTTTTCATATATTATTTAAATATTAATATACCAATTTTTGAAGATATTTTTCATAATTTTATATATTTTTTAAAGTAATCTTAATGATATTTTCCAAACTATGATCATTTTTCTTTTGTCAAAAATGAGAAAGGAATCATCATTGTAACATGTATGTAATGAATTGAATTTACCATCAAAATATTATTTTAGAATTTATTTATAATTTTTAAATTATATTTTCAAATAAATGGGATTGAAAATGTTTTTTATTTTTAAAAATTTTCATTTCAAATAGAAAACAAATTTTTAAAAAAAATTGTTTAAAAATGATTTTTAAATATTCCTTTATAATGATCAGGGTTATTTTCAAAGAAAATGATTTTCTACATATTAAATGTTTTAAAATGATTTTGTTCAATGTGGAATGGATATATTAATCAATAAATATTCTAAAACTATTTTTAATTATGCTTGTATATGTTTTTAAATTTATTTACATTGAAAATAATTTTTTAAATGTTATGTTTTAAAAAGTTGTTTTAAAGGAGGAAATCTTTCTTCTAATGAATATTTTTAAATGATATAAATTATTACCTTATAATTTATAAAGGGTATTTCCAATAATATTTTTTTCCAAAATATTATACAATTTTTTGAAAAATTTATTTTCAAAGAAAATCTATTTTTCTCAAGACATTTTCGAAATGATTTATCTTTAAAAATCATTCTCCATATAAGATGAAATTCAATATTATATTTATTATTTGATAGGGATATGAACAAAGGATATAATTTTTAATATTTCTTTGAATGGATTGTGTTGAAAAATTATTTATAAAACAGTTTCTCATCAATCAGTTATTCTGTGATAAAATTTATATTAAACCCAACTATTTTTCCATTAGTAATTATATTATGAAATAATTAAATTAATAACAATCCTATCTCTTTTCAATAGGTTATGATACAGTGAAATTTTAATGAAACCCATTTTATTTCATGTATTATAATAGGATGAATGTTTTATCATCTTATGGAACACATATGTATTAATTTCATTATTTTAAAGTGGTTAAATTTGAAACAAGGACAGTAGTTACAATATAATATAAGATGGTTGGGACCAATGAATTCGTAAAACATGTTAGGTAAATATTTATATCTCATGTGATAAAAAATAATATAATGGGAAGTGAACCTGGAATATTAAGGTACTTCCCCCTTATGATTCATTACATATGAATTAGAAATTTTTATGTCATGACTCAATATTATGATATTTGATTGGAAGGATTTAGTTTTCTTAGTTTATGCACAAGTTTTGATAACCTTATGTTCATTTTATGATTATATATTGACAATTTTTACAATTAATAAGCATCTATGTTCACCATTTATTTTGATTCATTTCCCCAGGTTATGAAGACTGCTTTTAATTAGTATATATTTGTGATGATTAATAAAGGAGAAGATCGCTATAGGAGATATTTAAGATCCTTCAAAAAATTAGAATATTGTGTAACTAGTCTCTAATGAAACTAAACTATTATGTTCATTATTATTGTGTTTGTCTAATTTATTTAATATTCATCTAAATAGATATAATATTTATATATGAAAATCCAAGGTCACTAAAGATGGTTTGAGAGGAATATTTTAGTTATCCATTGGAAATTAGGTAGATAAATATTTAGTGGGATCTATAGGAATATTTTTTAGGATATGTATAAGTATTTAAATAATGATAAGTATAATGATCAGTCATTGTATATAACAGTGTCCTAGAATTTTTATAATTGATAGAAAAAGTTGTTTTTAAGAAATTTCATACCTATCAAGAAATAACACGGGGATGTGGTTGTGTGATAGTGATAATTGGGAGAAAAAACTCCTAAAATTGTTCTTTGAGATTGACTTAATCATTAACTAGTGCCAAATAATGGTCCTTATTTCACTCCTGGTTCGACACTCCCATGGGATATTCTTTGTAAATTCACAAACTCTTTACCAAACATCATGAATTATTTAAATAAAATATGAAAATTAATAACCTATGATAAACCTATATTTCCATGTATTAAAAATAAGGTTTCATGATTTAGACATTATATATGTTGTTTTAAAATTTATTTGGTTTCCTTTTATTATTAACATTTCTCACACTATATTTTTTAGTTTCAATGAATAGCGGGTACCATAAGGAACTAGGATCACCTTGAATATGATGAATAATTTTCTAATGATTATCAAAATGGGATGATGACTATAGTCGAAGATATTGTTATTATACCTAATCAGTTATCACATAACATGTTTAATGACCTACACTATAACTAGTTCTCAAAATCACCAAATAAGAGAAGGATAAAGTTCACATAATGTTTTGAAGTGGAGACCATGGAGGAAAGATTATTCATTTTCCTATATTTCGAGAATGTGAGAAGAATCACTCAAGAGAATGTTTCATAGGGATGAGAAGATTTTTAGTGTGTGGTAAATAAGAAAACACATCAAGTATCTAAATTGATAAATGAATTATTTTGTTAATGCAATGGATGATAATAATGGTCCCCCTAATATGTTATTCACTATTGATTTTATAAAATAGGGAATGTAGGGGAATTATGGAAATAGATTTCCTAAGGGGAATTATTATGAAGAGAATCAAAACTTTGTATGAGTAATTATTATATTACTGATGATGAAGAGACTCCAAATGACATATGAAAGGAAATAAGTGTTAAAGAATAAGATAAATAATCTTATTTAATGGTTTGATAAGAATGTGTGGTCATGAAATTTATTAGAATTATAGATTTATGTTATAAAAATCCTAATATATATATATATGTAAGAACTGTTTATATAATATTTTCATTTATTATTTTCATTAATATGTAAAATGGTATTGATATACTATAATTATTATTTAATGTAAAGGTGACACTTTACTAAAAATAAATTATTAACGGAAGATAATAATTGATATGTTTTATATGTTGACATAATGATGTAGATAAAATGAGATGTTGGATATAAATAAGAAAATTGGATTATGTTGATGGCCTTGGAATGAATTAATGATTTGATGTAAAAGAATTTTATTGTATCTCTGATAAAATAACAACAATTTTTTATCTATGTATTATATACAATTATCAGTGTTTTTTGTATGGAATGAGTAAGAAAGTATGTTTTGAGTATGGTTTTATTGTAATTCGGGTTATTATCATGTTTAGAGATAATACATGATGAAGGTATTCAATTTTTTGGTATGTTATAATCAAGAAACACTTTATGATACATTGGGGATTAATTATTGTTTGATTATGAGAAACTAATTGACCCTATTTATAAAATTTTAGTCTTGAAAAGTTTATAAGGTTAACTATTGATGGAATGGTTTATGTTGAACTTTGGATGTAGTTTTATAGATTGACATATTACTTCACCATTTAAATATTTGTATATATTGGATAACTAGTGTTAACTTTTTATTAAACTATGGATAGAAGGAATGAATTTACATTATATTATGGATTTTATTTTTTTCATTACACATAAAAAAATTCATCCCTTTGAGTAAGAGATGAAGTGGAATTGATTAAGCCATAACCAGTTGATGAAATTGCGCCTAGGAAATAAAAAAACATCATGTATGCTCCAATTCATATTTTCGTAGTATAAATGAAAAATAAATTCCACAACACTAGGAAAATAATTTTAAATAGAATTTTGTCTTGTTATCATCCATTTTTTGATATAATTTTCCTTTTTCATCCCTCTATGTTTTATGGATTTATATTAATAATGTTTCTCTTGGCCATGTTCTTAATCACTATCCATCAACATTTGATTGTTATTTTTCAATTCAATGTACATTTTTTCACATCCCATATATTTTATCCTATTCATAAAAAATATTATTCTTTATTTTTGATTAATTTCACACATCCCAGTCTCCTTTTTTATGTGTATGTTTTATTAACCCATTTCATGATGTGTGTTTCTATGAAAGAATTTTCAAATGGAAAACCATTGATGACAGACATGAATTTTGAGGGAGAAATTCATTTTAATTGGGGGGGGGGTATAAAACACTACTATTTTTTTAAATATATTAGAAGTATATTTAATATTTTTTACTATTTTTGTTACAACCCACACCAAGGTTATCATGCATTACACACGACATTGTGTTTATGAAAAACATGACATAGTTTTAAAATATTATATATGATATTTATCACCTCGACATTGAAATGGTATGTGTGAATAAAATTAAATAAATTATAAAAAAATATATGGTTTACACATGCCTATAATATTAATTATTTTATGACCAATTAATAAAAAATGAAAATAGAAACCATTTCAAAATAGGGGAAATCACTTATTTTAAAAAAAATGTTCCTTAAGAAACTTGTCTTGAGTCATTATTTTGAAAAAAATACAACTTTATTAAATTATTTAAAGGATATTTATATATTATATATTCCATTGAATATTTAAAATTCATCTTGTGAGTTTTATAGATAAGAGATAAGAACAAATCTAACTATACTATTAAAAATTGTATTATTATAAGAAGTTGTTTTATTACTGTTTTGAGATCATATATTATGTTTTTTTTGATAATTTTAGAATATTTAAGGCATAAAATAATGTAATTATTTATAAAATCATGTCAAAATTATCATAGTGTTACTTTTCCAGTATTTGCATAAAAGATTATTTTTTTCTTATGAATAGTAAAAATTAATTATATTTAATTGAAAAACACATTTTCATTTTAATTATTTATAAAGATAAATTATACTGTAAATTGGTTGTAATATAAAATTTCATAATATATATTTATATATTATTAGATTTATGACATTTTAATTATATTTATATTGAATTTTGATATTAAAACCGTCTAAAATTTTGATCATTTTCCCGTTGAAAACTCGTTTTCTAGTCCCGTCTACATGATTAATATTTTTTAAAAATTATACTCCTCTATGAATGGAATCTATAAAAATGGATTCTATATTTCTAATCTGAATAATTTAAATTAGCTAATATGGTCAACATATTTTTTTTACAAAAATTAGTATTAATGGAGTAAAAATTAATTATCGCGGTTACGATAAAAATGTGTTTACATAGAGGTTAGAGTAAATTGATATGGTTTAAAATGACCAAAACTCATTTCCCAAAAAAAATTTATAGACATATTTAGACCGTATACTTTTTATTCATTCATATTACTCTATTAATCATCCATTTATCATGAGGAAAAAATGGTTATACTTTAATATTTTCAAAAAATTCCATATATGCCACTCACGTCACGTATAAAAGGACACACACTATCATCTCATATTAAAAAAATTAAATAAATTTTGTTTTGTAAATAAATACCATGATACCTTATAATCACCCTTAATATTGTCATATAAGCCTTATTTTGTTTATAAATCAATCTTAATAAGGATTTGATGTAAGACTAAGGGGGATACCTCAATAAGAGGTAATGATCTGCAATAATCGTTTTTATTTTATTTCATCCTCTACATCCTTTATCCCTTACTAAACAATTAATATATAATAAAAATAGAATTTTCCATATAGTGATATTTTTTTATGTTAATATAATTACCTAAAAACAACTACACTTCCATAAAATAGGTTATAAAATAATAATTCATGTATACGGAGAACTACCACCTTAAGAACCGATGTCATTAATTTTTCCATTAATAACTATCATGGTTGGTTATTGTGATGGATATAAAGTTTATATATGATATTTATAACACAATTATGCATTTTTTATTTTTTATTTTTTATATTCCATTTTAATTTCTATTCTGTAGTGTATATGATAACAACACTCATGTGTATGGTAGAATACCTCCTCGTGAAGTGGTGTGATTTGTTTTTATCTAACTCTTTACCTAGAATATAATAATGAATATTTTTATGAATATATGTGATGGAATTGAAATAATTATTATATTAATGAAATATTTATCTTTTTAAAAAGATAATATATAATATTACTTCCTACCATTTCACTCACTAGAAGATAATAACATTGAGGGTGTATGTCTAGACTACCCCCTTAACGAAGCAATGTGAGTATATCCTCTAATAACCACACCATATGAATGATATTTATCCGTATATATAAACAAATGATACAATACTTATTTTTTTTTTATAATTGTTTTTATATATAATGTTACTTATCTATTTTCCATAATGATTATTGAGTAATGGAAATGTCAATCATGCGTGTGTATGGCCTATCGTCTTCAGGATCGCAACATAATTTAATTTTCAAAACCATAATTAATTATTTCTATTAAAATTATAATTGATTAATAAATGGAGTATTTTTTTATGATTATTATTTTTTATATCAGATAACCTAGACAATACTAATATGAATGAAATTACAAATCATAACATATATGAAAAACAATACAGTTATTACAGGAAATGTGATTGTAATAGAAAAAATTGTAATAAATGGGTATTTAATTGCTATAATTAAATAATATACAATGTAATATATATAGTTATTTTTCCATGAATGATTTATAATAAGCTTATAATTATTAT
This sequence comes from Viscum album, assembly GCA_963277665.1. Classification (NCBI taxonomy): domain Eukaryota; kingdom Viridiplantae; phylum Streptophyta; class Magnoliopsida; order Santalales; family Viscaceae; genus Viscum; species Viscum album. Next base: position 809,481,630 of record OY728158.1, on the reverse strand, counting down.
ACATGAGGCTCAAACATATACAATGGAAGTCTAGACTTAAGGTAAAGGATTTTCGTCTCATTTTTATTTTTTTAAGAAATTACATATTGAATTCCTATTTATTTTATGTTGTGTATTTACTGAACAAGAATGAATTTTATTCTTATTATAATTAAAATTATTCTTATTTACATATCCATGTGATTATCTATTTTACATGAGGAATATGGTTAAAGATTTACTAAATTAGTGAGAGATTTTTGTCTCTTTTTTCATGGATACATAATTTATGTTATGTGCCTATATTATTTTATGAGGTGTATATGTATAGATTTTGACATTGAATATCATGAATTTATTTATTATTATGATATTTTAAATTTAATTTAATATTATTCTTCCATGAGGATAATAATTAAATGTTACTAAGGTGGTAAGAATTTTATGTCACAATCGCATCTTTTTTTAGGAATGTTTATAAAAATGTTTCAATTAGTGAAATATTATAACCTGTTTATCAAGAAAATAATTTTTTTTAATATTTCTTTGTTATGTGATGACAATAAATGTTTCGATTCATTTTACACTAATATTTTTATCAAAATTTTAAATAAATGATCTTTTAAAGAATCATCTTTATTTCTATCTTCGTTTGAAAAATGTTTTCCTTCCAAAAATCTATTTTCTATAAATATCATAAAAAATTATTTTAAAAATTTTGAATGAATTATTAAATAAATTATCACCATTTATTAAATTTAGGAGAAATATTTTGAGAGGAATATTCATGTTAATTTCCTAATACATCATGTTTGTCTTTTACTAAAAATGTTAAAGGAATCATCATTATTATATGTACAACATGAACCGAATTTTACACTGTCATATTCTTTGAATATTAATTTATATTTTTTGATGGTTATTTTTAAATAAAATAATTTTCAAAAAATTTCATGTTTTAAGAAATATTTTTCATTAGGATAATGATATTTTCATCAGGAAATTTTTTCAAATTATTTTTAATGAGTACTGTATAATTTTTATATTCTATTTTAAAAAACAATATTTTAAAACTATTTTATATTTTAAAAATATTTTTTCCTAGAGGAAAGAACTTTTTCCTCAAAAAAATTTGTTAAATTATATTTAAATATTACATTAAAAGTTTTCTAGGTTATTTCTATATAAATGGATTTTGAAAATTGTATATATTTGAAAAAAAAATTGAAAGGGGAAAAGATATTTTGTCAAGAAATGATCTCAACTAATTTTTAAATATTCTTTTATATTTTTAAGGTTTTTTTCAATGAAATTTATTTAATAAATATTTTATTAATTTCATTTTTTTATTATATTCAAATAAAATTTATTTTCCTTAAGAAACATTCAAAGTTATATGTTATTAAAACAAAATTCTTCATATAAGATGAGATTTATTGATGTAATTTATTCTTTTCTATGGATATGAACAATGGATATCATTATTATTCATTATGTGAATGGTTTATGATGACACGAAATTTATGAAACCTTTTTTCCTTCTAGAGGTTATAAAATGATAAATGTTTTATGAAACCCACTTTTTTTACAAGGTTTATGTTAGGATTAAATGATGAAATGATTATCAAACCTATCACTTCTCCACAGGTGATTATATGCATACATGTTTATGAAACTTATTTTATTTCCTGGGTTATGATAAGATGAAATTTTTATTATCTTTTGATACATATTTTTTATTTTTTATTATGTTGTGGTGGTTACATTGAAACCAAGGATGTTGGTTATTACATAACCAAAAATGGGTGGGACCTATATATACGCCCAATGCCTTGGTTAATTATTTATATCTCATGATATAAATATTACGTGAATGAAGAGTTAACCTAGTTAAGTATGGGTCTTTGTATACTATGATGGTACTGGGAATGAACCGTGACTACTATGAGGTTTTGGGGACTAAATCCATTTCATTATGATAGAATTTTCAGAGATCCTTGAATAATAAAGAGATGATTCTCTATCGTTATTTTTCTGGAATATTTTCAAGTCTTATGAAAATATTATTCTACCATGCCTCATGTTCTTTTATTCCCTTATGATTCGTGTCTTATAAACATCCAAACATTATGTTATAACTCAAGATTATGATTTTTTATATAAAGTGTATATTTTTTATATATTATGATAATTTTCTCATACCCTTATATTCATGTTATGATTATGTATCTCCCTTTTCTACCCAAACTGGGTATCTAATCTCACCCATCCTAATGTTTCCATTGAAGAAATGTATTATTTATGGTATGTTTTTAAGGATACTAAATGAGAAGTTCTTTATGGGAGATATTGAATATCATTCACCAAATTAGAATATTGTGTACCTAGTCTCCATAGACACTAAACTGATATGGTCTTTATGAATTTGTTTATTAAATTTATTGAATATTAATATAGACAATATATTATCCAGGTATGAAATTATTGGGTCACTATATAACTCAACATGATTTTGGAATTCCAGAAAAAAAAAATCCAACAAAAATTAAAGAACATAAATAAAACTACAGTGTACTTAGAACTGATTACCAAATCTTAGAATCAATTTATTAGGTAAAGAGGTCTAAAAAAGAAATAAATGACACAATCCTATAAGAAATTTCATGGTATGCCACAAAAAACACAAGGGTAATCTTTCTAGAGAATATCACATAATGGATTTATAAAGGATTCAAGAAAACATCATAATAATATCAATAGATCCACAAAGAGAATAAAATAGTGATACTATAATAAATGTAAATAATCAAATAGAAATATCTATTACCCCTAGAAATGTATCAAATCCAATATGAATTGATGATACAAATGAATTGATATAGATAATATGCATATCCAAAAAATATCTTTGGAGAACACCCAGTTTTTGAGAAATAGTTCATCACATCAAATGAAAAGAATCATTCATAAAATGTGGTAAAAACGGCTATTCATGAACCATTTTTGATTTTAAACACTTTCATTATGTGAATTAAATGATTTATAAGATATGATAAAAATTGTTCCAAATTGGATTATTTATATAAATATTGAGCATATATCAATGTGATCCAGTTTCACATATAGAAAACTTATCATTCTCTAAAATATGCCACAAAATATGCCCTATAATGAATTCATGTCATGTAACCTGTTTATGATATGTATGTGTTAGTAGTAAGATTATAAAAGAACATAAAAATACCATATGATCATCCCAAATGCCAAATGACATCCTATTAAGGCATTGAATTTTTTTATCTAGGATGTTCTAATTAAAAAATATACATACCCAAACCTTAGTTTATTTTCTCTGATGAACACTCACCATCCTAAAATGGAATGAAATTCACCCAAATGAAGAGGGGAGATAAAAGAGAGGCAAGAAATACATAAAATAAGGTAATGAGATGTTAGAAACTCACAACCAAAATAATTTATTTCCCTAGGAAGTCTTGTAGAAGAAGGATTCTATAGAAAGAGGTAAGGCCACTCCACCATCAATAATGATTCATTCTCCCATGTAATAAGATAATTGCTCCATATATCTATAAAATTCTAATAAATGAGAATGGAAGAACACAACTGACTATATCATGTGATTCAAAGATCTCCACTATATACTCTACAACATAAATATCCGGATCTAACATAGTCTCTTCCCAACTCAAAACAAGAGATGGATCTGGATGATACATCTTGATATGATATATCTATAAAACATCTTGAATATCTATCATATGAAAATTTAATTCCAACCAATAAAAACCTTCCTAATCCACTTAGTGATTGAAAATGGACCAACATAACCTATAGATAATATTCCATGCACCCCAAGTTGATGATGACCGAACTAACGAGAAACACTAAAAAATACCTGACCAACAATGGAAAAATAAAAAGTCCAATTTCTATTACATGGATATGATTTATAGTGACTCAAATCTAGAACAAGAGACTAATTTATATTCGGAAACCTCATCAATGACCCCATAACAAGAATTGATCCCAAAAGAGAGGCCATACCCACATATACCTAATATAGTAATGACGTGTGTGGGTGATCATACAAATATTAGAACGGTGTCATCATAATCGATGCCTAAAACTATTGTTATAATAAAACTCAACCAGTACTAGATGGATACCCCACATTCCACAAGAAAACAAGATACTCAGACATATATTATCCTATAAGATCTAAATAGAATGATCTTGCATGATCATTTATCTATGGATGTTATGTTGTGTTCAATCTGACCTGACTCCACATTGAATCATAGAGACTCTCCCAAAACCATGATTTTCAACTAGTATCCCTATCTGAAACAACAATATAAGGAACCCCATGTATCCTCACAACAACATGTACATATATCTTACCAAGATCTTCCACATTAATGGTGTCCCTGGTCAGAATGAAATGAGAACATTTCAAAAACTGATCAATCACCACACATATAGAATTATTTCCTTAAGGGAGTCCATGGTAACCCAACAACAAAGTCCATGGACACCTCATCTCATTTTTAAACTAGCACCGTAAGAGGTTTGAGAAAACCATAATGCTTCTAATTCTCTACCTTTACCTGTTGGTAGGGGTAATATTCAGACACATAACCTATAATTACATACTTTATAGTAGGCCACTGGAATCACCATTTCATTTATATATATCTTTTTTTACCAATATTCTCATAGATTCTGGGATGAAAATAATAATCCCTAATCTAGATAATAGAATATAAAGATAGGGACCAACTCTAAATGGTATCCCCGCTATAAAGGTTTTCTATAATTCTTATGAACTCATAAAAATTCTACTAACCCTATAAAATAGACCCAATAAGAGATGATGATAAAATAAAATTTTTTAGAACCATACCTAAAACATCATCTTGATCATCCAGATGCAACTAATTGAAGAGTCCCATGAGGTTCCACTCTTCCTTTAATTATAAAACATATTCAAAAGTAAATTTCTTTCACAAAGTGTCTAAAATTAAATTCCCCATCCCTGGGGTGTAGGTGATGAGATAGTTGAACATCTAAAGGTAACATTCCATCCACCACTATCTAAGAAATTATTTCTTTCTGAGATAAGATATATCTCAAACTCTTATTTTTTTAAAAGATTATAAGCCTCTCCCCGAAGAGATAGTTTCAAAAATATTTAAGATCATGCATAGCTGCAACAAGCTCCAAATCATGAGTGGGGTAATTCTTATCATGTGTAAGAAACAAGGGATAGTTATAGGCCACAACATAATCATACTTCTTATTCATGTAACCCAAACTTGCATCGAAAGAATCAGAGTACACCATTTACCGATTACCATGCTTAGGTAAGACCAGAACATGAGATGATTTCAGAAACTATTTCCACCTATTTAAATAAGACTATAATTTTTCGTACCATATGAATTTCACCCTCTCCTTGATAAGATAAGAAAAAGGCGATGCCAACTTTTAAAAATCTTTAATGAACCTTTGATAGTGTCTTGAAAGGAATTGAATGCTATAAATCTAAAAGATGTTATATGGATCCTCCCATGACAAGGGAACCTTTACATTCTTAGGACCAACCAATAATCCATGATCGTAAATCACATTCCCCAAGAACATCTATTATTGGATTCAAAAGAAATAGTTTTAAATATTTCAATAAAAATGATTACTCCTCAATATTTCCAAAACCATCCTCATATAGAAATTGTTATATCAATCAAATCTCAAATGAACTAAACCATCACACAAGAAAACAAACAAAATGTTTTGAGACACTGATGGAATACCTGTTACTTCAATTCCATAAAAATATAAAGAGAATTAGTTATACCAAAAATGTATCAGATGATATTTACAATTGCCATAAATTCTCTTAAAATCTATCTTCAGAATGTTAGACTTCAAATACCTAAGATGATGATAACCCGACCAATTATCGATATTTGAAAACCACTTTCCCCCTTTGAGGTACATAAAAAATAAATCATGTTTGGAAGATGATACATATTCTTAACCATAATCTGGTCCAATTTCTGATAGTCTTTGAGCAATTGAGGTGAACTGTCAGCCTTCTTGGAAAAGATCCCTAGGTCCACCCAATGTGAGACACTTGGTAGAATGAAACCATTCAGAATCATATCATCCAACTGAATCATGATATCATTAAGCTATATTTATACTATAAGATAAGAGGGTATCAATATCGGTTGTGTACCTAGAACCATATCAATTAAAAAATCCACCTCCCTCATTAGAGGAATATTATATAATTCATCTTGGGAAATTTTAAGAATGTCCTAAACAACCATATATAGATCTATAAGTGGATAAATATCATTGGTATCAAAGTCAATTTAAGATTAAAAACTTCTAAACTAAGGGTAGAAAAGTCATGTATTACCAGTCCTTGGGTCCCACTCTCTATGATACAAGAATGTTCTCTAATCGAAGGTAAGGAATGAGAAATAATGATGATAAAAATCAATCTCAACAATATGAGTGATAATATAATCCATATTGATGATTGTTTCAACCAAATATACATCTAGAATAAGGAAATCTCGGATAAAATCCATATCAACTATTGACACTGAACATGAAGGACATGAGTACCTCTACTCTTTTTTCATCCCAAGAGTTTTCGATAATTCTATAAAAAGAACATGATTCCTATTTTAATTTAAATCATAAAAAAATGGAAGAAACACAATGAGTGGGAGGCAATATTATAGAATAAATAAATTTTTACAATGATGAAATATGGATAGTACCTCTCATAATAACTAAAACCATGTTATCCTCCATTAGAAACTCAACTAATATGTGATGCTTAATTACTATTGTGGACAATGACATGATCCTTATTGAACAAGAATCATATGATTACACTATAGAGACTGTTGGAGCTGATGATCCCTGGTCGTAATGAAAATTTGACATCACATGAAAGAACTGTGGTAAATGTTTGTAGCGGCCACAAAAATTTCACATATTTATATGAAAGAAAAAAATAAGACTAGGTGTTTCTAACCTTGACATAGTAATAGTAATTAAGTGAGAAATGATTGGTAGTAACTAATGAAGTCTAAGAATCTCACTACTCAGAACCACCTACACCACCCCTTTGATGAACTTGCCTCTCCCTCTTCTTCCCATGTGAACTACTAAAGCTACCACTATGTGGAAATGATATTCTATAATATCCAACCATGCCTGAAACCAAAATATTTTCTATCATTTCATAAAATACATTCACCGAATAGTTAGTACTTTTCAGCTTGAATACCTACAATCTAATGTCCTGTCACAAAGCATGAATATAATTCAAAGCATGTAGTTGGTCACTATTTACTACATCTATAGAAAAATTAAATGAATCTTTTAATTTAATGGTGTTTTATAACATCTATCACTTTCCTTTTTATAAAGAGATTAACTTATGGGAATTTTACATCATTAGAGACACTGTATATAACTACTAGAAGAAGAGAGTCTTGAAAACCATACATTTATATCCCACATGCCTATGTGCCTTTACTATCGAATCCCAAAATATCTTTCCAGGACCCTCATGTCATAACATCATGCACTTCACATTGATATTCTTAGGTATATCTATGATGTCAATGATCTACACAATCTTTCATAATAATTCATCCTCCCCTTGGGAATAATTTGTACACTTAAATGTTTGTTCCTTCTCATATTATAACTCCGTAGAGCGATCCCTTTATCCTTTAGCTCCAAGATGTACATAAATAACTATTTTATAGACTTTTAGAACATTTTGGTCAACATCATGAACTGTTAACATGATAGTATCTATACGATTCCAATCCAAATGTAGATTCCATTGAGTATAATCAACTAAAACAACCTATAGAACCTATGGAAGACGTCTCAGAGGAATATCAACACAAATAAAAAACAATATAAATGAATATATGAATGTAAAACATTATTTCAAACTAGGTGACCATAATAAAAAAAGAAATTAAGATCAATAACTGAAAACATGAGACACATATTCAAACATCCCATAGTAATAAGAGTCACTTCATGAAAATCAATGGCCATGCACTCAATCTATCCTATGATTCAAGTAATGATAATCCTATCAACATTCTAACAACCATCCTAGGAAAATGAGTAATGAGGAAAAACTGATCATTAATAACAAGATGCGACAAACTAACCTAGATACCCTCATAAACTGGTTTCTGACCCTCCCTACCACAAATATGAATGGAGTTCCCAATCCCCATGAGATGAGGACTAGCATCTGAGATTAAAAATCAACTAGAAGTAATGATTTCATCCATCCTAAAGGAGAAAAGAAAGGTATACACAGACACACAAAGAGATATAAATTTAATATAGAAACAATAAAAGATAAAACATGTATAAATTTATATTCCATAACTTAAAAAAGATAGATAAAAATAAAAACAAAAAGTATCCAAGAAAACACTATGGTACTATTTAAATAGTAAAGCACACAAACAAAATGAGAATCAAATACTCCATTAATAGAGTGTGAAAACTTCCACTATCTCACCACCAGCTACCCAAAAATAGATAACAAAAAACTCACCACCATAGTATGGTGCCCCTACTTACCCTAAATCTAAATACATTACCTGGTATATGAATTTCTAATGATTTGTACATGGTGTGAGATATAGAGGCTTACTAGGACCACCAGTTTTTTTATAATAATTCCCTATACAACAATCCAAACACTATATACCTTATTGGAAAAAAATGCACGATTAGTAGTTAAATATTTTTTATATCAAATACATCGTAAAAAATTCTTAACTATTTCCATAGTTCCAAACAATTATAGTAAAAAAGATTCAAAGATTATCACATATATCAAAGAAATTAAAATCATGTTCCACATATCATATCATTTCCTAAAACATTATAAACCAAAATAATAAGTAACATCACAACAAGGATTACTACATGTCACTCTATCTAAGAAACTCATACCCAGACATAGACAATCATGCCCATTATGTATCTAGACATAAGAATCAAATTTAGAGAGAATGGGAATTGCCTAGAAATTGAACCTCAAAATAGGTATATAAAGACCCTATAATAAATGGCCTATAGAGCATAAGAACACCCCATGAGTGAACCCGCCGATAATATCTACTGATGATGCCTATTTCCACACCTTCCACCTAAGTACCAAAGGCCTTTCATGTTTTATATTTTCCAAATAATTTACACAAATGAATGATTTGAAAAATATATAATATAAATATTTCATAATTCTTTTAAAATACCATTTTATTATACCAAAATAAGGGGATACACATAATTTCTCACCAACACGTTATCACACACTAACAAGAATCAATAAATCAATCATAAAATTTTATCTATAAAATAATTTATATAAAAATAAGAAATAAAGTTTCATTCAATAGAGGATTGAGATGAAACTACATACCCCAAATCAAGTCACACACACCCCACAAAAAATCCACCAACAAGGAAGGAACACAAATACCACACTTAAGTCCCTATAACGGATTCCCATATCTTAAAATATATTTTACATTGGTAGAATATAAAATAGAAGATAACTAACATAAACCTCAAGGAAATCACAAACCCCAAAAAATATGAATATAAGTTTTAGTACCGATGATAAGATACCCCAATATATCTAAAAAGGATCAAGAAGAACATCATTATAAGATCAAGGTATCTATAAACATAGATCCACAATGTCTTAATAATCAATGGAAATAAAGTAGCTAAAAGATAATTTACCTTGAGAGATGAAACACAACCAAAAAAAGGATAAAATGTATAATAATATAATCTAGAAGGAGAGGATATTCTCAAAATAATTTATGAGAGCTCGTGCGTATTGAGAGAGAATCATGTTTATTGACTGAATGGAATCATAAATGTAGTGATGTAAAAAAACAGTTGTACCATAACATTGATGATGTGAAAACTTTTCACAATGTGAATTCATGACTTACAATATACACTATAAATAGATTAACCTTATATTAAAAATCATAATCCCAATCATATCAAAATTTGAGCTAGTTTAATGATTTGAAAACTTTTCTCACTATGAACAGGATCATGGAATCTTCCCTACAAATAATTCATGGTATTTAACCTGTTCACGATGTGAATGTTTCTAGGAGGAAAATTATATAGAAAAACATAAGAAATACCCTTGGTCAACCTAGACCCCAAATTAAATTACATTAATGTATTTTTCAAAATTATACCTAGGCTCCATTAATTCAAAAAACATATATCCCAAATCATTAGTTCATTTTTTTGAAAAACTCTCCCCATCTATAAAAGGAATGAAACACACCCAAATAAAGAAGGGAACAAAAATAAATATAATACACACCTAAAATAAATTAACAAGGTTTTATAAAATTTAATTAGGGTATATCTAATAATTTTAATATGTAAGAAGAAATTTTAAAGAGATGTTGAATACCTTTCATTGAATAATGTTTTATGTAACTATTATCCAAAGTAGAAAAATATTTACAATTCCAATTAATGCATAATTGTGATATGTATTAAATATTAACAAAAAATTATATGTTATTTCTATATGTTATTCCTGGGTTACAGAATGTTTAATAGTTGAGTAATGATCTAGAAGGACATTACTAGTAATGGAATAATCATAATATATCTTTGTAAGAAATTGATGTGATCATCTTCAATTGATGACAAAATCAATGGGAAGGTATTTCAGATGAAATGAAACAACCAATGTTGATCTTTTATGTGAATAAAAGTGATATTGATTTCATGAAACATATATTACAAAACTCTTTTACCAAACATATTAACGTTAGGTATCAGGTTATCAAAGAAAATATTCAGCAAGGGATGATCAAATTGGATAACATTGAAATGAATCAACATGTTTTCAAAATCCTGACTAAGAAATTTTCAACTCTGACATTTGATAAACACAATTCGAACCTATGTGTTCAAACACATTCATTAGTTATTAGTGGTGTATATTAATTAACATGACTTATTTTAATTTAATTATTTATATATTGTTTTTATGTTTTTACATCTATTTACCATTGGTTTTATTCTTCATAAGGGAATAATTACAGTGATTCTCATGAAATTTCCATGTGGATTCATTTATGAGGGACTCTAATTAATGTGGATTACAATGACTACAAGTCTAGGGTAGAAATGAACCATGGGGATAGTTAAAAATGAATGAGTCTAAAGTGAAGTGATAGTTCTTGAGTCAGTATTGAGTAATGACATTTGGCATGCAATTCCCTCTTAAAATCATATTTTCTACACCAAGAATTTATCTCATGGTCTTAAATTTATTGAAAGGTTTTTATCTTTCATTCTAAAATATTTTAATGTGATTTTGTTGGAGTTAATTTAACATCAATATTCTTATAATACTATAGGGGAAAAATACTGGAACTATATTTATCTATGATAAAGGTTGATATAATATATTTTATACTCTTAATAATTATTGAATGTAGAGGTTTTGACTCCACGATTGGTAGAGATATATGGTATATTGTGATTTTTGAAAATCAAATTTATGAGTATCCTACATGGATAATAAGTGACTAATTGTTTTTAGAAATATTGAAGTTTCTTGGTGGAATTTCCAATACGATTTTGGTGAAAAATAATGTTATTAAATATAGTCTTGGCGGTTTCTCTCTAGTTAGATACACACTATTAAAAGTGATTTATACTTTTCTAACATCATGATAGTTGGGATAATTATTATTTTTAGGAATTGTTCTAGTTGGGAGATCCTTGTTAGTCTGACACTGTGGAAGTTGATCTATGTTAATAGAGCACCATGAAAGTTAAAAGTGAAAAGGGAAGAGTGAAGGCTATTGTGACATCTCGGACTCAGAATCCACCCTAAGGTACCTCGATCTAAGTGGTCCACATGGCCTCAACAGAATCTCCCTATAGAGACCTAATGCTTGGCGTACATGGAATTTACATTACTTTTTTCGGGATACGTAATACCTAACAAAAACCAAAACTCAAGGACCATAATAGTTTAGTGTCTTGGGAATCTCAGAACGGAATCTTATAATCTTGGTGAAAGATCTTCAACATCTCCTATAAAAATCTTACCCATTTGTTTTCTTACCTAAAAACTTTCATTAAATCCTGGGGAAAAGAAAAAAAATAAATGGTGAGCTCAAATACTCAGTAAGGGTAAGCATAGAGAACATAAAACAATCCATAAACATTTGAATGAAAAAACTTGAACATAAAATCTAAACATAAAAATCATGAGCAACGACATAAATCTTGGATGTACACAAGGAATAGATTATAAAGGGACATCAATCATGATAAAATAGCATGGGAATAAAACATGTAATTGTGGAAAACCATTAAGCACTTGATATGATTTTCATAGTAGCCAAGACATTTCTTCCAAGGCATCTTAGTGGAAAAAGTCCCCTTCTGAATTGAGTTCACTCCTCGTTCCAGTCCTGTATCACCGAACCGGATTAACATATCATTCCAGACATGTCTATCTCATGAGATATAAATATTTACCCAATAAATTGGAGGGATATATAGGTCCCACCCATCTCATAATGAAATCATTCTTACTTGTGCGACAAAATAAACTTGAAACATTTATCATAACCCAAAGAATAAAATGGGTTTCATAAACATCATCCCATCATAACATAATACATATAAAACAAATGGATATTTCATCATTAGAAAAGTGAAACCATTTAAATCATAGAGACATTATACTTGAAACATACACATATGAAATAATGTCATCTTAGATGGAAAATGGTTTTTATAAAACACTTGAAATGAATTCTTGAGGAAAATATCCTTTCTTCTTCAAAATCAATTAATTTTTAAAAAATTTCATTCAATTTGAAAAGAAAAGTATTTTTTTTTAAAATTATCATAAAATATTTCAGAGTGAGCTTCATGAAAATGAGGCGTTATGAAATCGTAAAAATCTGTTCACAACGTATAAGTTAAAAATAACATTCTTCTCGTACTTTTGTCGGAAAAGTCAAAGTCTTCCCCGCGTGGTAAACAAAAGTAAGATTCCTTTCATAACATGTGGTAAATTTCTTAAATGGGTAAAAAAGACTTTAAATAAATACATGAAAAAATTTTTATAAAACATGGTCATGGATGATAACAACAACCCCAGTAAATACATACGAATAACAATCTCGGATAAGAACGAGATTGGAATAGTTATCCCTTACCTTAGGTCCGATATGCTTTGTAGGTATCTGAACCTCCTGTATAATGATTTAAATAATGTCATTGACTTATTAGAGAATCATATTCATTGTTATGATATCATATAAGGTTCACTTGTGAATTTATATTACCCGTTCTTTTGTAAATTCCATGTTAAAGCAGGGTTTTGGGTAAAACGTTTTATTTATCGTACATGTTTGGACTTGTTTTTATTATAACATGATTTAATTACTTTCAGAAGGTAAATCATGATTTATATATCATATATATTCAGTATATATATATATAATAGATAGATAAATGAAATGAAATACACCGTTCATGGAGACGGTAGGCCGTACGTACGCATGAACGTTGTATTACATTCTTTATTGAGTTTAATGAAAGTGAGTAGATGACATATATATTTATATACCTAAATTTGGTAGCTTAATTATGTAATATATTTCATTATTATTCATTATATATACATTATAATCATTCTTGAATGTTTAATCATGGAAAATGAATCTCATCGCGTTCGTGGAGACGGTAGTCCGTACGTACGCACGACCGATGATATCATTCCCATGATCATGTAATGTTATTGAAGTATATGTATAATATTTCAGAATCAATATCAATTTACAATAATCATATATAGTTATTTATTTCCACCATTTTACTCATCCATTTAATGTGGTGGTGGAAAACATATTACACCACGGCGTGGAGACAGTATTCCGTAGGTACGCACGTGTGGTGATTTTGTTTTTCATAGGATGGATAGAAGGTGAAATAGGGTAGTTTCATATTAATAATTAAATATCAGTATATTAGTGATACTGATGTTATTACTTTATAATGAAACAACTAAATAAGAAGAAGTTGAAGAAGAAAGAAACTTGAGAGAATCGAAAGGAGAGATTACCTCTTCTTCGACGCACATCCTTTAAGCCTTCTCTTAAGGAAGTAGGGTTGGTATTTTGAGAGTATAAGAACCTCAATAATGTTTCTAGGGAAGTGGATAAGAGAAATGGTCAGGTGTTGTCTGAGAATCAAGGCTCAAAGGGGTGTGAAGAGAAGAGGGAAGGGGTGCCCTTTTTATAAGGGAGGAGAGGGGAACCTTTGGAAAAACTCAAAATATTATTTTATAACAAAGTCATATTCGGCTTATAATATCTAAAAATTGATTTATTTATAAAATAAAGTGGGTATGGGTCTAAATACTCTCAAACATTAGATTTTGGACAAGTTGAGGTTACAATTTTTACCTTATCATTTAGATTTAACTTTAAGTTAAATAATTTTATTTTTACCATGTCTTCTTGTTTGCTTACACTATAAGGTTAATAACGTACTATAATAAGCCAAAAGAACCCCAAGTTGTTTATTATTAATATATATAACCTTATCTAAGTCATATGGCCGAACCATAGATTTTTAGGAATAAAATAACAATTAATAATATAATATTTGTTTTAAAAACTATTTTATCTCCATTTTGACACTATTTGGTAATTAATTTTTGTGAAAATCATAAAAGAATTATTAGTTCGAAAAATATTAATTAAATCACTACTAATATGTCATATTAACCTAGAAAAATAGTGGAATTCATAAAAAGTCTCAAATTACATTTATTTGAGTATTTATAACATCAATTATGTTAATATTTCATTAAATATATAATTATTTCATCATCATTGTGTCATAAATAAATTAAATTATACAATGTCTAAAAATTATAAATAAAATACCATTATATAGGTAATCTCTTTATCTTTATAATGAATATTTATAGTGGAATTTATCTTATTTATAACCCTATATTAAAATTTTTTAGTTATTAAACATGGATTTTAACTATTTCAACTATTCTATAAATAAAATAATATTAAAAGTCCTAATCTAATCCAAGTGGGCCTAAATGTAACATCCCAAGTAATTAATGAATAATAGATATTTTTATATATGTCTATTAATGAATTAGATAGTGTTTTAGAGGCTTAAAATGAAAATAAATCCAATCTTAAGCATGGAATACACTAATATTTTTAAAAGATTGTTTTAGTGCCTTTTGATGGCAAACCATTTTTGAATCTATCTTTTGACAATTTTATAAGCTATGTTTGTCAAAATAAACTTATTATTTATGATTGGGACATCAAAATTTACTTTGTGTGATATTTTGGTATTTTTATGACAATGTTCATTTTTTAATGAATAGTGAAAAATACTGCATTTTACATCAAAACTGCTTCTTAATCTAATTTATTTATATGATTAGATTATCTTTTGAATTGGTCTTAATGTGTAATCTGAATATATTTTTACCATTTAATCTAATGGTGGTCATTGGAATCAATTTCACTTTGAAATTAGACATAAACTGGTGTCAATCTTTTGATACTTATTGTTTTATAAAAACACACTATTTGCTCTGACAACGGGAATTAATTATTAAATTAATTAATGTGACTTATATGTTTTGAATTTTGTAAAATAGACTTCATCTTTGAATTATGAATATCAAATATAGCTTAGGGTGAATTTTTGGTAATTTTCTGAAAAACTTCAATTTTTGATGAATAGTGAAACCACTAAGTGGTAATCAAGCAAACTGATTTTTCAGTTAAATGAAATTTTACCACTAATGTGTATTGAATTTTGAAAATCCGACATACATGGTTGTCATTAGTATGTAAAATGTGGTTCAATGGGATGAAAATATTTTTTTGGTGAATAGTAACTTTTTTTCATTAATCGCGATTAGAGGTAATTAGTATAATTTAAGGTAAAAATGATATTATAAAAATGTGAAAACACCATGAAACTTGTCCTAAACCTATTGGATGAGTCATGTCCGACCAATAAATCCCATGGGTCTATTTAGGGGACCCTATGGAGCCTCTTGGGTGAGATAATGACTTTAATGCCTTTTTTTTAAAATAAAGGTGAAAATGACACTAACATAAATTGTTTTACTAAAACAATTTTTAGAAGGGGTTATGCTAATCATAATTTTGCCTATAAATACTCTTTGGAAAGATAAAAAGATTTAATACATCAGGATATTTTTGTTATAATTTTTAGACATTAAATAAATTAATTTAATTATGACATCATGATGATGCAACGATGTCCTCATTAATGAACAGTTTAAATAAAATGAAACGATAATATAAAATCTAAGACCTAAAATTGTCCAAAAACTATTGGATGGGAATATTTAGAAGACTTATCATATTATCTTTGAAATACATCAATGTGGGACCTTAGAAATTCGAAACACTTTTGAAAATAAAATAATAGTTTCATGATTTCCAAAAGTACCCCACCTCTCCTCTTATAAAAGGCCCCCACCTCTACCTCATTTCACACACTCCTCAAGCCTTTGGCTCGGCCATACCCTGCCCATTTACTCTCTACACATCCCTCTCCTCATCCTAGAGGATTCCCTTTGGGCAGAAACCTTTCAAAGGAAGCCTTTAGGCTCAAATCAAAAGGAGTTACACTTTTAAAGATAATTCATTCTCTCATGTTCATTTGTTTTATTTTGCTTATACAACCCCCTAAACTCTTTTTATTTACTTGTTTTGTAACAAAAATAGTATCTTCAATATACTAGGATGTTTTTATAAGATTTATTTGATCTACACTCTCACACAACTACATAAAATGGTTAAAGAATATACGGTTTCCGTGGATGGCGAAATTCTGCCTCCTGAAACGACGATTGTTCAATACTCATTTAACACCTTCAAAGGTGGCCATTATGATGTCACTATTTTTATATATGATATATAATATTTTTATTCTTTCATTAAGCTTCTGTATTTTTCATTTATGGCATACCATTATTTTTTCCATTATGGTAAACACGATATCTTCATTTTAGGAAGTGCGGACTACCGCCCCCTGAAAGTGATTTGATTCATTAATACCATATGTGGGATGTGTAAAGGATAAAGTTAATGATATTATATATGTTATTATACTGGAATTATAATATACTCTTATATCATTATGATTCCATTCCAGAAAATACGAAATAGAAATGGAAGTAGCGGTCATGCGTACGTACGGCTTACCGTCTCCATGAACGGTGCATTTCATTTCTTACCTCTAAATGTGATGTAATATTATAAATACATGTATATGATGAATATATATTATATATATGTTATCCAAATCATTAATATCATTCTGGATATAACGAACCATTGACCAAATTAACAACATGTAAGTGTAAGAAGTCTATTTTTGACTTAAGGACCAAATACCAAAAAAATGAACATTATTAACTTAAATGATTACATGATGTTCATAACATGGTATAAAAGGAATAATGAACTTGTAAAAGGTTCTTAAGCAAGTAGAGATTATCTCAAGTTTATTATTCAGGAGATTAAAGAACGGTCAGGTCAAGTCGGATGCGAGGTATGGGACTTCGTCTCAATCTCTTTTCATTGAGGCATATTTTGTTTTATACACAACCTTCTTTTATACGGTGTATAAACCCCTGTGACTTTTACGTTAATCCAAAAGGAATTTTTTTTTATACGAAGCGTTTTACTAAATGACAAAAGGGAATGTTTTTGTCGTATGTATTCGGCGACAACGACTTCTCCGCCGTCGTGACTGTTATTAGAGTTTCGGCTTCCTCTACAAGCCATACCTTCTTTTTAAAAGAAAAATAAATACCATGTTTTAATTTTGGTATTGAAAATGGTTTTCATAATGTTTTTATATCAATGTGTTGTATTGATATCTTGTGATTGAAAGGTGGAAATGTTATGTTTCCTTTATGCATGGTTTATGTGATACGATTATGCTGAGGTTCTTGGGCATTATTATGAAGACGGGTGGTTCCATGATAATCTAAGGGCGGGTGAGCCCGAAATAGCTCTCCAATGCATTGGGTAACGCGAAGGAGTGAAACATTAAGGTTTCTCCAAAGAGATTTAGGGAATATACTGTGATGGGTATTCCAAATGTAACCAAGAGGGTTACTCCCTACGTAAGGATGTTATGAATGCCTCAAGTTACCTTTATGTCTTATGATTTCTATGATTTATTCATGTTTTGATGAGGTATGTTAAAGTGCTTATGTTTTATGGGTAAAGTATGATCTCATTATTATGTATATATGTACTTATGTTTCCTTTCCATATTTTTATATCCCTTACTGAGCTTTTATGCTCATCCCAAGTTTTTTTGAAATGTTTTTCACAGGTCAAGGGAAAGGTACATGATATGATGACAGTGTCAAGGAAGTGTCAAGAAAGAATCCATGTTTTATTTTAAATATGTTTCCATTGATGGGAATGAAGAATACTATCTTTTTGTAACCACTTTGTTTAAATGTGGGTTGTAATGCAAGTTTTATGATCTAATTCTCTAAAACTATAAACCCGAAAAGATCCTCAAGGTGTAATCTTGTAATAACTCAAGATTAAGTAAGGTTTAAGGCTGGGGCCTTATAGTTGGTATCAGAGGTTGGTTTAGATAACTTTAGGAGTTAGAATTCTATGAAATGATTATCCAAAAGATTTTTTATGGTCAAATTGAAATGATATAGCATTTAAATATTACCATGTTGCTTCATCTAAGACATGTTTGTTCAGAATGGTTTTCCGAAGAGGAAACATGGAAGCAGTGTTAGGAAGGCATACAGAAGGAAATAACCTTCCGAATCAGCATCCTGAGATGGTCGGAATTGGAACTGAACAGTTTGTTGCAGTAATGGCGTAGTTGACTCAGGCTATAAATGGTGGTGGTATCCATGCATGAGATCAGCCAGATCAACCACAGAAGAACATGTCATTGGTGGAACATTTCATCCGGCAACATCCCCCATCATTCAGAGGATCATCTGACCCTCTGCTAGCTGAAGGGTGGATTAAAGCACTAGAGAAGATTTTTTATGTCATGGGGTGTTCAGAAAATCAAAAGGTTAGTCTTTCTATTTACCGTTTGGAGGGTGAAGCAGATCAGTGGTGGTCGATGGTTAAAAATATCAGGGACGCTGATGAGATTGATGCTCTCGACTGGGATGAATTCATAGGTATGTTTCTTGAGAAGTATTTTCCTAAGGCTGTTCGACTTAGGATGGAAAAGAAATTCTTGGAATTGAGTCAAGAGGAAGACTCAGTGGCTATCTATGAAGAAAGGTTCACTCGTTTGGAAAGGTATGATCCAAATTTTATCCGAGACCTTGATAGTAAAATCAATCATTTTTACTCAGGATTAAAGCCAAAATATCGAAGGGCATTAGCTTCTCGTGAGTTTAAAAGTTATGAAAAACTTGTTCGATGTGCTGAGAAGGTGGAAATGGAGTTTGCCGATGATCAAGTGTTCTATAACAACCATGAGAAGAAGAGACCGAGGTGGCAGGAGAAAGGTAAGAATTCTTCAAAAAATTCTGATGGTAAAAAGCTAAGTTTCCAGTTTGTGATAAATGTGGCAAAAGGCATGCTGGGGAATGCCTTCTGAATTCTGGAAAGTGCTACCGATGTGGTAAGATGGGACATAAGGCTCAGGATTGCACTGAAAAATATCAAGGTGAAGGTAAGACCAAATTTGATTTATAGTTAGTGAAATGTTTTAAGTGAAATGAGATGGGTCACTATGCAAATGAGTGTCTGACAAAGAGCTTGAGTGATGGGAAGCAGTTAGACTACAAGTAAGAAGGGGTGGTGAAATCCTTTGCAACTACTTCAGCAGATGTCGGGCCATCAAATGAAGTTGTATTAGGTACTTTGTTTGTTTTTTCAGATTATGAAAGTGTGTTGTTTGATTCGTGGTGTACACATTCTTTCATCTATGAAACATTTTCTAGTAAAATGGGAATACCATCTCATGAAATGACTCCTGAACTTTTGGTAAAAACACCTGGGGGGAATGTTGAGGCAAAAAGAATTTATAAAAATCTTCATATCATTATCTGTGGAAAGAACCTACTTGAAAACCTTTTTGTTCTACCTCTAGTAGAGTTTTATGTTATCCTAGGTATGGATTGGCTCTCTATTTACCATGCTAAGATTGACTGTAGAGCTAAAGAATTTTCTTTTCAGAAATACTTTCAGTTTGTGTACAAGAATGAACCCTTACTATTGATAACTTATCAAGAGGCCGAGAAACTTGTAAAATATGGAAATGAATGTTACCTTGCACACGTCATTGAAAATAAAGGAAATGTTCAGATTAATGATGTGCCAGTGGTAAATGAGTATCCTGATGTTTTTCTTGATGAGTTGCCTGGAATAATACCAGATCGGGAAGTTGAATTTACTATTGACTTAGTTCCTAATGCTAATCCAATTTCAAAACCCCCTTATCGAATGGCTCAAATTGAACTTTTAGAGTTAAAGGAGCAATTTCAAGATTTATTAGAGGAAGGTTTCATTCGACCTAGCACATCACCATGGGGTGCTCCTGTTTTATTTTTTAAATAGAAAGATGGTTCTATGAGACTTTGCATTGATTATAGAGCCTTGAATAATATCACTGTTAAGAACAAATATCCTTTACCTCATATCCATGATTTGTTTGATCACCTCCAGGGAGCTCAGTTTTTCTCGAAGATTGACTTGAGGTCGGGGTACCATCAGTTGAAATTAAAAGAAGGATACGTTCCGAAGACTGCTTTTCATACTAGATATGGCCATTATGAATTTGTAGTAATGACTTTTGGGCTAACCAATGCACCTGCTGTATTCATGGACATAATGAATATAATTTTCCATGAGTTCTTGGATAAGTTTGTGGTGGTTTTCATTGATGATATTTTGGTGTATTCAAAAAGTAAAGAGGAGCATGAAAGACATTTAAGTGTTATCTTGCAAACCTTAAAAGAAAAGAAATTGTATGGGAAATTCCGCAAATGTGAGTTTTGGTTGCAACAAATTTCCTTCCTTGGTCACATTGTTTCTAAAGAAGGGATAACTGTTGATCCTGCAAAAACAAAAGTTGTGGAGGACTATCCAAGACCAACAAATGTAACGGAGATTCGTAGCTTCCTTGGTTTGACAGGCTATTACCGAAGGTTTGTTAGAAATTTTTCACGGTTATCTAGTCCAATGACTAAGCTAACTTGGAAGGGTGTTAAGTTTATCTGTACAAAAGAATGTGATGATTGTTTTTAGGAACTGAAAAGAAGATTGGTGAATGCTCCAGTTTTGGCACTACCTTCCAGAAAGGGTGAGTTTGTCATCTACAGAGATGCTTCATTGAAAGGACTTGGTTGCGTCCTAATGCAGAATGACCAGGTAATTGCTTGTGCTTCACGACAGTTGAAAACTCATGAGGTAAATTACCCAACACATGATTTGGAATTAGCTGCTGTTGTTTTTTCTTTAAAAATTTGGAGGCATCATTTGTATGGAGTAAAGTGTGAAATATATACTGATCACAAAAGTTTAAAGTATATATTCACTCAGAAAGAGTTAAACATGAGACAGAGGAGATGGATGGAATTAATCAAGGATTATGATTGTACAATTCATTACCATCCGGGAAAAGAAAATAAAGTGGCTGATGCTTTGAGTCGAAAAAGTAATGCTTCATTAGCAATGTTGTGTTTGGAACGTGATCCTTTGGTTAAGGATTTGATGAACTTTTGCATAGAAGTTGTTGGTCCAGGAAGTTCTTCGGTTTTGTTTCAGGTATCAGTGAGATCATCTCTATCAGATAGAATCAAGAAAGCATAGAAGCAAGACAGTGAGTTGCAGAAAAAGGTAGAGCTGGTTCAGAATGGTAAGTTGCCTGAATTAAACATTGATAATGATTGCGTTTTGAGATTTGGTAAGAGATTGTGTGTGCCTTGTGATTCATAGTTGAAGAGAGAGTTGTTATGTAAAGCTCATAGTTCTCCATTTTCAGTTAATCCTGGCAGTACTAAGATGTATAGAGATCTGTGGGAGTATTGATGGTGGGATGAAATGAAAAGAGATATTGATGATTTTACTGTGAAGTGTTTGACTTGTCAGCAGGTTAAAGCAGAGCGACAATTAATGAAAGGGATGCTTCATCCTTTACCAGTGCCAGAGTGGAAATGAGAGAATATATCCATGGACTTTGTTTTGGGATTACCAAAGACATCTCGAGGTAATAATGCAATTTGGGTTATTATTGATCGCTTGACAAAATCTGCTCATTTCCTTCCTATTCGAGATACATTATCTCTAGATCAACTTTCTCGTTTGTATCTTAAGGAGATAGTCAGGTTACATGGAGTTCCCCTCTCCATTTTATCTGATCGTGATCCCAGGTTCACATCTAACTTTTGGAAAGGCCTTCAGAAGTCTTTGGGTACTGAATTAAATTTTTGTACAACATTTCATCCTCAATCAGATGGGCAGTCAGAACGAACAATTCAGACATTGGAGGATATGCTACGAGCATGTTCTATGGATTATCAGGGAAGTTGGGACCAACATCTTTCTTTGGTTGAATTTTCATATAATAACAGTTTTTATTCCAGTATACAGATGGCACCATTTTAGGCATTATATGGGAAGCGGTGTCGAACTCCAGCTTTCTGGGATGAAGTGGGTGAAAGGATGTTGATGGGACCAGAATTGGTAGAAGAGATGGCAGAAAAAGTTCAGCTGATTCAGAAACACATGAGAACAGCTCAGAGTAGGCAGAAGAGTTATGCGGACAATAGGAGGAAGGATCTCTCTTTTGAGGTAGGTGATCATGTTTTTCTCAAAGTATCACCATGGAAGGGTGTGATGCGATTTGGTAAGAAAGGAAAGCTGAGTCCAAGGTTTATTGGACCATATGAAATTCTGGAGAGAGTTGGATCAGTTGCATACCAGGTGGCTTTACCTCCGATTTTATCTCAGGTACACAATGTTTTTCATGTTTCAATGTTAAGCAAGTACATGCCAGATCCATCTCATGTTTTGAGTCCAGAGGTAGTTCGGCTGGAAAAGAATCTATCTTCGAGGAACAACCGGTCTAGATTCTTGACCACAAAGAGCATGTATTGTGAAATAAGGTGATTCATCATGTAAAGGTTTTATGGAAAAACCATATGGTTGAAGAGGCAACATGGGAATCTGAAAATGCTATGAGGGATAAGTACCCCCATTTATTCAATAAGTAAATAAATTGTGGGGATGAAATTTTGTAAAGGGGGTAAGGATGTAACATCCCAAGTAAGTAATGAATAATAGATATTTTTATATATGTCTATTAATGAATTAGATAGTGTTTTAGAGGCTTAAGATGAAAATAAATCCAATCTTAAGCATAGAATACACTAATATTTTTAAAAGATTGTTTTACTTCCTTTTGATGGAAAACCATTTTTGAATCTATATTTTGACAATTTTATAAGCTATGTTTGTCAAAATAAACTTATTCTTTATGATTGGGACATCAAAATTTACTTTGTGTGAATTTTTGGTATTTTTCTGACAATGTTCAATTTTTAATGAATAGTGAAAAATACTGCATTTTACATCAAAACTGCTTCTTAATCTAATTTATTTATATGATTATATTATCTTCTGAATTGGTCTTAATGCGTAATCTGAATATATTTTTACCATTTAATCCAATGGTGGTCATTGGAATCAATTTCACTTTGAAATTAGACTTAAACTGGTGTCAATCTTTTGATACATATTGTTTTATAAAAACACGCTATTTTCTTTGACAGCGGGAATTAATTATTAAATTAATTAATGTGACTTATATGTTTTGAATTTTGTAAAATAGACTTCATTTTTGAATTCGGAATATCAAATATAGCTTAGGGTGATTTTTGGTAATTTTCTGAAAAACTTCAATTTTTGATGAATTGTGAAACCACTAAGTGGTAATCAAGCAAACTGATTTTTCAGTTAAATGAATGTTTACCACTAATGTGTATTGATATTTGAAAATCCGACATACATGGTTGTCATTAGTATGTAAAATGTGGTTCAATGGGATGAAAATAATTTTTTGGTGAATAGTAACTTTTTTTCATTAATCGCGATTAGAGGTAATTAGTGTAATTTAAGGTAAAAATGATATTATAAAAATGTGAAAACACCATGACACTTGTCCTACCCCTATTGGATGAGTCATGGCCGACCAAGACAACCCATGGGTCGATTTAGGGGACCCTATGGAGCCTCTTGGGTGAGATAATGACTTTAATGCCTTTTTTTTAAAATAAAGGTGAAAATGACACTAACATAAATTGTTTTATTAAAACAATTTTTAGAAGGGTTTATACTAATCATAATTTTGTCTATAAATACTCTTTGGAAAGATAAAACGATTTCCTACATCAGGATAGTTTTGTTAAAATTTTTAGTTATTAAATTAATTAATTTTATTATGACATCATGATGATGCAACGATGACCTCATTAATGAACAATTTAAATAAACTGAAACGATAATATAAAATCTAAGACCTACACTTGTCCAAAAACTATTGGATGGGAATATTTCGAAGCCTTATCATCTTATCTTCGAAATATATCAAATTGGGACCTTATAAATTCGAAACACTTTTGAAAATAAAATAATAGTTTCATGATTTCCAAAAGTGCTCCTCCTCTCCTCTTATAAAAGGCCCCCACCTCTACCTCATTTCACACACTCCTCAAGCCTTTGGCTCGGCCATCCCCTGCCCATTTACTCTCTCCACATCCCTCTACTCATCTTAGAGGATTCCCTTTGGGCAGAATCCTTTCAAAGGAAGCCATTAGGCTCAAATCAAATGAAGTTACACTTTTAAAGGCAATTCATTCTCTCATGTTCATTTGTTTTATTTTGCTTCTCCAACCCCCTAAACTATTTTTATTTACTTCTTTTGTAACAACACCAGTATCTTAAATATACTAGGATGTTGTTATAATATTTATTCGACCTACACTCTCACACAACTACATCAAATGGTTAAAGAACATACGGTTTCCGTGGATGGCGAAATTCTCTCTCCCGAAATGATGATTGTTCATACTCATTTAACACCTTAAAAGATGGCCATTATGATGTAACTATTTTTATATATGATATATAATATGGTTATTATTTCCTTAATCTTCTGTATTTTTCATTTATGGCATACCATTATTGTTTCCATTATGGGTAAACACGATATCTTCATTTTAGGAAGTGCGGACTACCGCCCCCTGAAAGTGATTTGATTTGTTAATACCATATGTGGGATGTGTAAAGTATAAAGTTAATGATATTATATATGTTATTATACTGGAATTATAATATACTCTTATATCATTATGATTCCATTCCAGAAAATACGAAATAGAAATGGATGTAGCGTTCATGCGTATGTACGGCTTACCGTCTCCATGAACGGTGCATTTCATTTCTTACCTCTAAATGTGATGTAATATGATAAATACATGTATATGATGAATATATATGATATATATGTTATCCAAATCATTAATATCATTCTGGATATAATGAAACTTTGACCAAATTAACAACATGTAAGTGGAAGAAGACTATTTTTGACTTAAGAACCAAATACGGACAAAATGAACATTATTAACTTAAATGATTACATGATGTTCATAACATGGTATAAAAGGAATAATGAACTTGAAAAATGTTCTTAAGCAAGTAGATATTAACTCTAGTTTATTATTCAGGAGATTAAAGAACGGTCGGGTCAAGTCAGATAAGAGGTATGGGACTTCATCTCAATCTCCATTCATTGAGGCATATTTTGTTTTATACACAACCTTCTTTTATACGGTGTATAAACCGCTTTGACTTTTACGTTTATCCAAAAGGAATTTTTTTTATACGAATCATTTTACTAAATTACAAAAGGGAATGTTTTTGTCGTACGTATGATGTGACAACGACTTCTCCGCCGCCGTGACCGTTATTAGAGTTTCGGCTTCCTCTACAATCCATAACTTCTTTTTAAAAGAAAAATAAATACCATGTTTTAATTTTGGTATTGAAAATGGTTTTCATAATGTTTTTATATCAATGTGTTGTATTGATATCTTGTGATTGAAAGGTGGAAATGTTATGTTTCTTTTATGCATGTTTTATGTGATACGATTATGTTGAGGTTCTTGGGCATTATTATGAAGACGAGTGGTTCTGTGATAAACTAAGGGTGGGTGAGCCCGAAATAGCTCTCCAATGCATTGGGTAACGCGAAGGATTGAAATGTTAAGGTTTCTCCGAAGAGATTTAGGGAATATACTGTGATGGGTATTCCAAACGTAACCAAGAGGGTTACTCCCTACGTAAGGATGTTATGAATGCCTCAAGTTACCTTTATGTCTTATGATTTCTATGATTTATTCATGTTTTGATGAGGTATGTGAAAGTGCTTATGTTTTATGGGTAAAGTATGATCTCATTCTTATGTGTATATGTACTTATGTTTCCTTTCCATATTTTTATATCCCTTACTGAGCTTTTATGCTCATCCCAAGTTTTTTTGAAATGTTTTTCACAGGTCAAGGGAAAGGTACATGATATGAGGATAGTGTCAAGGAAGTGTCAAGAAAGAATCCATGTTTTATTTTAAATATGTTTCCATTGATGGGAATGAAGAATAATATCTTTTTTTAACCACTTTGTTTAAATGTGGGTTGTAATGCAAGTTTTATGATCTAATTCTCTAAAACTCTAAACCCGAAAAGATCCTCAAGGTGTAATCTTGTAATAACTCAAGATTAAGTAAGGTTTAAGGCTGGGGCCTTATACTAAATGATCATATTTTATTCCTAAGGTTGTTTTTGGTCGAATTACACATATCCAATAGAATTTGGACATGTTTTAGGGAAATAATAATATCATTTTTACCCTTAATTACATTATTTACTTTTAACCGTGGTAAAAAATTTAAAAAGTTACTATTCAGAAAAAAAATATTTTCATCTCATTTAAACTAATTTTAGTCCTTGATATTAACCGTGTCTCTCAGACTTTCAAAATTCCACTCACAGAAGTGGTAAAATTAAGTTTCATGTGAATTTTCAAATTCTCCTAGGAGGTGGGTAAAATACGGTTAAAAGTTCAGTAAATTTTTTATATATCTAAAATTATTATAAAATGACTCCAATGAATTACTTTGAACATATATAGGTATTATGTACCAATTTTGACCTAAACTAAATTTAAATATAATAAATAATTATTTAAATTAAAAGTCGGTTTTTAAATAGTAACCCAGTGTTTTCACTATTCATCGCAAATTAAATGTTTTCCGAAAAATACAAAAAATTCACCCTAGGATATTTTCGATATTCTAAATCTAAAAATGAAGTCTATTTTGAATGATAAAATTTATAAAATTTCAAAAATTGGGTATTACTACTCCTAACGGCTAGTTTATATAACATATCATTGTTTAGTGAAACTTGGTATTGCATACAACACACGCTATCACTGAAGGTCGCGATTGCGTGTAATGCAAGCCAAGTCAGGGATGCGTGTAGTGCAAGCTCCATTTGGTTTAGTGTACAACATAAGACATCAATAAAACTAAAAAGAATATTTTTCATAAAATCTCGGTGTGTTACATTCTTCCCCCCTTAAAATGAATTTCAGCCTCGAAATTCTTCGAGGTTATAAATGGATTAATACTCGAAAGTTTTATTAATAGAAACCCACATCGTAAAAATTAATACCAAAACCAATCATTAAAAACTAATGTATGAAATGTAACAGTTACCCAAATTAACTAATCATTAGGTTTCCTCATAGGAGAACATAGGTGAAAATATGGATATGGAAGAGAAATCCAACCATCATGTTTTGATGGAGAGTGGTAGAGAACATGGCATTGAAAAAGCCAACAATAAAAAATCCATAGATTTGTGATGATCTAAGGTACCATCTGATTCATCCGATATAAGGGAAATAGGACAACATTTTTGGTTTTCAAGATCATTTCCCTAAAGTTGATGAAATTGGAATCAGAAGAAACACATTCTTGATTTGGGTATAGTCTCACCATTGGTCGTTCCTTGGACAATTTCCACTTCATCTCTTAAAGAAATGAAGTTGAATTTTAAATTCGTGAAGTGTTAGCATATCATCTGATAGAATTATGGGTCATTCCATCTGTCTCAAACAAAAGGTTAAAAAAATTTATCATAAATACATAAGCCCATCTATAGTGATATTAATCATATATGGTTCCTAAAAAGGGCTTATACTTCATATATCATACTGCTTTATATAATAATACTAGTTTCTACTAAATAGGGACTTCCTGTAGGCTAGTGGTAGGCGATAAAAGCTTGTCGCACTTCGGTTGTGGGTTCGATTCCCACAACCTTGTCCAACGTGACGGGTTGTCGCCCGTCCTACAGGTTATCCTTTTTCTAAATATACATTCTTATAACATTCCATAAATAATATCGGAAAAAGTTCTAGCATTAAAAAATTCTATCTGATGTCTAACTTAATTCATTCCAACCTTTAAGCTTATAAAAAATAATTTTGTCCAATCATATAGTATAAAGAAAATGATTACTAGAAAGGTCACATAACAAGAATTTGAATACCATCATTTATCATACAATATATCTTGTTGGTCATATTACAAACATGTGAATTCCTTAATAATGTATTCTCTTGAAAAATGAATACACATTCATCCTTAGTGAAAACATGAATGTAGTTAAGAGTTAACTCTTTCCACATACCAAAATCCCAAAAATTATATATACTCAAACCATGATACCACTTAGTCCTTATATCAATCATGAGCTCATGAATACTATCAAACATATTATTTTCTCCTTATCCATTCACTATGTGCATATCATCTTCTTTCAAAAAATATCTAAATAACCTTTCATGGTTACCAGTACCATTTAATATGTACTTTCAAATACTTTAAGAAAAACTATAGTGTAACAATCCTTAGATGATTCTTTATTCCATAGTACCATTAACTATACAACATAGACCTTGATAAACATACAATCATTCCAATACCATCTTAAACAACTGACTGAGCTTCAACACTTCTTTCATCTCATATATCATTTGTTGTTTCCTCATCATCATCCACATAAATACTACCCATATGACCATGCTGATTCTATTCATGAGATTTTCCCTTAGGTCATTGGTTTGCATAATGACCATACATTCCACATTGAAAACATCTAATCATTGTTGATGTTGTAGAAATACCATTATCCTTATCTATGGTGTTAACTGATCCTTTTCCTTTTAACTTACTGGATTTGTGTCCTTCTTTTCCGCACCCAAAGAATCTTCCAATTCCTTTGAAACATTATCCTTTATGCCTCTTCCCACATGATTTACATGAGGGGAATTGAACTTTTTTCCTCTATGATCATCATGAAACTCTATCTTTCTCTTATTAGCCGAGTCATGATACTTACCAAAATTGATATTATTGATCATATTATGATATTTCTGATTAGGCATAATAATGATTTTTGGACTTCCAGATCCAATTTCATTTGGTTGCTTATGAAGAATATCATTCCATTTTCCATCATATCCTCCATTATCGTGAATATTCCTTCTTCTAGCCATTTTCTATAACCAAAAAGTATAGTGTGAGAGGCCAAAATCATAATCAAGGGGGATTACCTTCAATATCTAATATCTTATGATAAATACTAAGATTGTTACCATAATTCTAGGACTATAACCTATACTTGTACTTAACCTTAGTGACATCCCTAGACATACCATAGAAATATCTCTAGGGATCTCACTAAAGTTATCGATTCCTAGTTTCCAATGGTTGACTAAACCTTTCCTCTGATATCAACTGTAGAGACCCAAAGATTGGCGTACATGGACATTACATTAATTTTTCAGGATACTTAATACATAATAAAAACCAAAACTCACGAACCTTAATAGTTTATTGACTTTGGAAACTCGGAATGTAATCTTATAATCTAGGTGAAAGATCTTCAACATCTCCCATAAAGATCTTCCCATTTTGTTTTCATACCTAAAAACATTCTTAAAATCCTGGGGAAAAGAAAACATATAAAGGTTGAGCTCAAATGCTCAATAAGGGTAAGTATAGAGAACATAAAACGATACATAAACATTTGAATTCAAAAACTTGAACATAAAATTTAAACATCAAAATCATGAGCAACGACATAAATCATAGAAGTACACAAGGAATATATCATAAAGGAACATCAATCATGAGAAAATAGAATGGTAATAAAACATGTAATTGTGGAAAACCATTAAGCACTTGATATGATTTCCATAGTAGCCAAGGCATTGCTGCCAAGGGCATCTTAGTTGACAAAGTCCCTTTCTGAATCGAGTTCACTCCTCATTCTAGTCCTATATCACTGAACCAGATTAACTTACCATTCCGGCCATGTCTATCTCATGAGATATAAATCTTTACCCAATTCATTAGAGGGAGATACAAGTCCCAGCCATCTCATAATGAAATAATTTTTACTTGTGCCACAAAATAAACTTGAAACATTCATCATAACCCAATGAATAGAATGGGTTTCACAAACATAATCCCATCATCAAATAATCCATATAAAACAAATGGATATTTCATCATAAGAAAAGTGAAACCATGTAAATCATAGAGACATTATACTTGAAACATACACATATGAAATAATGTCATCTTAGATGGAAAATGTTTTTGATAAAACACTTGAAATGAATTCTTGAAGAAAGTATCCTTTCTTCTTCAAAATCATTTATGTTTTACAAAATTCCATGAAATTTTAAAAGAAAATTATTTTGTTGAAAATAGTCATAAAATCTTGTAGAGTGAGCTTCATGAAAATGAGGCGTTATGAAACCGAAAAAATCCGTTCACGCCGTATAATTTAAAAATAACATTCTTCTCGTACTTTTGTCAAAAAAGTCTAAGAGTTCCCCGTGTGGTAAAAGAAAGTAAGACTCCTTTCATAACATGTGGTAAATTTCAAAAATGGGTAAAAAAGGCTTTAAAATATACATGAAAACATTTTTATAAAACATGGTCATGGATGATAACAATAACCCCAGTAAATACTTATGAATAACAATCACAGAGAATAATGAGATTGGAATAGTTATCCCTTACCTTAGTTCCAATATGCTTCGTACATATTCAAACGTCCTGTATAATGATTTAAATAATTTCATTGACTTATTACAGAATTATATTCATTGTTATGATATCATATATGGTTAACTTATGAATTTATATTACCCGTTCTTTTGTAAATTCCATGTTAAAGAAGGGTTTTGGGTAAAACATTTTATTTATCGTACGTGTCTGGACTTGTTTTTCTTATATCTTGATTTAATTACTTCCAGAATGTAAATCATGATTTATATATCATATATATTCAGTATATATATATATAATAGATAGATAAATGAAATGAAATACACCGTTCATGGAGACGGTAGGTCGTACGTACGCATGAATGTTGTTTTCCTTTCTTTATTTACTTGAATGGAAGTGAGTAGATGACACACACACAGACACATATATATATACATAAATCCAGTAGCTTCATTATGTCATATATTTCATTATTATTCATTATATATTTTTTATAATCATTCTAGAATGTTTAATCATGGAAAATGAATCTCATCGCGTTCGTAGACACAGTAGTCCGTACGTATACACGAACGATGATATCATTCCCATGATCATCGAATTGTATTGAAGTATATGTATAGTATTTTAGAATCAATATCACTTTACAATAATCATATATAGTTATTTATTTACACCATTTTACCCATCCAAGTATGGTGGTGGTAGAAAACATATTACACCACGGCGTGGAGACGGTATTCCATACGTACGCACACGTGGTGATTTCGTTTTCCGTAGGATGGATAGAAGGTGAAATAGGGTTGTTTTATATTCATAATAACATATCAGTATATGGGTGATACTGATGTTATTACATTATAATGAAACAACTAAATAAGATGAAGTTGAAGAAGAAAGAAACTTGAGAGAATCGAAAGAAGAGATTACCTCTTCTTCGACGCACCTCCTTTAAGCCTTCTCTTAAGGAAGTAGTGTTGGTCTTTTGAGAAGACCAGAACCTCCAGAATGTTTCTAGGGAAGTGTAGAAGAGAAATTTTCAGGGGTGGGCCGAGCTTCAAGGCTCAAAAGGGTGTGAATAGAAGAGGTAATTGGTGCCCTTTTTATAAGGGAGGAGAGGGGCACCTTTGGAAAAACTCAAAATATTATTTTATAATAAAGTCATATTCGGTTTATAATAACTCAAAATTGATTTATTTAGAAGATAAAGTGGGTATGGGTCAAAATAATCTAAACAAATATATTTTGGACAAGTTTAGGTTACAATTTTAACCTTATAATTTTGATTTAAATTTAAGTTAAATAATTTTACTTAACCATGTATCCTTGTTTTCTTACACTATAAGGTTAATAAACTTACTATAACAAGCCAAACTATCCCCAAGTTGTTTATGATTAATATATATAAACTTATCTAAGTCATTTGGAAAAACCTTATTTTTTTAGGAATAAAATAAAAATTAATAATACAATATTTGTTTTAAAAACTATTTTATGTCAATTTTGACACTATTTGGTAATTGATTTTTGTGAAAATTATAACAGAATGATAATTTCAAAAAAAGTTAATTAAATCACTACTAATATGTCATATTAACCTATAAAATTACTTTAATTCATAAAAAGTCTCAAATCACATTTATTTGAGTATTTATAAGATCAATTATGTTAATAATTCATTAAAAAGATAATTACTGCATCATCATTGTGTTATAACTAAATTATATTATTTAATGTATAAAAATTATAAATAAAATACAATTATGTAGGAAATATTTTTATCTTTCTAATGAATATTTATAGTCGAATTTATCAGATGTATAACCATATATTAAAAATGTTTTAGTTATTAATCATTGATTTTAACTATTTTAACTATTCATTAAATAAAAACAATATTAAACGTTCTAATCTAATTCAAGTGGGCCTAAATGGTCATATTTTATTTCTAAGGTTATTTTTGGTCTAATTAGACATATCCCATAAAATTAGGACATGTGTTAGGTAACAATAATATCATTTTTACCCTTAAATACCCTATTTACTTTTAACCGTGGTAAAAAAAGTAAAAAGTTACTATTGACCAAAAATTATTTTCATCTCATTGAACCAAATTTTAGTCCTTGATATTAACCGTGTCTCTCGGATTTTTGAAACTCCACTCGCAGAAGCGGTAAATTACATTTTCTGTGAATTTGCACATTTTCCTAGGAGGTGGGTAAAACCCGGTGAAAAGTTCAATAAATTTTATATATATCTAAATTTATTATAAAATGAATCTAATGAATTACATTGAACTTATATAGGTATTATGTATCAATTTTGACCTAAAATAAATTTAAATAAAATAAATAATTATTTAAATAAAAATTCGGTTTTTAAATAGTAACCCGGTGTTTTCACTATTCATCAAAAATTGAAAGTTTTCAGAAAAATACCAAAAATTCTCCCTAGGCTAATTTCGATATTCCAAATCCAAAAATGAAGTCCATTTTGAAAGAAAAAATTTATAAAATTTTAAAAAGTGGGTATTACTATTCATAACGGCTAGTTTATATAACATATCGTTGTTTAGTGAAACTCGTTATTGCGTACAACACACGCTATCCTGGAAGGTCGCGATTGCGTGTAATACAAGAAAAGTCAGAGATATGTGTAGTGCAAGCTCCTTTTGGTGTAGCATACAACACAAAACATCAATAAAATTAAAAAGAATATTTTTCATAAAATCTCGGGGTGTTACATTTCCCAAACTCTAGAGGCTACCAACTTGCTGCGAGGGCCTAGGGTTTGTCCATGGGGATATTATGACAGTATTACCATAGTGTATTATAATGGATCAATAATATAGTTGGAAAATTTCAAAACATATATATCAATATATTTCATACAATAAGTAGTAAGGAATTAATGATAGAAAAACTGTATATAACATTCAAATATTGACAATGATATGCCATGTATCGCATGAGACGGAAAACATTGATACAAGGTAGCTGGAATTATATGATATTCAAAATTAGTAAAAATTAACTAATAACAATCCAAGAATCCTAAGATCCTACTCAAGAATCTTCTACCCAGATCCATCTTAATAAAGCATGTAACCATGTTTCCAAAGTAGTATGATTCCCCTTTTCAACCTCTATATACAAGTAATCAACCAGGGTACTAATCGTGGCCTAGATAGGGTGTGAGGTAAATATCAAAAGGCGACCACTAATGGTGGATATACTATTAATTCTCTCTATTATAAATTGAAATATTATTAAAGCTTTCATATATAAAATTAAACTAATATAGTAATGTAAATACCCTATTACCTTCTTTATCCTCAGTTGGTCTCTAAACATGTAACCATATTATTAATTAATCACGTTCTAATATAAATATGTAATTCATGCAAAGCATAACCAGATATGTCATCCTGAAATAATAACAATAAAATATCCAATATATAATAATAAATCCATTATGATAAAAATAATGAAGAGGTTCCAAGGTACTAACCAAGGCAACCTTGACCTCAAAGTTCATGCCAACTCAGGTAGTAATCTGTAGCCTAATTAAAGGGTAAGAGTGTAATACAAGGAGAATCGTCGAAGGTATTCCATAATAATAATCTATCCAAGATCTAGGAAATCGTCCAATGTAAAATGGGATATGTAGTGACTTGGAGAAAGGGTTTACCAAATGTTATCTTTCCCATATAAGTAACAATAGGTTTATAGTGTGTATCAAATGAATCATTTAATAAAAATGAATTACGGATCATATGATGTCATGTCGAACATCCACTGATATATGAGGATTGAGTTAGCAGTAGGGTCTCACCCTTGGAAACTGGAATCCTTGAATCAGAATGACATCCTTGAGTGCTCAAGGCATTCTCTCAGGAACTAAAAATATAACTTGAGTCTGACCACTCCAACAATAATGTCAAGGTTCGTATATAAGGAGCCTTATAATTGTATAATTTATAAATTAAGGACATGTAATATTCATTCCATTAAATAAGAGAAGTGGTTCATTCCATGACATTAATTAATATGACATTGTTAAGGGAATGGGACCATTTCAAAATTCAGAAATTCTATAATCATTTAATATGGTTCACTATACTACTTTCCAATAGACATGGTAAGGGGTGCTACAGATGTCTAACCAAGATGTAATGCCCCGACCCCAGAAGCCTAGAGCTGGTGCATTATTTTAATACATAAGAATGATTACAAGGAAGAAAATCCTGATGGACTAAGTACTTTAGTAGTTTCATAAAACCACATACATTTATAAGTTCAACATTACTACTTGAATGGAAAAAACAACATAAATGTTTTATTGAGAGAATCCAAAACTCTATATTTATCCATTTAGGTCATTCATAATAAACTTCTCCATATACTAATAAAATGAGTCCTAATAAAGAGGTGAGATCAAACAGTTATTAAAGGTATGATATATAATAGTAGATATCATAACATAAACATTAGGTATGTTGAATAACTAAAAACATATGACGTTAACCAAAATATGAACACATTATGGGAGGAATAAGAGCTGAATAAATAATTTTATAATCATGGGTATTCTACTAGTCAAATGTCCACATGAACCATAAATAATATTTTCATAATGAGGGAAATAATAATGAGGGACTTCATAACCATACCATCAAGGCCACATTCCATGACCATAAATAATCATTTTTCCAATGCCATATGCCAAGACCACAGTTTCTCTCCTAAGATATACTGGTGCAATGAGGGGTTATAGCGGCCCCCACCCGACACTTACTATGTAAATTGAACTCCTCTTATGAATGGAGATAAACATAAACTACATACACATTCGTATTAAAACTAACACATGAAATTTAAAGAACTTTTCCCAATCATTGACCATAAATTCCAACTCTTCCGAGTAATATATTGAATGGTTTCAAGATAGAACATAAAAAGTCCAACTAATAATAAACCATTAAATAAAACATGGTGATGGTATCCAATGGGTTAAACCTCAATGATGTAAAAGAATAACCAAATAATGTTTCTATTGTTGAGGATTCTTTTAAATGAGACCATTGAAAATTTATTAAGGAAATAACCCTTTAAACTTTCCATGGTGTCCCATACCACCATGAAACATTCCAATCATAATCCCTTATAATATCATGAGAATAAAGATACTATTGATATGATATACCAAAGGGTGGTATATATACCACATGTAATAAGTAATTTGTTAACATGGAATATATCTCATAAAAGAAATAGTGAGTTGTGAAAAATCCTTTTTTTACTTTGGAAAAAAGAGTTATTTTGGAAAATCCCTTGTATTTTCCATGAAATCTGATTATAAACTTGTATATCCATGAAAATAAAATGTAATGGAATTGAAATTATATTTAATGATTAAATAATATATTATTGAGGTGAAATAATTTAAAAATATTATTTAATGATTCTTTAGAAATAAAACATTTTAGTGTAGTTTAAGGAAAATATTAATGGATTTTAAAGCCCAAAGGCACATTTTCCTTCGTAAATCCAGAAGTGAACCAATATATATTTCTCATGTTAAAATTTTTGATTTTATAAAAATAATTATTGTATAAAACAGATTATAAAAATAATTATTGTAATCAATTGTATCGTATTCCCAAAAATTAATAGTTGTAAAATGGTACATTTAATATCATGAAAATAAAGACATTATTGATATGAAACATCAATGGTCAGTATATATACACCATACACAAGTAATTTTAGTGATTATCGAATATCTCACAAAAATTGATGTGAGATGAAGAAACACTTACCTTATGACCGAATGTGTTCCACTCTTGGACTTATGGTCCTGAAGTATGTAATTAGACATATTAGTAACTTATTTAATAACCTATTATAAATTTATTTAGTTTATCATAATTATTTTTAGTTCATTTAAGCCCTTAATTGAGAATTTATTGTATTGAATTTCATTGTTCTGGAGTGTTTGTTTTTATAATTTCATAATCAATTCACTTGTTCTTAAGTATTTGAGTTCATGTGAAATGGATTTAAATTTCCACAATTGAAATTACATATGATTTATGAACATATAAACGTTTTAATGTTCATTTATATCATTTTCTATCATGAAAATAGGATGAATCATTAGATGAAATATTTATGACACTCACATAGATTATTTAAGCGGAATTTTGATTATTAGGAATTAGTTTGGTCATATGATTTAATAATATGTACGTATACTGGTTCTTGAATATTAATATGGTTATAATACATATATTATAATCTATTAAAACCATCAAAATGTTTTCATGACCAGTAATTTAGGAGAAGTTTATGAACGTAACTTCGTCATCTAAGAATGTTTTAAATTGGAACCTCACAGACGTGGATTTCATTTATAAAACAGGAGAGAGTGTGTAAGGATATTGATGATGTTTATTCCATTAATTTGATATAATTATAGTATATATATGATACTGAATCTATCATGGTCATTTGGATAGAGTATTTTAGTAGAGGATAACAAAATAAGATAATTTGAAATGAAACGAAATAAAGAAGAAAGGTGCTTTACCTCTAGAAATAACCTCTTTGAGAACCTCTTTAAGGGAAGGGATTTTAGTCTTTTGGAAATACCAGGAGCTTCTTGGATGTGGGGAGTGACTAGGAAAGGATATTTGGTCTGAAATTTATGGAGGTTCAAGGCTTATAGTAGTGAAGAGAATAAGAACTGAGGGGGGTTTTATAGTGGAGGAGAGGAGTAAATTTTGAATATATTATTCATTATTTTATTATTTCCTTCAAGTCAACCAAAAATGTTATTTCATGTTACCACTAATAGTAATAGGTGCATGTGAGTTTGAACCAAGTGGACTTAAATCACTTATGATTTTATAAATACTATATTTAACTAATAATTTGTATATACGGTATTTTACCATATTTGACTATTCATAAAAAATTCGAGTATTTCAGAAAAATACAGAAAATTCACCGTAAATATTTTTTGATCATTAAAATCCAAAAATGATGTTAATTTTTCAAAAATAATTTTTTAAATATGATTAATTTTATATTTAATTAAAATAGTAATTTATTTTAAATAATAGTTTTAAAACATTTATATACTTATTCCAAAACATTGGAATATTGAACTTCCACTGGAATATTATTTATATACCACTATAGGTAAGGTTACTATTCATTATGGTATATCACTATTCATAAGGGTGTGTTAATATTCATAAGTGTAGGTTACTAATTACCAAAAATTATGTTTTTCTTATCAGACTCCAAATAACTTACTTATCGCAACTGTGTATGTCATATTTTTGAAATTATAAACATAGTGGTAGAAAAATTATGTTTACTTAGGTTGGTTAAAACTAAATGGTGTTTTGTAGAGACTCAGTGTTTCATTCATTCTAAATTAAATCTATTGGTAAATTCTTGGGGTGTTGCATTATCCCCTCCTTAGAAAAATTTCTTCCTTGAAATTTAAAATTGAACTTCAGAAGTTAATAGTTGTTACATAAAAATTATTTTTCGGTAAACCCAAAACAAGAATATTGTGAAAATATCCTATTAGTAAGAGGAAAGGAAAATGCATCAGTTACTAACAACAACCCATTATATTTCAACAACAATTTCATTGAAGAATAATCAAACCATCATGCAGTGACATTAAACTCTAAAACCTTATACAATGAGAACCTTATATCATTTCGTAAATGGTTAAAAATTCAAAAATATAATGACTCAAAAAACTATAATGAAGGTGTAGAAACTTACAAGATGAACTTATCATTAACCTTTAACCAATAAGATGAAAATCTAAAATTCCCATTCAAAACATGTGAATAACTTCATCATGTATCCTCTTTAAATATGTTAATAAATTGAATTACCATGAAAATTAGATTAGAAACATGTATTTTTCTGTATTCATTAAGTTACATAAATGTTATTTCATATATTAGATAAATCCAAAAGTGTTGTAAACTCCATAGATGATAGAATATACCACTTATAGACATGTCAATAATGAGTTCCAAGTTAGTAAGTACTTATCCAAATCAATAATTTCGTCATCATTATCTCATCATCAGATATATGTCAAGGGTTTTGTTTCCCTCTATCATGTTTTTTCATAAATGTTTTACCTTTCTACTGAATCAATTTTCCTTATTACCATTCATCGTACAACCACAAATACTCAATGAAAAAGTACTTCAGTACAATCCTTATATATCTCAAAATTTTTATAACCATAACATTACTGAAAAAATATTCAAATAAAATGATTCTTGACAAGGTAAAAAATCATTATACTTCATCTACGATAGCATAATAACTTGATAATTATCTGAATTCATCATTTTTGGTATATTCTTTTAATTCGTGGGACATTTCTTCGTATAGTGTCACATCTCCTTGCAGTTGAAGCATTGAATATAGGAAAATTATTTCTTTGTCATGAAATTATGATCATGGTGGCGTTTTTCTCCACACTTGTAGAAAACTCATTTTCCATTCAAGCATATACCAAGGTGATTCCTTCCAGAATTATTACATGTTGGAAAATAAATCTTTCCCTTATTTTCATTATCCTTTTTTTTCTTACCATACTCTTATTCTTTTTCTTCCCATTAATTCCATAGGACTCAGAGATGTCCTTACATACCTTGTCAACACAGGATACTATTTTCTCATATGATGAGGATATTTGAGAGACAACCTTCCTTTGAAATGATGGCATACGACCATTAGAGACACAATCATTCTTATTTTTGTCATCATGTGCATTGTTTATGTTCTAATTCCTTCTACTAAGAATTATATATAATCAAATCCATATTATATATTAGCTAATAAGATTATGAACACTCTTTATCTATAAAAATGGTATGACACATAACATAAAATTATCCATCATTCCTAAATCCATATACTTTGGTTACTTTGGAGACCAAATCGTTCCTAAATTCTTGTAATGAAAATTTGAATTACCTTAAGCATATCCCCTGGGAGTGTC
Source organism: Viscum album (assembly GCA_963277665.1). Lineage (NCBI taxonomy): Eukaryota > Viridiplantae > Streptophyta > Magnoliopsida > Santalales > Viscaceae > Viscum > Viscum album. The sequence continues at coordinate 809,441,241 of OY728158.1, read as the reverse complement.
AATACTAATAGTGCACCAAGGCCTATTTTTGTGTACTAAGACACCCCGAGTCAACCCCAAAACTCTTTATTGGAGTTTTCACTCCTAGGTATGTCACAACCCGTCCTCGGGGCCCGTGCCGTGACTACCCCAAGCCCGCCTTCCATAGGCCAGGGGCTGGCGACTAGCACCAAGGCGTAAAATCCCAGTAAACAGGGAAGGCATTGCCTTTATAAGTAACAACCACACAGAGTCAGCAAGCGGAAAGTAAAGTGCAGAAAAGTAAAGGGGGCCGGAAATACAAGCCCAACTGTAAAGTACAACTGAAAAGTAAAGTACAGCAACTGAAGAAAAGACGGCGGCCTCGTGTCGTCCACTGGCAATCCCACCTGAAGGGTGGGTACAGATAGCCTCCAAGCTCCTCGGGTCCCACGTCCGCTCCGAGCACGTCCCGCCCAGTGGTCCACCTCCAGGTACCGTCCTGCTCCACGCCCCAACCGTGATCAGTGCTGTCCGTCGTCTGCAACCAACACAACAAGGTGCGGGCATAGCCCGTGCAGGGGTGAGTACAACTACTCAGTAAGGACCCCGAGACCCCCGAAGGTCTCCCGAAATCCACAAAGGATATAGGACAAAATAAAGATGCAATCACGAAGTAACATCTGACTTGACTTAGGTATATGCCCATACATATACCTAAGTCCCCAATTCCAGCTCTGCTCACGAACTCAAGAACAACTCAATCCACAAAGGAAAGCAAGACTCAAATCCACAAGGAGAGTAAACAGTAAATCCACATAGGATAGTTCAACACAATCCACAAAGGAGAGTAAACAGTAAATCCACATAGGATAGTTCAACACAATCCACAAAGGAGAGTAACATAAGATTCAGCTCAACCAGGTATACTTTTTCAGATGACATCAAAGACGATCACTGATCCGTCTAAGTCGTCGGACCCACGAAGGATCGATAGGTACTAACCCCCGCAAAAGACCCACACAGGATCGGGCTCACACAGAACCTGTAGGCAGTGGCTCACACAGAACCGGTAGGCAGTGGCTCACACAGAACCGGTAGTAGGACCCACACAGGATCGGGCACTGATCCGCGTAGGATCGCTGAGTGCAGTAGTCGACGCAGTCCACTGAGGTCCCTGCACAGTCGTCGCTGTAGTCCACGAAGGATCTCTGCTCTGCCGTCGTCGCAGTCCACGGAGGATCTCTGCTCTTCCGTCGTCGCAGTCCACGGAGGATCTCTGCTCTGCCGTCGTCGCAGTCCACGGAGGATCTCTGCTCTGCCGTCGAGGTCACAGCCAGCGCTAGGGTTCCCGCACGTAGCGAGCTCGTTTAGGAGGGTCCGCTCCACGAGCCGAGGGGCTGATACATCAACTGACACGTAGTCCGAAGTTGATGTATCCAAAAGTTCCGTATCGACAACAGGATCTCAACGCAACAGACGGCGCGTCAATCGGACGCCCGGTCTGAGAGTTATTGGCATTTTCGTCCCAGGGGCCCGGTTGGTTTTTAGGGCAAAACCAACCCGACCGTACTCCGCCTGTATCCGATCCTCGGGTGGAGTATGCCAAAAGTTCCGTCTCACTTAGAGGAAACTACCACAGCTGACGGTACGTCGTTCGGACGTCCGTAGCTCAAGTTATGAGCGTTTCTGCTCCGAGGGCCCGGTTGGTTTCGTGTACGAACCAACCCGGCCGAACCCAAAGTCTTCCGAAACCTTGAGTATAGTATACCGAAACGACCGTCTCGATCCAAGGATCGCGTAGTCGCTGACGGTTCGTCAATCGGAGGTCCCAGGCCCAAGATATGGGCGAAAGACCGAAGAGGGCCCGGAACGGGGGTACTGGGCCCGGGGCGACCCGGCCCGAACCCCCCCTGGGGTCGGCCGAACCGGGTCGGCCCGAACCGGGCCGACCCGAACAGGCCCGAACCGGCTCGGCCGGGTCCGGTCCGGCCTGGGCGCGGCCCGGCCGACCGGACCGGCCGGCTCGGCCTCGGCCGAGCGGCCGAGGGAGCCGCCGCCGCCGCGGGTTGAACCCGCGGCTTGAGGGAACCGCGGCCCCGCGGGGGGCCGCCTGTCACGCGGACGCGGCCGGGCCGCCGCGTCCATCCCGGTTCCGCGCGGCCGCGGAACCGGCCGCCGTTGCCGCCGCGGCTTCAGCCGCGGCGGGCTTCCTCCACGGCGGCGCGCCGGGCGCCGCCGCCTTCCGCGGGCCGCCGGAGATGCTCCGGTGGCCCGATTTGCCTCCCGTCTGCGCCGTTGCCCCTCCCGGATGCCGACCTTCACTGCGGGATCGACGGATCGCCCCTGCCGCGCGGTTCGTCGCCGTCTACCATATCCGCACAACAAAATAGATCGGCGGAGGGTTGCCGGGTCTTGTTCGTTAGACCCGCACCCTCCGCGTTAGCCATAAACATCACCGGGAGGGAAAATCAACAACAATTTTAATTAAATTAAAATTGTCGGAGATTATGTTCTTTACTTAAAAATAATAAACACGGGGAAAAAGAAATATAATAATCCAATCAACCCTTACCTTGTCGTCGTCGTCAGACGAGAGGTCGTCGCGGAATTGCTCGTCGCGGAGGAAGGAGATCGTCGCGTCGTCGCGGTATCCGGCGTCGCGTCGCCAATCTCCGGATCAAGATCAAACGGATTTAATTAATTTAAATCCGCTGATATCGAATTATAAAAAGGAGAGAATTAGAAGATTCGATTCTCACCTTTGTTGTCGAACGAGGATCGGCCGCGGAAGAAAGACGTCGCCGAAGAACGTCGCGGGTAGGGCTCGTCGACGTCGCAGATCACGGCGTGCGTCGTCGAATTCCGGTCGCCGGCGTTCTTCGCGTTCTTCGCGTTCTTCGCGTTCTTCGCGTTCTTCGCGTTCTTCGCGTGGAGATGAAGGAACGAAGATTCTCTCAAATCCTTTCCAAGGATTTTTAGGTTGGTCTTATTTTATAAACATGCCAACACACGAAACCGGTTAAGAAACGATCCATCAATTCGAAAGAAACGACCCATTTAATTCACGAAAGAAACAGCCCATTTAATTCACGAAATAAACCGCCCAATTAAATGGTCTGTTAAGAATTAAAGAAAACGCGTCGGTTGACTTTTCAGTTACTTTGACGGGTTTTCGCGGGTGCGTTACTTAGCGAAAGAAACGGCGGGGCTCGTGCGGGTCCCACCGCACAAATATCCTACCAAGGGGTAGGATATTTCTGGATAGCATCCTATCCAGTTCAACTCAGTTCAAGCCGTCCTTAAGTGACTTCAAGTGGCTTCCAAGCAGCTTAAGTGAAATAAAATAAAGTTGTCGCACAAACTTTATTTTATTTCTGACTTAAAGCCGCAAAATTTAAAAACCACGTCTGAGCAAACGCAGCTCCGGATGAGGCGTTTCTAAGCAAATACCGGCGCTGCGATTTCATCGGTGCCCTCAGAATTTGATTCCGGGCACCGGTTCAAAAGATAGAAAAACCCGCTCGTCCGTTCACTGAACGTACCCGAGCCAAACTTCGGAAAATGATTCCGGGCACACCGGGCCTCGGAATCAGGTTCCGTCTGAAGCTGCGCTCTTGTAAAATTCCAAAGAAAATTAAGAAAAAAATTTCCTTGAAATTTGCGGGTCTTTACATTACTCCCACCTCAGGGCTTTACGTCCCCGTAAAGATACATCAAAAACTAGGGGAACAAATGGGGGTACTGAGCACGCATCTGAGCCTCCCGCTCCCAAGTGCTCTCCTGGAGGTTCCCGTGCTGCCATCTGATGCGCACAAGAGGAATCGACCGCCCACGTAGGACCCGCTCCTGTCGATCCTCGATCTCCACTGGGACCTCCGCAAAAGTCGCCCCATCGTCCACGTCCAGCTCCCCAAAGTCGATGATGTGCGTCGAGTCGTGCACGTATCTCCTCAGCTGAGACACGTGGAAGACGTCGTGCACCCGGTGCAACTGAGGTGGTAGAGCCAGGCGATAAGCCACCTCTCCTATCCTGCTGAGGACCTGGAAAGGCCCGATGAAGCGTGGAGACAACTTGCCGCCTCGGCCAAATCTCCGTAAACCACGTCGAGGTGAGACACGCAAAAAGACGTGGTCGCCATCCTCGAACTCTAGTGGCCTCCGCCTCCTGTCAGCATATGACTTCTGCCGGCTCTGAGCTGTCCTCATCCTCTCCTGGATGATCTGGACCTTCTCTGTCGTGGCTCGGACCATCTCTGGTCCCACGAGTGCTGACTCCCCAGGGTCTATCCAGCATAACGGTGATCTGCAGGGTCTGCCGTACAACGCCTCGTAAGGTGCCATCCCGATGGTGGAGTGGTAGCTGTTGTTGTACGCGAACTCCACCAAGGGTAGGTGGTCCTCCCAGCTGCGACCAAAGTCGAGAACACATGCACGGAGCATGTCCTCAAGTGTCTGTATGGTCCTCTCCGTCTGACCATCCGTCTGAGGGTGGAAGGCTGTGCTCAGATGGAGCCGCGTCCCGAACGCCTCATGCAACCCCTTCCAGAGCCGGGAAGTGAAACGAGCATCTCGATCAGAGACGATAGATGATGGCACACCGTGAAGCCGTACGATCTCCTGGACGTAAAGACGTCCCAAGCTCTCCACTGAGCCCTGCTCTCTGATCGGTAAGAAGTGTGCCGACTTGGTGAGTCGGTCGACAATCACCCAAATGGAGTCGTGACCTCTGGAAGTGCGTGGAAGTCCAGTCACGAAGTCCATAGATATGCTATCCCACTTCCACTTCGGGACCTCCAAGGGCTGTACCAAGCCTGCTGGTACCTGATGCTCTGCCTTCACCTGCTGGCAGGTGAGGCATCGTGAAACGAACTCTGCCACAGCTTTCTTCATGCCCGGCCACCAGTGCTGTCGTCTGAGATCCTGGTACATCTTCGCCACTCCGGGATGTACCGCCAAGGGAGAAGTGTGAAACTCTCTCAGCACCTCCTCTCGTAGAGCGACTGGTACGAAGGTACACCCTCTGAAAAGGATGTCGTGCTCTGCTCCAAGGGAGAAGCCATCAGGCGCCTGACCTGAGGATATCAGTGCACGCCGGGTCTCACAGTCGGCGTCCTCACGCTGAGCCTCTCTGACTCGCTGTAGAAGTGGAGGAGAGACTGTGAGAGACTGAAGAAAGGCTGCTCCGTCTCTATCCACGAAGGATATCTGCAAGGAGGCTAGCTGCTCCGTCGCCTCCTCAAGTAGCTGAATGCCCGTCCTCCTGCTGAGGGCATCGGCTACCACGTTCCTCTTCCCAGGAGTATAGACTATCTCAAAGTCATAGTCCTGGAGGAACTCAAGCCATCTCCGCTGTCTCAGGTTCAGGTCCTTCTGAGAGAAGATATACCTGAGACTCTGGTGGTCAGAAAAGACTGTGAAGCGCTCGCCCATCAGATAGTGCCGCCAAGTCTTCAGAGCGAAGACCACTGCTGCTAACTCCTGGTCATGAGTGGCGTAGTTCTACTCATGCGGCCTCAACTGATGTGATCCGTAGGCGATCACGGCCCGCTCCTGCATCAGGACGCACCCGAGTCCAGTCCCTGATGCATCGCAGTAAACTACGTACCCAACTCCCTCCTCAGGCAACCTCAAGATAGGTGCGCTGGTCAATCTCTGTCTCAGCTCCTGGAAGCTCTGCTGACATCTGTCTGACCACACGAAGGGTTTCCCCTTCTTTGTCAAAGCTGAGAGTGGTTCCGCAACTCTGGAGAAGTCTGACACGAATCTCCGATAGTATCCGGCTAAGCCCAAGAAGCTCCGCACCTCTGTCACGCTCCTGGGTGGCTCCCAAGCTAGCACTGCCTCGATCTTCGCGGGATCCACTGCAACTCCCGCCTCAGAGATGATGTGCCCCAAGAAATGGACCTCACGTAACCAGAACTGGCATTTTGAGAGCTTGCCATAAAGCTGGTGCTCTCGGAGTGTGTCTAGCACAACTCGCAGGTGGTAGGCATGATCCTCCTCAGTCGTCGAGTATACCAAAATGTCGTCAATGAAGACAACGACAAATCGGTCGAGGTATGGCTGGAAGATCCTGTTCATGAGGCTCATGAACACTGCTGGAGCATTGGTTACGCCGAACGGCATAACCAAGAACTCATGATGGCCATACCGACACCTGAAGGCCGTCTTCTGCACGTCCTCGTCTCGAACTCTGAGCTGATGATAGCCTGACCGGAGGTCTATCTTCGAGAACCACCGCGCTCCCTTGAGCTGATCGAAGAGGTCATCAATCCGTGGCAGCGGATACTTGTTCCTCACTGTCACCTGGTTCAGGCGACGATAGTCGACACATAGTCGCAAGCTCCCGTCCGCCTTCTTGGCGAAAAAAATCGGGGAAGCCCAGGGTGAAACACTGGGTCGGATAAACCCCTTGCTCTGCAAGTCCTCCAACTGTACCCGCAGCTCTCGAAGCTCGGCGGGGGCCATCCGATATGCTGGAGTAGATATCGGGGCTGTCCCGGGGTACAAGTCGATGTAAAAGTCTACCTCTCTACGAGGAGGTAGCCCTGGAACGTCGTCAGGAAAGACGTCCACGTACTGGTCCACCACTGCAGGAAAAGCCGGACTCCGCACGTCCACTGCTCCTAGGATGAGGCTAGCCAACTGATGAGAGATAGGCTGCACTCTCCTCCGCGGAAGTCCATCCTGTGCTGCAAAGGTTCCCTTCTCGCCGGTGAAGGTAAACCTGCTCCCGTCGGTACGAACACATCGCACCTTGCGCCTAAAACAGTCGATCTGGGCATGAACCGTGGATAGCCAATCCATGCCCAAGATGACGTCGTAAGGCCTCGACGCCGCTACAAGGAGATCCCAGCCGAAGCTCTCGCCTCCTAGAGTAAGCTCACACTGCCGGCACCAGTGCGTAATCGTCGAGTCTGCTCCCGTAGGAGTCTCTAGCCGTAAGGATCGAGCCAACGGCTCAGTCGGAATCTCCGAGCTCCGAACAAGGGCAGAGGCTATGAAAGAGTGACTCGCTCCTGTGTCTATAAGTACTGCAGCAAGGGTGGAATAGACACAGATCGTACCTCGAATCATCTCTGGCAAGTCGGGGTCGTAGGCCTCCACTGCCTGGAGCTGGGCCTGTCCCTGCCCGCCAGCTCCCTGTGGTCGAGGTGGCCCTCCTGGTGGTGGGGGGGGGGGGGGGGGGGGTAGAGCCTGGAAGCGTCGCCCACCACCCGCTGCTCGGCCAGCTCCTCTGCCTCGTCCGCCTCCCCCCTGCGGACCGCCACGGTCGACCCTCTGCCTCTGCCTGGGTGGCCCCTCCACCGTCTGCTGCTCCTCTGATCGGCGAGTCGGGCAGTCATGAGCCATGTGACCCTGCCCGCCGCAAGAGTAGCACAACCTGCCTCTCGAAAGGCTGGCACTCCGCTGTGTGCCTCGTACTGCTGAGCCGGTGTCCTGAGGCCGTCTGCGTGGGGGTCTGGTCTGCCTGGACCCGTGAGTCATCCGTCGGCTACCTGCTGCCGAAGACTCAGGTACCTACCGCCCTGCGCTAGGTCTCGCCGCTGAAGAAGGCTCTGCCAGGAAGCTCTCGATCAGGAGGGCTCGCTCCAGCACTCCTGCCTGGGTCGGAATGCTGAGAGAGATCAGCGACGCCCGAATCTCCTGTCGCAAGCCCTGCTCGAAGGTCCGGGCCCGGAAGAAGGGGTCCCGTACCATGTCGGTCGAGTAGCGAGATAGGTCCGTGAACCTCGCCGCGTACTGAGCGACCGTCATGCTGCCCTGGCGCAGCTGGAGAAGCTCCTGGATGCGCACCGCTCGGAGGGTGGCCGGGACGAACTCAGAGCGGAAGAGGCTCTCGAAGTCCGCCCAGAGCAAGGATGCCTCCTCGTGAACCTGGAGCATCAGGCTCCACCATCGTCCTGCCGCCGCCTGCAGGAGGCTCGCTGCGAGAATCACCATGAGATCCGCTGGTGTCCTCACTAGCCTGAAGATCCGTACCACCGCCTCTAGCCAGTCCTTGGCGGCCTGGGGGTCCGCCTCACCGCGAAACCTGGGCGGTCGCTGGCTCTGAAACTCATGCAGTGCCCTGAGGCGACGTGCATCGTCAGCGTCTGGTACTGGTAGCATCGGTGGCTCGGCGGGTAAAGCTACCGCCGGTGCCACAGCTGGCAAAGGGCCCTGCACCAAGGCCTCGTCGCTCGGTGGGCTGCCGTCGCGCCCTACACTCGGAACCCTAGCTGGCAGTCGTCGCGGGGCCATCCTGAAAAGGAGAACAAGAGCACCACAGTCAGAACAGTATACCTGGTGAGCTGGCACAAGTAATCACAAGGAAAACTTGAGACTTTCATAAAGCAGATCAGTATACCCGGTGAGCTGACACAAGCAATCACAATGAAAACTTGAAACATACACGCAATCAATGTTTTCATGCATTAAGTCGGAAATCAGGAGTCAGGGTCCTGGTGTACGGATACGTCGGCCGCCGCACCAACACTGGTCTCCCTGAACTGATAACCACACTCAATACACTAAACACTATTGCTTCATATAGAAAGAAAGGACGATCAGAGTTTGCGGTATAACCGACCAGCTCTGATACCAATTTGTCACGACCCGTCCTCGGGGCCCGTGCCGTGACTACCCCAAGCCCGCCTTCCATAGGCCAGGGGCTGGCGACTAGCACCAAGGCGTAAAATCCCAGTAAACAGGGAAGGCATTGCCTTTATAAGTAACAACCACACAGAGTCAGCAAGCGGAAAGTAAAGTGAAAAAGTAAAGGGGGCCGGAAATACAAGCCCAACTGTAAAGTACAACTGAAAAGTAAAGTACAGCAACTGAAGAAAAGACGGCGGCCTCGTGTCGTCCACTGGCAATCCCACCTGAAGGGTGGGTACAGATAGCCTCCAAGCTCCTCGGGTCCCACGTCCGCTCCGAGCACGTCCCGCCCAGTGGTCCACCTCCAGGTACCGTCCTGCTCCACGCCCCAACCGTGATCAGTGCTGTCCGTCGTCTGCAACCAACACAACAAGGTGCGGGCATAGCCCGTGCAGGGGTGAGTACAACTACTCAGTAAGGACCCCGAGACCCACGAAGGTCTCCCGAAATCCACAAAGGATATAGCACAAAATAAAGATGCAATCACGAAGTAACATCTGACTTGACTTAGGTATATGCCCATACATATACCTAAGTCCCCAATTCCAGCTCTGCTCACGAACTCAAGAACAACTCAATCCACAAAGGAAAGCAAGACTCAAATCCACAAGGAGAGTAAACAGTAAATCCACATAGGATAGTTCAACACAATCCACAAAGGAGAGTAAACAGTAAATCCACATAGGATAGTTCAACACAATCCACAAAGGAGAGTAACATAAGATTCAGCTCAACCAGGTATACTTTTTCAGATGACGTCAAAGACGATCACTGATCCGTCTAAGTCGTCGGACCCACGAAGGATCGATAGGTACTAACCCCCGCAAAAGACCCACACAGGATCGGGCTCACACAGAACCTGTAGGCAGTGGCTCACACAGAACCGGTAGGCAGTGGCTCACACAGAACCGGTAGTAGGACCCACACAGGATCGGGCACTGATCCGCGTAGGATCGCTGAGTGCAGTAGTCGACGCAGTCCACTGAGGTCCCTGCACAGTCGTCGCTGCAGTCCACGAAGGATCTCCGCTCTGCCGTCGTCGCAGTCCACGGAGGATCTCTGCTCTTCCGTCGTCGCAGTCCACGGAGGATCTCTGCTCTGCCGTCGTCGCAGTCCACGGAGGATCTCTGCTCTGCCGTCGAGGTCACAGCCAGCGCTAGGGTTCCCGCACGTAGCGAGCTCGTTTAGGAGGGTCCGCTCCACGAGGCGAGGGGCTGATACATCAACTGACACGTAGTCCGAAGTTGATGTATCCAAAAGTTCCGTATCGACAACAGGATCTCAACGCAACAGACGGCGCGTCAATCGGACGCCCGGTCTGAGAGTTATTGGCATTTTCGTCCCAGGGGCCCGGTTGGTTTTTAGGGCAAAACCAACCCGACCGTACTCCGCCTGTATCCGATCCTCGGGCGGAGTATGCCAAAAGTTCCGTCTCACTTAGAGGAAACTACCACAGCTGATGGTACGTCATTCGGACGTCCGTAGCTCAAGTTATGAGCGTTTCTGCTCCGAGGGCCCGGTTGGTTTCGTGTACGAACCAACCCAGCCGAACCCAAAGTCTTCCGAAACCTTGAGTATAGTATACCGAAACGACCGTCTCGATCCAAGGATCGCGTAGTCGCTGACGGTTCGTCAATCGGAGGTCCCAGGCCCAAGATATGGGCGAAAGACCGAAGAGGGCCCGGAACGGGGGTACTGGGCCCGGGGCGACCCGGCCCGAACCCCCCCTGGGGTCGGCCGAACCGGGTCGGCCCGAACCGGGCCGACCCGAACAGGCCCGAACCGGCTCGGCCGGGTCCGGTCCGGCCTGGGCGCGGCCCGGCCGACCGGACCGGCCGGCTCGGCCTCGGCCGAGCGGCCGAGGGAGCCGCCGCCGCCGCGGGTTGAACCCGCGGCTTGAGGGAACCACGGCCCCGCGGGGGGCCGCCTGTCACGCGGACGCGGCCGGGCCGCCGCGTCCGTCCCGGTTCCGCGCGGCCGCGGAACCGGCCGCCGTTGCCGCCGCGGCTTCAGCCGCGGCGGGCTTCCTCCACGGCGGCGCGCCGGGCGCCGCCGCCACCGGTCGCCGGCGCCGCCGCGCCGGCGACCCGCGCCGCCGCCGCCTTCCGCGGGCCGCCGGAGATGCTCCGGTGGCCCGATTTGCCTCCCGTCTGCGCCGTTGCCCCTCCCGGATGCCGACCTTCACTGCGGGATCGACGGATCGCCCCTGCCGCGCGGTTCGTCGCCGTCCGCCATATCCGCACAACAAAATAGATCGGCGGAGGGTTGCCGGGTCTTGTTCGTTAGACCCGCACCCTCCGCGTTAGCCATAAACATCACCGGGAGGGAAAATCAACAACAATTTTAATTAAATTAAAATTGTCGGAGATTATGTTCTTTACTTAAAAAGAATAAACACGGGGAAAAAGAAATATAATAATCCAATCAACCCTTACCTTGTCGTCGTCGTCGGACGAGAGGTCGTCGCGGAATTGCTCGTCGCGGAGGAAGGAGATCGTCGCGTCGTCGCGGTATCCGGCGTCGCGTCGCCAATCTCCGGATCAAGATCAAACGGATTTAATTAATTTAAATCCGCTGATATCGAATTATAAAAAGGAGAGAATTAGAAGATTCGATTCTCACCTTTGTTGTCGAACGAGGATCAGCCGCGGAAGAAAGACGTCGCCGAAGAACGTCGCGGGTAGGGCTCGTCGACGTCGCAGATCACGGCGTGCGTCGTCGAATTCCGGTCGCCGGCGTTCTTCGCGTTCTTCGCGTTCTTCGCGTTCTTCGCGTTCTTCGCGTTCTTCGCGTGGAGATGAAGGAACGAAGATTCTCTCAAATCCTTTCCAAGGATTTTTAGGTTGGTCTTATTTTATAAACATGCCAACACACGAAACCGGTTAAGAAACGATCCATCAATTCGAAAGAAACGACCCATTTAATTCACGAAAGAAACAGCCCATTTAATTCACGAAATAAACCGCCCAATTAAATGGTCTGTTAAGAATTAAAGAAAACGCGTCGGTTGACTTTTCAGTTACTTTGACGGGTTTTCGCGGGTGCGTTACTTAGCGAAAGAAACGGAGGGGCTCGTGCGGGTCCCACCGCACAAATATCCTACCAAGGGGTAGGATATTTCTGGATAGCATCCTATCCAGTTCAACTCAGTTCAAGCCGTCCTTAAGTGACTTCAAGTGGCTTCCAAGCAGCTTAAGTGAAATAAAATAAAGTTGTCGCACAAACTTTATTTTATTTCTGACTTAAAGCCGCAAAATTTAAAAACCACGTCTGAGCAAACGCAACTCCGGAAGAGGCGTTTCTAAGCAAATACCGGCGCTGCGATTTCATCGGTGCCCTCAGAATTTGATTCCGGGCACCGGTTCAAAAGATAGAAAAACCCGCTCGTCCGTTCACTGAACGTACCCGAGCCAAACTTCGGAAAATGATTCCGGGCACACCGGGCCTCAGAATCAGGTGCCGTCTGAAGCTGCGCTCTTGTAAAATTCCAAAGAAAATTAAGAAAAAAATTTCCTTGAAATTTGCGGGTCTTTACAAGGTACATCTGTTCTAGAGCCACCTCTACTTGTTTTTATCCCGAGGGGGAAGTATTTTATTGAAATATCCACATAATCTATTTCTTACCAAAATACCATGATGTTATTGTATGATTATCCTTGATGACTATATAAGGGATTTGTTCCCAAATCTATGTTTTCTAAATCTAGTTTCTAGGTTATCTTCCAAACTTCCTCTGATACCAACTGTAATGCCATGACCCCAGATGCCTAGAGCTAGTGCATTATTTTAATAATTTGGCAAAATTACAAGGAATAAAATCCCAAAGGTGGAGTTGTTTAGTAGTTTTGGAAAACCAGATACATTCATAGGTACAACATTAAAAAATTAATGAAAAAAATACATAAAAGTTTTATTGAAAACATCCACAAATATTTGTTTATCCATTAAGGTCATTCATAATAATCTTCTCAATGTCATTACAAAATGAAACACAAGAATGAGGTGAGCTCAAACACTCATTATGGGTAAGGAATACAATAGGACATATCATAACATTATCATTAGGGATGTTGAATAACTAAAATCATATGCCTTTAACAAAAACATAAACACATTATGGAAGGAATAACAGATGAATAAATAATGAAATTGTAGAGACCCGAAGCTTATCGTACATGGACATTAAATTACATTTGCGGAATACTTAGTACATAACAAAAACACACACACAAGGACCGTAATAGTTTAGTGTCTTTGGAAACTCGGACTATAATCTTCTAATCGTGGTGAAAGATCTTCAACATCTCCCATAAAGATCTTCCTTTTTTTACATAAAACCTTTCTTTATATCCTGGGGAAAAGAAAACATAAAAGGGTGAGCTCAAATGCTCAGTAAGGGTAAACAAAAGAAATATCAATCACATAATTTTCATAAGAACATAACATTTTTTGGAAATCTTAACCTGCAAAAGAGCTCATAATATCATAAAATGGGATAAATCATAGAATTGAAAATGAGATCCCCATAATCATAACATAAAACTTGAAACTTTGTGGCATGCACACATAATCATGGAAAATCATTTCTTGTTAGTCATGACTCATTGCCAAGACTATCTTAGTGGACAAAGTCCCTTTCTGAACTGAGTTCACTCCTCATTTCAGTCCTGTATCACTGAACCGAAATAACCTTCCGTTCCAGCCATGTCTATCTCATGAGATATAAAATCATTACCCAATGCATTGGAGGGAGATATAGGTCCCACCCATCTTATAATGAATCCTTTCTTATGTGTGCCACATAATCATAAAACATACATCATCGCATAACACATGTAACAAAAATGGGATTCTTGAAACATCATGACATCATAAATCAATTTATATAAGATAAAGGAATTCATAAACATAATTCCATCACAACATAGTCAAATCAATGTAAAAATACGGATATAAACATAACCCTTTATTATCTTAGATGGAAAATAATTTTGATAAAACACTTGAATTGAATTCTTGAGGAAAATATCCTTTCTACTTCAAAAACATTTTTCCTTTCATAACATTTCATACGACTTTAAAATAAAAGAAGTTGATTAAAAATAAACTTGAAAACTTTTAAAGGAAGCTTCTTGAAAATAATGTTTTAAAAATCCATTCATGCTGTATAAAAAAAACATTCTTCGTACTTTTGTCGGAAAAGTCAAAAAGTACCTCGTACGAAAAACGACAAAAGATTCCTTTCGTATCTTTTACTAAAAACTCACCGAAGGTTAAAAATGGATTTAAACAATTGTAGGTGGATGGAAATAATATAAAATATTGATGAAACATGGATGTGGATGATAAAATACACCCCAGTAAATACTTACGAATAAACAATCTCGGATAAAAATGAGATTGTGATATTTCCCTTACCTTATGTCCGACTTGCTTTGTAAGTGTCCAAACCTCCTGTATAATGATTTAAATCATGTTATTGACTTATTCCAGAATCATATTCATTGTTATGATATCATATATGGTTCACTTATGACATTATATTACCCGTTCTTTTGTAAATTCCATGTTAAAGAAGCGTTTTGGGTAAAATCGTTTCATTTATCTTAGGTGTTTCGACTTGTTGTTCTTGACATCACTATTACTTATATCATGATTTACTTACTTCCAGAATATAAAATATGATTTATATATCATATATATTCAGTATATATATATATATATAATAGGTAGATAAATAAAATGGAAAACACCGTTCATGGAGACGGTAGTCTGTACGTACGCATGAACGTTGTTTTCCTTTCCTTATTGTCTTGAAATGGAAGTAAGTAGATGACATACATATATATATACATAAATCCAGTAGCTTTATAATGTCATATATTTCATTATTATTTCTTATATATACTTTATAATCATTCTTAAATGGTTAACATGGAGAATGAATCTCATCGCGTCGTGGAGACGGTAGTCCGTACGTACGCACGAGCGATGATATCATTTCTATAAGTATTGAATTTAATTGGAGTGGATTATACAATATATCAGAATCAATATGATGTTGTAATAACTATGTATATTTATTCTTTACACCATTATACCCATCCATGTAAGGTGGTGGTGGAAAATAGATTACACCACGGCGTGGAGACGGTATTCCGTACGTACGCACGCGCGGTGATTTCTTTTTCCGTAGGATGGATAGATGGTGAAATAGGTTTGTTTCATACTTATAATAACATATCAGAATATGAGTGATACTGATGTTATTACTTCATAATGAAACAACCTAAGAAGAAAAAGTGGAAGAAGAAATAAAGATGAAAGAATTGGTAACGGTAATTACCTCTTCTTTGAAGTGCCTCTTTGAGACCTCCTCTTAGGGCACTAAAATTGGTCTTTGAGGAAGATCAGAACCTCTAGGATTATTCTAGGGAAGTGGAGAAGAGATTTTGGCAGGGTTTGGCCGAGCTTGAGTGCTCAAATTGGTGTGAGGAGGAGGGGGAGGAGGTGTCCTTTTATAGGGGAGGAGAGGGGCACCTTAGGAATATCTCAAAATATTATTTTATATTAAAGTCAAAATCGGTTTATAATGGTTCCAAAGGGTCTTATTTCGAAGCTACAGTGGGGATGGGTCGAAATCCTATCAACCAATAGGATTTAGACAAGTTTAGGGTATTATTTTATCCTTATCAATTAGATTTAACTCTAAGTTAAATAATTTAACTTTTACCTTGTCTTTTTGTTTTCTTTCACTATATGGTTAATAAACTTACTATAACATGACAAACGAACCCCAAATTGTATATTATTAATACATATATCCTTATCTAAGTCATTTAGCCGAACCTTAGATTTTTAGGAATAAAATAACAATTAATAATATAATATTTGATTTAAAAACTATTTTGTTTCAATTTTGACACTATTTGATATATGATTTTTGTGAAAGTCATAACAGAATTATATGTTCGAACCAAGTTGATTAAATCAACACTAATATATCATAGTAACCTATAAAATTAGTGGAATTCATAAAAAGTCTCAAATTACATTTATTTTTGTGTTTATAACATCAATTATGTCAATATTTCATTAACAAGATAATTACTGCATCATCTTTGTGTCATAAATAAATTATATTATTTGATGTCTAAAAATTACAAATAAAATACCATCATGTAGTAAATTTTTTTAGCTTTCTAATGAATATTTACAATCGAATTTATCTTATGTATAACCCCATATTAGAAATTATTTACTTATTAAACTTTGATTTTAACTATTTTAACCCTTCTTTAAATAAATTAATAATAAATGTCCTAATCTAATCCAAGTGGGCCTAAATGGTCATATTTTATTCCTAAGTTTGTTTTTGGTTGAATTACACTTGTCCAATAGAATTAGGACATGTGTTAGGGTAATATTAATATCATATTTACCCTTAGTTACCCTATTTACTATTAACCGTGGTAAAAAAAGTAAAAAGTTACTATTCACCAAAAATTTATTTTCATCTCATTGAACCACATTTTAGTCCTTGATATTAACCGTGTCTCTCGGATTTTCGAAATTCCATTCACAGAAGCGGTAAAATTAAGTTTTATGCAAAATTCAGTTTTTAACCTACCACTTAGTGGTTTCACTATTCATCAAAAATTGATGTTTTTCAGAAAAATGCCAAAATTTCACCCTAAGCTATAATTGATATTCCGAATTCAAAAATGATTTCTATTTTACAAAATTCCCAACATATAAGTTGCATTAATTAATTTTATAATTAAATCCCGCTGTTAAAACAAATAGCGTGTTTTTAAGAAACAATATCTATCAAAAGATTGACATTTGATTATGTCTGGTTTAAATGTGAAATTACAACCAATGACCAACATTGTATTAAATTGTAAAAATATATTCTAAATATACTTTAAAACCACTCAAATTAATGATTTATCACTATTAATTATTTCGATTAAAAAAGTTGTTTTTAATTATAATTTAGTAATTTTCACTATTCATCAGAATATGAAAGTTATCCGAAAAGTACCAAAATTTCACCCTAAGCTAATTTTGATATTACGAATCCAAAAATGAATTCCATTTTGAAAAATAAAATTTACAAAATTTCAAAAAGTGGTTATTACTATTCATAACGGCTAGTTTTAATAATATTTTAATAGCATATCATTGTTTCGTGAAACTCAGGATTATGTACCACACACGCTATCGAGGAAGGTTGTGATTGCATGTAATGCAAGGCAAGTCAAGGATGCGTGTTGTGCAAGATCCTTTTGGTGTAGCGTATAACACAAGACATTAGTAAAATAAAAAGAATATTTTTTTTTATAAAATCTCGGGCTGTTACATTCTACCCCCCTTAAAATGAATTTCGCCCTCGAAATTCGTCGGGGTTATAAATGGTTTACTATTTGAAAGTTTCTTTAATAGAAACCCACATCGTAAAAGGGAATACCAAAACTTGGCTTTTAAAAACTAAAGTATGAAATGTAACGATTACCCAAATAAACTAATCACTGGGTTTCCACATAGGTGAAAATATGGATATGGAAGAGAAATCTAACCATCATGTTCTGATGGAGAGTGGTAGAGAACATGGCTATGGAAAAGCCAGTAATCACAAATCCATAGATTTGTGATGATATAAGGTACCATCTGATTCATCAGGTATAAGATCACTAGGACAACATTTTTGGTTTTCAAGATCATTTTCCTAAAGTTGAAAATTTGCTTAAAAATAAATACTTACTTTATTTTGGTACAATCTCACTTTTGTTCGTGCCTTGAACAATTTCTACTTCATCTCTTAAATAAATGAAGTTGAATTTGTTATTTGTGAAGTGTTAGCAGATCATGTGATAGAATGACTGTTCATTCCATCTGTCTCAAACAAAAGGTTAGCAAAAGTTATTAAATATACATAAGTCATTCTATAGTGAGATTAATCATATATGGTTCCTAAAATGGACTTATACTTCATATATCATGCTGCTTAATATAATAAAACTAGTTTCTACTAAACAGGGACTTCCTGTAGGCCAGTGGTAGGCGATAAAGGCCAGTCACACTTCGGTTGTGGGTTCGATTCCTACAGCCTTGTCCGAAGCGATGGGCTGTCGCCCGTCCTGCAGGTTGTCCCTTTTTCTAAAACTACGTTACTATAACATCCCATCAATAATATCGAAAATCTTCTATCCTTAAACAATACTAACTTATGTCCAACATAATCCAGTCTAATCTTTAGGCTTATACATAATACTGCAGTCCACTCTCATAATATAGTGACATCGATTACCAGAGATTTAATACTGTCGTTGATCCCCACATATCATAAGATATGTCTTGTTGGTCACATTCCAAACATTCAAAGTCCTTAATCGTGTATTCTCTTGAATACCTTAGTGAAAACATGAGTGCAGTTAAAAGTTAACACTTTCCACATACCAAAATCCTCAAAATTATATATACTCAAACCATGATATCACTTAGTCCTTATATCAATCATGAGCTCATGAATACTGTCAAATATTTCATTTTCTCATTTTCCCTTCATTATGCGCATATCATCTTTTTTCCAAAAATACCTCAATCACTTAGAATACCACATTAGAGCAATACATAAATATTCCAATACACCATAAAAGTACCTCAACAACATTATTCTTGAATACCAATACATAAATACTTCAGTCCATCCACTTCAATGACTGTCCTGGAATAAGTCCTTCCTTGATTTAGAAGTATCTTTTTAGGTCAGGGCATTGAGTTGGGTAATGCCCATGTTCTCCACAAATAAGACATTGAACTCCATAACAATCGGTCACTCTATGACCCTTTTCTCCACACATATAACATCGGTCCCTCCATTTGAGGTATTCCTCAAGGTTCTTTTTCCCTTCTTTAGAAATCTCGATCTTCCTTTCTTTATGATCCTCAACATGCGAACATGCATAATAGTTTATCTTCCTCTTCGTTGATGAATTAGTCATACCACTAAATTTCACCTTGTTAATCATATATCGCGATGACTGATTCGGCATAATCACAATATCTTTATCTCTAGGCATCACACAATTTTGTTGCTCATAGTCACAAATTTGTCTATTGGATTCAATGTTAACCGAATTCCTTCTGGTTCCCTCCATTAACTAAAACACAAAAAGAATTTTGTGAGAGGCGAAATCATGCTAGGGAAGACAACATAGTAAAGGGGGAGCACCCTCAATATCTAACATATTAGTTTAAATTCTAAGATCGTTACCGTAGTTCTAGGAATATATCCTATACGTATACTTATCCTTAGGGACATCCCTAGACATACCATAGAAATATCTCTAGGGATTTCACTAACGTTTTCGCATCCTAGTTTCCAAAGGTTGACTAAACCTTTCCTCTGATACCAACTGTAGAGACCCGAAGCTTATCGTACATGGACATTACATTACATTTGCGGAATACTTAGTACATAACAAAAACACACACACAAGGACCGTAATAGTTTAGTGTCTTTGGAAACTCGGACTATAATCTTCTAATCGTGGTGAAAGATCTTCAACATCTCCCATAAAGATCTTCCTTTTTTTTTTACCTAAAACATTTCTTTATATCCTGGGGAAAAGAAAACATAAAAGGGTGAGCTCAAATGCTCAGTAAGGGTAAACAAAAGAAATATCAATCACATAATTTTCATAAGAACATAACATTTTTTGGAAATCTTAACCTGCAAAAGAGCTCATAATATCATAAAATGGGATAAATCATAGAATTGAAAATGAGATCCCCATAATCATAACATAAAACTTGAAACTTTGTGGCATGCACACATAATCATGGAAAAATCATTTCTTGTTAGTCATGACTCATTGCCAAGACTATCTTAGTGGACAAAGTCCCTTTCTGAACCGAGTTCACTCCTCGTTTCAGTCCTGTATCACTGAACCGAAATAACCTTCTGTTCCAGCCATGTCTATCTCATGAGATATAAAATCATTACCCAATGCATTGGAGGGAGATATAGGTCCCACCCATCTTATAATGAATCCTTTCTTATGTGTGCCACATAATCATAAAACATAAATCATCGCATAACACATGTAACAAAAATGGGATTCTTGAAACATCATGACATCATAAATCAATTCATATAAGATAAAGGAATTAATAAAAATAATTCCATCACAACATAGTCAAATCAATGTAAAAATATGGATATAAACAGAACCCTTTATTATCTTAGATGGAAAATAATTTTGATAAAACACTTGAATTGAATTCTTGAGGAAAATATCCTTTCTACTTCAAAAACATTTTTCCTTTCATAACATGTCATACGACTTTAAAATAAAAGAAGTTGATTAAAAATAAACTTGAAAACTTGTAAAGGAAGCTTCTTGAAAATAATGTTTTAAAAATCCATTCATGCCGTATAAAAAAACATTCTTCGTACTTTTGTCGGAAAAGTCAAAAAGTACCTCGTACGAAAAACGACAAAAGATTCCTTTCGTATCTTTTACTAAAAACTCACCGAAGGGTAAAAATGGATTTAAACAATTGTAGGTGGATGGAAATAATATTAAATATTGATGAAACATGGATGTGGATGATAAAATACACCCCAGTAAATACTTACGAATAAACAATCTCGGATAAAAATGAGATTGTGATATTTCCCTTACCTTATGTCCGACTTGCTTTGTAAGTGTCCAAACCTCCTGTATAATGATTTAAATCATGTTATTGACTTATTCCAGAATCATATTCATTTTTATGATATCATATATGGTTCACTTATGACATTATATTACCCGTTCTTTTGTAAATTCCATGTTAAAGAAGCGTTTTGGGTAAAATCGTTTCATTTATCTTAGGTGTTTCGACTTGTTGTTCTTGACATCACTATTACTTATATCATGATTTACTTACTTCCAGAATATAAAATATGATTTATATATCATATATATTCAGTATATATATATATATAATAGGTAGATAAATAAAATGGAAAACACCGTTCATGGAGACGGTAGTCCGTACGTACGCATGAACGTTGTTTTCCTTTCCTTATTGTCTTGAAATGGAAGTAAGTAGATGACATACATATATATATACATAAATCCAGTAGCTTTATAATGTCATATATTTCATTATTATTTCTTATATATACTTTATAATCATTCTTAAATGGTTAACATGGAGAATGAATCTCATCGCATCGTGGAGACGGTAGTCCGTACGTACGCACGAGCGATGATAACATTTCTATAAGTATTGAATGGAATTGGAGTGGATTATACAATATATCAGAATCAATATGATGTTGTAATAACTATGTATAGTTATTCTTTACACCATTATACCCATCCATGTAAGGTGGTGGTGGAAAATAGATTACACCACGGCGTGGAGACGGTATTCCGTACGTACGCACGCGCGGTGATTTCTTTTTCCGTAGGATGGATAGATGGTGAAATAGGTTTGTTTCATACTTATAATAACATATCAGAATATGAGTGATACTGATGTTATTACTTCATAATGAAACAACCTAAGAAGAAAAAGTGGAAGAAGAAATAAATATGACAGAATTGGTAACGGTAATTATCTCTTCTTTGAAGTGCCTCTTTGAGACCTCCTCTTAGGGCACTAAAATTGGTCTTTGAGGAAGACCAGAACCTCTAGGATTATTCTAGGGAAGTTGAGAAGAGATTTTGGCAGGGGTTGGCCGAGCATGAGTGCTCAAATTGGTGTGAGGAGGAGGGGGAGGAGGTGTCCTTTTATAGGGGAGGAGAGGGGCACCTTAGGAATATCTCAAAATATTATTTTATATTAAAGTCAAAATCGGTTTATAATGGTTCCAAAGGGTCTTATTTCGAAGATAAAGTGGGGATGGGTCTAAATCCTATCATCCAATAGGATTTAGACAAGTTTAGGGTATTATTTTAACCTTATCAATTAGATTTAACTCTAAGTTAAATAATTTAACTTTTACCGTGTCTTTTTGTTTTCTTTCACTATATGGTTAATAAACTTACTATAACATGACAAACGAACCCCAAATTGTATATTATTAATACATATATCCTTATCTAAGTCATTTGGCCGAACTTTAGATTTTTAGGAATAAAATAACAATTAATAATATAATATTTGATTTAAAAACTATTTTGTGTCAATTTTGACACTATTTGATATATGATTTTTGTGAAAGTCATAACAGAATTATATGTTCGAACCAAGTTGATTAAATCAACACTAATATATCATAGTAACCTATAAAATTAGTGGAATTCATAAAAAGTGTCAAATTACATTTATTTTGGTGTTTATAACATCAATTATGTCAATATTTCATTAACAAGATAATTACTGCATCATCTTTGTGTCATAAATAAATTATATTATTTGATGTCTACAAATTACAAATAAAATACCATCATGTATTAAATCTTTTTAGCTTTCTAATGAATATTTACAATCGAATATATCTTATGTATAACCCCATGTTAGAAAGGATTTACTTATTAAACTTTGATTTTAACTATTTTAACCCTTCTTTAAATAAATTAATAATAAATGTCCTAATCTAATCCAAGTGGGCCTAAATGGTCATATTTTATTCCTAAGTTTGTTTTTGGTCGAATTACACTTGTCCAATAGAATTAGGACATGTGTTAGAGTAATATTAATATCATATTTACCCTTAGTTACCCTATTTACTATTAACCGTGGTAAAAAAAGTAAAAAGTTACTATTCACCAAAAATTTATTTTCATCTCATTGAACCACATTTTAGTCCTTGATATTAACCGTGTCTCTCGGATTTTCGAAATTCCATTCACAGAAGCGGTAAAATTAAGTTTTATGCAAAATTCAGTTTTTAACCTACCACTTAGTGGTTTCACTATTCATCAAAAATTGAAGTTTTTCAGAAAAATGCCAAACTTTCACCCTAAGCTATAATTGATATTCCGAATTCAAAAATGATTTCTATTTTACAAAATTCCCAACATATAAGTTGCATTAATTAATTTTATAATTAAATCCCGCTGTTAAAACAAATAGCGTGTTTTTAAGAAACAATATCTATCAAAAGATTGACATTTGATTATGTCTGGTTTAAATGTGAAATTACAACCAATGACCAACATTGTATTAAATTGTAAAAATATATTATAAATATACTTTAAAACCACTCAAATTAATGATTTATCACTATTAATTATTTCGATTAAAAAAGTTGTTTTTAATTATAATTTAGTAATTTTCACTATTCATCAGAATATGAAAGTTATCCGAAAAGTACCAAAATTTCACCCTAAGTTAATTTTGATATTACGAATCCAAAAATGAATTCCATTTTGAAAAATAAAATTTACAAAATTTCAAAAAGTGGTTATTACTATTCATAACTGCTAGTTTTAATAATATTTTAATAGCATATCATTGTTTCGTGAAACTCAGGATTACGTACCACACACTCTATCGAGGAAGGTTGCGATTGCGTGTAATGCAAGGCAAGTCAAGGATGCGTGTTGTGCAAGCTCCTTTTGGTGTAGCGTATAACACAAGACATTAGTAAAATAAAAAGAATATTTTTTTTATAAAATCTCGGGCTGTTACAGAAATTATCATGGGTATTATACTAGTAAAATGACCATATGAATGATCAATACTATTTTCATAACGAGGGTATGCATAATTAGGGACATCATAACCATACCGTCAAGGCCTCATGCCATGACCATAAATAATAATTTTGTCAAGACCTTGTTCCAAGACTATATTTCATCTCATGAGACCTACTGATTCACTAAGGGGATATAGTGGGGCCCAAACAACACTTAATAAGTCCAACTCATTCCTATTCTGAATGGGGATAAACATAAACACCATACCCATTCATATTGAAACTATCATATGAAATGTAAATAACTTTCCCCAATCATTAACCATAAACGCTAACCGTTCAACATAATATGGTGAATTCTTTTAAGATAGAACATCTGTAGTCAAAATAATCAAAAACTATTCAATAATAAATGGTGGATGATATCATAGGGGTCAATCCTCAATTAATTACATGATTCAAAAATGTATGTTTCCATTTTTGAGGATACTTTTAAATGAGACTATTGAAAAATTCTTGAGAAATAACCCATTAAACATTCCAATGTGTCCCATACCACCTTCAAACATTAAAATCATAATCCATTAGAATATAGTGATAATAATGAGACTCTGGATATGGTATTAAAAATGGATGTAAGTACACCAAAAGTAATGAGTATGTGGTTGACCAGGAATATATCTCATAAAAGATATAGTGAAATGAGAAAAATCGTTTTACTTTGGAAAGAAGAGTTCTTTTAGAAAATCCATTGTATTTTCCATAAAATAATATTTTATACATGTATATCCATGAAAATAAATAGAAAGTCATTGAAAATATATTTGAAGCTTAAATAAAGTCTTATTGAGGTGAAATCATTGAAAAATACTTTTTAAGGAAGCTTTAGAAATAAAACATTTTAGTGGGATTTAAGGAAAATATAAAAGTATTTTAAATCATAAAAGAATTTTTTCATTCATAAGACCAGAAGTGAACCAATATAAATTTATCCTGTTAAATTTTTTGATTTTATAATCATAAATTTTGAATAAAACATATTATATATTTAATTACAATATAGGTAATAATTTGAGATGTTCCTTGATTCTGGCTTGCATTTCGGAATGATTTTTGAAAGATTCTTTTAAAACATGTAACTCTCCATAAAATAAGGAAT
Organism: Viscum album; assembly: GCA_963277665.1. Taxonomy (NCBI): domain Eukaryota; kingdom Viridiplantae; phylum Streptophyta; class Magnoliopsida; order Santalales; family Viscaceae; genus Viscum; species Viscum album. The sequence continues at coordinate 809,416,837 of OY728158.1, read as the reverse complement.
CAGTCTGGTTTTTAGAAATATATATAACACTCTCATAGAATTTCTGAGGTGTAAATAACAATACATAATAATTTTATTGAGGTAATTTGACAATAAAAGTAACACGAATGAAAGTGGAGGTTCGTGTGAAAAAACCCTTACAACTTTTTAATCAATTGAATCAAATGCCCTAAAATTAATGATCATCAAATGATACATTTAATATAATGAAAATAAATATATTAATGATATAAAACATAAATGGGCATTATACATACACCATACACAAGTAATATTAGTGATTACAGAATATCTCAAAAAAATGGAAGTGAGATGAACAAACCCTTACCTTAAGTATGAATGTGTTCCGATCATGAACTTATAGTTCGAGAATATGAAATTATAATTATTAATAAATTATTTCAGAACATATTAGGAATTTAATTATTTTATCATAATTATGTTTATTTAATTTATACCCTTATTGAAAATTTATTATATTGAATTTCGTCTTTCCGGAGTGTTCGTTTTCCTTATTTTCATAATCAGTTCACTTGTTCTTATGTAATGGAGTTCATGTGGATTGGATGTAAATAACCAAAATTGAAATCACATATCATTTATGAACATAAATAATCGATAATGGTAATTTGTTTCATTTGAATACATTAAAATAGGTTGAATCATTAGATGAAATATTTATGACATTCACTTAGATTATTAAAGCAGTATTTTGATTTTTATGATATTGTTTGGTCATACAATTTAATAATATGTATGTATACTGGTTCATGACTATTAATTAGGATATAATACATATATTATTGTCTGGAGCAACCGGAAAAATGGTTTCATGACCAATAATTAAGAAAATATTGTAGAACCAAACTTCATCATCCACAAAGGCTATAAATTGGAATCTCATGGACATTGATTGCATTTATAAAATAAAAGAGAGAGAGTGAGGATATTGACGATGGTTATTCCATTCACATGATATATTTTCTGTTTATAATTATATTTGATCTATCATGTTCATTTGGATAGAGGAGGTGAGGAGAGGATAACAAAAGTAAATAAATTGAAATGAAACTAAATTAAAAAGAAAGGTGCTTTGCTTCTCGAAATAACCTCTTTGAGAACCCCATTATGGGAAGGGATTTTGGTCTTTGGAAAGACTAAGAGCTTCTTGGATGCGGTGAGTAAAAAGGGGAGTGTATTTTGGCCAAAAATTAGGAGAATAAATTCTTAGAGAAGTGAAGAGAGAGGGAGTGTGGGGGTTTTTTATAGTGGAGAAGAGGAGAAAATTTTGATAATTTTATTCCTTGTTTTTTTATTTCCCTAAAGACAACCAATAATGTTGTTTCATGCGACCCCCAATAATAATAAGTGCATATGAGTTCGATATAAGTGTCCTTACTTCAATTATGTGGTTATAAATAGTGTATTTGACTTATAATTTTCATATACATTATTTTACCATATTTCACTATTCACAAAAAATTATGTATTTCAGATAAATACCAAAAATTCTCCCTGACCAATTTTTGACGTGTAGAATCAAAAAATGAAGAACATTTTCCAAAAATAATTTTTTAAATTTTATTAATTAAATAAATAATTAAAATAATAATTTCTTCTAAAAATAAATTTTAAAACATTTATTAACTTATTCCAAAACATAGGTATATCATACTTCCAATTGAATATTATTTTTTATAATATCATAGGTAAGGTTACTATTCATTATGGTATGTCACTATTCATAAGGGAATGTTATTATTCATATGTGTAGGTTAATATTCACCAAAATTTATGTTTTTCTTATTGTAATCTAAATAACTTACTAATCACAACCGTGTATATTAGATTTTTGAAATTAAAAACACATAGGTAGAAAACTTTTGTTCACTTGGATAGGTTATAACAAAGTGGTTTTTTGTAGAGGCTCGGTGTTTCATACATAATAAATTAAATCTATTTATAAATTCTTGGGGTGTTACACAGGACATTCAATTACGTTCAATTAGGCCAAGATATATACATCGTGTACTTACTAATTCCTTTTAAGACACATTAATAAATTTCTAAATTATACCTTAGAAGGGTCAAGTGACACGAACATATTCAAGTCCATTGCAAAAAAAATTCAACAGTTATTTAATTATAGAAGGGATTAAATTTATCATGTTTAAGCCAGATCACAACCGAATAGTGGTGCAGAAAAAACATTTCAAACCACTGAAGGCATAAATATAAGAAATTCCTTACCTGGGGCTGTCAACATTGTGTATGTCACCACCAGCTATAGATAAAATATTTAATAAGGAATGTATAGAACAGTTATAATTATTATAATCATGGAATACAATCTAAATATGAAGGACCTCCTAAAGGCAACGCACACATAGGACAATTTATAAAATAATGAATCTTGATATATGTGTCATATAGCACCTACCTTGTGTTCAATAGGACTGTTCTAGTCCATTATAAGCCACTAGTTTGGACATGATTGGAGGAGATCTGAGGAACATACCAATGCCCTGAATATAGGAAATATGAGCCTGCATCTAAATAGCATCATCAATAGAAAGAAAAAAAAGAAAGAAAAAAATAGAAATTAAGATCTTACTGGCATGGAACCAACAAGACAAATCATTCGTCTATCACAGGTTGAATAGATGCTAATGAAAAAACATCTTATCCTTTAATAGGGCTTGAAAAATTGATAAGAAGAGATTTCATCTTCTAGAATGAGAAAAGGGGGAAAAGGAGGAAAATTAAAACATTTTATTTCATGTATTTTTATAAAATAACCCCTAAATAGTCTTCTCATGGTTTGGTCACACGGTTTTCCAAACAGTATGAAAACCAAGTACCATCTTTTATAGGGAGGTGAGTTACCCATCGTTAGGATACATGGTTAGAGGAACCATCCACCCACCATGAATATACCATCAGCAAAATGTCTGCCGTTTTTTTCACATGCATGCATCCCCTAGAACACAGTTATGGGAACTGTGATCCCTACATCTCCCCACTATCTAGCACTACATGGTTAGAAGATAATGTGTATCCTGGCTTTTAGGGATTTTATTAACAATATGGCTAGTCTATTTTTAAAATTGGTTAGGGTTCCAATATCCTAACAAGCCTTGGTGACACCTAAAACACTTTAGAGGTTATTAGGCATTTGTATTAGATCCATAATAAATAATTAGAGAAAATGTTAAAAGGATCATTACCTCAGTAAAAAACCATGTTCTTATAGTCTTTCCCCTTAAAGGAACTCATCCTCAATTTAAACGTCATAAGGTAGAAAAACATTTTATAAAAACATATATTGCTACATTGAACATAAGTCAGCCATTCACTCCCAAGTGTCATCATGTAAAAGGTTTTTATTCAATTTTGATCATACTAGGGGATATAACATCCTTATAGATTCCCCATGATCTGATCTATAAAGCATATAGGATACACCTGAAAAGAAGCATATAAATCTAACCCAACTTACTCATAATCAAAATTAACAGACAAATAGACATGATATTGTCGTTGCTATGAAACATAGAAGATGTAATGCATGGAACAGTGACTTTGAGATAGTAACAATTGATGGAATATTGACCCTAATATCTCCTGATTTACAAATGGACTGACAAAATAGACAACAACTCCCATTAACTTTGTAACTGTTTATTCCCTAACCTTGGTGATACCAACAGAAAAACATGTCCCCGACCTCGAACTCAAGAGGTTATTGATGGCGACTAGAATAAGGCTTATCTCTTGACTGAGAAGTTGGTATATACTTTTGGATCAGCTAAAACTTCTCCAAAGACTTATGTATTAGAGATCACCTAGTAGGGATGACTCTACCACCTCTACCTAGAACATGAGATAATGATAGGAACTATCATACAAGGAATCAAAATGGTCCATATGGATTGTCACCTAAAATATTTTATTATAGGAAAACTAAATGAGAGGTATATGCTTCTCCCAAGATGCACTTAAATAATGAAAACATGCCTGAAGCATGCCCTCAAGAAACTATATCATCTATTATGACTGCCAATCAGTCTCTGGGTTGACGGTAGTGCTCAAAATCACTTGTGTACCCATAACCTTCACCAACCCCTAACAGATCTGTGACATAAAGCAAGAATCCCCATATGAAATATTTTTAGAAGGGACCCCATGTATTAAGATGATCTCATTGATATAAAATCATCCCATATCTTCAAATAAGAGTGTCTCATTTACATGATATAAGTTGTCAACTTTTCCAGATGGTCAATGATAACCCATACAACATCACTACCTTGATTAGACCTCAGTAGGACAACTAAAAAGTACATTGAAATATCTTCCCATTACCATCCCAGGACTGGAAGTGGCTGTAACATGCTTACAAGCCTCTTGTGATCTTCCTTCACTTGTTGATAGGTGGAACACCAATTAATAAAGTCTGCTATATGATGTTTCATCTAATGCCACAAATACAGGCGTTTCATATCTCAATACATCTTGGATATTTCTTGGATGAACTACCCACTAGGAATTGTGGGACTCTCACATCATTTACTCTATCATACATGTAACAACCCATAAATATCCATGTATATGCAAGATTTCATCTATGTACATAGAACAATCTGGTGGTGCATCATCTCCTAAAATACACTCATAGAGAACCAAGCCTTTAGGATATGAAAACTACCTAATATTCACCTTCTCACTGAGGAAAGAGGAAACATTCATGGATGATAGGTAAGACTACTCATGAATATCATGAAACTACAAGTTTACCTTAGAGAAATGGGCCATCAATTTTCATTCATCACAGGCTTCCCAAAGAGTCTATGTCGGAGTTTTCCAAATCAGCACATCCATTACTGCATTGCCCGTTCCATGTAGATAACAAAGCTTAGAATCAAATAAATAAAGATAATATACCCATATCCACTACAGAAGGTTAAATTTACGTAGTGGAAAGATGTAGTTGAGTCTATTTTTGTCTATATACACTAAAAAGTAGTCACCAAGCATATAGTGTCTCCAGCAACTTAATGCATGAAAAATTTATAATAGCTCAACATTGTGCGTCAGATAATTTTTCACATTTGGACTCAACTTCCATGATCTATACACAATGAATCTATCCTCCTACATTATTACGGATCCTAATCTTATTATTGATGCATCATAAAACACCATATATCCTATTCTATGCTCTTACAGAATCATAATAACTGTGAGACCAATCCTTCCTTTCAGTTACTGGATTGATTTTTCACAATTTCCTGAAAAATGGAACTTGACACCATTCTTTCTAAGACCAGTAAGAGGTGAAAAAAGTGTGAAAAGTCCTATGTTAAATAATTGTAATTTCCAAACATCCACAAGTAACTAAGTATATCAAACATGTTCATTAGAATCTCTAAGGAAACCACATCACTAACCATCATTATGTTAACAAATACTTCTAATTCTGGGAAAATATGCCCCAGGAAATGAAATTTTTTGGTTGATAAGTAACACTTATTATGATTTCCATAAATCCAATTCTCTCTCAATTTACCTAGAACAATCACAACATGTGTAGATTGGTTGTTACAATTGTGAGAATAAACCAAGATGTCATCCGAAAATACCATGATAAAAGAATCCAAATAGGGGTGGAACACCCTATTCCTCAAATAAACTAAAATATAGGGTCAGTTATCAAGACAAAAAAAACATAAAAAAGTACATATATAGACCAAAACTCCTACAAAAATGTTGTATGAGGCCTGCCTGATGGCCTGACTCACGCATGATGATTGCATGATCTCAAGCTGATCATAGAGAAAATCCTAGCTTCTAGAAGCTGGTAAAAGAGATCATCTATTATAGTTGGTGGATACTAGTTCATAACAATAATATGGACCCATCATATATAATCCAAGAATATATGAAGGGTCCCATATTCCTTATTGGTGAAAAGCATAGTAGAACATTAAGAGAAATTATTAGGGTATATAAAACCATTAGCCTCTATGACCTTCAAATACCACATGAGCTCTTAGATATCAATAGTTGTCATCATATATGGTAGAATGGAAATAGTAGATATTCATGGAATGAGCTAAACCATAAACCCAACCTCTCTATCAAGAGGTATGCTAGATATATTTTTAGTAAATATGTGCCTACAATAATATACTATCAGAGGAAATTTAGAATAAAGTAAACCCAAATACTCTTTTAAGAGATTATAAATATGGGTAGCCAGAACACATATTCCATGATTCTCTTAGTAGATCTACTATCATGGACATCCCACTCACACTTAGGTATCAACTGTTTCCCTCTAATGATGTAAAAAATACCTAGTGGGTAAATTTGTCTACAAAGGTTTCATATTTGGCCAACCAATTCATGAAAATAATTAATTTGAATCCACTAATCTCCTAAAAAAGTGGTCCCATAAGAAATGTTAATTTCCTACTTCAAGGGATTTGTCCCTTCATGGGCGTATAACCTCTGAATTTACTCCCAAAGGTGTATCTATGGTCATTACACAATAATAAATTTATATCTCCATCCCAATAGTTTCCAATATAGATTAGGAGATGAAGGAGTGTGAAGAACCTATATCAAACAATGAAGATACTATAGTGGATGATACTGTAATAGTAACTTGTACTATATATTTTCCTGCAACCTAGTCCATGTGTATCGATAGTTGTTCATTAAACCGAGATGATCCCTAACCTAGTGCAATTGATGTACAAACACATTCTTGACTGTTATATTAGTTCTATTAAAAATATGAAGCCTATATACCATATCCACAACCTCCCTATAACTAACCTAGACATTTACACATATAATTAGATTATTTTATTCATAGTTAAACATCAAATTAAAAGCCAAGGATTGCAAATTCTAGTGTCTTGGAAGACTAGGTGCATAATTAAACATCATACAATCCACTTTTATTTAATCTCTATAATGAGATACTAACTTCAATTGTGGTCATATATCTGCATAAGATAACATGGGGATAACATGAACACGAGGTGATCTAAAAATCCCAGTAAGGGAATAAACATAAGAATAATGATTTAGCACATGGGTTACAAGGAATGAAAAAAATGATATAAAAAGGTGAAGAATAAGATTGACAATATGATGTCATAACATATAAAACATGGTATAATATAAACATGGAATAATCCTAATGTGGCCTAAAAATAAAATATATATTTTTTATGAGTCAAGGCTTATCGTAAATAGGGGATCAAATGTCATGGATAACCACTATGACTGTTCCACAAGGTAGCACGAGTCAAGGCTAACTGCCAAGACCATTGCACATAACTTCTCATGACACTCAACTTTATCCAATGCTTTGGTGCTCTATCTAGGCTCACACATCATAAAAGTTTCATGAATATGACTTCCACGTACAAAATCATACATAATTAATCATACATATACATAAGGATTACCTGTGGAAATAATTGGGTATCATATTCATGTCATAAAGCATATCAAATGGGAGTATCCAAAAAGTGTCCATGAAGGAAAGAAATTAGATCATTCATCGACATTAATAAGGTATAATAAGAAAATATCATTATGATTTATGTTAATTTTATATGATAATAAGAGAAAATATAATTAAAGAAACTATAGGATTAAAACATTTCAGTGTGGTATAAAGAAAACATCAAAGATAACTTAAAATAGAAAAGGGAATAATATTTTATATAGAACTCTATGTGAACAGATATGTTTTTAACAATAAAATAAGTGATTTTATAAATATTATGGTTTCTTAAAAATAGATAACAATGTACTAGTAAATGGGTAGAAATTCGGGAAGTTCCCTTAAAATGTGTTTTCTTATTAAGAAGTATTAAGGAGGGAACCACATAAAAACTTGTATATCCCTGAAATAGAATGATTTATGGAAAATGATACATTTGGCACATATAAAAATAATTTAAAAGTTTTACATAAAAAATAGTATATAACTTAATTAGGCAAAAAAATAAAGATAGAGCAATCTAAAGGAATAATAGAGGTTCAGGTTGATTCCTTTACCTTATGTCTAATGGTATCCTTAAATTCATCTTAATGTCTTGTATAACCAAATTAAATTAATTAATTAAAATTTAAATAACCCATTCTACATGTAAATAATTTTTAATAACCTTATTAAGTTCAATCAAGAACTTTTTGATGGGTTAAGAGGATCAATTTCATTGTTTGGGAGAGTTGGTTTCCTTGGTTTTTATTATTGGTTCACTTATATAAATGTAAGGATAAACATGTAAGATGGGAATGTTTGTCAATAATTGAAGTTGTATGTTAATAGTGACCATCTTGTTGATTAATTGGTTATAAAATTCATTTGGTTATTTGGAGGGAAGATGAGTCATTATATAAAACATTAGGGATAACTATATTGGTTAATTGGCGGTTTTTGATCACATCGAACCCATTTTCAAATATAAAATAATAATATGTGTAAAAAAAGATTCTAGAACCTGAAATAATAAATAATATATATATTATTGTCTATTTCAACTATAAAAATGGTTTCATGACTAGAATTGAAGATCATAATAGAAATTTAAAACTCATCGTCGTTGAATGTGATAAATTAACACATCTGAGATGAAGTTTTCATTTCTGGAATAAAATTTTGGAAAATGGGAGATTAAGATTAATTATTCTATTATAATAATAAAATTGTAGAACATTTATGTTACTGCAGTTATCATATCATTTGGATGAAAGGAGATAATAATGAAAAATAATAAAACATGAATGAAAATAAATGAAGATAAAAGAGGAATTTACCTCTTGAATTTATCTTCCATAAGAGCCTCTTTAGGGGGGTTTATTTTGTCTTTTGAATATACCAAGGGATATTGGATGTGGGGATGAGAATTTTAGGATATTTTAGAAGAATTTAGACAAGGCATAAGTCTTGAGATTAGATTTTTCTCAATATTTAATTCATCAGTTTATTGTTTTCCTCTAGACCAACAATAGTGCTGATTTTTGAGATTAAAAATAATAACTAGATCATGTGAATTAGAAACAAGGGTTCTCAAATCAGTCATGATTTTATAAATAGTGAATTTAATGTATAATGTATATATATAGTAAATTATCATATTTTACTATTTATCAGAAACATCAAGTATTTTAGAAAGATCCAAAAAATTCACCCTAACCATTTTTTGATGTGTAGAATTAAAAAATGACCTCCTTTTTTATAAAATAATTTTTCTAGATAAGAAAAAATAAAATTTTGAATTAAAATTTTAATTTATTTTAAAAATAAAAATTTAAAAATTAATACTACTTCTATAACACTTTGAAAAATTTATTAAGGTCTTACAAAAATATCATATAATATTAAGACATAAAAATAATTATTTATTTATAAATTTTATGAAAATATTATTTCTTGTAATTTATTAAATTATTCATAAAATTTTAATTAAATTTACATGACTTAAAAAATTACATACACATAATCAACAATTTTTAAATTATTTATTTACTTATACAATGATATAATTATACCATATTTTCAGTTATAAGATGAATATATTTTATTTATACATTCATTTGTGAGGTTACTATTATATTGGCCAGTTTACTATTCATAAGGGTCACATTACTATTCCATGGGTCGAGTTACTATTATTAGGTATATTTCTCTTTAACTTAGGGTGGAACCTTTTATTTCACTCATTATTCATTGATAAGGTTTTTATTGTGCTCAATAAGTAATATTATGTGATTATACCAGAAGTCATAATTATAAGAAGGGGATTCCATTGATCAAACATTGGTTCATTATATTTTCTCCCTTATGAATTTTATTCCTCAAAATTTTATTTTACGTTCAATGATGTAAACAGGTGTGGGTATTTTTCTGTCATTGTGTCCTCTAGTTACAATTTTGCCTCTTTATACTTACCATTCCATGATAGTGATTTTTCCAGGTAAGTAGTCTTGCTGTATAGAACATTATCTCTACGATCCAACAGCTTCACTGACTGATCCTTATAAGAAAGATCATTCTAAAACTGTACCACCTCTGAAGAGAGTACATGTGAAGGATCTGGTTTATACTTTTTTAAGAGGTATACGTTGAATAAATCATGTACATTATGCATAGTAGGTGGATGTTCTAGTCTATAGGCTACAACTCTGACACGATCAAGAATCTCGTAGGGGTCTATGTACTTGGGACTTGAATTCATTTATTTACTAATCTCATGAACTTCTTCCATGGAGATATGCAGATGAATACCATGTATCCAACTTTGAACTCAAGGTCCCATCGACGATTGCATGCATGACTATTTTTTCAACATTAGGCTTCTTTGATGTGTTACAGAATGGATTTCACCATATCCACTATTTCTACAACCATTTCAGGTTCTAGAAGCTTAAACTCACCAACATTCTCCCTACATTTCAATGTTCTACACCTTTTTCTGCAAAGTAATTTATAAGGTTTCATTCATATGCTCAGATGGAAACAATTGTTTAAAGTGAATTTGACTAGTTTTAGATTTTCATATCATCCTTCTATTAAGGCCATAGAATATACTCTCAACATGTCTTTGAGTTTCTGAATTTATTACTTAGACTAAAAATCATTTGGTGAATGATAGGTCGTACTCAAGATCAACTCAGTGATTAGTGAATGTTGGAGAATTTTCTAGAACATTGAGGTGAATCTTGGATATCAATCAGATACAATCGATAGTGGCACTTCATGAAGCCTTACAACATTTTTGATATATATCTGGCCAAGTTTATCCATTGAGATGTCCTATAGATTTGTGGTTAATTAAGTAATCTATCTTTGTAAGAATATCTAAAATGACCCATGTAGTATTCTTTCCTCTGGATGTCCTTGGATTTCCATTGAAAAATTCCATGATAATGTTCCCCCACATCCATGTTGGTATGGGTAGTGGTTGAATCATCCATTTAGAGTTTTTTCTTTAATCCTTCACTTATTGACATACCATGCACTTTGATTTATATTTAACAATCTCTTTTTTCATATTTTCCCACCATAAGTTCTCTAAGATATCTCGATAGATCTTTGTGATTCTTAAGTGAATAAAAAAGGTTGATATATATGAGTCATTCAAATCTCTTTATTTATCTATGGATTGGATGACACACCAACTCATGACCCAAATGATATAACTCCTTCCTCATTAGTTTTGAACTAAAATGATTTCTCATTTCTGATTGGTTCCACCCTTTTTTGAATTTCCACGTCCATTCTTTGAGTATCATTTATTTTCTACATGAGGGATGGTTGAGGATCCCTTTGAGAAAGAATCTATGATGCCCCCCCCTTAAAGATTCATGTTTCCATCCTCTACAAATATATGATGATTGGATCCTTCTTAACTCACATAATTGATAAAAAATTAGTATCCTTTTTATTTAGAGAATCTACTACCTTATTTGTCTTACTAAGATGGTAATGGATTGAGCAGTCATAATCATTGATGAGATCTAACCATTGTTTTGGGATAATATTAAGCTGCTTCTATGTGAATATATATTTGTGACTATTTTGATCAGAAAATATCTCACACTTCTCCCCATACAGATAATTCTTCCACATAATTAACGCAAAGATCATAGCTTCCGACTTTTGATCATGTGTGGTATTGTTTTTATAATGGATTTTCAGCTTCCTTGAGGCATAGTCCATGAAATTATAATTTTTCATTAGTACACATGCTAAATAATTTTTTGAAGCATCACATTACACCATAAATAGTTCTCCACTTATCGGGAGTGTGAGTAATAGTGCATTGATAATCCTCTTTTTGAACTCCATAATGCTTTCCTCGCATTTATGAGTATAGAAAAACTTCACCCCTTCCATGTCATCAGGGTCATTGGATTAGAAAATCAAGAAAACTTATCCAAAAATCATCAGTAATAACCATCTAGACCAAGGATGTTACTGTTCTCTGTTACAGTTGTTTTCCTTGGTCACTCTTCGGTTACCTTTATCATGGAAGGGTATAGAGATATCCCTTTTTTGATGATAACATGCCCCAAAATTGACACTTCCTCCATATAGAACTCAAATTTAATGTAATTTTCAAATATTTTAACCCTTAACAAAGTATTTATCATAGTATTCAAATTATCCTCATGTTCCTCCTTGCTCTTGGAGTATATCCGAATATCATCGTTAAAGACAACCACAAATTTATTGAGGTAATGTCTAAAGAATATTTTCATTAAGTCCATGAAAATTTTAAGTGTATTAGTGATTAATAAGGGTATCACTATAAAATAACAGTTTACATACCTTTTTTGATAGGTAGTCTTGGGAATATATTCATTCCTTACCTTAAATTGGTGATATCCCAATTAAAGTTCCACCTTAAAAAAATTATTGGCCTCAAGAAGGTGATCAAACATTTCATCTATATAGGGCTTGAGATACTTGTTAATTATCATGATTTTATTGAGTTCATTATAATAAATGTATAGACACATTGATCCATCATTCATATTGATGAAGAGTACTGGTTCACACCATGTTAAAGCACCCAGGCATATAAAACCCTTCTCCAGATACTCCTCTAACAGCTTCTTTAGTTATTCCATATCTACAACGGCCTTTATATAAGGTGTCTTTTATTTAGGTAGGAATCTGGGAATATGTTTATTTGAGAAATCAAACTCTCAACCAAGAGTAATACTAGGAAATTCATCAGTAAATACCATAGTGTAGTCCCTTAAATGGGAATGTTTTCAAGCATGATTCTCTCCTTTTTCTCAGTCATTTGAGATAAACATGCTTTATCATATGGAAGTAATATCAAAACTATGAAAAAATTATTTTAATGTAAATTAATCTTCTTACTTATAATTTTACATAATTGGAGGACTATCTAAGATGTGAAGAGTGATCTCCCTTCCCTGGAAGTTGATGTTGGCTTGGTATTAAGATAGTTAATCCATACCTAAGATATCATCAAACTCCACTAAAGGAAATATAATGAGAGTTATTTGGAGGATAAATCCACAATTTTTAACCCAGGAGGAGTTATATTATTTAGATGTAACAATTTCCCCATTTTCTATTATCATACATAACTCAATCTGTAAATTTTGAGGCTATGTTAGAATAGTTTTACTAAAATTGAATGATATTAAAGAATATGTAAAACCAGAATCAAATAGTATAATTTCTATTCATGAATGAATAAATAGCATTTCAATCACCACATCATTGTTTGGATCTAACCCAGCAGTAGTGATAAAATATGCCCTTGTTTATTTAGAGTTTCCTGTCTATTCCCTCTGAAAACACCTGGCGTAGGAAAATTGTTCCCATAATTTCAATGTTCCTTTAAGTTCAAACATTGTAATACTGGAAGATCATTGATATCAACCTTACATTTTTCTTCAACAATAGTGTAATTCTTCATATCCATTCATAACATCATTTCTAGATTTCTCATATTTTTACATTTGAAAAAATTCTTGCTTCCCTTATGAAAGGTCTCGTGATGCTCTTGTCGAAAATTTTGACCCGTGGAATTTTCAATGTTCTTTCCATTATGGGATTTATTTTCTGAATCACCCTTATTATTTTCTATTTTCCACCTTTTATCACTTTTCCCAAGAGACTATTGATAGTATCCGATATCCATTTCAACAATGAGGGAACAACGATCAATATCTTTATAACTTTTCATGTTTCAAATTGCCAACATATTTTACAAACTTAAAATTAGTCTACTAAAGAAGTAATACACCTTGATTTTGATGTTCATAAAAAAGATCGAGGTGTATCTTAAATGCCTTGTGAGGTTGGCTTCATCTACCCCTATAGAATCATATTCCATCTACATAATTCCAAGGAACTCTCTTTCCATCTTGAGATTGAGGGTTCAAAAAAAATATCTATTGAAAAACATTTTCTTAAATTCCCCTAAATCCGTGGAGTAAATTTCCTCATGCGACCTTTTATTCATGATTAGTGTTCATCAATGATCACCTTCCCCATCCAAACTACTGAACGCAACCACGATGATCTCTTCTTATGGGCACGGGAGGACAGTAAATATCTTTTCAAAATAGTTAATCCACTATTCAGTGAGGAAGGGGTCAGAATATCCACTAAACATTGAAGGCCTTTATTTAATGATGGATTATAAGGCAACTTATTCATTATTTAGGGGGGAGGGAATTCCAAATGAATCATGTTGTTATTCATAATATGAGTAAGATGAGAAAGTACTATCATAATGTTTTGAGAACCCATAACTATCATATCAAGTATATCATTAATAAAATTATCACATTTACTATCACATTGATTGTTGTCACGTGTTCTTCTATTCCCCACCATTAACTAAGAAAAAGATCACAAAATTAGAGGTCTTGAATACATAGCTAAAATCATTAAAAAGAACCATTAAACATGAAATGATTAACTCTTAAAGGAAAAGTATGTCCTAATTTTTGATTCAGTTGATTTAAATCTATGTTAACCATGATCTGTTTCCTCACATTTATTCTTATTGGTTTCTATTGTTCTTCTTTTTTTTCCTTTTAATGATTTTTACTAAACTTATGAACATACCAAAGTGTATCCCTCGGGAGTGTCAAATGAGGAGTGTAGTAAGGTACATTTTCATTCACTGGATCACATTTGAGTCTAGATAAAAGTGATGTTTTAGGGGGTTACCCCTAGATACATCTATTTTAGAGCCACCTCATCTTGTTCATATCCAAACAAGGATGTATTTACTTGATTAACCACATAATATATACTTACCTAAATTTAGGGATGTTTTCTTATATATAGTCTCATCCCTAAAGTTATTAATAAATTCCCCTGTTAATAGTATCCAAAAATAACTAGTCCTTCCTCTGATACCAGCTATAGGGACCCTAGCTATTTACATATATCATTATATTATTTTATGAATATTTAAACATCAAATTACAAGGCAAGGATCGTGGATTCTAGTGTCTTGGAAGAATAGGTACATAATTAAACATTATGAAAAAAAACTTTTAATTAAACTCTATAATGAGTTCCTAACATCTAGTATGATCATACATCATCATCTGACAGCATGGGGATAAAATGAAAAAAGGGATGAGCTAAAAAGACTAGTAAGGTAATAAACATAAGAATAACAATTTAGAACATTGGTTAGAATGTGTGACATAGTTATATAAAGAGGCATGGGACAAGATTGATCAAATGATTTCATAACATATAAAACATGGGATCATATAAACATGGAATAATAGTAATGTTGAAGAAACATAAAACATTAATTTATCACGGGTGAAGTTCATTGCACAAGGTTGAACACAAGTCAAGGTTAACCACCAAGATCGTTTCACATGGTAGCATGATTCAAAGATAACTGCCAAGACCGTTTTCCATATCTTCTCATCAGATTCAACTTTACCTAATGATTTGGAGTGCTACTTAAGATCACCAATCATTACACATTCACAAATATTATTTACACACATATAATCATATGTAATCAATCAAACAAAAAAAATAAGTGTTACTCATATAAAGAATTGGGCATCATATTCATGTTATAAAGAAAAAAATCGGTGTATCATGGAAGTGTCCACGAAGGAAAGAAATTAGATCATTCATGGACATTAATAAGATATAATATACATATATCATGATAATTGATGTCAATACTATGTGATTACATGAAAAAAGATCATTTAAGAAACATTATAATTAAAACATTTTAGGGTGGTTTGAGGAAAATATTAAAGATAACATAAAAAAAGGAAATAATATTTTATATAAAACCAAAAGTGAACCATGAAAGTTTTTATAATAAAAATTGTGATTTTATAAAAATAATGTCATATTAAAAATAGATTATATAGTGTACATGGAAATAAGTAAGAAATCTAGAAGTTCCCATAAAATGGGTTTCCTTATAAAGAAGTATTGAGGGGTTAACCACTTAAAAACATATATATATATATATATATATATACATGATGTCACGAACCGTCCTCGGAGCCCGTTCTGTGACTACCCCAAGCCCTCCTTCCATTGGCCAGGGGCTGGCGACTAGCACCAAAGGCGTAAATCCCGATAACTAGGAAGGCATTGCCTTTATAAAAAGTAAACAAAACACCACCGAGTACAAGCAGAAGTAATACACTATGTACAAAAGAAAGTTCTGAAATGTAAGTGGGCCAGAATACAAACCCAACTGAAAGTACAGCTACATCTAAATAAAAGTACAACAGAAAAGGCAAACAGCTGGAAGAATGGAAGCAGCTCCTGGGTCGTTCTCCTCGGATCCTACCTGAAGGGTAGGTACAGATAGCGCAGCTCCTGGATCATCCACCACGGATCCTACCTGAAGGGTAGGTACATATAGAATCCACAATGCTCTCGCCTGTCAACCTCCACCATGTGTCGTCTTGTCGTGAAGTCCACCTCCAGATACTGAATCGTCGTGATGTCCACCTCCTGGTACCATCCAGTCATCGAACACTCGACCTTTGTCAGCGCTGCCCGTCATCTGCAACCAACACAACGAGGAGCGGGCATAACCCATATAGGGGCGAGTATACGATACTCAGTAGGGACCCCAAGACCCTCAAGGTCTCACTAAATCCAATAAGGATAACCAAAAAGTAGGATCTCAAAAGATAAAACTTACTTAGGTATAGGCCCATACTTATACCTAAGTTATCAAGTAACCCATCCCAATCATGAGGAAACACAAAGGTCATGAAATCAACAGATAAACACTACCTAGGTATATGCCCATACATATACCTAAGTTATCAAATGACCCATCTCAATCATGAGGTAAACACAAAGGTCATAGACTCACCTCAAACCAAGATTTTCATTATCGAAACCGTAAATGATGAAGAGCCCAGTCTCTGATGAGTACAGTGATCTTGTCACGACTCCAAGGTAATTCTCACTAACCTAAGACTGCTAAGGTACTCCTCCTGTTGAGTACCGCGGGTCACCCACCCAAACACAGTAGTACTTCCCACCGGGGTCTGCCAACCAAACATAGTAGTGCACCCCCCTAATAGCCTGCAGAGGCACTCCTTCTGTTGAGTACCGCGGGTCTGCACCCAAACACAGTAGTGCTCCCTCCGCCATTGTTTTTCACCCAAACACAGTAGTACTCCATCCACTAGGCTAGTCGACTCACTCCAAGTCGAGTCGGTCTAGCAGTCGTCAGGTTTCAGCCAGCTACACGGTTTCCGTACTCCGCACGCTCGTCTCCAGGAGGGTCCTCTCCACTAGCTACAGGTCGATAATCCAAGTATCACAAGTCCCACGATGATTTATCTCAAAGGACCGCCTCATCATAGGGGTCTCAACGTAATAGATGGCGTGTCAATCGGGTGCCCGGTCTGTGATTTATTAGCCTTTTCATCCCAGGGGCCCGGTTAGTTTCGTGTACGAACCAACCCAGCGGTATCTCAACTGTATCCTGAACTCTGATAGGGTATACTCATAGGGACCATTTCTCAACGTAATCACCAATGCCGCTGACGGTACGTCAAACGGATGTCCGATCTGAAAGTTATTAGCTTTTCCGTTCCAGGGGCCCGGTTGGATTTCGGGTACAATCCAACCCGGCCATACTCCAACTACATCGAAACCTCAGGCGACCTATACCAAAAGTACCATCTCATCAAGAGGAATCCAACAAATTCGACGACACATCAATCAGACATTCGGAGCACAAGTTATAAGCGTTTCTACTCCGAGGGCCCGGTTGGTTTCATGCTCGAACCAACCCAGCCATACCCAAAGTTCTCCAAAACCTTGAGTGTAATATAACGAAACGACCGTCTCGATCCAAGGACCACATCGCAGCTGACAGAGCGTTGATCGGAGGTCCATATCCCATGTTATGGGTGTTTGAACAGATTTGTCTGAAAATAGGGGGTTCGGGCCCAGTCTAACCCGGTCTGGTACCCCCCCCCCGGGTCGACCCGAAGCCAGTCCGGGTCCGGCCCATTAAAGCACATCTTGGCATGGGTGAGCCGGCAGCCTGGCACACTCGGGCGGCCCACGTGGCTAGCTCGGCTGGTCGAGCTGAGCGGGACAGGGGGGCGCGCTGCCCCCCTGATTGAAGAGCCGCGAACCCCACATGGGGGGCCGTTCTTTGTTTCCAGCTGGAGGTTACGAACCCCCAGTCTCCCCTTGAAATGGTCGGCCCGGTCTGGCCGGCTGGTTGCTGCCGCCGCGGGACCGCCGCGGTCCCGCCCTCCTGCTCCGGCGGCCGGAGGTTTTGGCCGCTGCTCCCCGCACCACCGCGGCCCTAGGACGCGTTCGGCGCGGCGTGATGGCGCTGTGACCCTCCGCCGTAGCCCCGCTCCGGCCGTGGCCTCTTCGGGGTTCTCCGGCGTGGTGCGACAGCGACATGGCTCTGTTCGACATCAACAGCACGGCGCGACGGCACCGCGCTTCTTAACCCATATTTCAATGTTTCAGCACAGTGCAACCGCACCGCGATGCCTTTTCTTGTGCCACAATAAGGTCAAACAATCAAGGGGGAGGAGGGTCGGCCGTTTTTGTACGGTCCAACCTCCTCCCGTTATTGCGATATAGGAGGCCTAATTTGAAATGATGAACGACGACGAATGTATTCATGAACACAAAAAAATTAACCCCTACCTCGAGGTGCCGTTGAATGAAGGTTCGTCGCAGAAAAGAACGTCGCGTAAGAAGACTCCTTAAGCGTCAATGTCATCCCGAAGAAGACAATCGTCGGCGTCGCGGTACATGGAGTCGCGTCGTCGATCTCCGAGGATGGAATCTCTCACCGCACGCTTCCACTTCAGAGTTCGTGCGTCGGTGCGTTGACGACGAAGAGGGAGGAAGGAGGGTCGTCAGAGAAGCACCACGTCAGAAAGGGGGGGCTTCAAGGAAGAAGTCCGAAGAAGGTCGAGGAAGAAGTGTCGCTGGCATTCTTCGCATTTTTCGCTGGAGAAGGAAGTTCTCTCAAGCTCTCCACCAAATGCGCAAGAACGTGCCCAAAATAATAGAATACAATCTATTATTCTTGGTGGTGGGAATTAATTAAGTGGGCCCCACTTAATTAAGTTCACGATGGTTGGAACAATTCAAAATTCAAAAAGTGGAGAGGCTCTGCCAAATTAATTGCCTGAGTGGATGACATAATTAATTTGGGAAGTTTCGAGGGGGTTTAGGGGCCCGGGTGGTCCCCACCTAATTAACAAGGAGAGGGTCAAGGAGTTTCCTCCCATTAAATGGGGGGTTTTGAGGAGGTTTTATTCTCCTCCATTAAGAGGGGAGTTAGAGTCCAATAGGATCTCCCTCATTAGTGGGGAGTATTGAGAGATTTTCTCCCCTCCCATTAAATGGGGGGTTAAGACCTGTGTGGACCCCATGTCATAACATCTCGTGCAAGGTTATGTTGCTCGGGTGTTCCCCACCCTAATTATCCTCCAATGGGAGGTTAGGGTGTGGCTGTCCCACCACCAACTCCCATGTGGAGATTTTAACCAACACTATCCACATGGCGTGGGTTCAACAAAGATAAAATAAGTTGTCACTTATTTTATTTTATTAACCCACGTGAAACCCAAAAACCAACTCTCAAACCTGATCATCTGCCGTCGAGATGAAAGTCCTCTTAAGCAAAAACTGGTGCTGTGATTCCATCGGTGCCCTCGGATTTCAATTCCAAGCACCAGTTAAAAAGTTAGAAAAACCCACTCGTTCATTCACTGAACGTACCCGAGCTAAACTTCAAGAATTGATTCCGGGCACACCGGGCCTCAGAATCAGGTTCCGTCAAAAACCACAGACTCATTAAATTCCAAATAAATTAGGAAAAAAATTTCCTTGAAATTTCCGGGTCTTTACATTACTCCCACCTTAGGGCTTTACGTCCTCGTAAAGCTATACCACAAACTAGGGAAACAAAAGTGGTACTGAGCAGGCATCTGAGCCTTCAACTGCCATGTGCTCACCTGGAGGTCTCCGAAATTCCAGTGAAAACGCACCTGAGGAATCGACCATTCACACAGGACCCGCTCCTATCGATCCTCGATCTTCACTAGAACCTCCGTGTATGTCGCCCTGTCATCGACGTCCAACTCTCTGAGGCCGATGATCTGTGAAAGATCCTGCACGTATCTCCTCAGTCATGGTACATGGATGATTTCATGCACCCGGTGCAACTGAGGTTGAAAGGTCAAGCGGTAAACCACCCTGCCTACCTTGCTAAGGACCTAGAAAGGTCCATTGAACCTCGGAGATAACTTGCCGCCTTGGCCACATCTCTGTAAACCTCGTCGAGCTGAGACACGTATAAGGACGTGGTCATCATCCTCGAACTCAAGAGGCCTCCATTTCTTGATTAGAACAGAAACTCAAAACTCCCGCTACCATGAGGGTAAGGTTGACTGACTCAAGAGTGATCGACCAAACCCTCCTGTTCATGAGTTTATCCTGTGCTGCCTAGGGTTTCCTTTTCGTCAAACAAGGAAAACCCATCTCGACGTTATAGTTAGACCATAACCTTTTTTCATAATATAGTCAATCTGAGTATGAACTATGAATCAAATCCATACCGAGACCAACATCGTAAGGCCTCGACGCTGCCACCAAGAAATTCCAACCGAAACTCTCGCCTTGAGGGTCAGACCACACTGTCGGCGTAAGTGTGATTATCGAGTCTCCTCCCGAGGTATCTCCAGACGTGAGGGTCAAGTCTACGGCTTACTAGAAACTCTAGGTCTGGGACAAGATTCGTGAAATGAAGGAATGATTCATATCAACGTCTGTTACTACGGCAGCTAGTAGTGGACACAGACTATCACATGAATCATTTTTAGATCCATTGTGTCACACTCCATGACTGCATGCAGCCGCACTATTCCCCTGCCCTCCAGCTCCCTGAGCCTGGCGGGGAAAACAAAGGTGGGTGGTTGTAGCATGTTAAAATGTACACCACCTCATGATTCTCTACTAGATCTGCCCCCACATCTGCTACTTCGCAGACTCATATTTCCTTAACATTTCCTCTTTTTGAAACATTTTACACGTCTTAGTCTCTGAGACTGAAGCCAATTTGCATCTTCCCACTTCTAACATTCACTGGCTATAACCGATCAGCCAAGGAACATTCAACCACAAAGGTTCTCTCTAGCACCCTAACATAAGTATAAATGCATAGAGGAAAGAGTGCTTACTCGGATATCCTTTAAACACACCTCGCTCTGAGGTCTGAGCTCTAAGAACTGATCATATCCTTGTCATCAAGTACCAAGAATGATCGGTACACCTCGATGAATAATCAGCTACCGATATGTTGTCCTGCCAAAGCTGTAAAAGCTCTAGAAAACTCTCAGCCACTTCCTCAAGCCAGTCTTCAGCCGCCTATTAGTCTAGCTCACCTCAGAACATGAGGGTATCTGATGTTGGAACACATGTAAGGCAGTAAGCCTACATGTGTCACCTACCGGTACCGCCGGTTGTAACTACTGACCAACAGGTAATGATGTATAGCTGACACACTACACGAAGGCACTATCTCAGGAATCGGTCCACGTACCGAAGCCTCATCACTATGCGGACCATCCTCATGGTCACTCACTTGAAAACACTAGTAGCCAAGGTCACCATCCACTCTACTGATGTATCAGCTAGGCAGAAAACTCTAGCAATAGCCTCCAGCTAGTCCTCTGCTGTCTGGGAATCTGCCTCACCTCGTAACCTCGGAGGCCTCTACTACTGGAACTCGTGCATCGCGCTCTGCCAGCGTGCACCGTCCACTAGTAAGACTTCTGGCATCTGCTACCTAATGGGTGCTGGTGCTGCTGGTACACCACCCGAAGGTGCTAACATAAAAAGAGGGCCCTGCACCGGAGCCTCATCCCTCGGTGAGCCGTCATCGAGTACTCTCTCGGAAACTCCAACTGACTGTCTGCGTGGAGACATCATGAACAGATGCGACACGATCAACGATTTATACCTGGTGAGCTGACCTGGTTTGAGCTGACTTTAATACTTTTGGAAACAAACACGCAATCAGTGTTTTCGTGCACAAAGTCGGAAATCAGAAGTCAGGGTCCTGGTGTACGGATACGTTGGCCGCCACACCAACACTGGACTCCCTGAACTGAAGACCACACTCATTACCCTTAACACTATTTCTTCATAGAAAAAAATATATCAGAGTTATAAGTTCTGCGGTAGAACCGAATCATCTGATACCAATTTGACACGACCCATCCTCGGGGCCCGTGTCGTGACTACCCAAAGCCCGCCTTCCATAGGCCAGGGGCTGGTGACTAGCACCAAAGGCGTAAATCACGATAACTGGGAAGGAATTGCCTTTATAAAAAGTAAAAAAAATCACCACAGAGTACAAGCAGAAGTAATACAATAAGTATAAATGAATGTGCTGAAAAGTAAGTAGGCCAGAATACAAAACCAACTGAAAGTACAACTACATCTGAACCAAAGTACAACAGAAAAGACAAATAGCTAGAAGAATGGAACCAACTCCTATGTCGTCCTCCTCGGATCCTACCTGAAGGGTAGGTATAGATAGCGCATCTCCTGGATCATCCACCATGGATCCTACCTAAAGGGTAGGTATAGATAGCCTCCACAACGCTCTCTCCCATCAACCTCCTCCGATTGTTGTCTCGTCGTGAAGTCCACCTCCGGTTACTGACTTGTCGTGAGGTCCACCTTCGGGTACCATCCAGTCCTCGAACACTCGGCCTCTGTCAGCACTGCCCGTCGTTTGCAACCAACACAATGAGGTGCGGGAATAGCCTGTGCAGGGGTGAGTATATGATACTCAGTAGGGACCCCAAGACCCTCAAGGTCTCACTGAATCCAACAAGGATAAGCACAAATTAAGATCTCAACAGATAACCATTACTTAGGTATAAGCCCATACTTATACCTAAATTATCAAGTAACCCATCTCAATCACGAGGAAACACAATGGTCATGAAATCAACGGATAACCACTACCCATGTATATGCCCATACATATACCTAAGTTATCAAGTGACCCATCTCAATCATGAGGTAAACACAATGGTCATAGACTCAGCTCAAACCAGGATTTTCATTATCGATACCGTAACTAGTGAAGAGCCCATTCTCTGACGAGTACAGTGATCCTGTCACGACTCTGAGGTAATTCTCACTAACCTAAGACTGCTGAGGTACTCCTCCTGTCGAGTACCGTGGGTCAGCCACCCAAACACAGTAGTGCTTCCCACTGGGGTCTTCCACCCAAACATAGTAGTGTACCCCCCTTAATAGCCTGCAGAGGCACTCCTTCTATTGAGTATTGTGGGTATTCGCCCAAACACAGTAGTGCTACGTCCTCCATGGGTATGCACCCAAACAAAATAGTGCTCCATCCACTGGGATAGTCGACTCACTCCAAGTCGAGTCGGTCAAGCAGTCATCAGGCCTCAGTGAGCTACACGGTCTCCGTACTCCGCACGATCATCTCCGGGAGGGTCTGATCCACTAGCTACAGGTCGATACTCCATGTATCACAATTCCCACGGAGATGTATCTCAAAGGACCGCCTCATCACATGGGTCTCAACGCAACAGATGACGCGTCAATCAGGCGCTCGGTCTGTGAGTTATTAGCTTTTTCATCCTAGGGGCCCGGTTAGTTTCGTGTATGAACCAACCCATACGTATCTCAACTATACCCTGAACTCTCATAGGTTATACTCATAGGGATCGTTTCTCAACGTGATCACCAACGTCACTGACGGTTCGTTAACTGGACGTCCGGTCTGAATGTTATCAGCTTTTCCGTTCTAGGGGCTTGGTTGGATTTCGGGTACAATCCAACCCGGCCATATTCCAACTGCCTCCAAACATCAGGAGAAGTATGCCAAAAGTTCCGTCTCATCAAGAATAATCTAAAAAAGTCGAAGGCACGTCAATCAGTCATCCGGAGCTCAGGTTATAAGTGTTTCCGCTCCGAGGGTCCGGTTGGTTTAATGCTCAAACCAACCCGGCCGTACCCAAAGTTCTCTGAAACCATGAGTGTATTATACCAAAACAACCATCTTGACCAAAGGATCACATCGCAGCTTACGGTGCATCGATCAGAGTTATGTAGCCCATGTTATGGGCGTTTGAACGGATCTGTCCGAAAATAGGGGGTTCGGGCCCGGTCCGACCCGACCCGATACCCCCCCCCAGGTCGACCCGAACCCGGTCCAGGTCCGGCCCATTAGGGCACGCCCCGACCTGGGAGACCTGGCGGCCTAGCGCACTCGGGCGGCCGCGTGGCCGACTCGGCTGGCCGAGCTGAGCGGGGCAGGGGGGCGCGATGCCCCCCTGATTGAAGAGCCGCAGACCCCACGGAGGGTCCGCTATTTGTTTCCAGCTGGAGGTTACGAACCCCCGGTCTCCCCTTGAAACGGTCAGACCGGTCCGGCTGGCCGGTTGATGCCGCCGTGGGACCACCGCTGTCCCTCCCTTCTGCTCCGACGACCAGCGGTGTCGGCCGCCGATCCCCGCACCACCGCGGCCATAGGTCGCGACCTTGTTCAATCGGCGCGACGCGATGGCGCCATACCCCTCCACCGCGGCCCTGGTCCAGCCCCGGACTCTTCGGGGTACTCCGGTGCGGTGCGACGGAGCCGTGGCTATATTCGACCTCAACGGCGTGGCACGAAGGTGCCGCGCTTATTCGCCCATCCTTCACTATTTCTAAACGGTGCAACGGCACCGCGCTTCCTTCGCTCGTGCTGCAACAAGTTCAAGAAATCAAGGGGGAAGAAGGTCGGCCGTGTTCGTGCGGTCTGACCTCCTCCCGTTATTGCGATAACAGGAGGCCCAATTTGAAATGATGAATGGCGACGAAAGTATTCACGAACACAAAACAATTAACCCCTACCTCGAGATGTCGTCGAACGAAGGTTCGTAACAGAAAAGAACGTCGCAGAAGAAGACTCCGTAAGCGTCGACGGTGTCCCGAAGAAAAGAATCATCGGCATCGCGGTATAGGGTGTTGCGTCGTCGATCTCCGAGGATGGCGTCTCTCACCGAACACTTCCTCTTCCGAGTTCCTGCATCGGTGCGTTGACGACGAAGAGGAAGGAAGGAGGGTTGTCCGAGAAGCACCGCGTCAGAAAGGGGGGGCTTCGAGGAAGAAGGCCAAAGAAGGTCGGGGAAGAAGCGTCACCGACGTTCTTCGCATTCTTCACTAGAGAAGGATGTTCTCTCAAGCTCTCCACCAAATGGGCAAGAATGTGCCCAAAATAATAGAATATAATCTATTATTCTTGGTGGCGGAAATTAATTTAGTGGTCCCCACTTAATTGAGTTCACGATGGATGGCACAATTCAAAATTCAAAAATTGGAGAGGATCTGCAAAATTAATTGCCCGAGTGGATGACATAATTATTTTGGGGAGTTTCTAGGGGGTTTAGGGACCTGGGTGGTCCCCACATAATTAACAAGGAGAGGGTCATGGAGTTTCCTCCCATTAAATGGGGGGTTTGAGGAGGTATTATTCTTCTCCATTAAGAGGAGAATTAGAGTCCAAGAGGCTCTCCAAAATTAATGGGGGAGTACTGAGAGATTTTCTCTCCTCCCATTAAATGGGGGGTTATGCCCCGTGTGGACCACATGTCATAACCTCTCGTGGGAGGTTATGCTGCTCGGGTGGTCTCCACCCTAATTATACTCTAATGGGAGGTTAGGGTGGGGCGGTCCCACCACCAACTCCCATGTGGAGCTTATAACCAACACTATCCACATGGCATGGGTTCAACAAAGATTAAATAAGTTTTCACTTGTTTTATTTTATTAACCCACGTGAAACCCAAAAATCAACTCTCAAACCCGATCATCTGCCATCGAGGTGAAATTCCTTTTAAGCGATAATCGGCACTGCAATTCCATCGGTGCCCTCAGATTTCAATTCCGAGCACCGGTTCAAAATTTAGAAGAACTCGCTCGTTTTTTCACTGAACGTACCTGAGCAAAACTTCTGGAATTTATTCCTAGCACACCGGGCCTCAGAATCAGGTGCTGTTAGAAACCACAGACTCGTAAAATTCCAAAGAAATTGAGAAAAAATTTTGTTTGAAATTTCCGTGTCTTTACACATGAAATATAATGATGTTTGGAACAATATACATGAGTTTGGAAGATATAAAAATCATTTGAAAGTTGTACATAAAAAAGAAAACATTTCTTCATTTGGGTAAAAAGAAAGATAGTGCAACCCGAAGGAATAATAGTGGTTCGTGTATAATCCCTTACCTTAAGTCTGATGGTGTCCTTCACTTGATCTTGATTTATTGGAAAAACAATATACATTCATTAGATAATATTTCTAGAAATTATTATACATGTAAATTATTTATTATAACCTTATTATGTACATTCATCACAATTTTGATGGGATAACAGGTTCAATTTCATTGTTTTGGAGTGTTTGTTTCCTTGGTTTCCAAGATTTGTTGAATTATATACATGTAAGGATAAAAATTTAATATGGAAATGGGTTTACAATATTAATGTTTTATTTTTTTAGTTAACATTAGTTGATTACAGGGTTATAAAATTCATTTAGTTTTTCGGAGTGATGATGAATCATTATATAAAACTTCAATTATAATTGTTTTGGTTAATTGGCAGTTTTTTTTCACAGTGATCAAATTTTCCTATATAATTTAACATCATGTGTAAATAAATATTTCATAAACATAAAAAATAAATAATACATATATTAATATCTGGTTCATCCATATAAATGGTTTTATGAACAGAATTGAAGAAGAAAATTGAAATTGAAAACCCATCAACCATTATGGTAATTAACTAATTGATCTCAGGTGGTGTTTTCATTTCTAGTATAAAATAATGGGAAAGGAGAGAAGATGATGAATTATTCCATTATCATAACAAAATTCTATTATATATAAGATATAGCTGTTATCCTAACAATTGGATGTAAGGTGGTGAGGAAAGAAAATAAAACAAAGGAACAGGAAAGAAAATAAAAGAATCTAAAATTATAATTTACCATTTAAATTTATCTTCCTTGATATCCTTTTTAGGGGGTGAGATTTGGCCTTTTGAAGATAAAAAGGGCTTCTAGAAGTAAGTTGGATCATGGGAGGATATTTTAAAATATTTTAGAATACGCACAAGGCATGGGAATAGATTTTTCTCAATATTTAATTCATTAGTTTATTATTTTTCACAAGACAATCAATAGTGATGATTATTGAGACTAATAATAGTAACTAGATCATGAATATTAGAACCTAGGGGGATTAAATTAGCCATTAATCTAGGAATAATGCCTTTAAATCATAATGTATAGATATGGTAAATTACCATATTTTACAATTAAAAAAAATACTATATTTTATAAAAAAATCATTGTAACTATTTTCCATCCCGAAGAATGAAAAAATGAACTCGATTTTTCAAAAATAATTTTCTAAATAAGAGATTTTTTTAATGAATGTAATCATTTACTAGAAAAACACAATTTTTATGCTTAAAATTACTTTTCTAACACATTGAAAAATTATTTAATGTCTTATAATATTATCTTATAATCAAAAGACATGAAAATAATAATTTATGAATAAATTTTAGGAAAATAAATTTTATTTTAATTTATTAAATTAATCATATATTTATGATTAAATATACATGAATTAAAAAGAACCAACACTTAATCAATAATTTTAAAATTATTTATTTACTTTTACTATGATATAATTATACAATATTTTAAGTTATAATTTTGATAAATTTTATTTACAAATTAATTGGTGAGGTTTCTATTACATTGTCTAGTTTACTATTCATAAGGGCCACATTACATTTCCATAGGTATATGTTCCTTATCATCTATAGGTACTTTTTATTTCACTCATTATACTTTTATAAGGTTCAAATTGTGTCCTATAAATAATATTATGTGATTATACCAAAAGAAATAATTATAAGAAGGGAATTCCATTTATAAAACATTGGGTCATTACACTCCCCCTTGGAGAGTTCTCTGGGTGGTACTTCTACTCCCCTCCTGAAACGGCATAAAAAACCTTCCCATAATGCCGGTGCTGCTGTAGATCACCTTCCATTAGAAGATGGTGGAAAGGTCTAATAGAATCTCTAAAGGGGCCCCATACAACTACAAGACCGACACTCAAGATAATATTTATCACACTAATGATTCAGATTCCCTTTTCATATACACTGATGGAATACCACATAAAAACTACTATGGGTACTTTAGCTCTCAATTTCCTGCTCAGAATCTTAGAGGGATCAGTTTTTCAAACCATAAGAACAATTGTCCAGCCATGGCACTAGTCCTCTATCCCTAATAATATTTCCTTCGATCATGGTTTTCTATTTGATAAGATCCTGATTGACTATCTCATAGAAATTAGAATGGATAAATACATTAAAATATGTATAGATAGAATACATGATACCATCCTCTACAATCATGGCACAAGAATTCTCCTCATTAGTTAGAAGTGATGAAAAGTTTTTCATCTTAGTAAGACACACAAAATACTCCCTGAAAAACATATAACCTTGCTCAAGAAGAATAAACTAGTTGGCCTGGTTAGTTTTCAATGTATGAGGAATGAATTTATCATATAAATTGGTTGATAAATCACCACATACCATGGCCTAATTTCAACCATCCTAGTTAATCACATCCCACCAGTGCTTAGCTAGAACCCACTGCATGTAAGTGGTAAGTATAACCATATTATTCGGAGGTCTCTCCAGATGATCAATGAAAGAAAAGGTTTCCTCCATCCCAAACTCATCATCCTATCAACCACAATCTCATGAAATTCTTTTAGTGTACTGCTACTGGAACTCACGTGTCATATCTACCATCATAGGTGTAGGTTGAAGAACACCATTACTGGACTACATTAGGCATTGAAAACTATAAATAGGCTATGTGTCAGTGCCCATACAAGGTAAAATGGGTATTTCTTCTAGTGGTAATTCTAATGTTCAGACTACCAGCTTAGGGCCCACCACATACATATCTTGGTAATCTCCACCCTCTTGGTGCACGACATGCGGAAATCATGGTTGAGTTGGTCTAAAAATCCGAAAAACATACCTTCAAACAAGATTAAAATTAGATATATAGAAAAAATAGAAAAATAAGAATGTAAGGATAGGGTTCACTACCCATGGTGTGCTACCCCAACTACCCACACATAAGTCCTTGTATTGGTATGTTTTGAATTATAAATTTTATGGGTTAAAATAGATGAAGGGTCAATTATTTCTTTCCCAATCATTTAGTGGGATCCATTTAATTTCATAAGTATAGTTTCACTTTGACAATTTTCAAATGCTTATTTTGATATATAAATGTTCATTTAAAATAGGTATCCATTTCCAGTTAAATCAGGGAATATACACCTTATCACTAGAATCGACACCCATTTAATTTTAATCTAATGTCTCAACATGATAAATAGATTATTTTGACCTAAGATGGTCCACACAAATCATGAATTGAAACTATAAATCACTCAATCATACCCCAAGAGTAAAATTGATACACACACATATATATACAAGTCTCTCTCATCTATAATAAGAAATAAAAGAAAATGAAAGCTGGTAAAGGTGCTTATATGGCATGGAAACACCATGGAAAGTTAATTATAGGTGTCTACGGTGATGCATGTAACAATTCTTATGTCCCTCCTATCATCGTGATAAGGATGAAATAAAATCATAAATAATTATAATAGTAATAACCATCAAATATAATGTGAATCACCCAAGGGTAAAATGATATCAATTGTAATAGGTAAAAATTGAACAAAAATCATATTCCGGAAACATTGTATTTACCCTTAACATGGGTTAGATACACCCAAGAATGAATTATAACCAAGTTCCACGAAATAATAATATCTTATATATTGTCTCCAAATAGTAAATCACAAAAGAAAATTCGTTGAAACAACTTTCAGATTTCTCGGTCCCAAATCCCAATCATTCGTACCCCTGATCCTGATGGGTGACATTACCTTAAGCGTATCTCCACAAATTCCAGAGGCTGCCAACTTGAAGCGATGGAATAGGTTGTTTCTACTGAGAGAATATTCCCTCACTAACACATTTTAACATAGCGGATTAAATGAATATATGGTAAGTGGAGGAAGTTGTATAAATAGATGGAATAGTAGAAGATCAAAATAAAGAGTAACAGAGCAACTGTATATAACATAACAAAGAAGATAATGATATATAATGTATCTAATAAGCTAGAAAACATGGATACAAGGTAGAAAGAAATACATGCTATAAAAAAGTAGCATAAAACAAATGAAAAACTATCCAATCAGCATGAGCTCTAGATAGGCCATCAGTTACCTCATTCTATCCGAACCAAGAAAACAAGAAACAAATTGTCCAAAAAAAGATGATTCCCCTTATCAACCCCTACATACAACTAATCTTCCTTGGTTCCATTGGTGGCCCAGATAAGGTGTGAGATAAATATAAGTTGGAAAACACCAAAAGAATATATAACATCCCGTCTATCTGATACAAATTAAATAATGTTAAAGAATGCATATATAAAAGTAATGTTGTATAGAAACGTAAATACACAAGTACCTGCCTTAGCCTCAGTAGGTGTCTGAACCTATAATCACTTCATTAATCAATCATTTTCAAGTTTATATATGTCATTCACATGAAGAATAACTATCAATAACATCATTTAAAGATAATAATAATAAAGGATCCAGTATATAAACAGGAATTCATGATGAATATAATAATGAATAGGGTCCAAAGTAACAACCAAATAAACCTTATCCTTAAGATTCATGTGAACTCATGTAGTAATATGCATCCTGGATAAATGGAAAGAGTGAAATCCAAGGAGAATCGTCCATTTAATTCCACATTAATGTTCTAACCGAGTCTAAGGAAATCATACATGGTAAAATGGGATATGCAGTGACTTGGACCCAGGGTGTATCCAGGAACCTCATATCTATAAAAGCCAATCTTGATTTGAGGAGTGTATCCAATGCATCCTATAATAATAATTAAGTATGGAAAATATAGTGTTATACTAGAATAAAATTATGGAATAGGATTAGTTTACAAGTAGGGTCTCACTCATGGAAACCAGACTCCATGAATCGAAATGGTGTCTATGAGTGCTCAAGGAATTTCATCAACAATCCAAAAAGAAACTCGAATTTTACTACTCCAATAATAATTTTGAGTTCTGCATAAAATGAAAATTATAAGTGAATGATTAATTATTTAATTTCATGTGATAGTCATGCCATTAAATAAGTTAATGTATTTACTCCATACCTTTAATTAATCTGAAAATTTTAAAGGACATGCAACCATTTCAGAATTCATATTAGCCATATTCATTTAATATGGTTCACTCTATTACCTTCCATTGGACATGAATTTTTTTTCTACAGATGTGAAACCAAGCCATGAATTTCATTCAATTATTCCTAGTCATATACATATTATACATTCCAATTCCATTAAATATTCATCAATAAATTAAGAACACTTACCTTAGAACGATCATGTGCCACTGACATATTCAGTGCTAGTCAAAAACTAATTCAAAAGTCATTTAATTATAAAAGGGACTTCCATTAGATGGGTCAATATAGATCACACTTGAATAAAGGTACCAAATATCATGTTAACCCGCTAATATAATATATATAGGAAACAAACTACATGGGGTGGTCAGTATTGTGGACATAACCATCGAAGTTTAGAAAAAATATTCAAAAAGTTCTTAGAAAATGGTTCTAATGACTATATGAATGAAATATGAATTAAATAAAAAGTTACCAATTAAATTTATGTGAACACAAAATAACTTATAAAATAACGAATCTTGAAGAATCAATTATAGACCACCTACCTCATTCTCATACAACTCTCATTGTCTAGTATCACCCTATAGTTTGGCCTGGATTGGATGAAATTTTATTAATAGACCAGTGGCCTAAAAGTAGAGAATATGAGACTGCATCTAATATTATAGACTAAAGAAATAATAATGATGAATGGATACAAAGGAATTAATATCTTGTCAATGCAGATCCAACAAAATGAAAAATGCATTGATCTTACTGTGGATGAACTCTCTAGATCAAAATCGATCATAAGATTGAAGAGGGATGCAAAAAAGGGTAAGAATAGGCTTTATCCAATAGAATGATAAAAGGGGAGAGTGTGGAAAATAAAAACATTTCATTATGGATATTTTAGTAAAATCTCCAAAAAAATAGGTATCTCAGGGTTTGGATGCATTGTCGGCTAATCTGTGCACCAACTGTGTGCCATCTACTATAGAGAGATTCATTTCGAAAGTTTAGGTTTCATGGTTATAGAAACCTTGTGAAAACTATCTCAAACACTGCTTCAATTTTTTTCAGGTTTTTTCATGGATGTGTGGGATCTAGAAATGGTTAGGGAAGACTGTGCACCCAACTTCAATCCACATTCCAGCACCAAACTATTAAGAGATACCATACGACATACCCTGCATAGTTTCTACTAACCATGCATCATTTATATTCTCACACCGTATAGGGATTTGAGATTCAAATAATAACCAAGAACCGAGAAACATTCATGAACTCATTTTTCATACATATTAGGTACATAATAATTAATTAGACCAAATTTTAAAACACTCTATACGTGATTGAAAAACATAGTTCTTACTTTTCTTTATCTGCCTATAAATAATGGACAATCCCATCATTATAAGAAGAATGAAAATATAAAGAATGGATAAATTATTAGTCATCTTGTAACATAAATGTGTGAAGACACTCACACGAACAAGGTAGAGAGAAGGATGTTATGCGAAGGAAGTTCCATGAATCATATGTAAGAAAAAATCACTGAGTGAGGAATTTAAGGTGAATAGAGTATAATGAATGATCCAAAAAAAATATTCCAAGAATTGAGTTTTGATAATATAAAAACACATAGATAGATCCAAGAACAAACCTGAGTAAAGGTATCTATTTGAATATACTTAAGGTAATATACATGTGAATACATTCATAAGAGAATAAAAATACTTGATTATACAATAACTAAGAGATCCTAACCGAGAGATGACCAATAATGAGTTATCTAAAAGGAAATAATTTAGGGATTTATTGTATGTCCTAAACAATGTATCATACAAAACATATAGACATATTGATAATGGTTTTTTTGGAGATCATTAATTTCATTAGAGCATCATATTTTGGAATTCCTGGTAGAAAACATCATACACATTCTATTTTATATGGAGGAGAAATTCACAAAAATAATGTGATAATACATCATTTTGAATTAGTTCATGAAATAAGATTCAATAATTTTTTTAAGGTAGTATGTTTGCTATTAAATGAACATTATTGTAAAGGAAGTGAGCCTATCAAATAGTGATGATGTTTGGAAAAGTGTATCCACCAAACTAGTTAAGCATAGTTTATTTGGTACATAATAAAAAAATCATGTATATGATCCTCTGTTGATGCCTTCATGGTGAATGAATTGAATGTTTTATTCCTTATTTTTTTCCTTAATTTTTAATTGTAGTGTGTGTTCAATAAATAATGACAGGTTTAAAAAGTCACTTAAAACGAGGAAATATGGTCCAACACAACACATGAAACATTTCACCTCATGATCCACCCCACTTAAGTTTTAATATGTCTTAATAAATTCAATTCATTTGAGTAGTATAGTAATGAAAATTCTTAACATTTATGACCAAAGAAAACAATCATCATGACACACAATTAAAATAGGTGAGTTTGTATCATCTGTTATAACAAAATGATTATTGTACACATTTTTATTATTGAAACCGATTCTATTAAAGACACTATATAGATTATAATACCATGATATAGTTCTTATTGAATAATATATAATTAATTACTTAGTTTACATATTTATGAACCCTTACTATAAATTATAAAATTTTCTAATAATAAAATGTAAAATTCCACCTAATGTTCTATATTCACAAAAGATGATTTCACATCCATTTAGGACAATTTATAATTCCATTGAGCATATAACAAAATAAAAGTTGAAACATTTTGTACAACTTTTATTGTATCATATGTGTCATTAAAGTCTTTAACCTATATTTTAGAGAAATGTTTTCTTATTAGGTGATATTTTATCAATGCTACTTCTCCCTTCTCTATTAGTTTATTTCTTAAAAAAATATTTCTTCATGATAACATTATTATCTTTTTGAGTTGAAATTAACTACCAAGTAGAATTTTTTTATAATTTCATTTAGCTATACCTCCATGGATATCATTCAATCCTCATGTTTCCGGGTTACATTAATGTTTTTAAGTACACTTTTGATAGAATCCAGGAATTATTGAAATTTTAAAGAATTAATTGTTTCTAAAAACCATTTCAACTATCTTTAAAGACTGTTTTAGACTCAAATTATTTGTATATATTAATAATATATATCCTTCTTATTCTAAACATTATAAATCACTTGTGATTTCACAATCATCTTCAAAATTTTGAAAACCAACTATTGTAACTGAATATTTCTAAATCTATCCATCATAGTTTCTATGGACATTTTTAAATTTTTATCAATAATTCAGGATTTTTGTTATGTTTCGTGGTCCTACATGAAAATTAAATACGAACTATAAATAATTTCTATTAATTATTTTTTGTAATACTCATAACTCAATCTTAATAGTTTCTATCCTTGATATATGCCTTCATCGACTCAGTCATCAAAATTTCCAAAATGTATTTACTTTTGATGGAAGCAATGATTTTGAAGACCATCAGAATCTAGATGTTGGGACTCTTGCCGAATAACATATCATAAGTGATATTTAAAAACATAGTTAAATAAAGAATCTATCTAGAATGTAAATAACCAATTTTATACCTTGTTTCTAATGATCTTTTAATTTTTTGTTATATAGTAACTTGTTTAGCTCTAAGTACAAAATAATATTTATCCATAATTTTATTACTCTATTATAATGGTTTGTGTATAACGAACTATAATTACACATTTTAAAAATTATTTTAAAATTATTTTAAAAGTATTTATTCTAGTATTCCAATCAAATTTTATATCAAAATATATTTATGACATATTTTATAAATTTTTGTCACATCAAATAACTTCCAATAGCTCTTAAGAGGTTGTGATTTACTCAACATAAATTAAATATAAATTGTACATTTAAAATAAGCCATAAAATGAATAAAATTATTATCTTAGATAGTTGATTTAAATATCATCAGAATACACAATTATTATTATAATAATTAAATTAGAATTTGGTTTTTATTTCAATAATTATGTGACCCTTTTTTACCATACTCATTTTGTAACTCACATAATAAGTTTTCTTCCCTCATGATTTATATTTAATATATTTCTCAAATATTTATACATGAATTTTTTTACATTACCTTTTTACCTATATGGATCTCTCATTTATAAAAAATCACATTCTACCCTTATAGAATAATTTTTTAATATTAATAATTGGAAATAAATTTAATCTTTTTTAAAATTAATTCATATAGATTATACATCCATTCATTTTCCAAATAAAACATTCGTTCATTTAGAAAATCACCTCATTCATATTTTAAAAATTGGAAAAGAAATTAATATGTTTTCCCTATATCTGTTAAGAAAGGTAAAATCATTCAATTCAAACTTATTTAAACTAATTTTAATGCTTATGACATCTTTAAAATTTATTAACACATGCTTTTCAAAAGTATGATCTCCATAATCATGTGTATAAATACCCTTCAAGAGATGTTTTCAGGCCACATCAACATTCATAGCTTTCTCCAAGTCACCCCTTTTGATTGATTTTCATCTTTAATTATTGTTAAATTAAATCAATAGAAATGTGAGATACATGTTTGTAGTGAGTCAATGTTATTCATCGAAGCCATAAAATTCTTAAATAGAATCAGAAAAATTGTGAAATAACCCATACACTTTTTGATTCTACGTAGAATGATATTTCTTATCTTCAGCTTGTATGGAACTCAATGCATGATCTATAACTGATTAGTGGAAGGAAATTTTATACCAATACATATAATATTTGATTTCTTAAAATTAAAATCACCAAAAGCTTTTATTAATCAGTGATGTTTTATGATTGAGAGTAGTTTTTTCTAAAATATGATTCTATATTTTCATTCAAATTTAAAATTTTATAAATTTTGTTAACATCTTCATATATAAGATTTATCTCATTCACCTTAGTTTTACCTTTAGGAATAGTTTTAACAACCTTATTCATCCAATACCTATTGTTTTTGTGATTTTTCGTAAAATTAAATCATATGATAATCAGTATCATAAGTTTTTTTATACGAAATCACCTTATTTAAAATTTATCATAAATTCCACTAATTTTAGTTCTTGAGTGTCCAAGACAAGTGTTATATGATTCTTTAAACAAAAAATGTTTTTCTATGTCTATAAATATATGATCCTCATATTATCAATATTATTCAACATCGAAGACTATGTATTTGAACTCAAATAAACGATTGTTCAATTTGTTTTAAGATTCATGAAACTAATTTAAGATACTTATGCTCCCCATTCTTAGAAATCATATTTTTCATACTGTTATATTAACAATAATTTAATTTTAATTAAGATTTACATTGAGGTATCATATCATTCCCACAAATACTCATTTCATGTTTATGAATTCCCGGATCATTATATAAGGGATCATTTATATGATTTTATTTATTATAAAATTTTTTTATGAAATTAAACCTCCAAGCCATTCTATTATCTTTCACCAGACTTATCAAAAAATTACTTACCACATATTGAATGAATACACCTATTCATTGATGAATTGTCCTTTAATTTTTCAGTTTGAGAAGTTTCTTCCACATTAGACACTTTTAACTTTGTTCTTCCTTTATGATGTTTTAGGTTGATCATATATTTTATCTTATTAATTATTCTTTTGTAAACTATATGAAAATATTTCATTTTCACATAATAAAAATACTCAAAATTTATTTTTATTTTAAAAAATTAAATTTCTCTCACAAAATACAATTGGAGAATGAACATATAAACTCACAAAAGTTCATAAAATCGTCATCTTCCTATAAATATTATAAAAGTAAACTTTTTTAATTCAATGTTTTTTCATCCTTTGCAAAATTTAGAATTCAACTTATTTTATTATTTTCATTTTTTATTTATCCTTGTATCCATCATAATCTCATAATAAATAAATATTTTTTGTGATTATCAATGGAAAAAGCATCCATGAATTGATCATATAATGTAGATATTTCAGCATCAGACTTTTCTAGAATATTTTTTATCAATTCCATCACCAAGGTTGTGGATTCAAGAACTTATTTGTAACTTTATATAGAAAAAACAATTTTGTTCCACCAAATAAATAACTCATATATGGATTCTACTTCCCTTATCTAAAAATCATAAAAATTGAGGACAACCTATTTGAAATCATGATTCCTAGAATTTATCATCCAATTTAAGAATATTTTAATTCTTTCTCCTAATTTTATTCAATATTTTAGGGCCTCTAAATCATGATAATTATTTTATATAGATGGATAATATTAATGAAATATGGAATCTCCCATTTTCTTGGATATTATTCTAATCATTTTAATGTAATGTATATATCAACATTGAAAATATATAGTCCATTCTATGTGATACTAATAACATATAATAAAATTGATAACATATATAGAATCATATGGTATTTTATAAATTAAAACCATTTCCATAAAATATAGTAACACCCTTTTGTTGATGTTATTCATTACAACAACATAAAAATCAATTCAAAAGATATAATTAGTTTTTAAAAAACATATAACCTTAGGAATACATAAAACCCTTGTTATAAGGATTCATATGAATAAATTTTATCTAATGTAAATTGTTCATTCTATGTAAAATATAAATGACTACTATGAGGGTGGGGTGAATCAATGATCATTAAAAATAAATTGTTTTAAATAGTTATTCTTTTATATTGTTAAATATCAGGATATATGATTGAAACCAAGTGGTTTTGATGGTAAACATAGAGTGAGAAAGAATATATATGTCAAAAGTTATTTTTTTATAAGGTTACTCAATATTTTATCGAGTAACTAGTCCAAAATGTTTTGAAATTTGGATTTTAAAACCTTTAAAAATAATTTTGTTATGAAAAAGGATTATATAAATGGAGTATGAAGAAAATACTAAAGTAAAAGTACAAGAATGATAAAAATTGAGTGATAATATTTCAACTAATAGTCAACTGTCCATATCAGATTCCTTTAAGAATATATCAGATGTTAAACTTCACTCTTCTTCATGGATCAATCTAATTTTTATCTAGAACCTTCCATGTAATGTTTAAACAACATTTAATAATTTTAATCACACATATCTAAATGAATCTAAACTTATAGGGTCTTTTTAAAAACACATTGTTAGACCATGAATTATTATTTGTTATGTTTTGAATATGTATATATAGAAATCATAGATCTGATCAAATTGTAAGGACTATATAATATTTACGACGAACTAAAAGTTCAAAAAAAATAGTTAATTTATTATGACATGAAAATAATCCACATTGTGTTGTTTTTAGGGCCCCCAATTTTCTTTTAAATATTTATCCAATTAATTAGAGTGCATAATATATAACAAAAACCTTAAAAAATAAGTATAAATTACAATAGGGAAAAAAATTTCTACAAACAAATTGAGACATAAAATCCACTACCACTAATTAAAAATTCGAATTAAGGGGTTGGTAATAAAAGGTACAATTTTTAGGGGGGTTCCAATATTGTTGAGGCTGAAGGAATACCCATGTACAATGTACTCTAAATCTAAAGCGGGAAATCTAGTTCTATAATAGATAAAAAATTTAATGTTTTGACAACCATTTTATGTAAGGAGATTATCTTCCATGTTTCACTCACATCATGTGTGAATAATCTTAACTTCATGGTAGAGTACGTTACAACATAATCTAATGTAATATTTGATGAAACAATGGATAGTAATTTCAACCAAAAATAACATTAACACCAAATGAAAATATAATTCTTTAAAGGATGTGGATATTTAGATGAGTTTTTATAAGTTTATCCCACTAGAATGACTAGTGATTATGCTATGAGTGAGTCTACTTCCCAATAAAGGTGTTGTAATCCAACAACATAGGAAATGAAAATATATAATAATATATACAATGTGTGTAATACCATAATCATAGGGGACATTTTAACCGATATTAAAACCCATATTAT
The DNA here is from genome assembly GCA_963277665.1 of Viscum album. Classification (NCBI taxonomy): domain Eukaryota; kingdom Viridiplantae; phylum Streptophyta; class Magnoliopsida; order Santalales; family Viscaceae; genus Viscum; species Viscum album. The sequence continues at coordinate 809,377,359 of OY728158.1, read as the reverse complement.
ACACATTCTAGTACACCTAACACAATTGTGAATCTCTTTCTCTACCGTCCTTAGTATGGGAGTAGTCAGTTTCATGTTTTTGATTATAGAGGAGATATATACTGCATATATCAATGACCAAATATCTGTAATCAATTATAAATAATTATATTTTAGAAGATCCATATCGGACAATAATCCATTATTTCATGCTTCTTTTATGCCTAAAAAACCCAATATCAAGTAAAGAACTCTGATGTTTGGGATGAATCATCCACAATAGAACATTAAATATTATTGAATCATGCAGATAAAAAGGGGTCATAAAATCCATGACATAACTTGAATCCCAAATATCCCCAAATTAAATTAAAAATTAAATTTCTCTACTAGCCATTAATAAATAGATGTACCAATATTTCTATTTTTAACGAACTAAAATTTTAATATGTATTTGTTTAAATAAATGTTATGTTAATGTATTGTTAAATAAATAAAATTACGTTAATCCAAATCCATGAAATATTAAAATAAAATTTTATCATTACAATATAGTTTATATAAAAAATTAATCATATTATAGAATTTATTATGAAAAATATATGAAAAGGAATAACGTTATCGGTGTCTCCCTTATTATTTTTTAGAGAATGTAAATAATATATCTTCATTAGGATTTGAACTAAAAAAATACCAATATAATATTCAAAAAATATTATATTATTGAAATCTAATACTATAAATTTTCAATATTGTTGAAATTCCTAGAATATCTATGTAATTAGAATTACCAACCATGATTATGGATAGAGCTTAACATGTGAACATATCATACAAAGTGTTATAGAGGGGTTGTGTTACTGTAAATTAGGATGATATAAATGTGAAATTGTTAAATTTATAATCTCTTTATCATATATATTTTACAAATTTTTTATTTTCACTTTGAAATAATTTTTTTTATTTACTAATGTAATTATTAAAACAAAAATATCATTTTACTCTGATTTTTTTTCTTCTAAAATTGGGCATTTATGTTCCTTATTTTAAATATTTATATATATAATAGATAAGATATATAGTATTTTTGTAGATATTTTATTAATGCTAATCTAATTAGTAATATATAATATATAAAAATAAGAACAATAAAAATTTTAATAGGTTATTTAAAAAAATGTTTTATTATAATATTTATAAAAACTTAAATTAAAAAATTTTATAATTTTAAATAGAAAATATTATTTTATTTTGGGATTTATATTTAAAATATTATATTGGGATAATTTTTTGGGATTTTATAAAAAGTTTTATTTTTATGTGAATAACACCGAATACTGTTCTTAAAAATAACATGACATTTATGATGTTTTTCATATAAAAGAATGAATTGAAATTTTATGAAAGAATTTTGTATAAAAATATGTATTTTATAATATAAATTGTTAATTTGAAATGTTTGATTTTATATTTTAAACCCATGATTGAAATTAAAAATTATAAGTTTTACTATTCTCTAAAACTACTTTTAAGAAATTACACATTCAATATTTAAAATTAATTAATTTCACTTTTGGAAGATAAATCTAATAGATTTAATTTAAATGATTTAATTATATGGTATATATTATGTAACAAATACCATTTTATTTTTATTCATAAAAAATTAATTAATTATGTTAAAACAAGTAAACACATTGAAAGCTAAATTGGTATGAAGGGTTAACTAATGGTGTAAAAAGCCTAATACCTTATAAAAAAGTTTTTAATTTATTGTTTGTGGTGTTTATTGATTATAAATTATCTCTTATAAATTATTATAATTATATTATCAAAACTTATTAATATGTACTCTTACAACCCATTCTATAGCACACCAAAATGTTAGTTTCCTATTTAAAAATGCCTACATTAATTACACTAGAATATTATATCAATAAAATATCTTATATTCAATTTGGATTTTCACCAGGACAATATTTAAAAGTAATACATCAAGAGAATCTCAATGTTCTCAATTTAAGTACTATATTTTATATAATGTTATTACTTTTATATATTTGAAATTAAATTATATTTTCAACTTTATTTAATGTGGAATTAATTTTGTGTCGTATATATAATGTTATTATATTATGGTAATATCCATTAGCCACTGTATATGTTCCATTAATTATGGTGTGGTATGTCATTTTATTAACTTTGTTTAAAATAACATAATATTGTTTAATTTAATGTTATCTAGGTGTATAAGGAGGATCAAAGGTGTTTTGGGAGTTTTGGCTGAGAAAGATAGGGAAATCCTGCTATCTTTTTCAAGTTTCTTGGTTGGTGAATTGTTTATAGTAATAGTTCACCCAAAATATGCAAGCCAAGATCAAGGGTGCATTCTTGGGTAAAATATCCAAGGGTGGGTCCAAATCATGCAGTCTTGGATAGAGTTGTACTACATGGTTCGAACAGGGTTTGTTAAAACATGCAAGGCTCCCTAGGTAACCATATGACATAGCCCATTTTGGATGTGTCTAGTAGAATGTTGGTGCATGGTTCGGAATACTGAAATGCCAAACCCTATGCCTCATTAAAAGTGATATTTTACCCTTTTTCCCTATAGGGTTTTATGATTTATCACCTAATCGTCTCCCTCATTTAACCTCCATCAACTGCAGTGAAATACCAAAATTCCAAAATCTTCCCATGTGTAGATCTCCATCATTTATAATATGTTTGGAGTGTCATTGGGTGAGGATCGAATATTTTGGCAAGTATAATTCTTATATTTTCTCTTTTTAGGGATTAAGGATTGTAGTACAATTCTTCTCCGTTTAAATCTCAAAACCTATATTTTCTAGTGCATCTTATGCTTGGGAAAGAAGGGGTGTATGGATCCAAATCAAAAGCTAAGGTTAACTATCTAGTTTTCTTCATATTCAATGTAAGTGTCTTATATGTTATACCACATATTCGTTGTGTTGTTTTATGTGTATGTGGTTGCTCTATAGTTCATTTTATTTTGACTTTGATACCCAAGGTTGGATTTGGTAAATTGGTTGGTTAAATGATTAATTGATCCTCTTATGATCCCTACGTGTTGCGTTAAAGATTATTTTTTATGTTTTGGGCCACCTGTGGGGTGTGCCAGTCCTTGAACATAGAAATTAATCTTTTAAGTGTATAATTTTTTTCATGATGTAGAGCTATAATAAATGATTTTAAGATGTTAACCCAGGCCTATGAATTGAATTCAAAAGAATTGTGTTTAGTTTGATATCATAGTTTTTAAATATAATTAGTTATTTTTTTGATTAATTGGTAACATGGAATAATGAATTGTTTAATATAGTGTTAATGGGAGAGTGGATCATGAATTGTTAATGGTAAATGTGTAAATCAGTTAATACATGTATATGGATTATATGTTGAATTAATGATGAATTGTGAATGTTACGCCTGTTAATTGACTATGGTTATTTGAAATGAAAATGTGTTAAATGGATATGGTTTTTTTGGAAAATGGTTAAAGAATTAGGTTTACATAGATTTTTATGGGGTATTAGACATGAGGATATACACCCACTATTTGGGTTAGACCGATACCCTAAACCCCATCCCCTTTAACTCATAGGTTTGGGAGAGGGTAGAGGATTTATTCCCCTAATGGTTTCATTTGATGAGACAACCTATAATGGTAATCCCTGGTATATATGATGTAATTTTTTTGTGATCTTTGTTTCTATGGTGATATAGTAAATTTGATTTATCCACTTATAACTAGAAATTTTCTAGCATAGGAAATTTTTTAATTTATTAAAATGCCCTACCCATGAAATAAATGATGAAAATTTATTAAGTGAACTTGTTATATATTAGTACCTAGTTTACCCCATTATATTTTTTTTGTTATTCTATAATTTAATTTACTATATTTTTAGATTGGATATTTTGTAGAATACATTGGTTTTGGCCTAACAGTTTATACCCACATCCAGATTGGGATTCTGTTTGGTGCCGGAGTAGATTTCATGTTTTCAAGTCAGGATAAAGGCAAAGTGCATACGCTAGTTTATTGGTAAGAAATGAGATTTTGATGGATAATGGTTCCAAACATAGAGTATAGTCATTTTTTGTGGATTCTTATGTTTTATTATTTTAAATTTTCATTAAATTTATCAATATATGACATGATATTTTATATTCACTCTTTGAATGCGGGTCTGTCCTAGTTTTGGGAAAAGGTTGGTAATGCATGTTTATTTGTTATTTTTTGTGTTCAACTATTTAATTATTATTTTCTACTGTAGAATGTTCTAATAATAGTTGTATAGTCTCCCCATGTTTTTATTTAGACCCAAATTTCTTGTTGGTAGCCTTTGGCATAAGAGGAGGAGTACCTGAGGTCATTTGGCAACCTGACTGAGGGCATCATTTTAGTGGCCTCTATATTGGGATGTTAAAAAGTGGTATCATAATTGTATTTTTCTATTGACTTGTTATTTGGGGATGGTATATGAAAGATTATTATGTGTCGGGCCTTAAAAAGGAGCTCGTTCTTGGGAGTTGCTAACCCATGTTTTGGGGAAAACCAATGTACCCTGGGTGGGATTCTTGTTCTTGATATGTGTTGTTAAGGTTGAAGGATATTTCCCCCTTGGGGGATTCACCACTTGTGTGATGTGAATTTTTTATGAAATTTTTACCATAGAAATAATGGCATGAGTTTATGAATTCATGAATCATTTTATGTACATAGGTATATATGCGACATGCATCATCATAGTCATGCATGGTTAATAGTTGTGGGATATGATAGCTATAATTCTTATATTTTCGATTGAAAATTTAAAAAAGGTGTCCAATAAATATAATTTTTATGGAAAAATGGAAGTAATATACTAAAGTGAATAAGGAATACTCCCAAATGTAGATTCATATAAGGTTCTAAATCTTTTTATGATAATTTAGAAATATAGAGAGGTGCCTAAAAATGAAAGATTCATGTTATGGAAGTGCAGATGGTAAAGTTGGTGTTTAATTAAAAGACTTTTGGATGGGTATGTTAGTATACCCCTTGTTGACCGTGACCCATGGTAGGGATAGGTAAGGTTAGCGATTGATGTACATTTGTATTCATTGGAATAGTTTGTGAAAGATGAGTTCGTTATGTATAGTGTAAAGCATTATTTTATAAAAACACTTGATCATTTATGTTTAGTGTTCTGAGAAGTGTGATTGGAATTGTAAAGAAACAACGCAACTATGATTTATATTGGTTTGGATATTAGAGGATATCATTGAGAATGATCTTATAGGAGTAGGGTAGAAGATCCTTGTGGTTTAGGGTAATATAGGAGAGGAGATGTTCTGTGAGAACATTTATCTTCTCATGAAATTGATGTAATGGGACCCAAGGAGGGCCATGTTGTGTACATTTGATTTGACCTGAGAGTTTCACTTGAATATCCCTCTATTTTTTGTTAGAGTGGGTGAACTTAAGAAAGAAAATTTATGGATATATTCCATCCAGATGATTTTGGATCACTTGGAGACCCCTCCTAACAAGTGATTCAAGTTGGAATCTTTAGATCAAACTCCACAGGTAGATGATATGTTGTGGAAAGACATCTAGGATAGGATTCAGGAAAACTTATATATAGATATATTGAGACAAGAGAAGGCTATAGAGTTTATGAGGTTGACATAGGGGACCATGTTAGTGATGTATTATGTTATCTATTTCACTGACTTCCAAATAGTTTTCCCAACACTGGAAGGAGATGAGGCCACTATGGGAAGATGTTTTCATGATGGACTTGGAACCAAGTTCAACCCTCTGGTGAATGAATTTTTTTTAATGATGTTTGAAGAGGTGTTTGATGAGGACCTTTTTTTAGAGGGGAACCTGAGGAGGCTTCTGGTGGTGGATGTGTGGTTTTAGTTAAATGGTCTAGTGGTGAGACTTCTAAGGGTGGTTTGTATCACATTGATTGTCTTGACTAGGGTGGTGGCGTAAAAAATAGTCATAATATTGTACCCACCTCTCACGTTGGTGACCTGGTGTTTTGATATCATTGTGGCAGGCTAGGAAACATGCATGGACAGTTCCCCCGACCACCGATTGAGTTCTGAGATTGTGGAAGAATGAGACATGTGAAGAGTTTGTGTAAGAAATATCTACATCAAGGAAGTGATTCTAGATAAACTTTAATATAGAGTGATGAAAGGGGATGGATTCACTACATTAAGAGGTATGTTTGATCTCTACTAGCCAAAATATTTGAGGTGGTGGTGTGACACTTCAAGGATATAGGACCCATAAAATTAGGGTAGTGAATCTCTAGGACCTCATACTATATAATAGGGTAGTGGGGGATGTCAAACCCACATAGATCATCCCACACCTGGGGATGGAGAGGACATACCATCAATAGTCTTAGGGATGATTAAACTAGCTTCTACTCTTGTTAGTTCTTATTTGTTATAGGTTACTCATATTATTTTATATCTGCTTAGTTTATGAGTTTTTTGGACCTAGTGGTGGCTGTAATATATGGGATTATATATATTGACAAACCCTCTGGGGTGATAGAATAAAATATTCACAATTTATGGGATGTTTCATCAAGTATGGTCGGTTTTGTTTTATTTCGTAATTGTTTATATTAGAGATGTCAGGTGTTGATATGATTCTGGGGATAGATTTTCCAGTGTGGTACCTAGAACACGTTGAATATTACCATCATGGGGTAACATATACATCCCTAGAGGGGAATACATATTTTTACTATAGGAAATGGGATATTCGAGATGGTCTTTCAGGGTTAGTCATTCAGTAGTTTGGTGAACTCTTTGAAATAGTGGGTTGTATTTTTCTTGATGATGAGAATGTATAGAAGCGTATCATACCACTATGTTGGTTTTGTTTTAGGATGCGATTTTAGAGTAATTCTCATGTTTTACACCTAAGTAAGATATCTAGTCCATGATAATGTTTTTATACAGGGAAAAACCAGTTTCAACTATTCCATATAGAATGGCACCAGGAGAACTGCAGGAACATAAATTTTAGTTAGAGGAATTGGGGAAAAGGTGTTCATTCACTAGAGTACATCACTTTGGGGATATCCAGAATTTGTATCTAAGAAGGATCATAGTTCCAAGAAGTTTTATATTGATTATAGAAAATTAAATCAGATAAAAATTAAGAATCAATACCCTCTTCCATGATTTGATGATATTTTTGACCAACATAGAGGTTCTTCAGTGTTTTCTATAAATGATATGAAATTGGGTTATCATCACCAAAGGGTGAGACCCAACGATATACCACATAGCTCCCTCAGAAAAAGGTATGGGTTATATTGTTTTGTTTCAATGTCATTCGGGTTGACCAATGAAACATAAGTGTTTATGGATCTAATAAACCATATTTTTCACATGTAACAAGATTAGTTTGTTGTTTCCTCCATTTATTTACTCTTGTTGTCGTCCATAACTCATAAAGATAATGAAAGACAACATGAAATCCACTTCAGTACACTGAGAGAGTAGTTGCTAAAAACCATGCTTTACAAATGTCACTTCTATATTGATATGGAATGTTTAATGGGTCACACAATATTCGATAAAGGTGTGTCTGTGGACCACATAAATGTGTAAGTTGTTGTATCTTTGTAGCATCCTAAGAATGTTTCTAATAGTAGATGTTTTTGAGATTTAGCAGGGTTTTACTAAAGATAAATAAGAGACTTATTCCATTTGGTTGCACCTCTTTTAGGATTAGCCAATAAGGCCATCAACTATGAATATTTTTCGGTATGAGAGAATGTATTCAAGGAGTTAATTAAGTGTCTAACTACTACAACAATTTTGATCATACACGATCTATGTAAATATTATTCCTTGTTTTTTGAGGAATCTGATGTTAGGCTTGGGAAAGTGTTGATATAGGATGATTGGGTTGTTGCGTACATTTCACAGTAGTTGATGCCTCATGAATGAAAATACCTTATTCATGACCTTGAATTGGCCATTTTTGTTTATTCCTTAAAGTGTTGGTGTAATTAATTCATTGGAGAAAAGTTAATTATGTATACCAATAACAAGATCCTTTTTTAAATTTTCTACCAATGTGATTTGAACCTTATTCAGTAAATACAGGTTGAGTACATGTAGTAATTTCATTTCAAATTGATATACATGATGTGAACGTGGATTATTATTTTAGATATATTTATCTAGAAGGCTCATAACTCGGCGGTTCATGAATCTAGTTCTGAGTAGAGGATGATGGAAATTTTTTCATTGATTCATCATGATATTTAGGATGCGAATGGCCATATAAACCTTGCATCCCTAGAATTTGAGTCCACCACTATGAATTGAATCAAGTGGTGTAAATATGAGGATCTAGAGAGTTTGGATTTTAGAGAAAGTATTGAGGGCGATGATCCACATTATGATTGGATGGTTGGTGATGATGATATCCTCTGTGTTCGTGGTCATGTTGTCTTCCTTGCATGTATGTGAGAAAATTTAAGGCACATTATTCATGAATCAGAGTGGGAAGTGAATCCTAGTTTGACGAAAATGTATCGTCATATTTGTAGGCAATATTAGTAGCCAGTGATGATGAATGTTATTGTCAGTTTCATGATGCGATGTTATACCCGTTAGCAGTTGAAGTCCATGTATCGAATTTTGGGTGGGTTTTAAAAACCTTTTCTCATTGAAAAATTGAAATGGGTTGATTTTATGATGCGTTTTTCTGTTGGTATTCCAAGGAAACCATAGAAGAATAACGCGATCTATGTAGTTGTGGAGCAGAAGACCAAGGTTCTACATTTTATACCAATCTGACCACCATCTTCATTGACTATTTGGGATAAATGTAATTTTGGTAGATATTATAGTTGCATTTGGTACCACCAACTATAGTTTCAGACCATGATCTATGTTTTACTTCACACTTCATTTAGTGGTTATAGAAGGTGTTAGGTACCAAGTTCTTCATGAGTATGGATTTTTACCTATATAACGATGAGAAATCTGAGTGTACTATTCAGGTGTTAGATTACCTATTAAGAAAATGGGTCCTTGATTTTTTGGATTGTGGGAGAAGAAATTGGCACTTATATATAAAAATATTCACCAGGAAGTTATTCAAATGGAACCATTAGAGGCTCTCTATCGGAGGCCATGTAGTTTGTCAATTTTTTTGGATATATGATGGGTATTATAGCTTGTTGAGACTGAGTCTTGTGCATGAGATGTTAGTATAATGTCAAATTATATGGAAATGAATGGCCACAGATCTTGGTAGGAAAAATAATATTGGGATTGGAATTTTTGACCTATTGAATTTAGGTTGGGAGATCTAGCATTTCTTCTGGTGTCTCCATGTTTGGGGCGCTACTAGATTTGGAAACTGGGAATGTTGACACCCAAGAATGTGGGGCTATTGGAGATAATGGAGGGGATCAGATTATTGGCATACCTATTGCCTCCTCCATAATGGTGTAGTGGTATGATTGTTTTTTACATGTGTTACTTCTTAATTAGTATCATCCTAAACCATCTTAAATGATTGATGATGATGACATTGAGCTTGAGGATGATGTGTCCCTTGTGGATCATCTGGTTCGTATTGTGAATCACAGTGGTAAAGTCTTGTGAGAAAATATAGTACCCTTGGTTTGAGTTTTATGGAAGCATGGTAATGTTCAAGAGGGAACTTTGGAAAGATAAAGAGAGAGAAGGTAATAGATGACTAGTTTCCCAATCGTTTTTTTACCATTGAAGCTTATTCATGTTTGGAAATAGTGACACAAGGACGAGCCATTACAAGGTAGGTAGGTTGTAAGATCCTAAAGATATGGTGAGTTTTTCCTTGTTTAATTTTTGTTGAATACCTTAATTATGGTTACTGAAATGTTTACCAGGAGTTTGAGGAGGCTCAGGGGTTCTCTAGGCATTCTAAACCTAAATTAAAGGTGAATTGGGCCACCCTATCCATGTTTCATGTTTGGTGTATTTCTAGTATTAACCACATGCTAAATCCATGCTATCTAGTGGAAGGGGTGCATAGTGGTGTAAATGATGCAAGGGGGAGACAAAACCATATGGTCTTGAATAGAACTATACAACTCAGTTAGTGGATGATTTATTAAACTGTATGGGGCTCCCCAGGTAAACATGCAACCTAGCACCTCTTGGGAATAATATAGATCATGGTTGGAGAATGATTTGGAAAGATGTGTAGCCAAACCACATTTCTCATTAAAAGTGGTATTGAACCCTTTCCCCCATTTAATATTTATGATTTCTCACTAGGTTTTGTTTCTAGTTTGATATCCAACAACCCTACTGATAAACCATAATTCCCAACTCCTCCCAAGGGTCAATCTCCATTATTTCTAATCCATTTATATTGTTGTTGGATACAAATAAAAGGTCTCAGTAATTTTAATTCTTCTCTTTGATTATTTTTCCAGATTAGATCTTTTTGAATAATTCTTCTCATTTTGAATATATAAAAACCCCTGTTCTAGTGGATCATAGGATGGGGATTAAAGGGTTTTTTGGATCCGAATCAAAATTTTAGGTTAAGCATGCTATTTCCGTTGAAATCATGGTAGGTGGTATACAAGTTCTATCCCATAGTACTGATGTTTTTTATGTTTATGTTACTATTGCATAATGCCTTTTTGTTGGCCACTAGATTACATTGTTTATATTTGATAAATTGGTTGGATAAAGGTTGAATTGAACCCCACATTATACTTGTGGGTTGGGTTGAGGATTATTGAATGGGTTATTGGACACCCTTTGTGTGTGCCTCTCTTTGAACATGGAAATTAAAATGTTAAGTATAGAATTATATTTACATTATATATGGCCATAATAAATGTGGTTTACATGTTAGCCCAGTCTTATAAAAGGAATCCATGAGAATTGTGTTTAGTTGGTAAGAATGGATTGTAAATAAAAATTTTCATTGTTGTGTTTAGTTGATAATATAGAATAATTGAGCGTTTGGTAGAGTGTTAATGGGTGTCTGGGTAATGAATTGTTAACTGTAAATGGGTTAATATGGTATTACATGAATATAATTCATATGTTAAATTAATTATGAATTGTGGATGGTACATGTGTTAATTGAGTATAGTTTGTTGAAAAGACACATTTGTTAAATTCATATGGTTATGTTTTGTAAATTGTTAAAGAATAATGTTCACATAGATTGAAGTTGTGTAGGGTAGTGTAATTGAGTGACTACACTCGCAGGTCATGTTAGAGTTAGTCGTTAAACCCAAACCCCCATAATGCATTATTTAGAGAGAGTAATGAGGCTCTATGCCCCTAACAGTTTCATTCAATGAGGCTACCTGGACCAAGGCTCTATTTCAAGTGTGATGTAATTGTTTGTGAAATGTTTTCCCTAGTTATATATATAATTTTATTTATTCCATTATGAATAGAAATTTTATGACATAGTCTTTGATTTATTTGTTGAAAATTCCTAACCCTTTGAATATAAGATGAAAATGAATTAATTGAACTTGTACACTAATGGAACCCAGTTTAACCCTTTACACTTCTTGTTGTTATTTAGTACTTTCATACACTATATTTTTTGACTAGATATTTTTGAGACAACGTTGGTGGTGGACAATTGAGTTGTACTCACACCCTGTTCCAGCCATCATTGGGTACCTGAAATATTTATTGGTTACAGGTCTGGATGAGGTTAAAGGTCATGCACTATTGGGTTGATTAGACATGGGATGAGCAGGCATGAGAGAAACACATTTAGAGTCACTAAATATTTTGGGGATTCATATATTTTCTTATTTTGGACTTTTTTTCACTTGGAACTGTATGACATGAAATTTCATATTTATTATTTGTTTTTGGGAACATATCCAGTATTGGGAAAAGGATGGTAATGCATGATTGTTGGTTATTAATTTTTTCCTCTATATATTTATTTTTATATGCTATGGAATACTCAAATAAAGGGGGTATAGTATCTCTACAAGTTTATTTAGACCATTTCGACAAGTCAACATCCTCAGAAATATGGGTAGGCATGCCCAAGGTTGGGTGGAAACATGACTCGGGGAACCGGTTTAGTGGCCTCCTGGTTGGGGATGTTAAAAACGCTACCCATTTTCCCTTAATAAATATATAAATTACATTCATGAATTTGTTAAAATTATTTACTCTAAAGCACCATGTTTCAATTTCCTTCACTAATATACATTGATGGTATTAATGATGAATTAGGTAGAAAATTATTATATTTAAAAAATGTTTTATATTTTGTAATAATAAACATATTATACATTACTCCCATTCGATGGAAAATGAAATCATGATCCATGCATATGTGAAGATTTCTACCTCTTTGAAACTATGTATTATATTTTTCATCCCCAAAATTCATGGATTTTAATGATAATTATTTTAATGTATAAATATAATTTTTATAAAAAATAGGTCTATTTTATGAAAAATATTACATATTATTGACAGCATAATCTATATGAGATCATTATAAATTCAACTGCCAAAATGAGCATACTAATAGGATAATTTTTTTTCATTCTATGTAATAGATTCATATTCATTACCTATTCTTACAGAAAACATCATTTCTAATTTATAACATTGATAAAATCTTATAAAATATCCTTATGCCTCTTTAATAATGATATTACGGGTAAATCACTTCATAACCATCAATTATTTATTGAATGTTCATGATTTGGTAAGTCAAACAAACAACACGAGAAATGTTATATAATAAAACAATGAGTGACTTTGATAAAAAAAGTAATGATATTATATGGTATAAATAAGTAAATAAAAAGTTATTTTTTGTTCTATAATGAAAAAAGTAATATTTAACTCATTAATTAAGATACAAATGTGAATTCATAGAAATCATAGAAACATGTTCATTGTCAATTTCATATTTCATGATCTTAAGAAAAAATACCATGAAATGCGATTATAATAGTATAATAACTATAAATAATAAATTACAACAAATTTTAAGGTCTGTAAATGGTAAATATTTAAATAAGAACGAATATCCACACTGCTATTGAAAAACTAAATTTACAAGATCATGATTACTCAGAATCAATATAAAAAATATATAAAAACAAAATAATATAATAAAAACGAATAAATATATTTGAAGATTATTATATGATATAGGAATGAATAAGTTAATTTAATATTTTATTATGAGATTAATTATAGGTATACATGAGATTCAAGCACTTTAGTGGATTTCATGAATTAAGGTAAACGGTAGTATATCCCCAATTAAATTTCTTGAGACAAACATATTATTATGTTTCATGATATATTTAATATTGTGTGATTAATTTATAATTAATTTCTTCTACCATATTCATTTATTTCATTTTTATGTATAACTCATCTAATTTTCTTCAATTCAACTTGATTTTGATTCAAAAGATACCAAATGTGTAAGTGTCCCATTTTTTATTTTCAAATCCATGAGACATATTTTATTTTTGGAAGATTTCTTTATATTTTTTTTATGAACCATATAATTTGTATTTTATATCATGAAATATATTTTAATCTTTTTATTGTGTGTTAAATTTCACTCACCCTATTTTATGTGATTTTGAATAAAATTTTACTAAAACTGTATGGGTTTCTTTTCTAATCATATCTTCAAATAAAGATTATTCTTGAAAGATGATTGAAATAGGGAATATGTATTATTTTTAACACCCATATTAATTTTTATGGTTATTTTTTTGGGATTTACATGTTTCAAATAAAATTCACTTCCCCCAATATCATATAATACCGTATGTTTTTCTTATGTGTGAAATTGAACTCGTCTCTTGTTTTCAATCAGAACCCCCACTTTCCTTTACTTTATTATATGGATGGTTTTTAGAATGTTCTTATATATTACATAATAATTTTTTAAGGTAATTTTTTAACAAATTTTAATTTCATGAATATGTTTTATAGAATTTTTTTTATGTTTCTCGTGAGGGTGGCTTTTATCAAAGCGGAAGATATAATATCATTTTTATTGTTTTTCATGAGAATACATCTTTACACCATTTTGTTATTTTTATATGAATCATTATATCTATACTTTATTGATTTGTAAAATATATAATAATTATATATGATTGATTGGATAATTATTTAAAAAATAATATTTTTAAATGGTCAATGATATTCTATATTTCTAAATTTATTTTTCTACTTCTCCGAAAATTTATTTTCACATAAGTAATAATAACTCATCATATTGTATACTAAATAAAATATATTCATACAATGTTACCATAAAATATATTTTAAGATGGATGAATTATGAAATATTATTTATTAAAGGAGTGATACATCCCCTCAGTTTTCATGTTTTCCATCAACTATGAATAGGGCCAAATTTTCTTCCAATGGATTTCCTTTGCGAATAACCTATTTTTTGTTTCATTGACTGAAGTGCTGTTATCTAGATCCCATATATCAATTGATTGGGGATAATATTGACTAACATTTATACCCTTTTTTATATTTTTTATATAGTATATACTTCATTGAACAATATCTATCTATAATTTATTTAAATCATTGGATACTAATTAATTCTCCATGGGTTTGTAATGTTATGACTATTGATGGAATTATGAATTATTTCCTTACATTTTTTTAAAATTATATAAAATCCATTTTATTTTCATAGGTCATTTATGATGTGAAAATAAAAATTCATTTTCTTCACAATATATATTTAGGATATGATGAATGATGGATTTCACGGGGCATATATAAATATTTATAAGTAATAGGTGGGGTCATATAACACCCTAAAAAACATGTCCTAAAATGTATATATTATGATTTATATATATATATGATCATAATTTAATTTATTGAAATAATTTGTGTAATTGTGTTTTTTATAGAAGTGATGTTTCCTTATGCAAATGTTTATGCCACATTTATATGGTATCCTATTATTTTGATCTCATAGGTAATGTTTATTGACTAATGTTTCCACACATGTTTTATTAATGTACAATTTAATACCAATAATTATTCTAGGACCCATGATTTATGATCAATTATTTAATTGTTATAACACTCTTATATTTCTTGATTATACACATATTTCCTTCTTACAATCACTTATGATCTTTTATCATTATCCCCTATGCATACCCTTAATAAGCATTTGTTCTCAAAAATTTATTATGTTTTTAATACCCAATATTATGAACAAAGATAAAATGTATGATTTTTGTAAAAGAGTATTATGTGTGGAGAATTTGTGGGAAGTGTTTACAAGACATTATGGATTATGAAATTATATATATAGTAATAAAATTAACATTTTTTAAAAACGTTGTGGGTTTTGTAGTCAATTTTGACCACCAATTATCTAAAACTCGATACATAATGATAATGGGAATGTATTATAATTAAATAATTTCATTAATTCATATAATTATAAGATGTTAAAATTAACCTTCTATTGTATTTGGTATCATAGGAGGACTTTGATGAATTTGGAAATTGGAATTTTACCATTTTAATATATAAATTTCATCAAGGTGTGATATGTTATGGTTGATCATAATTCTCAAATAAATATATCCCTTTAGTTTTTTTGAGGAAATTTTGAATACTTTAGAAATTATTATAACAGAACTTTAGTGAAAACTCTAGGCATATACCATGGGAAAATTATAATATATAATAACATCTAAATGTTTTGTTAAAGTAGATATTTTGAGGTTTTCCAAGAAATTACATCCATAGATGGATATTGTAAATTAGACGTGATTGTGTAATAGATTCACCTAGGGGTAATAAATAAAAAAATTCTAGTCAAGTATCAACTTAATCATCACTATAAAGCCCTATGAGTGGGCCTATAACTAAAAACCTCACTATACACTCCCAGGGGATATGATTCAGTTAATAAAAATCAATTTACAAGTCATTATGAAGTATTTATAATTATATTTAAATGTGTTAATTAATATGTGAGAAAACAACCTTTAAATACTGATATTGAACCTAGAGAGATTTAGGTTTAATTGAAAGTAAATTTAATAATATCAAAGAGAAATACATTTTTGGGTTTAATTTTTCATGTAACTAACTTAAAATAACATTCTTATGGTATTAATTTTTCATCATAGAATATTTAATTCTATTGGTTTTAGTAATGTATGAATCCCAAATAAACCATCTAAATAATGGTTTCCATAGATAATGTCTATATTTTCTCAATGTTCAACCTAATATGAAAAAACATAAGTGAAAAGTCTTATGATTATGCTAAACTAGTGATTAAGAAATATGTATAAAAATGCATGTTCTCACCCCCTCCACCAAAACAGACCTCTCCTAGGATAGTAGTGATTTAATAGGGATGATTTGACCGAAAAACCACCTCTAATTAGCCATGGGTTGGTGACTAGCACTGTGTACATATCATCCACAAAAATGAAACACAATACAATATAATAATATTTTGTGGAATACGAGATAATTTGAGACCACAATAAGTTCATGATCATTATAAATAAAATATTTCAAAAAATACATTTAAAGTATTATAAAAGAACCACTACAAAAAAACTACATGTACCAAATAAATCATGAACAACAACCTTTAAGTCCAAACAGCTCTTGAACAACAAATAAATCTAGTATTGTCAATACCTATCAGCTACCAACTCCTAAAAACTAGAAATACTATTTATATATTTAGGGATGAGTATAAAAACTATTCTTAGTATGTTTCCCAATAAAATTTCTTATGGAAATATATTGAAATAATACTAAAAATAATTAAATAATCAATGAAAATAACTCATCATACAATCAAGTATGCTATGTTTTTTCATCTCATTGTCTCTATCATAATGCATCATGTTCATGTTATAAAATTTTATCTAACATAAATATAATAGTGAAGGTACCCCTATACAACTTTCTAACTAGTTTACTGCTCCCACCCCAATACCGCATGACATAAGTCATCTCTGTCCCAAAAATACGTATATAAATGTATAAAATATAATATTACCAGCCTCTGGAATCACATAATCTCATCATCATAATCATTATATATGTATTGTAAATTAGTATATTTAATAAATGTGAAAATATATTTCACACCAATTACAACACCTTAGTCCACGACATCTCATACAAAACATACCTACACTAATCCTTAGAGTAAAATATCAGGATATACAAGCGTGTTAGGTAACCACAAGTCATCACAAAAATCTATACACATGTATACTGTGTTAACCATTGTGCATGATGGAATATAATACATATCCTAGAGAAGATAGTGTTGGTGTTATGTAGTAATCTATATACCCTCACCAACCTAGATGGTAGAGAAACACCCACCAAGTCCACTACATGTTATTTTTCCCACTAAAATGGGTGGGTTAGAATATGAAATAATAGAAAATAACACAAACAAAAACTCACCGACAAACAAAAACACACACACAAATATCAAAAACAACATTAAGGGAAACTACATATCCATCAGAACAATAGTAGCTATTATCTATTTAAACTAAAAACTGCCACCGATAATGACAACACAACCAGAAAGCACATAAGATAATAAATTATTAATTTTTATTGAGTATTTTATATTACATAATTACCAAACAATAAACACAAGTAAACCATACGAAATCATCCCCTTGGTTAACTCGTTTAATATTCCATACCATTCTATAGTTATAAATACTGTAGGACTCATCCTGCTATACTATAAAAGATGAATAAACCAAGAAAAAACAATTTAATTAATTAATGGGGAATGGAATATAGAAATAAAGTAACCAATATTTCCATCAATAATTGTATTAAATTTTTTTTTCATGAAATATATACATCTTTAAATTCTATAAACAATGGGAAATCCCAACATCAACACACTCTTTTAGTACTATTTCTATTTTCCCCACCACAATGCATATCATAATTTATCCCACCATCACTAGCACTAACTACATCCACTACCCCAAGATCCAAAACCTATTTCTCACAAGACCACCACCCATACAAGCCTTACATCATGTTACATATAATTTCTCCATTTCTAGGTAAAAACAAAAAGAGGCAACTAGACACCAAATAGATTAAATGGAATCAAGTCCCTAGAACTAAGGTATCAAGACTTGATATGTAAATGTGATCACTAAGCCCCACGTAACTATCTTTACCAAGAAAGAAATTAATTACCATCTTGAATTAACTAATTCATTTAATAAATATTATAACCAAAGTAAAAAAATATAAATTGCTACAAATAATAACAAATTATCTAAATATTCTTCGTTCACAACACCAATTTATTTAAAAAAATCAATAAAAAAATCTATTTGACATGATAATTTCTTTAATTAAATTAAAATTTACCCTCTTTACATTCACTAAATACTTTAAAAGAATAAAAAACATTATAAGCCACTACATCAATTAGATATATCAATCTCTCTTTACAATAAAGATTCAAAACATTTACATGGTGTAAAAAATAAGAAATCGCTATACTAGAAACAAAAATTTATTATTTAATTAAAAGTTAATCTTCATTAATGTTTATTCCCCAATCACACAAGGAAATACAGAATGATAAATTCACATTTCACATTATATAAGAGTCATAAAAAATTCAACAACATAATAAATTCAATGTTCTTGAAAATAGAACAAAAATATAGGTGCATATCTACGATCACCTCTCACATAAGGAATAATGGTTCCCATTTTTTGTGGGATCATGAAGGTAACAACCAACATAACAATATCTCCCTGATAAATGATGGTGATAAAACACTTTCTCATGTTAAGATAGATTAGGAGTAAAAATAAATAAAATATAAATTTAATAGGGAAAATTTCTCTCATATCCCAACAAATTTCACTTTTGAATCTCAGTATCAATACCAATTGAAAAGTGTTTAATAATCATAGAAAAAGGAGAGTTGACTACCAGAGGTTTAGAGAAAGACAAAGGATTTGAGAAAGTTTTGGGATGCAAGAAAATTTATAGTAATTATTCTATAGAACAATCTTGTCATGAATAGGTCATTCATTTCATGAATGGATCAATTATTTGGGTCACTGAAAATCGAATCACTTAGCTCCTATAATCCTATGATTAATTCTAATTGTGAACTATATTTTTATACAATGAATTTTTCAAGTGCAGATTCAATAATAAAAGACCCTTCATTCATTCATTCCATGCACCGAAGGATTATTTTATGAATCACAACCATCAAATTACACCTATTATTCTAAAAATAACTATTTAGGTGAGAGAACCAACCTCACACCCTGAAAAACAAATCATACCATAAATTCCGCCTATAACATGATTTATCTCATATGAACCACTAAACATACTCCAAGCATCTCATAATTCATAAACAAAAAAAGGAAAATTCTTGAAGGTAATAATTATTAATGACATGAAGTTAGTTTATTTAAAAAAACACCATAGAAAAAAGGTTGTTTTGAATGGAATTTCAGGAGATAAAGACAATTAAGGAAAAAATCTTCAACTTCGTACATGTCAAAAATGTGGGATGAAACACTAAGGAAAATGTCTCATATGAACATGGAGATCTTGTATATGTGTAATAATATTGAATATAGAATATAATTGGTTATAAAAAGTGAATATCCCATTGGTCAGGATGAAAGTAAATAGACTTCAGTTCATGGTTCTACTAATAGTTAAATGTATTAAATATGAGTAATATTTTAATTATCATTGTTAATGCCCTAATATAAGGGCTAAAATGATGATTTTCATTGAGAACGTCCTAGAAATTGGAAATCCTATGAAACCACAACTACATATGTGGGATTACATGATGATATGGATTGTGGAACATTGATCACCTATTGAAGAACTATTAGTCATATATTTTTATCTTCTTTAACATAATCCTTTATACCAAAGAACATAAAATCACAACCCTGATGGAAGGATGCTGAATTATTAGAAAAAACATATTTTTTTGGATTATGGTATCTAAATATATAAATATTTCTAATAGATGTTTATTGGAATGTTCTTCCTATAAAATTCTATTACACTTCCTTTAGTCAAATATTATGTGATATTATGTATGCATTGGTTCTCTTAACATAACGACATGATAATTTCTAATATGGAAAATAAAATCTTAAAAACAACCCATGACCTAATATTAATCCCAAATATAAAAACCCTATGAAAATGTACTCTAAATATATTAGATTATTAAGGGAAATTGATTAAAAGAAAACTCAACATTAGTTATTTTCCTATTACAGGTAAAAAGATGAGTTAACTAGTCATACCAAATATAGTGATGATGAAAGCTCACTAGATTTTAAATCCAGATATATGTATATAAATTGTACACTCTTAACTATTTCATTAGTGATTAATAAATATAATTGATAGGATGTAATTTATTTTATGGTATTATATGTAATGACTTAAAAGTTCACTGTAACGCCCCGACCCCAGTTAACCAGAGTCAGTGCATTATTACATAACATTGGCATGATCACAAGAATGATCAAGTCTCGAAAGACCGATTAGTTTAGTAGCCTTGAAATAAATAGATACATTAATAGAGTTTACATTAAATCATAAACTGAAAACAACAACAACATAGTCTACATAGTCCACACTCATACTATCCCTACAGGTCATTCATAATTTACTTCTTCACAATCCTGGGAAAAATAAAATATTGAAAGGGGTGAGCTCAGATGCTCAGTAAGGATAAAATTATAGCAGAAGCATTCATAGATAAGAATAAACACTGATTGTAATTTATAATTAAAACAAAAGCCTTTTAAACTTGAACTTTAGCATAATATGGCAAAGATAAAGTGAAATAATTCCATTTACTTATTCACATGGATATTCTACTAGTCGAACAATCCCATGCAATATCAATAACCACTTTCAAAATGATGGAATGCATAATGCTGAACTTTAATTTCTTTGTCAAGGCCTCGTCCCAAGACCTAGGGGTTAACTGTAACCGGAACCCAACCCAGAGTGCCTCTAATAACCGGACACCAACCCGGAGTGCCTCTAATAACCGGACACCAACCCGGAGTTCCTCTAATAACCGGAGACCAAACCGGAGTTCCTCTAATAACCGGAGACCAAACCGGAGGGCATACTTTTACCGGTCCCCAACCCGGAACATACTTGTCTAACACATTCATTTGAATGAAAGGTTGAAATATAACATAAACATTCAGATTACAAATAACTTATGAGATGTCAATAATTTAACCACAAACCATGAATGGTATAAAAATAGCACATCCACAGTCAAACATAACATATTCGATACAATATGGAAGATTGTATTGTATCACATTTACCTCAATCAATAATAATGAAGGATGTTGACATAGATGAAAATAATCATCAAAACTATTTGAGAGAAATATCTCCCTTTTTCTTGAAATCATTTAAGAGTCACACTATTTGTCGAGAGGCCATTTAAAAATAGATTTTTGAATCAAAGTGTCCCATACCACTTTGAAACTTTTTAAAAGGAGTTTTAATTTCTAAACTTTAATGTCCATATAAATAAATCCTTAAAACCATTTTTAAAACATGGACATTAATGAGAATGATTTAGATGAATAAGTCTTTAAATCATTTAAAAATGGTATTAGAGTTAGAGTTTTTAACCAAATGAAAGACACTTGAATACAAATAATGGAGTTAATCAAAACATTGTAATATCATGAGAATAAAGGGATTCATGATATACTATGTCAAAGTACATTATATACACCACAAAAAAGTGCTTTGGTGTATATCAACAAATAAGTCTCAATGGAATGTAAGTTAAGATGAAATCTCTCATAAAGGCCGTATCCTTAGGTTAAGGATAAATCAACGACATAATTATGTGTGACAAATATAAATACACAAAATATGATTGGATATTTAGTGTAAAACAATCAAAGGATATTCACACATATTCTTGTAAAAACAACACCAACGAATTGGATGTTTAACTCAACAAATGGTGAATGAGTTAAAATTACTCTTATCAAATTCATATCAATGACTTGAGAATTATCAATGGAGTGATTATGTGTATCAAAAGTATATCCATATGAAGAAGAGTGGAAATTATGACATAATCAAATGAATAGTGATTCCACACATAATCTTGGGGTAATATAATCAATGAAATATGTGTAAAGCCAAATGAGTGGAAATTGAAATCTCAAATTCCCTTTTCGATTAGGTAACTTACGAAACAGACACCCATGAAAGAAGTATCATACCATGATGATGTAAATACCCATAAATTAAAGTATATTACACAATGAATTCGATCATGGTCAGTACACATACACCACATGCAATAATTAAGTGGTGATCAATGGAATTCTCACGGAATTAAAAGTGAGATAAGAAAACCCTTACCACGTTAATAAACTGAGTCCTATGGCCAAAAGTTAATAACCAGAAAATGATTTACATAATAACATAAAGAGAATCATGATAATATATATCAAATTTCAGTACACAATACACCACTTTCAATAATTTAGTGGCGAACAGTGGAAATCTCACGGAATTGAAACTGAGATAAGAAAATCCCTTACCACGTTAATCAACTGAGTCGTATGGCCAAAAGTTAATAACCAGAAAATGATTTACAGAATAACATAAAGAGTATCATGATAATATATATCAAATGGCAGTACACAATACACCACTTTCAATAATTTAGTGGCGAACAGTGGAAATCCCACGGAATTGAAAGTGAGATAAGAAAATCCCTTACTTTGTACTTTTTCCTTGGTCGACGGTAGGTTTACCTCCTGTATAATGGTGAAATAATTGTTATTGAATTATACAAGAATCATTTACTTTAATATTATATCATATATGATCTTTTAACATTTATTTGTTAATAATATCTTAGAATTATCGTCATTTCAGGTGTTAACGGGTTCATTTTACTTTATATTCTTTGTTATGTGAGCCATATTCGTTATTAATGGGATGTATATTATTCATATCCAGAATGATATCAAGTACCTATATACTATTTTTAAATCATCAAATTATAATTATACTTTAATGGATATGATGGATAATGAATCTCATCGCGTTCGTGGAGACGGTAATCCGTACGTACGCACGAGCGACAATATCATTCTTTTGATATTAAAATAATATATAATTGGATGGTATATCATATATACAGAATCATTATCATGTTATATTTAATATTTACATGAGTTACACATCATTATTATACCCATCCAAATAATAATATATTGAATAACAATTACACCACGACGTGGAGACGGTAAGCCGTACGTACGCACGTATGGTGACATGTTATTCAAAGGATGGATAGAATACTGAATATGGTTGTACCATATTTATAATAACATCACATTATATATATGATACTGGAGTTATTATGTTATACTGGTAATAACAAAGAAAGATGAATTGGAAGAAGAAAGGAACTTGAAAAGGGGTGGTGAAAACATTACCTCTTCTTCGGGTTCTTTCTTTTGATTTGATCAAAAGGGATCCTTAGGTTGGATTTCTGATCAAACTATGGTCTCTAGGTTGTAGTGAGGGAAGTTGAGAGAGTATTTGGGTAGGGGTTGGCCGAATAAAAGGGCTTTTAAGGTGTGAAGAAATGAGAAGGATGAGTTCCCTTTTATAAGAGGGGTGAGGGGCACCTTTGGAAAAGCTAGAAATATTAATTTATAATAAATTCATATTCAGTTTCTAATGGCTCCAAAGTTTATTAATAAACGATTAAGGTGGGTATAGGTTGAAAACCCTTCAGCCAATAGAATTTAGACAGGTTTGGGTCACTATATTAACCTTATCTTTTAGTTTTAACTCTTAGTTAATTAGTTTGACATTTACTATGTCACTTTGTATTTTTATATTATATAGTTAATAAACATACTATATACATCCAAGATACCCCCAAGTGGTCCATTAATGATATACCTATCATGATATAAGTCTCTTGTCCAAACCTTAGATTTTTAGGAATTTAATATCAATTAATAATATAATATTTGATTTAAAAACTCTTTTATGTCAATTTTGACACTATTCAATAGTTGATTTTTGTGAAACACATAACAGACTGATTACTTCGAAAAAAGTTAATTAAATCAATACTAATATGTTATATTAACCTATAAAATTAGTTTAATTCAATAAAAGTCTCAAAATATATTTATTTGGGTATTTATAATATCAATTATTCTAATTTTTCACTATTATGGTAATTACTGCATCACCATTGTGTCATAAATACAATAACATATATAATGTCTAAAAATTATAAATAAAATATCATTATGTAGGAAATAGTTTTATCTTTCTAATGAATATTTATAATCTAAAATCCAACATATATAACCCTATGTAAAATTTTTTTTTCTAAAAGATATATGCTTGTGTCATTTTTGTATTCATTTTAACTTAATTAAAATAAAGTGTCCCTATCACCTACAAGTGGCACCATGGGGTCCCAAAATCGACCCAAATATTCCTATGGTCAAAAATGTATCAACCAATAATTCTAGGACACGTTTTATGGTAATTTAGTATTATTATAATATAATTTTTTACCCCTCATTTACCGGATTTATCCTTAACCATGGTAAATAAAATATTTACCGCAGTAATTATTCAAAATATATAAAAATAAAAGTTACCTATTTACACAATTTGAACATCCTGATTTTAAATATGGAATCCATTTTTCCAAATTCACAACACATAAGTGGCAGAAATTAATTTAAAATTAATTCCCGCTGTCAAAACAAAAAGCGTGTTTTTAAGAGATAATAACTATCAAAAGATTGACACTTGTTTATGTTTGGTTTAATTGTAAAATTATGTCCAATGACCAACATGATATTAAATGGTAAAAATATATTCTAAATATACTTTAAAACCACTCAAATTCGTAATTTATCACGATTAATTATTTTGATTAAAAAAGTTGTTTTTAATTAATATTTAGTAATTTTCACTATTCATCAAAATATGAAAGTTATCCGAAAAGTACCAAAATTTCACCCTAGGATAATTTTGATATTCAGAATCCAAAAATGAAGTCCATTTTGAGAGATAGAATTTATAAAATTTCAAAAAGTAGGTATTACTATTCATAACGGCTAGTTTGATTGGTTATGGTGTGTTAAAATCTCGAAGTTGCGTACAATGCACGCCATTGCATTATTCAAAAGTAAACATACCGAGGAAGCTTGGGGTGTTACATTCTCCCCTACTTCAATAAATTGAATCCTCTTAATTTTTAAAATTTTGCTTGGGAATATAATGGAACGTCCTACATCGGAAAAAGAGTCAATAAAACTATCACTTTAAAAGAAAGAATGAGAGGTATAAGGGTCATCCAAGATAACCCATACTCGGATTCCATGTAGGAAAACATGGATATGGATGATAAACTAAGTGTCATGTTCTGATGGAGAGGGATAGAAATCATGATCAGGAGAAAGTTAACAATAAGAAAACCAAAAACTTGTGTTGGGACAAATGACCATTAGTCTCCTAGTAGGAAAGTAAACGGACACCATTTTTTTTGTTTTAAGTTACATTACATAAGGAATAGGAATTCATTTATGATATTGACTAAGAACATTAAGATATATACTTAATTTTTAAGTAGAGTTTCATTCTTTAATAAATTTCCACCACTAACTCGATTTTTTTAAATGATGGGTATTCAAGAAGACTTGGTCACACTGGAAGAGCTAGAATAAACTTCTATAGAATCACATGATCCATGCAGGATAAACTATATATTTACATTGTCATTGAAGATTAATCAAAACCAAAATGGTTAGTGAATGATCTAATGATCCCCCAAAAGGATATTCCGTGAGATAAATATGCACTAATCTTAATTTCTAAAATTAAACAAACAATACCCCAAAGTTAAATAAATACTATTCAATAATCAATTGTCCTTAAAATCCTTCAATATAATCCAAACTAATATTGAAACCCAAAACATAGAAGAATTTGATTATGTAGTCTCCCATGTTAAATTGTATCTCCAAATGACATCAAATACTCTTAAAGTCACATACTTAAATGTAATTAACATCATCACATATTCTCTGTTATAGGTTAATCATTTTCATAAATAACCCAAATCACTATAAATCCACAATAAAAACGTAGATAAAAATCTACCACTACTCTACAAATGAAACCCCAATGTATTCTATTTTCCTTGGGCATATAGTGTTCCCAACAAAGAGAACATCTTCCAAAATAACATTTATCACTTAATAACCAAATCATTTTCCTATACCAAGGGTATTCAGTTGATAAGACATAAGAACCAAAATCAACATATTATTGATCAACAAAATCATTTAACTAAAAAAATAGTCACACTAACCAGGGACATCACGTAGTCCAGTGGTAGACGATAAATCCCAATAGCACTTTGTTTGTGGGTTCGATTCCCACAGCTTTGTCCGACGCGACGGGTTTTCACACGGTCTACGTGTTGTCCTTTTTCAAAAACTATATTTTATAATATTACCAAAATGAGATAAATTCCTCAAAATAACATAATTTAACCACAAATGTTATATCATACCTTGCATTTTCATCCCAAATTATAATAACTTATAATTTTCTCAAACCCCAATGATCATTTAAAACCAAATGGTTATTTATACCTATATCCACAAGAGAAGAGACAATTCTTCCTCAAATATCATTCTCACATGGGAAACTGCGGGGTTACAAATACAAGAGAAAATTATTCCAAAGTAAAACCATCAACAAGGAGTGCTAATACTTTTTTAAATTTTTCTCCAACCATTTATTTCCACATAGCTTCTTCTTTGACAAAGAAAATATCCTATAGAATAGGACATTCACTCGGGTAATGGCCAGGTCCCCTACATTTACGGCAAATGACTGTAAATGGACTCTTGGGACCATTTTTATCTTCTTCCATAGTACTCTTCATTTCTCTTCGGCAATTCTTCACTATATGTCCTTCCTTCCCGCACGTAAAACATTTCATTGTCCCATTGAGACACTTTCCTGGGTGTCTCCTTCCACATTTCCTGCATGATAAAAATTGAGGGTTCTTTTCTCCATGGTCTCCATTGCTGGAGCTCTTATCATTTATTACCTTTCTCTTCCTTGTTGAGTCGGGGAGTTGGTTAATATATATGTTGTTGATCCTATTTTTGGAAAACTGATTTGGCATAAAGACGATATCTTTTACGCCTATCAACATTCCATTTTTTTGCTCATTGCCACCACCATTCCCACCTTGTAAATCTTTCTCAAAGTCACTATGACTACCTTGAAATCCAGCCATTGACTAAAACCAGAAAGCATTGTGTGAGTAACAGTAGTCGTAAAATCATTTAGAGATTAAAATGTCACCATATTCTCAATTTGAAACATATTAGGATTAACCAAAGTCATTTACTCTCATCTTATATATATATTACTTAAATCGGTTTGTAAAGAAAATGTAAATTATCCTAAGCATATCCCCCGGGAGTGTCATAACCAAGAGTGCAGCAAGGCCCGTTGTCGTGCGCCAGTTCCCATTCGAGTCTATCTCAAAGCGGTGTTTTCGTGTTTTACCCCTAGGTACATCTGTGCCAGAGCCGCCTCTACCTGCTCGTATCCAGACAGGGATGTATTGCTCGGAAAACTCACAAAATCTCTACAATACCAAAATTCTAGGAAGTTTTTTATACTAATCCTCAAAGTTCATCTTAGGTCTACGTGCTCTAATCAGAGTTTATCTAAATCTAGCTTCCAAGGTTTTTACTAAACTTCCTCTGATACCAACTTTAATGCCCCGACCCCAGTTAACCAGAGTCGGTGCATTATTACATAACATTGGCATGATCATAAGAAAGATCACGTCTCGAAAGACCGATTAGTTTAGTAGCCTTGGAATAACTAGATACATTAATAGAGTTTACATTACATCATAAACTGAAAACAACAACAACATAGTCTCCATAGTCCACACTCATACTATCCCTGCAGGTCATTCATAATTTACTTCTTCACAATCCTGGGAAAAATAAAACATTAAAAGGGGTGAGCTCAGATGCTCAGTAAGGATAAAATTATAGCAGAAGCATTCATAGATAAGAATAAACACTGAAGGTAATTTATAATTAAAACAAAAGCCTTTTAAACTTGAACTTCAGCATAATATGGCAAAGATAAAGTGAAATAATGCCATTTACTTATTCACATGGATATTCTACTAGTCGAACAATCCCATGCAATATCAATAACCACTTTCATAATGATGGAATGCATAATGCTGAACTTTAATTTCTTTGTCAAGGCCTCGTCCCAAGACCTAGGGGCTAACTGTAACCGGAACCCAACCCGGAGTGCCTCTAATAACCGGACACCAACCCGGAGTGCGTCTAATAACCGGACACCAACCCAGAGTTCCTCTAATAACCGGAGACCAAACCGGAGTTCCTCTAATAACCGGAGACCAAACTGGAGGGCTTACTTTTACAGGTCCCCAACTCGGAACATACTTGTCTAACACATTCATTTGAATGAATGGTTGAAATATAACATAAACATTCAGATTACAAATAACTTATGAAATGTCAATATTTTAACCACAAACCATGAATGGTATAAAAATTGCACATCCACAGTCAAACATAACTTATTCGATACAATATGTAAGATTGTATTGTATCACATTAACCTCAATCAATAATAATGAAGTATGTTGACATAGATGAAAATAATCATCAAAACTATTTGAGAGAAATATCTCCCTTTTTCTTGAAATCATTTAAAAGTCACACTATTTGTCGAGAAGCCATTTAAAAATAGATTTTTGAATCAAAGTGTCCCATTCCACTATGAAACTTTTTAAAAGGAGTTTTAATTTCTAAACTTTAATGTCCATATAAATAAATCCATAAAACCATTTTTAAAACATGGACATTAATGAGAATGATTTAGATGAATAAGTCTTTAAAACATTTAAAAATGGAATTTTAGTTAGAGTTTCTAACCAAAATAAAGACACTTGAATACAAATAATAGAGGTAATAAAAACATTGTAATATCATGAGAATAAAGGGATTCATGATATACTATGTCAGAGTACATTATATACACCACATAAAAGTGCTTTGGTGTATATCAACAAAGAAGTCTCAATGGAATGTAAGTTGAGATGAAATCTCTCATAAAGGCTGTATCCTTAGGTTAAGGATAAATCAACGACATAATTATGTGTAACAAATATAAATACACTAAATATGATTGGATATTTAGTGTAAAACAATAAAATTATATTCACACATATTCTTGTAAAAACAACACCAACGAATTGGATGTTTGACTCAACAAATGGTGAATGAGTTAAAATTACTGTTATCAAATTCATATCAATGACATGAGAATTATAAATGGAGTGATTATGTGTATCAAAAGTATATCCATAGGAAGGGGAGTAGAAAATATGACATAATCAAATGAATAGTGATTCCACACATAATCTTGGGGTAATATAATCAATGAAATATGTGTAAAGCCAAATGAGTGGAAATTGAAATCTCAAATTCCCTTATCGATTAGGTAACTTACGAAACATATACCCATGAAAGAAGTATCATACCATGATGATTTAAATACCCATAAATTAAAGTATATTACACAATGAATACGATCATGGGTAGTACACATACACCACATGCAATAATTAAGTGGTGATCAATGGAATTCTCACGGAATTAAAAGTGAGATAAGAAAACCCTTACCACGTTAATCTACTGAGTCGTATGGCCAAAAGTTAATAACCAGAAAATGATTTACAGAATAACATAAAGAGAATCATGATAATATATATCAAATGGCAGTACACAATACACCACTTTCAATAATTTAGTGGCGAACAGTGGAAATCTCACGGAATTGAAAGTGAGATAAGAAAATCCCTTACCACGTTAATCAACTGAGTCGTATGGCCAAAAGTTAATAACCAGAAAATGATTTACAGAATAACATAAAGAGAATCATGATAATATATATCAAATGGCAGTACACAATACACCACTTTCAATAATTTAGTGGCGAACAGTGGAAATCTCACGGAATTGAAAGTGAGAAAAGAAAATCCCTTACTTTGTACTTTTTCCTTGGTCGATGGTAGGTTTAACTCCTGTATAATGGTGAGATAATTGTTATTGAATTATACATGAATCATTTACTTTAATATTATATCATATATGATCTTTTAACATTTATTTGTTAATAATATCGTTGAATAATCGTCATTTCGGGTGTTAACGGGTTCATTTTACTTTATATTCTTTGTTATGTGAGCCATATTCGTTATTAATGGGATGTATATTATTCATATCCAGAATTATATCAAGTACCTATATACTATTTTTAAATCATCAAATTATAATTATACTTGAATGGATATGATGGAGAATGAATCTCATCGCGTTCGTGGAGACGGTAATCCGTACGTACGCACGAGCGACAATATCATTCTTTTGATATTAAAATAATATATAATTGGATGGTATATCATATATACAGAATCATTATCATGTTATATTTATTATTTACATGAGCTACACATCATTATTATACCCATCCAAATAATAATATATTGAATAACAATTACACCACGACGTGGAGATGGTAAGCCGTACGTACGCACGTATGGTGACATGTTATTCAAAGGATGGATAGAATACTGAATATGGTTGTACCATATTTATAATAACATCACAGTATATATATGATACGGGAGTTATTATTTTATACTGGTAATAACAAAGAAAGATGAAGTGGAAGAAGAAAGGAACATGAAAAGGGGTGGTGAAAACATTACCTCTTCTTCGGGTTCTTCCTTTTGATTTGATCAAAAGGGATCTATAGGTTGGCTTTCTGATCCAACTAAGGTCTCTAGGTTGTAGTGAGGGAAGTTTAGAGAGTATTTGGGCAGGGGTTGTCCGAACCAAAGGGCTTTTAAGGTGTGAAGAAATGAGAAGGAGGAGTTCCCTTTTATAAGAGGGGTGAGGGGCATCTTTGGAAAAGCTAGAAATATTAATTTATAATAAATTCATATTCGGTTTCTAATGGCTCCAAAGTTGATTATTAAAAGGTTAAGGTAGGGATAGGTCAAAAACAGTTCAGCCAATAGAATTTAGACAGGTTTGGGTCACTATATTAACCTTATCTTTTAGTTTTAACTCTTAGTTAATTAGTTTGACATTTACCATGTCACTTTGTATTTTTATATTATATAGTTAATAAACATACTATATACATCAAAGAGACCCCCAAGTGGTCCATTAATGATATACCTATCATGATATAAGTCTCTTTGCCGAACCTTAGATTTTTAGGAATTTAATATCAATTAATAAAATAATATGTTTTTTAAAAACTCTTTTATGTCAATTTTGACACTATTCAATAGTTCATTTTTGTGAAACACATAACAGAATGATTACTTCGAAAAAAGTTAATTAAATCAATACTAATATGTTATATTAACCTATAAAATTAGTTTAATTCAATAAAAGTCTCAAAATATATTTATTTGGGTATTTATAATATCAATTATTCTAATTTTTCACTATTATGGTAATTATTGCATCACCATTGTGTCATAAATAAATTAACTTATTTAATGTCTAAAAATTATAAAGAAAATATCCTTATGTAGAAATCTTTTTATCTTTCTAATGAATATTTATAATCTAAAATCCAACATATATAACCCTATGTAAAAATTGTTTTGCTAAAAGATATATGCTTGTGTCATTTTTGTATTCATTTTAACTTAATTAAAATAAAGTGTCCCTATCACCTACAAGTGGCACCATGGTGTCCCGAAATCGACCCAAATATGCCTATGGTCGAACATGTATCAACCAATAAGGCTAATACACGTTTTATGGTAATTTAGTATTATTATAATATTATTGTTTTAACCCTCATTTACCGGATTTATCTTTAACCATGGAAAATAAAATATTTACCGCAGTAATTATTCAAAATATCTAAAAATAAAAGTTACCTATTTACACAATTTGAAAATCCTGATTCCAAATATGGAATCCATTTTTCCAAATTCAAAACACAGAAGTGGCAGAAATTAATTTAAAATTAATTCCCGCTGTCAAAACAAAAAGCGTGTTTTTAAGAGATAATAACTATCAAAAGATTGACACTTGTTTATGTTCGGTTTAATTGTAAAATTATTTCCAATGACCAACATTATATTAAATGGTAAAAATATATTCTAAATATACTTTAAAACCACTCAAATTCATAATTTATCACTATTAATTATTTTGATTAAAAAAGTTGTTTTTAATTAAAATTTAGTAATTTTCATTATTCATCAAAATATGAAAGATATCCGAAAAGTACCAAAATTTCACCCTAGGCTAATTTTGATATTCCGAATCCAAAAATGAAGTCCATTTTGAGAGATAGAATTTATAAAATTTAAAAAAGTAGGTATTACTATTCATAACGGCTAGTTTGATTGGTTATGGTGTGTTAAAATCTCGAAGTTGCGTACAATGCACGCCATTACATTATTCGAAAGGAAACATACCGAGGAAGCTTGGGGTGTTACATTCACTATATATTTTCTTTAAATAAATATTATGTTAATATATTTTTGTACATGTATCACCTAAATAATAAAACATGATATGTTAAAATATAAAATTCCCATCATAATATAGCTATAGTAAAAGAATATAACCATATTATACAATCCCTGACGAAAAAGGAAAGAATTTCATCGAATAGTGGAAATATACCATATGAAACATGTTTTATATGCTTGTAAAGGAGGTAGGATCATTAGGTTCTTCCATAACCAATAATAAAGTAAACACTAAAAAAATATTATATGAGTGATATTTAATGCGAAAGATGTTGAATCATGTAGAAATTTCAACAGTGATAATTCTAGTGGAATCACCACATGTGACTATCGCCAGAGCATACGTTATTCTTATATATTATGTGACGACATTGACGTTTTATATAAATATAAATTAAGATGATATGAAAAATTAATTATTAAAGAAATAATTTATTTATCATATTTTTTACAAAGTTCAAATTTATTACTTTTAAAAAAGTTTACAAATGAATTTATAAAAGAAATGAGATCATTTTACTCTAAAAAAAACCTTTTCAAAAACTGTATTTTTATGATCATCATTTTAAGAAACTAAAAATAAATTATATAATATATGTTCTATAAAATAATAATGTATTAATATATATTGAATTAGTAATTTATAGGAAATATAAATATGAACAATTAAAATTTTAAAATGTTATTTCCTTATTAAAATATTTTTCAATATTTCTTTATTAGAAAGATAAATTAAAAAAAAATTAATTTAATTATAGTTTTTTTCAAATTTAATTCTAAAAAATTAACTTAATTGTTTTATAATAAAAATATTATATTATGATAAATTTTTTTATAAAAATTTATAGTTTTATGTGAATAGTAAAAATTCCATTTTTTCATATATCATGCCATATATTTCATTATAATTATATACAAAAGACATGGAATTTTTAAGAAAAATATTTGTCTAAAAATATGAATTTTATAATAATATTTTAAAATTTTAAAATATTTATTCTATTTTACAAACCTAAGATTGATATTTTAGAAATTAATTTACACAATTCTCTAAAACCATTTTTAATACATTATACATTTTTAAATTTAGAATAATTTTTTATCACTTAAGATAATTTAATTGATTAGAATTTATTTCAAATCTGAAACTTTAATTTCTATATTATTTAATAATGTCTAATTTATTTTAAAGGAATAAAATGAATTACCTAGGTAAAAACTAGTTACTATGGTGAAAGCTAAGAATGTATAACGTGTTAACCAAGACGGTGAATGTCTTAACATTTTAGAAAAACATTTATAAATGAATTTATGAGGTTTTGTTCAACCAAAAATTTTATCTTCCCCATTTTTTTCATTTTAATGTCTTATTGAAAAGTGAAATGGATTCCCTCTTTATATTAAGATGAAATATTTACAAGAATTACATTCTCACCACTAATAAAAGTGTCCTTCCACCAACCCTTCAAGGAAACTCTTAAATATAGGTTTACTCTTTAATTTACTCTATAATTAATTACCCTATAATCCTATTTCACTTATATAATATTCTAGAAATATATAGCTTTGCCTTATCCCTCCCTTTCTTGGGAATCCACCAAGGGAAGCTCAATGTTCTCAACATAAGTGAAATCTTTTCCCTAACATTGTTTCTATTCTATATTTCCATATAATTTTTTTTCCAAATAATATATGATAAATTATGTATTTATATTATAATTAATGTTGTTTGAATATTATGATAATCATTAATCATCATTCCCATTTTCTCTTAAGGGAAATAAAAATTACATTTCTGTGTACATGTATATTATTTCCTCCACGACACGTCATGTTTCATTTTACATCACCAAATTTCAATTATGGCCCTAATGAGGAGTTTAAAAAATAACTAATATATTTATTTTTCCCATTCTATTTAAGATGAAACAATCCTCAACATATACATGTAGACTATCGCCACTATGAAATTGTGTATTTTTTTCATCACGAACTTCATGGATTATAATAATAATTTTTTAAATATATAAATGTTATTGCAATTAAATTTTTAAGATTATATTAAGATAAATTGGATAGCTTATTAATAGTATGAGTAAAAAAATCATTGTAAAATAAACCTTGTAAAGTAAGCATACTGAGAGGGAATTCCATTTATTCATACTACGTGATAGTTTTTTTCCCATTAATACTCTTATAATTATCTTAAATAATTATTTATAAATATAACAAAACATAAAAAATAATTTTATGCCTCTTTAATAATGTTATTATAACAAAATAATTTCATAATCACTAATTAATTATGGTATATAAATGTTTGGGTTAGTCTAACAACCTATATGATCTACGATTTTAATTAATATCATTGTAGGATATGAGATGATAATTAATAATATTATATTATATAAATAAGTAAAAATTATTATTATATTATCTGGAATGATAATATCAATAATATTAACATTAATTATGTTACAAATGTTTTTTTGTTAAAAATCCATGAAAAATTCTCATCATAAATTTAAACATTAAGTATCTAAAAAACTCCAATGGAATGAAACTCTATGATTATTGAAAATTATAAAGAATAAATAAAATTTCCTTATATGATATGGATGTAATGAACTTTTATAGAAGACTAATGAAACACATTGCCGTTACGAAACTAGTCTAAAATGGTAAAGAATACTCACACTCGTTGATGAACATTGATAAAAACTAACTAATAAAAATGTAAAGAAAACTATAAATGAAATTTAAAAAGGGTTATATACAATAATAATGTTCTAGAATTTTAAATTATGTTATTTATATATTTATACAATATTTTTAATTGATTTATTAGAATTTGATAATTGTGGTAAGGGAATCATTACCTCAAACTAATTTCTTAAGCCATATTTATTTTTATAATCCATTATATATGTAATATGGTGTTATTAATTCATAATGAATACAAATTTTTCATATTACATTAATTAATTGGGCTACAACATCTATATTATCTTTTATTCGTTAAATGGATTTCAATTCAGAAGTTATTAAAGTCATAAGGGTTTCATTGTCTCATTTTAAAATCAATAAGATATATTTGATTTTTCACACCCTACTTTTTATATGGTGTAAACATAGACCATTTGAGATATTTTATCACAAATTGTATTTTATTTTTATTATTTTATATTTAATTTCATGATCCAATTTTAATGGGGTTATGATTAAAATGTCATTGAAATTGTAAGGGTTTTATTGCCAATTTAGTCTTCAAAAAACGATTTTCCTTTAAAGATAATCAACATAGGTAATTTTCAATTCTCTTAGAATCCCATAATCATTATATATTTTTATTCATGGTTTTTTAATGTCCCCTCAAATAAATATTTCATGTTTACTCATATATTACTCAATGTCTTTCTCATAATTGAAACTGTACCCATCACTTATTTTAATTGGGGACTTCCTCGCTCTATGTCTATATACATTAGATGGTTTTGAGAATTTTATTATCCAGGCCTAAATAATTTATCGTGGTAATTTTATACTAGTTCTTCACTTAATAATTATTTTTGAAAAAAAGTTACCATTTTCGATAGGGTTTTTTCATGAATATTAGAAAAAAGAATATCATTTTAACCTTTTCTCTATGAACACATCTTTCAACCATTTTTAATTTTTCTATAAAACATTCACTCTAAACTTTATTAGTATCTAAAAAAATTCTAATCCTATATTTTTTATAACGTATTTTCTTTTTTTTGAAATATTTTTGATGTTCTAATAATATTCCATGCTTCCAATGTGATATTTTCTAATGCTAAAACGGTATTTTTCACCCACTTCAAAATCTTTTGAAATATTTTACACTATATTTGGGATAATTTTAAAGTTCACAATACCCTTTTTTATATGGATAAATTATAGAATTTAATTTTTTTTGAGGTTAGTGATCATTCACTACCCTTATCTCTCCCAATCACCCACTATATATAGGAATCTGTTTTCTTCCAATTTATTTTCTTTTTGAATAACATGTTTTCCATTTCATTGAATGAAGGGTGTTCACATTGATTCTATAAATCTATTTAATGGAAAAAAGAATTCATCAACTATATAATAATTATCTCAATGGTGAAAATTCCATATAATTCATTGAATTTTACATTCCTAGGAAGTAATTTAGTATCATAGTTACCCATTTATTTTTCTAGGGGTTATCATGTCCTGATTATTCCTTATGTGAATCAGTTTAAAAAGTATAAGAATCCATTTTTATTTAAATTATTTTTTATGGGATTAATGGTACCCATTTAATTACAATGGTTTTTTATTATTTTACGATTATATTATTTAAGGTGGCTTACATAAGTATGGATAAATGGTTTGTGGGATCTCTTATCACCCTCTAATACATTAGTTAAATGTATATATATCATTAGACATGTATACGCATATACAATTTAGTTTCCCAAAATTATAAGTGCAAGTGTGTGACACAAAATAATGATATTTACCTATGCTAATTTCTATTCCACGTTCTTATGGTGTCCTAACATCATTTTTAACAGATCATTTTTATTGAAAAAAATTATAATTCCATTTTTATTCATGTATTATGTTATAAAAAAACTTATTCCTTGACTCCTGATAATTGAAATCTAATTTATTGGGCATGAATCTCTAATTTATCTTTATTATACCAATATGTAAAACTTATACTCACTTTTGTTTTTTAATTTCTATCTCTTATTTATAACCTTATTATGTATCTGATATGAGAAGATTCTTATGATTCCACTTCACTAGATTATGAAGATAATTTATGAATATTATGACTCTAGAAGAGTATCTTATATAGATAATTTTTTTTGGAATTTTTTATTAATTATTATAGATTAGTAAGTTTCATATATAGTTTGAAAAACACCCATGAGTGGAAAAAACATAGGATTTGTAAGTTAATGTTTTTCCCAATGATATATATCTATAATACTACAAGATATTGGTAATTAATTGTAATTAAATATTTTCATTATGTTATTTAAAGATTTAACATCCACTTCTCTAGGCTATCATTATTTTATCATTATCGCAACATAAGAATTTTAAGGCTATGTAAATACATTCCTGTTGTACCACATTATTTTTGGGAATAATATGATTATAGATATGACACAAAAAGATGTAAAACTTGGCTGCTATATCCTTTAATCATAATACATTTTTTAAGGAATCATTAACATTATACACATGGATTAGAATATCAAAGATATAAATCATGAATAATGATAAACCATTTTGTATTGAAAATGGAATTGGAATCTTCTCCAAAAATTGTTTTATAAAAAAACTTGGGTACCCTAGTATCCTGATAATTAACACATCATTGAAATTGACCAATTTTTGTTTGTGGTCACCACAGGTTAGTGACTAGCACTTAGAATCATGAAAAATGGATGTAGGAATGATTTTTTAAACAAACATTATTTAAGAAAGAAAAAAGTCCAGTATGCATACAAAAACAAATCCACCGGGAGAAGTGTACCAGAAAATAAATAGGCTTAAATACCCGAATAACTAAAAAAATCATTAGTAAAAAAATATAGATAAATAGTCCAATTTACAATGGCTAAATATCTCCATTTCCACAATTCAATAGCTAGAACCATCTCCATGTTATACTTTTACCCTTATAAACCCTTGAAGAATATTATATACAAACACCTGAAGGCACAGGTTGGGTGTGAGATAAATAACCATTAGGGTATCACCAATAATTCTATAATAATATGAAAACATTTAATAATCCAAATAAAGTGCTATCAATTTTTAAATAAAAGGATTTTACTTTTCAATACCAGATTGAAAAAAATAATGATTTATATTTCAAATTATAAAAATACATTAAACAAATTATTGACATTTATATTGATGGAATGTTTATTAACAATGAATTAAAATAAAAATGTATAAAAATGTTTATATAAAATTAAAAAGGTAAGTAAAATAGTTTATAACTGTGGGAAAAATTTATATGTCATATATAACTAAGTGAGAAATATAGTCATCTTCTAAGAGGTATGATAGTATTATGTTATGGGATCTTTACACAATCATGTGATAAAATAAAATGTGTAAAGACCCCCCATAGCATAGGAAAGAGAGGACCCATATATGTACCACTAGGGAAAATAATATGTGTTAACCAATGCTTTGTTAGTGTTGTAAAGCATCAATCTATTTCTAGAGAAATTACAACATAGCATGTTTGTCTCAATAACTCACCAACTACCTATCCTTTCATGTCCTCTAGTAAAATTAAATGATTCAAAATTTATTATTAGAAACCTTAATGTAATAGTAAAACCCATTCCCTCATTTCAAAAATATTTATTTCCATATAAAAATGAAAAAATTTGTTTTAATAAAAAAAATACATGCACCATGATAAAACCTTGATATTTTATCAAACCCATTTTAATCCATATTTAAAAAATAATTATTTGAAATAGAATCAAATAAATTCCACAATTCTTATTCACAATTAAATTAAAAAATTTAATTTCAAATAATTTCCATAAATTTCTTAAGAAACCCTCAATTTAGTTGAATTTGGGGTTTTCAACACTTTTTCTTAAAAAACATTCCGCAAGTAAAATTAAATAATTTAAATTTCATCAATTTCCATAAACACACACCAATTCATTGGAAGTGTGGGTTTTCCCAATTTATTTCCAATATCCCATTTTAAAAACCCCATTTAAGTGGAATTGGGTTTTTCCCAAAAAATAATTGAAATAAAATTAGTTAAAATAGATAAATTTTGTTTATATAAAACCATTGAATTTAAAAAGATAAATTTAGGGGTAATAAAAATTTGGAATCATGACGGAACCACATACCTTAAGATCAATGGATCTCGAATAACCAAACCCTAAATAAAAAATGATGATCACGAAAACCTAGAGTCAACCCGAGGTTTGAGATCCCAACATAGAGGGTATTATATCCACAATGAAATCTAGGGTTCAATGGAACCCTAGGTATTAGACGATAGATATCGGGATATAGAAAACAAAAATAGGAAAACTACCAGTTAAAGATAGAAAGACATTTTTCAAGCTTTGACACACTTCATGGAGGCTGTAGAGGGGCCAAAATCACCTCATGGATGCTTTTAAGGAAGGATAAAATGTATGGGGTAATGATAGTTACATGTGGCACCTAAATTGGGGGTTTGGGTAATTTAATGTTATATTTTATGATTAATTAAATCATATTCATGGTTATCTTGATAGATATGCATAGTCAAACCAAACAGTTCGGCCTGATCATGCACCCCTTTAAATGGACATCATTGTTTATCCAAAGAGGTGCACGATCTGAAAAACTGTGATCCGTACGTTAAAAACACAAGTGATATGGTTTTTATGGTCTATCAAGAGAGGTTGTACGTTTTGGTAAAATTGGGCACTAACCATTTACTAGCCCAAAAATTTAAAAACCTTTAAAATTTCACGCGATTATCCCTCAAACAAAACCCAAAAAAAATGATAAAAAGAGGGGTTTAGGAATGCCTGGAATTAGAAGTGGGCTGTTACAGCCTCCCCACCATAGAAACATTTTGTCCCCAGAAAGCTCACTCAAAAGATTCAATGCCAAAAAAGATGAGGTCACTAGTTACTCATTATTTCCTCCCTCTCCCACGTCTCATGATTAAATGAATTGTGATTCCATAACACTCAAACCAAAGGTACAATTATCTGATGATTTTCCATGGTTTCAGAATCTAATATCCAGATTTTCCATTCAAGCACGGATAAATCTTGTTGATCATCAAGATAACTGCATCTTAGAAAATAAGATAGATCAGATAGATACATTAATAGCTCAGATATTTTGAATATGTTATCTATCAACATTAGATGTGGGGGAAGTACTAAATTGTAAGAAACTTTTCCCATATCCTCAATAACCTCAAAAGGTCCCAAAAATTGAGGAGCATGTTTCCCTTTCCTCCCATTCCATCAATGACCCTAACGAGGTGAAACATTCAAGAACACATAGTCGCCAACTCAGAACTCCAAAAATCTGTGAGGACGATCATAATAAGTCATATACCAACTCTATATCGATAATGTCCTCTGAAGAATAATTTGAATCATATCTTACACCAATCATGTTCCAAAAAAGAAACTATCACTAATATTTTACCAATACAATGGAGATATGCAAGGCCGACCATACAAGGTTAGCCATAAAAGGCCCTATAAAGATTAATTATGATCTTGAATTGGTAATTATTTCTATATTAAAACTCAAAAAACACAATATGGTCATCCCAAGACCCACAATATTTAACAACACAATTGTGGAGCATATCCTCAAGAATCTGTGTTGCCCATTCAATATGGGCATATGACTTTTGATGGTATGTCATACATAAACAAGTGTGAGATCCCAATGCCTCCTGAATTACTGTAAAGAAAAAGTTAACTAGGATCCTCATTATAGTCTATATCCAATGTAAATCCATGAAAATGACCAATATCATTCACATAAATATTTCCCAACTATTCAACATTGGTTTTATCAGGAATTGGTAAAAATTGAGCTTATTTGGTAAACTGTTAGATCAAAACCCATAGCACTTTTGTCTTTCTCTAGGTATATAGAAACCCAATCACAGTGTCCATAGAGTTCTCATCCCAAATTATTTTAGGCATTGTATATGGATGATGTATGCCTAAATATTTACAGTGCTCACAATGACCGATTGGCATGTATAACAATGAGAGTCAAAATTAAAAATGTTACATGTCATACCTGGCCACCAGAATCCATACTGCATGTCATCGAACATATTTGTTTTTTCTGGGTGAACATTCCATTTTGAGTTATATAATTTTCCCATCACATCATTTCTTTCCTATAATTTCACAAGAAAGTAATTCTAATAGCAATAAATTCCCTCTTTGTAGAATGACCACTCACCAAGGGTCTCACCATCATAAATAATGAATCTAATGCTATAGAACACATCATCAAGATGACGTTTCAAATGATTCATCTTTAAAAGGGTGGATTTCAATTGGAAAATAGCCAAGGAAACCTCGGGCCCTGATTTATGGACTCTAATATGGATCTTTGAAAAGTGTTCTATCAAGATCCACTCTTCTGAAGATTTTTTTATGACTTGGGTAAAAAGTTTCCTACCCAAATAATCTGCAATGAAATTCCTTTTCCCTAAGGTATAGGGTGTTTCAAAGTCAAAACACTATAGGTATTCCACCCAATATATCTATCATATATTAAAATATTTTTTAGAGAATATATTCCTTAAGATATTATTGTCTGAAACATGGTAAAAAATTATCCATAAAAGTAATGATACTATATCATAAGTGTGTGAATCACAACTACTAGTTTATGTTCATCGATCAGATAATTATTCACATGTTACCTAATCTAACGAGAACCATAGGAGACAACATGATCACCTGTCATAATAACTCATCCAAACCTTGAACCTATTGCACAACAAAATACCAAATAGCCATTCCAAGACACTATAAGAGTAAATACCAATGCAGTAGTCAATATATGTATTATCTTAACGAAGGAACTCTAACTTTAACATTATAATTAGACTTTTCTCCTTTTCAAATAAGATTTTTCATTTGAGAGGCTAAATTTTATAAGTATTTAATGAACTATCAATAATACCCAACTAGACCCAAGAAGCTCCAAATCTCTAAAACATTCAGTGGTAGTTCCCATTTTATAACATCTTTTGTCTTCTTAGGAAAAAATGATATCCCTTGTTCTGACTCTACGTGACCTATTATATTAACTTACCAAATCCATAAGTCACATTTCAGAATAATCGCATAAAGTCATTGATTTCTCAACAAGTCTATAACTACTCTCCAATTACACCCATGATCCAACTCGAACATTGAGTAAACAAGGATGCCATCCAAAAAGACTACAATAAAAGTATATACATACTCATAAAATATCATTTTCATTGACACCATAAATATTTTAGGAGCATTAGTCGAACAGAAATACATCATAGGGTACTCATAATGCTAATACATTCTTTGAATCTTGGGTTTATAAATTTTTTGATTTTTTATCCTCATTTGATGGTATCCAGACTGAAGATCCTTCATAGAGAACCAATTTTCACTTTTTTAAATGATCAATGATATCATAAATATTATACAAGGGATACTTGTTATTCAACTTACCTCAATTGAGATTTTTGTAATAAACACATATGTGAAGTGATCCATAATATTTCTTAGCAAAGAGAAGGCATAGCCCATGGTAACACGCTCAGGAGTATAAATCCTTTCTCTATAAGATCATCCAACAAAGTCTTCACCATTTTCAATTTAGTTGGTTCCATGTTTTATTATGGTATATAAATAGAATGAGTACCAAGGAAAGTCAAATATAAATCTATAACACCCTTACTAGTGAAAAAATAATGATGTCATAAATAAACTGGTTGAGATACTCGACGATAACTACTAGGAGATCACCACTTTGGTATTATCACTCCATGTCAAAATAAATTATAGACATCAATATCCCTAACTCTGGATAATAATTTATGTCTACAATAAACATTTGGTTCTTTCTCCTTGAAAGACATGACGCACACCATTGGGTATAGTAAAGAAGACTCATTAATGATAACAATCAATCTGATCATTATTGTGAATGACCCAATCCATCTCAAATATGATGTCATGTGGATTCATGTTGAGAAATATAAAAATTCAAGAAATCTTGAAATTTAATATATGGAAGCCACAAGAGGAACTACGGAATTCTCTCTCGTCGTACCAAGGGGTGTAATAATATCCATTACATTGGAAATATATCCATAGGAAGATATATAAAATTAATAATATTGGGTGAAACAAATTAATGAGATGCACTTTTATAAAATTAATTAGTCACCAATGATGACGTTGTAGTATTAATACCTCTCACAATCACTGGACCTATATCCCTTTATTCTAGAGACTCTTTCACTTTGTAATGATGATTCATTTTATATGTGTATTGATAAAAAAATTTTATACGTGAAGGATATGATTTCCCTATTTTTTAGGATATAATGATCTCGTTACACTGTATGGAGTGGAATAAACATAGATAATGTATCATAAGTGTA
Organism: Viscum album; assembly: GCA_963277665.1. Lineage (NCBI taxonomy): Eukaryota > Viridiplantae > Streptophyta > Magnoliopsida > Santalales > Viscaceae > Viscum > Viscum album. The sequence continues at coordinate 809,333,379 of OY728158.1, read as the reverse complement.
TTGATTATCAAAAAGAACCATATACATTGGGTGTCTTAGTGAAAAACCACTTTTAATTCCTTATATTGATATATGGGTAGATAATCAACATGACTCTTCCAGGTATTGCAGGAGGTCCAGAATGACCCTGCTATTGAGAAACACCATGATAATCATCATGAATTTTCTTTCCGTTGAAGGAACACACACTTCCATTTGAAGAGAAAAAAACATTCGATAACCCTAACTTTTCATCCAGGTCCATTTCAACCATTAGTGTTAAATCCAGTATATCAGCTAAAGAAGGAAGCTTCAACAAGAAAAAATGTGAATGAAAATCCTATATAAGTCCCAAATTGAATCTTTGATCTTTCAGCTTTTTATTTGATAAAATCTTATATGAGAAATATGTGAGCTCAACAAAATAGTTTGAATATGTTGTCATGGTATTATCAACCTGATCAAGATTAAAAAAACTCTATTGACTTTTCCAACTACATAACATCTATATATAACTGGTCATTGAAATGATATTAAAATTATTTCAACTCAATCCCTCATTATAACTCATTTTCACTATAGTGTCCCACCATCCCTTTCTTGGTCCACCTAGAATGGAGGTGGAAATATTCCCCTTGATTTTTTTAGGTGTCTCCAGGAACCCAATAAAATGTTCCGTTCTTCTAATCCACTTCTTATCCTGTTGAGAATCATTTGAGCCGTTGAATAGTGCTAGATTCTAGTGACAAAATTCTTGAGAATGATCTTAGAGAACATCCCTTTGAGTTTCCAAATATGGATCCTGAATGGGAATTAGTAGTGTTACCTATCCCAAAACATGGATAGTACACACAATCAACTCAACCATATTTGGTTACATAAGAGGAATTGGTCATTGAGGTTAAATAAAAGATTCCCCCTGGATCCAATTCCATTTTATTATTTGAGTAATTATGTTACATGACATCAGCGTATAATAATAAAGACTTTATATTCAAACTCAAATAGAGAAACAATTAAAACTAAACCCAATATAAAGACACTCATGATTTGTATTTAAATATATGCAAATAAAAATTAGGGAGAATACTAAAACTAATCCTAAAGGTAACTTTCCCAAACCATTCATAGTGACATATGTTTCTTTATATTGATATCTAGATAGGAACTTAGTCATTAATACCTCATAAGTATTTCAAGGTTTACTAAAATGATCAATAATTTCAATACAACAATATCAACCTAGTGCTCTTATACCACATAGTCACAAAATATCAAGAGTACCATGGTAACCAGATAACAGATCATGTACTAACATGTACCTATTGAAATTCTGGATCCCTATGGTTTTGTGAATAGAACCTGGCATCATAAAAAATGAAAGTGGGGATGATTTTTCCCCAAACATTTTGGATGCCTGAAAACAAATTAGCATTCTTACAAAAGAAAATCTATTGGGAGAAGTGTACTAGAATTAAAATAATAATGACAACCTAATGAACTGCAGAAATGGACTAGTAAACTAGGATAGATAAATAAACCATGTCCTAATAAACACAACTCTCCACATTCACATATCAATAGATTAACAACCTCCAAGTGGAGCATTACCCATGGTTGAACCTGGATGGAGGTAATCTACAAACACCCGAAGGCACGGGTAGGGTGTGAGAAAAAATACCAGCAGGGTCTCACCATGGATTCCATAATAGGATTTCAATATTAAAATAAACAAAAATGTTCATTAAATTTTCAAATAAATAGATTTTACATTTCCAATGAATATTTGATCAAATCAATCATTACATTTCACATGATGTAAATACATTAATCTAATTATTCCCATTTATAATGTTGTAATATTTCTAATCAAATGTCTTAATGAAACCCTTTTATATAAAATAATTTATAAAATATTCATAAGTCATGAAAAACATTATATAACAATGGAATACATTTATATATCATATATAAACAAGTGAGAAACATGGTCATCTTACAAGAGGTATGATAGTCTTGTGTTATGGGAACCTCACAGACATATGTGAAAACTACTCTGTGTACACATGTCCCTCGAAACTAGAAATATATGACTCATATATGTCCCATTATGGAAAATAATATTTGATAACCAATTATTGATAGTTTTATAATGAGAAAATCCATTTCTAAGGAAACTCTAATCTAGGGTGCTTATCATAATAACTCACTTACTGCCTAGTCTTGCATGTACTCTAGTACTATTCAATAATTCACAAATTATTTTAAAAAACCCTAAAATATAGTTAAAATCCAATCCCCTAATTATGAAATTCCAGTTTCCATTAAAAACTCATGAACAATTAATAAAAAAAATGCCTTTCACTGAGTTAAAACCCTATAGTTTCTATCAAAATCATTTCATGCTATGTTTTAAATAATTATAATTTTAAATCAATTCAATTCAATTTCTAAATTCCATTTCACAATTTAATTAAACAATTTAGTTTTAAAATAATTCCATCATTTTCACAAGAAACTCCAAATTCAATGGAATGTGGGTTTTTTCACAATTTTTTCATCACACTCTTTAGACAATTTAAAATAAACAACTTAATTTTCATTGATATCCATAAACATAACCCGATTCCATGGAATATGTGGATTTCGTAATATCAATCCAAATTACCATTTTAAAACCCCAATTTATTTTAATTGGGTTATTCCAACAATCTAATTGAAATAAAATTAATCAAATTCACGAAATGACATTTAAATCAAACTGTTGAATTTATAAAAAATCAATTTAGGCTTAATAAAAATGGTTGTCATGATGGAACCGCCTGCCTCATTATCAACTGATCTCGAATCACAAAACCCTAATTGATATTCATCAATGAAGAAAAATGACCACAAAATTCTGGAATCAAACATAATTTTAGAATCCTAAAATAGAGGGTATTAGAACTGAAAAACACAAGGATTCAGGGAACTATATGGAGGATAAGGGAGATAGCGGTAGATAGAAAATGGGAATAGGAAACCTACACGATGAATATCTAAAGGAATTCATCAGACTTTGATCTACTTCCAAGAGGTTTTAGTGGGTCCATAATCACCCCATGGATGTTCCAAATAAAGAGGAAAACATATGGGGTCGTACTAGGTCCATTAGACCCCTAATTTGGGGGTTTATAGATTTTAATGTTAGATTTTCATATTAATTGAACCCCGTGTATAGTTATACGGGTAGATCCACATAGTTAGACCAAACTATGGGGCTTGGCCATGCAACCATTTAAATGGGTCGAACAATTTCCCTTAAGAGGGTGAATGTTCTGACAAACTGTATGCCAAACATGAAAAATACCACTTCCTGGGTTTTCACAATTTGGCTTAACAGGTCACATGGTTTGTGAAAAATGTGCGTCAACCGTGTGTTGGACGGATTTTTTTTAAAACTTTTAAAATTTCACTTGATTAGCCCATAATCAAAACTCAACCAAAGCATTGTAAAAATTGGGGGTTTAGGAATACCTGAAAATATTATCAAGATTTTACATGTTTATTATTTGAGAATACATTTTTTATTCATCATGTAGGATAACATTGATTAGTCTCATGTGTTTACTAAACTAATGAGAAATCAATTATGGTATTGGACGCACTAATAGAATCAAAAGGTCCCCAATAAAGATACAATTCTATAATTAAATTTCTATACATTTAATGTTCCATAGATACTTAAAATAAAGTATACAAATGGACCCCGAGATGCAATGTTATTGATGATTTTCTGGAGTGTTTTCATTGAGAATGTGGGTGATATATTTTATATATTTAGTTACGTTGTATCTAGATCAAAGAGATTACATTGAAATAACATTCTATTTAAGCTTATATTTTGTGAATTGTATGGTTTATTTAATCATTATTAAATTAATAATTCCTTATTCAATATGGAAATTCATTCCATACAAGCTATCCCATCAAAATATACTTCCTTTATGAATGGCCGATAGACATATTTTGAGGATGCTATTTATATTTTTTATAACCCTTTTGGGGACCCTAATGATCAATAACAAATGAATATAAATTAATGATTAAATATTATTAATGGGTGATATCTATCCATTTAAGGAGAGTAAATTACTCTTCTAATTGGTGAATTGAACATCACTTTCTCATTAGTCCATCCATGTGAATGGTGTGAATTCTTCATATAGACAGTGGGATGCCCAAATATTCTAGATGGAAACTCTCCTTAGATATCGGAAGACATCCTTTGAAATGTTTAGAATGTATTTATATATATTAATTTCAAATAAACAATATTAACATGGATATTATGATTTTTTATTTTCCCTATGTAATATAAAAATTCAAAATAGATTTTTATTATCAAAATAGATTTGAGTCTTTCATTGAGGATGGAGATATGGTTTTCCATGAAAAATTAAGATAAAATGATAATGGAACAATTTTAGAATGTTATAGAAAACCTACCCATTTTAGATATTATTATTTAGATTTAGGGTGAATACATCATTTTCTAGAAAAATAGGCTGGGAGAGAGGGTATTAGTAGGATGAAGGGTACAAAACAAGTTTAAGAAGATGAGTCATCTCCCCATGAGTGGGATCATGAACCAAAAACAAGAGTAACAAAAAGTAAAAATTCATAGACCCACTGCAAGATGGAAATGGACCTCATGATCCTTAGAATATTATATTATTTTATTCTATAATATAGATGTTCATATTTAGTTTCTCCATGATATTATTCACAACCACTTTTCTATCATGGTATTTTCTCATTTCTTATTCTAATGTAATGGAACCTTTCGTACTTATATATTAAATAAAACTATATTTTTCTGCCAAGATAATGATGGGAATGGTGGATGGGGGATTTCTTTAATGGGTATCATTACTTAAAAATTATAGGATAACTTTTTTTATAATGATTGGATGATATTTTTTTGAAGGAACTCAATTGCTTCACCATGAGAATAAGGATAAAAACATTCTCACACTTATATTTATGTAGTATACCCCTTTTAGAATAATCTTTCACTACTAATATGTCATATTTTTTATATAACCCCATAAATTAGTATAAAATTATCCAGGAAATCCATACAGACCTAGGGAGTTGAATGGGTTGAGGCTAACAATGACCTCCTTGGTCTTATCTTAACCAGGGTTAAATTGAAAATAGTAATTATTATTCTCATTAATTATATCAGAATGATGATAAATAAAGTATCATCAATATATCACCATGTGTACCCCTCTCATATTATACTACATCCCTCAAATTATGGTGGTGAAATAAGAAATACTAAGTGGACTAGTTACCCCAACATCCCTTTTCTAAGTTCAATCATTGAACAACAAATTAAAATTACTAAAAAACATCTTATCCTTGATGAATGTTTATAAAAAAGATATACTTATATCACACTGAATTTACCATAGATATTTGTATTTTTGCTTATCAATAATCATCTCACCAATTGGTTTCTCTTCCAAATAGAATTATTTATTCAAAAGGATGATTAAGATATCATTATGCCATCATTCACGAATTTTGTAGTTGAGCTCATTAATATCTATGAATATATTATCCATGCTAGTGTGTGAGGTATAATAACTATTCTATTACTCAAGTATATCTATTTTTATACTTTTAATCACACCCCTGAGTGACACCCACACATGCATGCGTGAATTCCAAGAAACACAAACCATCTCCACAATTGAATTGACTTCCATACATAGTTTGGTTAAAAGGAAAAATTGGTTGACATGTTTTCTTTTTATATAAAAAATAAGGAATGGATAGATATATCCTGATCCATGTGTCTAGTAGTTTTTTGGGGTAATATGGTGACCCCCAGTAGGTTTAACCCTCTATATTCCATACGGAGTTGGGTTATTCGTTTACAATGTTACTTTTCACTAAGTAATATTATCACGAGATTATCTAATACCAATGAGTTCTTTGTGGGATAATAAATTGTCAATGTTTCCCACCACCTTATCTGAGTTACTACCGCATAATTTCTTTTCAGAAAAAATGATAATGTTATTGAGGTAATTTTCTATGAACAAGTTTGGGGATATGGGATAAAAGGATGTGTCTACATTTCATAAATACAATTATGATAACCTATATTTTGTATTTATAATATTCAGAAAAATTAAATTTGATTATTGGATAATCCTAATTAAATATTTATTTGCGGAAGAGTCGATAAAATCTACTTGCATGTAGTCTTTATTAAGGGACACAAATGAATATTCGTATGAATTTAATTCCTAAAATTGGCTATATGAAATTTTTAATGAAATTTTGAATAGGAATAGAATTATAACAAGGTTTGAATGTATAAATTAATGAAATATAATTCAATAAAACCTAATTGGATTGAAATATTCATTTAGAATGCATATAATTGAACTTTAATTTAAGATAACAATGGAGATCATGTGGAGAAGAAAGGATGGGCAACAGAGCCTAATTTTAAAGGACCCCAAGGAGATGGGGGATTTTTCTCAACAAAATATTTGGACCTAACTGAGGTTATTATAAGTTCTACAGTAGAGTTGAAATGAATTTTAATACCTCAGTGATATTGAGTTGACAATATCACTTAGAGTTCATATTATATAAATGTCAGAAACTCCAAAGAGTTAGAAGATAATACTATCAACCTAGGAGTCTCTAAATCTCTTATTATAAAGGGTGTCATGGGAGAATGAGAAGGAATCATGGAATCAGGAAAAATTAATTCTATTTTTATTTCATATTCTTCTAAATTCTTTCATGACAAACAATATGTAACAGAAAGCCCTTCAGACTTCCTCCGCTCCATTAACTGACCAAAATCATGCCCATTAGCTCTGTATTGATACCTATTTATAATGAAAACTATCGTACCATGGAAAATTATATTTTTTAAAATATTTTATATTCAAAAATAATTTTTCCAATAATCAGAAAAATATTCATTCCTTTTATACAATCTCAATAAAAATGATCCTACAAATCATCTGTAAGTATGTTGATGATAAATAAATAATTAATCCATCAATTAAACTCCTGAATAAATCATCTTAATAAGTCAAAAATAGTAATATCTAAATATTATAAATATCTAAACCATACACCGTAGGGCAAAATTATTTTGAGAGTTCCCAAACCGTTAGTGTAATGATTAATTCTATTTTGCAAATTTATTTATTTTGGTATTCTCATCTATTATTTTTTAATATCAAATCATAATTCCTCTTCCAAATACCATATAATTAAGGGGTATTGACATAATTTAATATTGTTTCATGATTTCCCTATACTATAGAACTATTAGTCAAAAGTGTTTTACATTATCCCTTATTCTTTATTGTCTACACAATTAAGGGAAAATCACTAGATTAGATTTTGTGAATGATGTTTTTTGGATCAATAAGTTCATCACTGAGGCAATTGAATGAATTTTGGGATTAATTTTGATTTATTGTAATAGAATTATATTTATTTATTAGTGAAAATATTTGTCTCACAAAAGGACCAAACATATCTTTTTCAAATACCATCTCATTTTAGAAATAATTTAGTAATGTTATGTAATTATATATTTGGTATATTTAAATGATAATAAAATAGATCCATTAGAAAATAACATAATAGAGGGAATAATTATAGTGTTATAAATTCATTGAGTAATAGATACATGAGATACATAATGTAATGGTTCTTGTCAATATAAATATATTATTGTTTTATAATAAATGAAGTATATTTTTATCATTCATTTTGTATTTTATATATATGAGATGAACACAGGAATGATAAAATACCTCAAATTAAATATTTTAGTTGTCTTTAATTAACGGTCATCATGGAATATTAAAGTTTGTGTTGATATGTTAATGTTAGTGTGAGTGGAATATTGTATATGATATAGATTACACACAATATAAAATAAGTGAATAATTTTTATATTGGATGATCCGTCCAATTTTATAACATCAAATTTCATATGGTATTTGATATAATTAATGTTTTTTACATCATAGGAATGATATTTGATGTATTCATAAAACCTAGTCAGTATATTACAGATATTTCTACTTGGATAAGAAAACATATATTATATTGACATATTCAATGTCAAGTGGTTACTCTATATATTAGAAAAAAGGATTATATAAGGATGAATATGATGTATAATGATGTATCTTCAAGAATACAAGTTTACACACACAATCATATATATATATATATGGTTTTGTTTAATTAAGAAAATTCCATTGACCTTTGTTGATTTTTTAGGAATTATATTTTTTTAGAAATATCACTTTACTAAATATTATGGATTAAAAAATTCATAATTATTATTAATGAAAAAAGGGTCATAACATCCAAAAAGAGACCTATAAGTGAGATTTATGGTCAATATAAAGTGTTTTATTAAAATTTATAGAGTTTATATGGTAATATTTCCCTAACTATTTGGATCAATTAAAAATGGGTAGTAATTAATTTCATAATGTTTTACAGACATTAGTAAAAGTGAGATATTTTTAAAAATATATACTAAAACATAAATCATGATCTTGGGTGATTCACCACAACTTAGTTTTTTTGTCACGGTTTTGGTACCACACTATAGTTTTTATGTTTGAATTATTAGGGATATCATCCCATAAACTCTACAATAATGATTATCATGTTATTTTATTTGTGACACATCATTTGATAATGTATAGATTGATTATTGATTATTATATGAGCATTAAAAATTAAATTTATAATTGGGGATTTCTTATTATAGTGAAAAAAAGGATCCAAATAGTTCTCCTTTTTTATTAAATTTATATTGTCAAAACATAAGTTGGATCATTTACTATGTGAATGAGTGCTATAAATATAGATTTTGGACATCATTTTTTATTCTACATATCATTCCTTGAATGTAATATCTCTCTCTAATTCCCATTATAGGATTTATTTTCAATAAGGGGGTATATAACATATTTTATTGAGAAGGTTGTTATACCTCTCTCTCTCTTATGGTGCTTTCATGTTCCGAAACTATCACCTAATTTTCTAAAATTTCCATTTTATAGATTTTAATTGATTATTTAGAATACTATGAATCATGTATCATTGACATATTATATATATCTTGATGTATTTTTGAATTATTATACCCATATTCTATTATACATCGAGATCATGAAAAATTTCTTAAGAACCAAAGTATGTGTTAGATGGAATCATGGTTGGTTCGACCTAAATGTTTATTTGTGAAAACGGTAGTAGATACCTAGTATGGGGAATAGTCTAGCTGGTGTAATGTGTCTGAATGATCTAGTTACAATTGAGACCCACTGACTGGCCATTAAAGCCCCACCGACTAGCTGATGATAAATGTTGTAGTAGTATGACCCTCTATGAGTTCAAATTATTACATTTGGAGTTGTCTAGACTATAAAATTCAAGTTATAGTGGAAATCCCACTAGCTTCTCAGTTTTATGATACTGGGTATCTTTTTTCATCGATATAGGATCCCCCATATATAATTACATGTATTTAGAATGAATAATATTACGGTCATCTGTCATTTCATTACTCTCAATGAATTTTAAAAAATACCAATCCTATTGAAGCTTATAAATGGACTCTCTATGCCTCCTGTATGATCATTGATCTCTTAATCATTCTCTAAAATTGAATTGATGCCAAATTTTTAGCTTTATCAAAATCCTTTCAAAGTTACATTTCAATTTCTAAAATCTCTTATGGTTCTCAACATTTCTCCTTAATATCTAATCCAAAAATTTAATAATCTATCTAAGATATTTTATGCCATTATTTTAATGGGTTTGAAGAAATAAAACTTATCTCTTATTTTCATCTTTCTCCAATGGGTTCTCACTCCACAAAACTGAGGGATGTGTTCCTTGGCTACCGATGAAGCTTAAGAGTGTCCTCACAAAAAGCAATTATATGGTATGAGTTTCTTGATCACTTAAATTATCATGTACTCAATAATAGTGTACTCTCAATTCAAGGGGTGGAGATGTTTGGGCTCACATCAAACATTTCAAAACATCCTATCAATTGCGTTATATATATATTTACTTTATCACATTAAATCATTATCTATTTATTAAATTACATGAATATATTATACATAATCATTTACATTCAAACCACAAATTGGTAATGGCTTTATATCTCAGATAAAATTTAAAAACTACCCCTAAATCGATTTGTCTCAATGTCATTTTTTCATATCAAAATAATTTTATTTTAAAATTTCCTCTTTTCTTCCACTTTATTTCAAAAAATTCAATTCAACCACCTTTTTATATATCTACTCTTTCCAAAAATAGTAATAATTGTTTTTCACTTTTTATCAAAATATCCCTTTATTTTACAATTTTGTTTTTAATTTATCTAAATCCCAATAAATTTCAAAGAATTGATATTTTAATTGTGGAATATCATTCTTATTGTCATGATACTTTTTTCAAGCATTGAATATTCATTTTAGAATAATCCAATTTCAAAAAATTTTAGACGTATTAGATACCCAGTTAAGAAAATGTTAATTCAAGATTTTTTTTCACTAAAGATTATAAAGATAAATTGGCACCCAATGATGTTATTATATTTGAACAAAATAAAAAATAATTGAAATATCTACAATTGTTTCAGGATCGTAATGAGTTCAGTTAGGTTTCTATATGATTTTTTTTATTAAATATGAAATTAATATATGTCACACATAAAGGCATGGGTAAATTAAAAAGCTATATTGGATATATATCATATTTATTTTGAATGTTTCCCTATCATAATTAATATATTTCTATCAAGTTTATAAGTTTTGTTGAAATTTTTAATGGAAATATGTCCCTATGGAATTATTTATATATTAAAATTGGTATGTAAAATACTTTGATATTTACCTATATATTTTTCTCTCAATATTAGAGCTATTCAATAAAAAAAAGATATTGATTAGTTGGTTGATGAACTCATTAGATCCATAATGACATATAAAATAACAATTAAATGACAATAATATAAGGAGGACAATGAAGTCAAAGATATAAATAAAAAAATTACCATCAATGCCAAATGAGAATATTATCCTAAGGTGAAGTTCAATATTTTCTTCATATCACTTGAAACAAGAAATTGTTTTTTATTATGATTGAATTTTGAAAAAAATCCAAAAAATTAATTCAAAAGGAAAAATCAAATATTAAAATATTTGAATTTAAGAAAACATTTGCATCAATATGCAGTTCCCCATCTACAAAAATAATCATAAGGAAAATAAACAAGATAATATGGATTTAAAATTCACAACTTTTAGTTCATGTAATGACTTCAATGATTCACCTTCCTCATCCACTTCATGCGAATCATGTACCACATTTCTCATGGAACATGTTTATAAATGCATAATGGTTTGTACCCATCTTCATATCTCTTTCACTTCCTCTTCCTATCCCAATTATTATTAATCTTTTTATTCTTCTTGGAATTCATGACACATTAATTAAAATGAACTGAATTACACTCTTAATGAACATAAATATGGTTATCATTAACATTATTCATTATATAAATAATAGTTTAATAATACTGGTGGGTTCTAAAAGGAAAAATTAATCATAAAAAAATACATGGATCATGTTATCAAGTAAAAAAAACTAATTATCTAGGAAGAAACAATATACCAAATATTAATAAACTTGAATCCACAATTAAAGATATCAAATGTTATATTCCCAAATTGACACAAAAATAACATAATTTAAATAAAATAATGGGGTCTCAAATACCTTGAAAGGATTGGATTGTCTTGGATTCCCAAATCATTCAATCAATTTTAAGAATCAATCAAAAGAAACTTTTATTAAAGGCTTATCTCAAAATAAAGTTTGAAATTATTGAAATCTAATTGGTTATTTAATCTAGGAACTTGAGTTCAATAGCTCATGATATGGGTTACCAATAAAAAATAAAATTTATCGAATTGTTTCTAAAATTAATCACCCTGATAACCAAATAGGAATTTTAAAATCCAAATTGGATAACATTATTACACCCATGTTTTTTTGGGTACCAAAATATTTAGTCATTTTATTTTTTAATAAAAGGGTCTTATATGAAAAACATAGTAATCATTTTGTTATTATGATAGTGGTTTCTCATGATACATCTATGGTGGGCTCTCCAAATTCAGTCAAATTGTCAAATTAGAAGGGGTTTATGTCACCTTTAGTGTTAATTATAGGGGTAAGATATTTGGGTAAGGTAACGATTATATTTGTAAAACAAATCATTTAAATAATGTTTTATTCATCAAAGGATTGAGATATAATTTTTTACATTTATTCAAATATGGGATATATGAATTAAAATTTCTCCCAAAAATGATATATGTAAAGTATTTAACTCAAACACAAAATATTTACTTTCTAATAATCATTTTAACAATCTATATATAAAAAATTTCATTAGAATAAACACTTACTTTTCAAACTCAACCATTTTCAACATGCATAAAATCATTTTGAAATTTTATTTCACTTTTTTCATGGGTTTTTAATCATGACAATATTGTTAGTTACCCAAACACTCATGTAAATTTCAAAAGGTATTTCTTCTTCAAATTATCATGAATTAATTAATAATGATCTATTAGGAAGTTATGAATTGAATGTCTTTGAGGAATATTTTATAATTGTTTTACATATTTAAAATATTAATGTGGGATTACTTTTTATCACAAAAAATTGAATCATTAATAGACTTCCTGATTTTTTCTAAAAAGGGTATATTGAAAAAAAATTTAAAAACATTTCAATTCAAAGTCATCATGTAAGACAATTCTATAACATGGAATTTAATGGGTTTTGTTTCATCTAAAGGCTATAATCATTTTTTCTCCTCGTACCCCTCAACAATATAAGACAGTAAAAAGGAAAAATGGAAATATCCAAAAAATAACTTCAAATAGTTTGGATGAATTTAATTTACCAAAGTATATTTTTGATTAGGTCATGAATATTGAATATTATATCATCAATAATGCTCTCATAATAAATTTTCTAAAAAATATCCCTTATAAAATGTGGATAAATAAAAAACCAATTGTTAAATTTTTATTTTTTTGGTTGAATGTTTTATATTTTAAACAATAAATAAATAATCTTAAAATTTTATTCAAAATCTGATTAAGATATTTTTATCGGGTACTAAATATTAAACAAGTCATAAATATCTCCTAAAAAATTCACTAAATTGGTGGAAGAATCAATCAATGTTATTTTTTATTAGAATTTCCCCAGATCACTTTCTCAATATGTTATTTAAAATAATAATTTAAATAAATATTTTCAAACTAATTATGTTGAATAAGATCAAATAATATTATACAAATTCATTACCTTGATATTTAAAAAACAATCCCTGTGATATTTTTAATGTATATTTTTAACCAGGAACTCACATAAGAAGATATAACCTACATGAGGTTTGAAATATTTCCTTTTATCTATCCTAGAAACCCATAACCATTGTGATACACATAGTGATAAAAATTATAATATTCTAATCCAAGAGGAACTAAATAAATTCACCCAGAATTATGTATGTACTCTCACTGAAATACCTAATAATCATACCATTATAGTGAACCATACATTTCATACATAGATAAAATATATTAGGAGAGGAATATTCATTACATAACAAAATGAACCATTATAGAATTATATATATATAAGGTCTTTGAAAAAATGGACAGATAAAAAATTGGTTCATAAATGATCTACATCATCTCCCACTAAGTTCTTCATAACTAACACCCATGTTAGACCTATCATACTCAGTACCTTTCTTTATATCTTGGGGGAATGGAATCATAATAATGGGAGAGCTCATATACCTAGTAAGGGTTAACAAGGGATAAATCAATGATCACTTGGCCAAAATATAAACACAAGGGTATGATACCATGATCATAAAATTTGAAAATCATAACTTGTATATCATAAATCATTATCTATATTCATTGAATAAATATTTCTAGTTCATAAAACTAGAATTATAATGGAATAAAAGAACACAAAAGAATAACATTATCATAAGGCATGTAATATTTTAATATATATAAGTATAGAAAATTATTTATATAGTATTCAAGGATCACTTACAAGACTATAACATCGGATTGGGATCACTCCCTTTATCATCAACGTAGTCAAGGTTCACTCTTAAGAACATCATAGTGGATTGGTTTCACTATTTAAACCATCATAGTTATCATGGTTCACTCCTATTAAATCATAGTGGAAAAATTCCCTTACTAAACTGTCTTTTCTCCTAATTCAAATATTATTTTCTCATCATATATCAACATTTACCTAATGCATTAGAGGGTGATAATGTTCCCATGTGTCACTAGATATAATATGACCATCATCATTGGTCATAATGTAATTATCATCATTGGTTATCACATAACCACCATACTTGGTTATAAAATAACCACCATTATTGGTTATAACATATCCACAATAGTGCAAAAACATTACTTAATGTTGTTTTTGAAATTTTGATGTTGGTTTTCAATCAACATCTATAATGGTGACATAAAAAATATGTTTTTTAACATCAAATTTTAAAAAACCAACAATGGAAATGACAATGTTCATAGTTTTTTGAGTTGGTTAATTATATAATAATATGATAAAAACCAATTTTGTTTTGGGTTTCGGTGTTGGTTTTTATGAAAACTAATGCTGAAAACCAATCTTTTTTATTTTAATTAATCATTGTCTTTTTATAAAAAACCAGCTCCAAAAGTTAATTTATTTAAACAATATTTCAATATTACATCCCTCAAATAATGAAAATAATTATAATAGAAAAACAGTATACAATAATTAAAAAAAATTTGTCATTAACTAAAAATCTATGAAAAAATAAATATATTTAACCAATTAATCAGTAAAAACTCTACACATTTTTCTTATAATGTAGAATTAAAAAAATCCAGAAATTTACAACATGATCATTGTTGGTTATTTTTTGAGCATTAATTTGATATCATTACGTTAAAAAACATATTATAAAAAATCATTTAGTTTTTTGAATATATATTTTTAGGAAAATTAAATAATAATAATAAAAAATATGAATATATATATCATAAATCATAATCATACAAAGAAAATGTTTTGTAAAAAAATATCAAATATGGTTATGTCATTCATGCATTTACGAATCGACATCGTTGAAAACCTACAATGATAATGAATGATATAAGATTAAAAAACCAAATATTATGACAAAAAATATAAATTAATTAATATGAATAACCTCATCATAATCAGTTTTTTTCCCAGTTGTGATAATCTCAAAATGAATCATAGAATATAATAGCCACCATGGACATATCCGTGTGGATGACGACACTAAAGTGAATTAGACATTAAAATGATAATAAAAACCAATATATAAATATATAAATTATAAAAACAAAATAATATCTAATATAAAAAATATTAACCATTAAGTTCATATAGTTGGTTGCATTTGGATTCTACATTGAAAAGTGGTCATTGTTAAATTTTTTCCATGACCAAAATTTTTGTATATATCAACTAATAATGCAATTATAAACAATGAGAAATAATAAAATGGGCATAGAAAAAAAAATCTGTATCTATTTAACAACGTGGAAAATTTTATACAAACAACACCTAATAAAGAGAAATCCCAATATAATGTGTTTTCACTTGGGTATAATATGAATAACATCCAATGCCCACTAAAATAAAAAAAAAATCACATTTAATGAAATCATAATGAAAATTAATTCATTATTATTCTTTTAATCTTACCCATAATAAAATGGAATAAACCAACACTCAATATCTTATATTTACAACCTCTCACATATATATGCCACTCTATTTTCAATCATCACATATTGGACATCCATTGAAATAAATTTTGGATCTATAGAACCATAAACACCTGTGAAATCATTTTGAAAAAGTATCGTGTGAAGATACTTAATTAAAAAATTAATATAGTTGGTCAATTAAACTCATCTTTAATTAAAAAAATTAAAACAAAAATGTAAATTTACTTAAATGGAATAAAAACTACAACATATTCACATTGATATAATTAAAATCAATTAAATCAATGATATATTTATGGAATATTCTCAATGGATAGTCACTTAATCATATATAAGATGACCTCTAAAAATTGTAGATATTATCCAAGGAAGAAGTAGCCTAAGATAATATCTCTATCCCACAAGAAATATCCAATGTATATATAGTTGTTTGTTCCAAATACTTTTGATTATTTTATTCCATTTATTTGGATTTTAGATAATCCAATATAATTTAAATTTTAGAATGAATTATAATTATTTTTCAATTAGATGTATTTAAAATTTAAAAAACAATGATTATATGAAACACTCCAAAGATTTTTAAATATACAATGTAAAAAATGGCCCATATAATCCCCAAATCTGTTAATCTCTTTGGTGGGGAATGGTAGTAGAGTAGTGGGATCAATAATATCATGTAACGATACCCTAACCTAACCCATCTGAATATGATGGTGATGTACCAGATCCCCCCAAAAATTAATGACTCCAAATTCTAAAATATGTACAACATGATATATTGTTTAAAACTCAGAGTATAGGTTTGGGTCCGAGCATGGAGGTGGAGGATCTATGTTGGAAGGCTGGGAAGGCTGGGTGGGCTATGATGTCTAGGTGGGCTATGATGTCTAGGTGGGCTAGGAAGGTTGTGCAAACTATTACTATCTCATCAATTTCTCTAACATAGCCTAATTCATAGCTTCTTGATTTTTATCTCCCATGTATTGTTTCAATACCTTCAAACCTGGGACAACTTGGCCTGCTTCTTTGAAGATCTCATCAAATACAATCCAACTTCAAAGCTAACATATATCTCCAGAAGCTTACATATGGTGATTAATTCATATGTTTTATAGTTTTTTTGTAATAGTTTGGTAATTTATTACGAGGATTGAATATGGTATGCCATTTAATATTTTTGGGTTTCTCACTTTCCATCCAAACTGATTTCATAAATTAAAAATTTTAGATGAGGATTTTCATGTCTCTTGCTTAATTACTTTTATGACAAAAAACTACTTAAATACTAACACCCACCTCATATCCTCTTCTATGAATGGGTTGTTCTGGATTTCCTAATGCACTGGTTAAAATGTCTATCCTACCCTCATGTATAAAATTTCACAATGTTTATTTCTCTTAATGTTCATCATGAAATGTAAAATAGAAATGGCATATTACTATTGTTAATTTATTAATTACAAAAAATAATTAAAATAATAAATTTTTACATATAGTTATTTCAGCTACTTCCTTAGATTAATATGTAAGATACATTTTATTTTTTATTCTTCTCAAACTTTTCCATTTCTTAAGGCGGGTGGTGGAGATGAAGGACTGAATTGGACCTGATCAGAACCACTAATGGATTGAGCCCTTAGTGCTTCAAAATTATAATCAATCATTTTTTTCTCAAATAAATGATACCCTCTACGTGATAAAGTATGGGGGTAAAAACTATGCAATTGGATGTGTTTAAGGGATTTCCAGGAGTCCTGTTATATAATTTTAATACTTATAATTATATAGGTACATATATATGAAATTTTACAAAATAATATAATATAATTATCATACTTGTAATTTTTCATCATGTCGGGTGGATCTAAATTTGTTCCATTTATATTCATCTAGAATTGGATACTTGAGGAATGGGATTTCATATGTTCTCTTTCCAAACAAATAATTTTTTGTCAACTTCATTTTGAAATCCCTCCATCGAACCGCCACTCAAATAAGACATCTTTTTTTAACTTTTTTTTCCTCAAAATTGAATACTATATGTAGTTTTGTAACATAAATATTAGTAATTTAAAATATATTATATTCAAAAAATGAGATAAAATAAATAAATTGAGAAATTTTACTTTTGTGGTTCCAAAGAATGAACTATCACCATCTGGTTGACAGAATTCCAATCAGGATATAAAATGAATGTCCTATAATGGATCTTTATGTCGATATGCCTGATAAATTGTGTTACATTTATACCAATTGAATTATTTTTATCTTCTAAATGAATATGTAATCTCACATCTCCAAGATAATTTGATAGTTTTGGGAAATTTTTAATTCCTTGTTTACCAACTCCAGAATTCAATTTTTGACTACTAATAGCAGAAGACTCTGATACTAATGTCTCATCAGTAGCCATACAATTATTTTTTTGTAAATTAAATGTTTTCCTTCAACAACTAAGTATATTAGTAGATATTTTCTAATATTGAAAAAGAAAAATACCTTAGTGGATGTCCCAAGGTCTCTGTATTTGTATCTATCATTGTAATGGATAATTGAAATGAAATTATTATATACAGAAATATTAAAAGAAAATTCAATAATTAAAAAATAGGAAAATTAAAATATGTAATTAAAAGAATTGGAACGCATGTCTATGTTTAAAATATAATGATGTTATGATTCCAAAGTAAAAAAATATGCCAGGAAAACTATAAAAAAATAAACATTATTTATAAAAAGATATAAATATTTAAAAATTTAAATATCAATGTTTAAAATGTATTATTATATACATAAATGATACAAATATATAATTAGGTATGTCATGTATTTCAATAAAAAATGGTTTTACCATAATAATGAAATATCAAAAATCAACACAAAAATATCAAATAAATAATCGTATATATATAATTTAATATCCAATAGTTAATAAATAATATAGTTTTTTACACATGTACATTTCAAAAAATAAAAATAATGTAAATAATTACCAGATTAATAAATATAGTAATTTAGTGTTTTCACATATCCCTTCAGCATGATCTTTTTTCATTGCATTCACTATGTCCGTGTTATAGTCATTTTTATCCAAAAATTGTGTAATAGATGAAGAAGCCTCATATAAATAAATAACATCATCATCATCATCCAAATGGATTATTTTACCTAACAAAATGATGGACCATTAGTCATTCGATGGATCGATGACATAAAATACTTTCTTTTTATGTGTGGCCACAAAAAATGGTTTCTCTTTGAAACAAAATCTTTTCAAATCAACCAGTTTGAAACCGTATTTAATATGTTTCACACCACTATTACATGAATCCCAATTCCACTTAAAAAGAGTGACTCAAATTAAATATAATCAATGAAACATATTTCTTAAAGAACACCAAAATATTGTGCTGATATAGATATTGGGTTTTATTTTTTTCACTCAAAAAACGCAGCGCTTCAGCAATGACCATTAAACCACTATTTTGGATGACACACTTGTCATTTAGATTCTTTACATTAAAGGTGTGCCTATTAATATCAAAACCATCCCATGTGATCACATTTAGAGATGGTCCCCCTAAGAACCATTTTAATGTTTCTGATATAGATATACTTTTGATGGCTTTCTCTTTAACCCATAAAATAAATGACTTTTTATGCTCAATTTTCATCCACATTAAATTAATTTTCTGATACTGTAACTTTAATTCAGAAATATGTGTTGATAGATATTATTGAACCTAATATTTGTTTCCAAAAATGTATAAATGTGCCTTCATCACTTCATCTCATGTAATTATCATTACCTTTAAGCCCTTAATCTCTCTACCTTCATTGTCAACTATCATATGGTGAGATATAGGGAGACAAATACGATCCACATATAACAACTAATCATTTCAAAACTCAATCAACTCTTCTAATACATATTTTTGAAAAATAGAGGCCTCTAGTCAATAAATATTTTTAACATATCCCTTCAAAAATTTCATATTTATTTTAAAAGGATTTATACATCATATGTAAACAAAACCACATATTCCTATATCACGTACCATATTAATTTTTAGATGAACCTTTATATCAAAAAAATAGGTGGGAATTTCATTTGATGTTGACAATGAATAATAGATGCTTCATTATCCAGAACATATAACAAATTTGGATCATCTACATTTCTAAAAATGTGGTTGAAAAGATTACATAACTTGATGATAGTCTTTTGGAAAACAATCAGTAATATACCAAGCATTGTGACTGGTAAAAGTTGTTACATATATAAATGAAAATCATGGGATTTGAGACCTATTAATTTATAATCCTTAAATGAAACCAAAATATTCACATTTTATGAATAACCATTAGGTATATTAATATCCTTAATACACTAAAATAAAATTCACCTTCTCAATCCTGCTTAATGTGGTACAAGACGAAGGTAAATATGTTTGATATGCTTTCATTTTTAGAGCTAACTCCAAACATATTCCTATAGATACTATGTTCAATATATCATGAAATACATCTTTGTTTCATTCCTTTTATTCCTAACAACATTCTAATCAAACTGTCACATATTTTTTTACAACATGCATAACATCAATGTTATGTTTTATCTCAAAAAAATCTATAATAAGGTAGTTTAAAAAAATATATTCTATTTCGTCTAGATATTTTTCGGAAGATTAGAACTACTTTTTATTAAAAAATCAAATAAGTATTTTTCACCCTATCGTAATATTCCTCAAGTGATAATGGTCAGTGGGAGGTTGTATTATTGTAAACCATTAGATTATTTTTTCAATCTATGATAAGGTTGATCAATTTGAAAAAATATTTGACATCCCATATATAATGTCTTTTTTATGTTCTTTAACTGATAATATAAAATTTCATCTTCACAAATAAGACATTATTTATGTCCCTTAACAATGTATCTAGATATTTTTCCATATGGAGGCATTTCATTTATAGTGAACATTATCATATAATGCCAAAGAAAATAATCTGTCTTTAATACATCAAAAACATTAACAAATGTCTCCCATATCAGTTTCAAATCATCAAAAAATGGAGAAATTTACATAACAATACCATTTTCCGGTTATTTTTGTCCTCAGATAATAAATATCATCATATTATATTTTTAATTTATACATAGGTGTGTGGAAAATTTCTAAACTACTAAAAAAGTAGGCTATGAACTATGCTGGAAACTTAGGCTCCAATATAGATTCATTCCATCAGTAAACAATCCCCTTCTGAGATTTCTAACTTCACTTCCAAAATCAAGAAATTTTTTATAAAAATCACATCCACTGTGGTGAATCAGAAGGGGGATGTAAGTTACCATCAAAGATACACTCATCTGAATGACATATTAACCTTTTTTAATAATATGAATTTGAAAATATATTCTTTAAATGTGGAACTATTGGAAAGTACCAAATTTTTTTAGAAAGAGATTTGATTTTTAAAACTAAGAATGAATCACAGTTTAATTATCAGAATTTTCATAAATAATTATTGGATGATATCATTAGAAAATAAGACATTTTTTTTCAAGAGGTTATATGTTAGTACTTAAGCATGAATTTGAGTTGACATTTTTCATTCAACTTATAGTGTGTTGTTCCACATGTAGGACAACTTGAAAAATATTTATATTCATCCCTATACAACACACAATCATTGGGGTAAGAAATTATCTTTTTATACCATAATCCCATTGGGAATAATATTTTACTCACCTCATAATTGGAATCTAGAAGCCTGTTGGCTTCTGGAACTATCTCTTTTAAAAGATCATGTATGTTAGAGAAAATTTTATCACTCCACCCATTTTTTTCTTTAATGTTAACTAATCTAAAAATATTTGATAACACTATATATTTACCGCAACAAAAGAATAATGGTTTCTAAAAAAAAATACAATCATTCAATATTTTTTTTGGTTTCAACCCCTAAATCATGAATTAATTCTTCCATAACATCATCTTCCTCATTATTAATAATTTCAATAACATTAGAAGTTGAATTTTATGTTCTTTCACCTTCCTAGATCTAATGTGTATAATTAATGAAAAACTATAGAAACTGATATTATACTTGATTTTTATAGAGTTTAACATTCTAATATTCAAACACCTCACACATGAACAGAATGTAAAATATATGTTTTGAAGGCATAATTTAGAAAATTCCAAGAATTCATTTAGCCCTTTTACATATTAACTACTGGTTCTTCATAAATTTATTCAATTACTATCCATTCAATACCTCAGATCATAACATAATTATTGAATATATAAAAATATATAAACACGTAAATATATATATATATATACAGATAAATTTTAAACAAACAAACATATAATAAAAATAATTTGTAGTCATACAAGACATATTAACAATTTTTATGAATAAAATAATAACTAATATAATCTTGCTATTTTATTTGCGTGATGTTTCATACTAATCCAAAAGTAAATGATTTGTTTAGAATCAAAAATTAAAAATATCCCATATAATTTCAAATGATATATATAAACATAAATAGAAAAACACACACACACACACACATATATATAACATATACACATTTAAAAATACATAAAAATATGTAAATTTTAAACACAAAAAAATTAATCAAGAAAATTTATGATCTTTTGAGAGATATCAACGATTTTTAGTTATAAAATAAAGAATAAAGTACTCTATGTATTTATTTTATTTAAATATATAATTATAAACAATCATTGATGTCCATAGTAAAGGAGTAAATTCATTACTTTCAGGTTTAGAAAGATTTTATTTAAACGACTATCAGACAACACTGCTTCTGTTCTACTTATATTCATCAAAATAGAAATAATTATTTCTCCTAATTATAGCCTAGAACAATAAAATTTAATAATACCATTAAATAAAGAATTTATATAATTAAAAAATCACTAATAAAAATTTATAATTAGATTTCGAATTCATACAAACAAACGAAGTAGTGAATCAAATTTATAAGTAACATATAATGAATTTATCTTAATTTTTTTTAAACCACATAAAAATTTTCGATTTGTATAATTCATAATTTATCTTGAATATAGATAACATACCTTGAATTTATTGGTAGGAATAACAATAAAACAAACAATTAAATCATTTTCAATAAACAAACATAAAAAATAACAACAAAGAAACAATAATCGTGGTGACTCTACCGTAAAAGGGTTACAAGAGATGAAATATATCAATAAAATCCCACGAAATCATTGGTAAGAAAAAAACAAACCAAATAATTAGGATATTTTAAAAACAAAAAAAAAATAAATGCAAAAAAACATTTAATTTGAGTGTGAATTGACCATAAATGAGTAATGGAGATGTAATAAATACCTGGATCATGAAAAGATAAATAATTGAGGGTCATGAATCATGAAAATATGATTCAAATCAAACAAAATATACCAAAATACCCATTATAAGAGTGTAGGTCTCCTTTGAGAGCATCATAGGTCGAATAGAAAATGAATCTATGATATACGTAATAAGGTTCTATGTTAGGGTTGTTTTTAAAATATTTTAATATTGGATTTTAACAAAAAAAATGTTAATTTTTTTAATTTTTTCAGCATCCGTTTTTTTTATAAAATCCACACTGAATATTCAAGGCTCATTATTGTTTGCTTCTATTTATTATAAAACCAACAAGAAAAAAACATTTTTAGCATCAGTTTTTTGGAAAATTGATGCCAAATATCTATTTTTTGGCATCAGATTAAATAATAACCAATACCTAAAATGTAACTATATATTTTTTTAGTGTCGGTTATTCAAATAACCGAATCCGAAATATAACTTTTCCACCATTATATCATCAGTTATGTAGAATCGACGTTATAAATGTGATGTTAAAATTACATAATCTACTAGTGCCACCATCACAGAATAAAAACTATACATATTTGTACCAAAATATCATAAAACATTTTTCATATTTGAAACTATGAAAATTAATGAGTTTCATAAATATTTCATCATTTCATAACCCATGGAAAAAATGGGTTTCATTAATATTTTATCCTTTCATTATAGTATAACCCATAGAAAAGATAATTTTCAATAGAAATACCGTCATCATAAGAATAAACCATATTGAGAATTAATAAGTTTGTTATTCTCATAGAATTCCCCAAGTTAATATTAAGTTAAAATTGGCGGTTTTTCATTGATGAATAAAAATACTATTAAAATATCATTGAAAACTTTCTTAAGGGAAATTACCTTTCCATTTTGAAATATCATTCCTAAAATGTAAAAATTTACAAAATAATTTGTAAATTTTTTTTCTTTTAAAATAACCATGCACACAACTAATGGGATATTTAAATCATTGAATGACCATGAGGGTGGGAAATTCTTTTCATATTGTAGTAGTTCAAAGAAAAACTTTCCTTTTATACTTTTGTAAAAGTGAATCATTTAAAAATAAAAGAAGAATTAATTTAAATCATTATTTAAAGAGTAAATAATGGTTAGAAATTATATAAAAAATTATATGATAATATTGAAAACCATTTTCAAAACATTTTTATAAAATATGAATGTGGAATTAAAATGGTTTTCTGAGAAAGAGAGAAATAAAATCTATTTTCATAAAAACATATTTTAAATGTATTGAGAACATAATGAGAGGGAAAAAATTAAGAAGTTTATTTATATGATATTACCCGAGGAGAAGAAATTTAATGACTTTCTTTAGATATAGATCATAATATTTCATCATTATAACATAGCCATAAAAATCTCAATAAATAATGATATTGTAACATAAAACAGTTATCACTTTTGTAAAATTCGAATCAGAATACCCATGAAATAAAGAAACCTAGTTGGAAAGCTAAATTCAAATAAAATTCCTGATATTAATATAAAAATACATTAATGGTCATTATAAACATCAAACAAACATAATAATTGGTGTATAAGGAATGCCTCCCTTAAGAATAAAAATGAGATCAAAATCCATTGCCGTAACATCAACTTCCTTTGAAGTCATTGGAACATACTATAAAATATATGTATATATATTACGAATTTATTACATTAAAATACTAATATATATCTTTCTATATATTATTTACTTATAACCATTTATCATCCATTTTTTTAAACTTATTTATTAAAAACCGTGTTTCGAATGATATGAGATTCATTTTTGATGTATGTTCCCATTAAATAGTTTTGGTCCTTATATTCTGATCATGGTTCTATTATGTCCATCATTTTAATATTGATATAAATATCATATATATTTATTATATATGTGTTTAGAGTAATTCAATAAATATAGTCATTGAATAATCAATTACTACATTCATAGGGACGATAAGCCATACTTATTCAAGAATGTTGTTTCCATTTTTTGATATTTGAAAAAAAATAAAGGTAAATAATAAATAAGATTTATAGAATAATTATTACATAAAATAAGTCATATATATTTATTATGTCCATCTGTATTATCATCCATGTAAAATAGAAATGAAAAAAATTGCATCACTTCGTGCATGTGGTTTTCCACACGTACACAAGATGAACGGTATGATTTTATAATGGTTTTTAAGAAAAGAATGTATGTATGATATTATCATTAAATATGTATAATTATGTCATAATTATCATATATATTCATTAATCCCATCGTAATACTCATTCATACAATATGATGATGAGATATTATTTCCATTGCTACGTGGTGACATTATGTTTTACATTACTCACGAGCGATAACTTTACATACCATTTAATATAACCACAGTGAATAAAGGTGGTTCAACAATAATATTATAATTCTATTATATTAATCACATTGAATATATTATATTATGAAATATATAAAAAATTTAGTGGAGGTAATATAATAAATATGATGAAAGTGATGAGTTGTGTTGGTTACCTCTTCTTTGAAATAACTCCTTTAGATCTCCTCTTAAGGGATCTAGCTTTGGTCTTTTGGGATGAACTGAAACTATATAAGGTGATTAAGTATTTTTAGAAATAATTTTTATAGGTTATAGTTGATATATAAGGCTCATGGTGGCGTGAACAAGAGAAAGGAGGTGTTCTCTTCTATAATTGAGGGGAGGGTAATCTTGGGATTTATTAAAATATTAAATTAATTTGAATTAATTTTGATATCTAAATGGATTGAAAATGACGTAATTATAAGATAATCATGTAATAAATTATTATACACTCATCCTATATAATTATACTTGTTTGGACCACACTTTTCCCTATATATTTTTGTTTTATCTCTTTGTTTACCTTTTTGTCAATTACCATAATATTATAGTTAATATTTTTACAATAAAATGTCAAAAAAAGATAAAATGAAAAATAAAATATTTTTAAAACTATATCCGATTTATTTGGATGAATCTAATATTTTTATGAATTTTATATAAATTAATAAAATATTATTTATTATAAAATATCATTACTATTATTTATAACACTATTTATTTAATTTGACTTTAAATAAACCAAGACAAAGGGTAAATTTTATAGTAATGTTTCCAAACCTCTCATTTTTGTCATATAGATCTGTAAAATTTATGGTAAATAATAAATTATTCATATTATATGACTTTTTATATTATCAAATTCATTTATTTTAATTTTATTTTAGGTTAATTAATGTTGTATTAGTGTTGAAAAAGAATTTAAGGTCCTTATATAATTTTGAAAAATTATAAATAAATTTATAAAATTAAACTAATTTCATTAACATTAATATAGTCACTTATATTTGTTCATAACATTATATTTACACTATTTCAATATATAAGGTATATTTAAAACTAAGAGAGTGTTGTTTTGTATCTTTTTATGTAAATATTCTATAGGTCATTTTCATGGATAAGTGTCCATTAAACAACATAATTTCAAACCTAATGTGATAAGGATTGAATTACCATAATTCGATAACAAATAGGGAGAAAAATATCTAAATAATAATATTTATCATATATATATTATATCTATTTATATAAATATAAAAAAACATCACAAATAAATGCTAATGAACCATATAGTTTTAATGTATTGGGAAACAGTAAACAAAATATTTTTTTATTGAATGATATTAAATATCTCCCTTAAATATATTCATATATAGTAATCTTCTTATATAAAATATAGAAATGAAACATAAGTAATGGTGAGCTCAGATGTTCAGTAAGGTTAAACATGGAAGTTATCAATATATCATCAAATTAAGGGCATGAGAATATGAGAATTGTATATGAATACCATTCCACACATATCATATATCATAAACTTGAGTCATGGAATAAATCATATCTTTCCTGAAGACATGAGTCATAGTAGAATCAATGAAAATTATCCTTGAGACATAATGTTGGAATAAGACATTGATTTGTGGCATATACATATACATAGAAAATCTTATGTAAGAATTACTAAACAAGACATTCATAATATGTTACACTTGGTCTGACCACCTATATACCTACATTGGTCTTGGGATAACCTCACAAGTACCCTCTTTTATGATTATGATTACCTCCCATGTAACCTATTTCATAGTTTGGATAACATCATGTTTACCCTCTTTCGGGATTTCGACGACCTACCTCTCATTTAATATTTGTTCTCGTATAACTTAAATCATTTTACAATGTTTTGGAGGGAGATATGGTCCCACACATCACATAATCCACATATTTATGTGCTATAAGATCATAAAATATTCAAGATATCAAGACCCATGAAATGAAATGTGTTTCATAATAATTTCATCATATCATAACCTTTGTTAATTAAATTTCTTTAAAAAAAATATCAAGAATCATAATCATAAATCATTTAGATAAATAGTAATAGTGTTATCATTAGATAACATCCCTAGTAAATCATAAGTGACATTAAAGGACGTCATCTTAGAGGGAACAGGTTTTATTAAATATCATATAGAATATTTCATGAGTAAAATATCCTTTCTACTTTTAAAAAGTATTTTTAAAATAGAAAACATTTTCCAAATAAATTTCTTAAAATATATCCTTGAAAAATTATAATGTAATATTTAAAAATAATTTAAATAAATTTAAGTAAAATATTATGTTTACTTCAATTTTTTTTCAACATAAAACATTTTAAAATAATTTCCTTTTATAATTAACATTAAAAATTATAATATAATATTCAAATAAAAATAATGGTCATGACATTATGAAATTCAAATCTTTCATACATGTTAATACAAATATTACGTTCACATTTTTTAAAAACAAAAATATTATTTATTTTGATAGAACGTGAGTATTAATTTTTACCCAATTTTTTAAAAATTAAGGCATGAATAAAAATTTATTTTAATAAATAAATGATAAGATAATTTTCTGAATTAGTCATAAAAACATGAAGAGGGAGGAGAATTAGTTTTCAAATGAAGATATTGATAGAGTATATTATCATTAAAAATATTTTCGAAAAAATTTTAAGTACAATAAGCGGTAAATTGTCCTATTACTTGAAATGTTAATAAATAAAAATAAGATGATGAAATATATAAGTTTCTTAGATATATATCATAATATTTGTTCATTGTATGTATAATAAAAACAATTCTAATAAATATTGATTTTGTAACTAAAATGTTCACCACATTGGAATCATTTTTATCAAAAGCCCCAGGAATGAATAAAATCAAATGATTCATTTAAATTTTATGAAGAGAAATATATTAATTATATAACCCATTAAAGGTTTAGTATAACCCCCTTATAAAAAATATATGTTAATTACATAACTAAAGTCCAAAAGATGAAAAACTGAGACCAAAATCTCTTACCGCATTAGTATATTTAAAAAAAATATACAAAATAAAAGAGATATACTCAAATAAATAATTAAATTCCCATAATTTTATAGATAATATTATTAAAATACATGAATGGTAATTATATAGGACACAAAAATGAATTTTTTTTGGAATATGACATGTGTCTCATAGAAAATGAAAGTGAATCAAAAATACCTTACAATAATTCATGATTTTATTAGTACTTATTATAATCTCCCTTATAATAAATAATTTTTTTTAATAATATATTGAATAAACATTATTATATATATCATTACATAAATGATTTATTTATGAAATTTTATTACTTATTTGTTAATAATTCTTTGTTAAAATCATGTTTAGGTTAATAACTGCTTTGTTTTTCTTGTATGTTTTGATTTTTTAATTTCGTTACTCTTAAATTGATCATGGATAAATAATTTTGTAAAATTTAAATATGATATATATAACATATATATTAATTATATTTTTATTTATATTAATCCATAAAACTTATTGATAGAAAATGAAAGACACCATAGACGGTAGGCCGTACATACATATAAATGTTTAGTTTGTCTAAGGTTTGAATGGAAGAATGTTAAAAAATATATTAAAATTAAATAATCATACAAATATCATACATATCACATATATATATTAGATATAACATAATTACGATCCGTGAAATGTGTTAGGGAAAAATCACATCTCTTCGTGTGGTGGTTGTCCAGTGTACACATGAACAAAGATATCGTACCCCCATAGAATGGAATATGAGACGGTATATTTGATATTATAATTATATAATTATAATGATTTTAAAATTTTCATATATTTTAAATTAATATATCCTTATTACCATCCATGTAAAACATATATTAAACACACAACACATTGGGTTATGAGGCGGTAGTTCATCGTAAACACGAGTGACGTTATTGGTTTCCAATGAGTCTGGACGTTAGAAGGTATATATCAAATGGTAATTATAGATGTATAATAATTTTATAAATATCATATAAAAACATAAATTCAACATTATATTCATCTGTGAGAGGAGGTGATTGATAATTTATAACATCAGTTAGCGAGGATGTAGTCTGTCATACACCTGAATGATGATTTTGTAACCCATTTGATTTAAGAACAGTGAGAATTATGTTATTAAATTAAAATTATAAAATATCAGTATATATTGGAAATTTATTTAATATTTTATAAATTTTTTTAAATATTTCAATGATTTAGACAAATAAATAAAACAAAAACACATAGTTAAAAATTTTAACTCTTAGTTTGATAACCACTTTAGGTTCGACAATAATCCCTCCTTTATTGGATTTATGATCTCACCAAGGATTATAGGATGTGGGTAGAGAAATGAGAAGGAATTTTATTACTTATTGGTCAAACCAATGGGGTTTTTATATATGAAGTGGAGTGTATAGGGGGTGTACATTTATAATTGAGGTGGCTAGTAGACATGTATGTTTTTAAAAAAAATAGAGGACCATTTTTTTAATCTTTAAATATGCTAAACAATGTCCCATTAATATAAAATATCATATATAAGTTCAAAATATTTCAATAATATGGTTTTTGAATTTTTTTCTATTCATTTTAACCCTTATCATTTAGGTTTCACCCCTAGTAAACCCATTTTAGACATAACTCCCGTAATTAGTTTTTACAATTTATATTATTTATTATGGTAAAGAATAAATTAATCTTTTTTAGATAACATAAATAATTTTGATTCCAAATATGGAATAAATTTTTTCAAATTCCATCAACATAACTGTTAAAATATAAATTCAAATTTATCAAACAAACGCAATGAAAATGCGGTTTTCAAAAAATAAATGTTTCAAAAGATTAAAAAAATTATATAAAATTTCAATTTTAAATTTATTACAATTAATTAATTGGAATAAAATATATATAATCTAACAAATTTTTAATTTTACTATTAAATTAAAATAATTTATATGTTTTTATATACTTTAAGGAAATGGTAATTCTTAATAAAAACTAATATTTATCATTATTCATTGAAAACATTGACTTCTCAGAAAAATCTCAAAACATGACTCCAAGATAATTTTAACATGATTATTTAAAAAATTATTTTCATTTAACAAATATTAATTATATAAATTTCTTAAAAATCAATTTTAAAATAATTTCACAGAAGGAGACCAAACAATATTAAAAAAATGCATTTTTTATGTATAAAATTAGATTTAATCATATATATTTTTATAAAAAACACATATGATTAATTTTAATAAATTTCTTGAAAATTTAATATATAAATTTCCTTTAAATAATTCATAAAAATTTGATTTATAAATTTATTGTGGTAAAAATTGTATGTTCACAAAAAAAATTAGAAAAATATTTTACCTATTTTCGAATGCTTCTTTTATTCTTTACAAAATTACTAGTCATGAAGGAATTAATTTTATAAACATTATTGAAGCATATGTTTTCATTGTTTATTTAATATTATTAATACCCACCATTTTAATGTCTATGTGATAACTATCAATCTAAAAATTCATATTTTAATAGCATGTCATGTTTCGATTAAACTCGATTAAAATTCATAGATTATTGAATATATTCAATAAATCTAATAATTTTATAAACTCTATTAAGAATAACATAAACCTCTGTATCCAAAAATCATTAATATGTTCCAATGTCATAAATAACATCCAATATAATTTATTCATATCCATCATATAATTATCCCAACATCATTATCTCCATATCATGAAAAATTTAAGGGTTGTCATACCTTTATCATGTGTTTGACATAAAATATAACCTTTCCATTAAATCACATTTCGTGGTCATTAGTACCATTACACATATTCATTAAGATCCGTAACCAAAACATTATACTAACCAGTACCTCTATATTTTATAATTCATTAATTCAAATACATAATAATAAGATCACTCTAATTTATTCTCAAATTATTAACAGTGCTTCATTAACTTATTCCTTAATGCCTCCTTCCTTTCAGATGTAATTTTTTCCCTCTTCATCGTCCACTAAAAACCATTTACTTGTACCACTTGGATAATAATATTCTTGATTATTCCCCATAGGGAATTTATTTTTATAATTCTCATACTATAATCATTTATAACATTCAACCATTGATGATTCCATAGGGAAACCAATATTTTCATCCCTTTTCTTAACATAACATTTTATTCTTCCTTGGAAATATATTTCACTATATTATTATCCTAGACACATAAAACACCTTCTCATTACTTTGAGAATTTCCCTTGAGTACTTATTTTGAAATTCTTATCCTATAAAAATTTGAATCATCACTCTTCAAGGGCATACATCACCATATATCTCAACTTACTCTAACATTATCCTATATGGTAAGTACTATATTTGGTTATGGTGAAATATTTAAATAAAATATAATTGTAACAAAATATAAATATACATAATATCTTTCACACTAGTCATCATCCCATTTAGTTTCCCACCAAAACATTACCTACCATATTCATTATTATTGCAGATCTTTATGGTTCCCACCATTGACTAAAACCAACTATCATAGTGTGAGTGACAATATTCATAGTGGGAAACAATATAATATTGAAAATTCACATATATTATTTCAAAATCACGACACCTGTTTTCACTATATTACACCTTAATATTTTACTAGGTAATTCATAGCCATTATTTCAATTATAATGATGGTTCATAAAGAGTTTTTGAATTTCCAAATCATATACCTCTGGAGTGTCAAACAATGTGTACAAAAAGGCGCATTGTAGTGCACCAGGAGATGATTATGTCCAACTCTGTCATGACCTGACCCTACCCAGGCTCGAGCCGCCACTACCCCAATCCCGCCTCCATAGGCCTGGGGCTGGTGACTAGTGCCGAAGGCACAACAACTAGGGGAGGCATTTTCCTAAGTACCTATACACACACACATAGCACACTCAATGCAAAAGTGCAAAGTAAAATGGAATGTAAAGTGCAACTTCTATGAACAACCACATGAGTGCATCGACCTCTAAACAGTAGAAAGCAAGTGATGGAAGTAAACTAAAAAGAAAACGGGGAAAACACGTGCCGAACCAGAAAAGTGCCACAACCCGACAATAGGTATGAAAAAGTAAATAGCTGGAAGGGTACCCCACCTGGAATCCGACTCCGACCACCGCACGTGGTCCTAGATCCTGAGATCCAAACCTCCACTGATGTCACACTCCACCTATCCATCGTCTGCAAGGGCACACCAAGTTATGGAAAATCCCAAGAAAGTGAGTCGCCAACAGTCCTAGAAGTAAACACCATCGATGCCCCAGCACCCCGCACGTCTTCCCCAAACTGCAAGTCAAGGGGCTCAAATCACCGCACCTTGCTACTATCCGCTTTGGGCGGCACTGACTCGCCCGCACAACTTTCAGTCGCGTAGCAATTTTGCGTCTCGGTGGGGAAAGCGCCCCTCGTATTTGAGAGTTTCAGGTTTAGTCAAACCACACCTCGTAAAGGACACACATTCGAGAGGTATGCTCAAATTCAAAGTTGTCACATCACTGAACCGTAAAAACAAAGGTGTCGCTCTGGTAGTCACGAAGTAAAGCCACAGACTAGCCTAGTATAAAGAACTGAGTCTGAAATACCAACGGGTGACCCAGTGCCCAGCCCTGCCAGAGGGTAATTCATAATAAGATATTGGGTGACCCACTGCCCAGCACTGCTGGAGGGTAAACCCTAATACAACATCAGGCAACCCACTACCCAGCCCTGCTGGAAGGTAGACACGGAATAAGTCGACAGACCAGCCCTGCTAGAGGGTAGACTCGGAACAAGACGACGAGCGACCCACTGCCCAGCCCTGCTGGAGGGTAGACCCTCAAGAGTCGTCGGGTGACCCAATACCGAGTCTCTGCTGGAGGGTAAACCCTAAGTAGTCGTCGGGTGATCCACTGCCCAGTCTATGCTGGATGGTAAACCCTAGAAGTCATTGAGAAACCCACTGCCCACTCTCTACTAGAGGGTAAACCTGAAGAAGTCGATGAGCATCCCACTACCCAGTATCTACTGGAGGGTAAACCTAGAACTTCTCCGGACATCCGTACCGGATGGTACAACACTGTCCAATAGAACTCGTAGTGGGTATCGTGCAACCACCCAACTCCAGCACAAAATCAGGGGAAACTACTCAACCCTGCTGGTCTAAACCATCGGGAACAAGAGGACCCTCTATGTCGTGAGAGGTCAAAGGTATATAAAGCAGAACACGACATGCACATATGGCCCACACGACATGTGGCTCCAAGTCAACTCCAACCAAGCGCACAAATGTTCTCAGGTATAAGAAACTGCATGTACATCAAAGAGTTCCCGTATACTCCCAGAGTATACCATGTCTCCAGCCCAAAGGCTAACGTGCACACAACACTCAATGTCAACGCGAAGGCGTGAACGTAACAACTCTAAATTTCCACCTCATTGACCGAGGCTTGTCCAACTAAATCTATTCAAGCATATAGTTCATTCACATAGGAGTGCACGTGGTCATATGCCAAGGGTTCCCTTCCAACATGGCGGAAAGAACTGCCACAAGTACACCTTTCATATTTCCACATTTAATAAAATCGCGTATGAGGCTCCACTCGCCTGAAAAGATTACACTGTTTTAATCCTCACGAAAAAAGATGCAGGATTGACTACTTACATTCCTCCAATAGATATCTGACAGAAAAGTCGCCAACACCGCCTTACACCCGAACGGTGTCCCGTGGTCCCGAGCCTCGTCCCTGAAAAAGTCGGGTGCATCACACCATTGCGATCCCCTCGGGAAAACTCATCAATAGGAATGATCACATCAGTGGAATAGATATCCAGAGAAAAAGATGCATTCCGGCACACCGCACATGAGCGGTGCTTCATGGGACCCGCATCCCGGTCCCAAAACACAAAGAACGGATTGCGCCATTGCGATTCTATCGAAAAAGTACAAAAGTTTGACTAATCACTTGTCCA
This sequence comes from Viscum album, assembly GCA_963277665.1. Taxonomy (NCBI): domain Eukaryota; kingdom Viridiplantae; phylum Streptophyta; class Magnoliopsida; order Santalales; family Viscaceae; genus Viscum; species Viscum album. The sequence continues at coordinate 809,298,518 of OY728158.1, read as the reverse complement.
AAATGGACACCCGGTGCTAATGATGGAAAATCACTATCAACTCCCAAAACGGCCCTCATGGGGCCTGCACCATCATGTGGAATTAATGCGGGCAGACTGCGACAATTCAATGCCCTCATAAAAACTCCCAAAATTGACAGCTCGAACGCCCCGAACGAGCGTCCGATGAAAAAGTTGCAAAACGCTTCTCGCAGCTCAAAAGACGGGTCATGGGGCCCACACCTCAACTCTTGTTTCAATGCCCAAAACCCCTCTGGAAATCTCCAGCTCCACGCTAGGGTCGCAAGGCCACTGACGGTGCTCAAAACGGACATCGGATGTGTCAGCGCCGCCCAAAACAACAACCCCTGGGAACACGCCAATCCGCTTAATGGCGTGACACACCACCGTGGCCCCTTGTTTCGGGAATTAAAAATTCCCGAAACCATCTCAAAATATTCCTTGAATTCCTAAGAGTGCGTCGCCACAGACGGTGCGTCAAACAGACACCTCATGAATGATTTATAAAGTATAAATCATTTTTCCTAATAATAATAATAATAATATTATTATTATTATTATTATAAAACTTTTTTTTTATATTAATTTCTTCTAAACAATGACCAGACCGACCATTCAGCCGGTCTTCACCTCCCAACAGGACCCGCATCATGCGGGTCCTTGTCTTCCAGCCGGGTTTTGTAGACCCCATTCTTCACTCGCCACCATCGGCCGACACAGCCGGCCGGCCTTCCGAGCTGCCTGCACACGACGCCCATGCCAGCCGCCTAACGCCGGACGCCCCGCCGCCACCTCAGCATGGATCCCCCTTCTGTGTTGACAGCCAACGACCCCAGCTTGCCATGCCACTGTCCACTTACTGCTCTGAGCCGCGCCGACGACCTCACCGACACCAGCCTCGCCTCGGCCTGCCGCACCGCACCGCACGCCAGCACCTGCCTCCACTGAAAACCTGAATCCTGGCCATTCTCTTTCCATGCTCCCTGCTCACCTGGAGGTCACCCTTGACCGGCACCGACCAGAACCCCCTGGAAACTCTAGTTTTTTTTGGCCGGAAAACATTCCATAACTCGCTCACCTTCGGCGGACATCTGCGATCACCTCGGAGCTCGGAATTTCGATCCAAAATAGGCGTCAGAAACCATACAAGATCTTCAACGTGTTTATGGGATTTTTTCGAAGACTTGACAGTGATTTGACGCAAAATAATCAATTAAAAGAGGGATGTAGGAGTTGAAATATAAAACAAGAACCTTACCTCTTGGTCATAGCCCGTCGTTTCGTGACGATCCACCGCCCGCCCGCAACACCTTGGAATGGAGAGGATGGAGGAGGAGAGTTCAGACTTGGTTGCCTTCATCCACCAGAGGTTGCAAAAGAGAAGGGAAGGGGGAGGGTTTGTTTAAATATAGAATTAAATTAATAAAAATTTAATTAATTTAATCCTTAATTTTAACCCGCATCCGAAACACTCGACAGTGTCGCGGTTAAGCCTCACCTAGGGTAAAAACCACATCTTGAGAACAATGGTGGTATCAGAATTTTAATCTGAGGCCCCGTTCAAAAGTTATAAAATTTAACGTCTGAAGCCTCTAAATTATGAAAACTCCCATGGGGCCATTTTTTACTAACGGCCCGCACCCGGAAAACATACACCCCTCCTAGGGCAAACGACACACTCTGAACTCAATGATGCCCTTGGTTTTCCAATACGAGTGATCGTTTAAGAGATACATGATTTAAGTCGTTAAACGAATATATTAATTATTTAATTTATCCGTTCCACGCTCCGTTAGCGAGCGAGGGGTCCAAACGTCCCATGCTGATGTGTTTTATGTCGTTCCTAGGGTAAAAACCCCATTTTGGATCCATCCGTACACTAAGATATCTGATCTGGATATCCATTAAGGAGTTATCCAAATTATTTGGCGTGCCCAGTGTGAATGCACTAAAAACGTAATTCCGGCCACACTAGGGCTCGGAATCGCACGCCTTCTGAGGGCACTTTTCTGGAATAATATCAAGAATATTCCAAAGTTTTTCTCAGCAAAAACTGGGTTCTTACACCATTCCCTCCTTCAAGATTTTCATCCCCGAAATGCAAAACCAGGGAACCACTCAAGGTACTAAGCCCACACCTAGCTCTCCCATACCCAGAAGAACTCTTACACAGTACCACGTCACCGCACACAGACCAAAGGATTTGATATTTTCATGCGAGGTATGCCCTTTTCGATGGCGTTCATAGGAGCATGCACACTTCTTCTTGGGTGAGTCACGTGGGAGACGCTATGCACCCAAACCATCCTTTGGGGCCTGGGAAAGGTGGTAGGGAACCTTGCCTTCCCTTTCGCAGGGTCTCAAATGGCCCGAAGGCTCTCGGGGGTAGCTCACCTCCCCGATCGAACCTCTACGTCACATGCCTCTACTGAAATCACCACCCACACTTGGAACAAGGCTCGGTGATTCCCTCCATCAGAACATCCATATGGTGAAACACCCAAGGATATCTGGTCATGCAAGATTTCACAGTCGATGCCCCACAACTAAGACTCTCTTACACACTCAAAAGGTGAAAGAGTTTCCACCATCGGAAAAATAAATAGGTCCCACACCTTTTTACCATACCAACCCAGGGTTACACCGATGCCCCGCGTCACCCTATTAACACCTCAAGCTAGGAGCGGGGAGAAAAGATTTCCACACACAGATTCAAACAATTCTACTGGAAAAAGTAGAATAGTTATAGAGAGTACCTCTTATCACCTCATGCTCTGCAGTATCGTAGACATCCAAAGCTCGCGGCTGCTCGTGGTCCCAACTGTCAGCTCTCGAAGCCTGACATGGACCGCTTAGTGGTGATGGGAAAACCTCTTAAATCCGTCCCCCACTACTAGAACCTCCTGCTACACTACTAGCACAACCTCTCTCGGTACCACTTTGATCATGACGCTGCCTCTGTCATGGTGGTGCACCTTCTGCATGCCCGAAGCACTCCGCATGCCTGGTCGGGCAGTCACATAACAAGTGACCTCGCCCATTGCATGTGTAGCACCGACTCTTTTCGGGCTGCACTGGTTCCCTCCGGCGCCACTATGGTGTATGAACACACCCTTGAGTCCAGTTTTCAGGAAGCCACCTGCGTTGAGGTTCTTCTTGCCAACGCCCGCTAGCTACAGCAGACATCTCGGCTCTGTCAATCCTGCTGTCATCACCATGTCTAGAATGTGATAGGAAGCTCTCTATCACCAACGCCTGATCTAGCACCCCGGCATATGTGGAAATGCCCAAGGCTACTATGACAACATGAATCTCTCGGTGGAGACCCAGCTCAAACTTCCATGCTCGGATGTTGTCTTCGTGGACCAAGTCATGGTAAAAGCATGAACGGTCTGTGAAACTAGACGCGTACTCGGCCACCATCATCCATCCCTACTGAAACTGCAGGAGCACCTGAATCCGAACGGAGCATAAGTAGGAGGGGAAAAAATCCTCATGAAACAACAACAAAAAGTCTTCCCAGGAAAGCGGCGACTCATCAAGAAACTGAGTCACCAAACTCCACCAACACCAAGCTGCTCCATGAAAAAGGTTGGCTTCCAAAGACACTCTCTGATCTGTCAGCATATGCATAAGCCTGAAGAGGATAACCACTATCTCTAGCCAAACCTTTTCTACCTGAGGGTATGGCTCACCACTGAACCTCACCGGTCTCTGCCGCTGGAACTCACTGAGCGTGCTCAACCTACGCTAAAGCTCATTATGCTATGTTGAAGCTATTTACTACTCAACAGGTGGGGGTGCTGCTACCAGCCCACCTGGAGAAAGGGGCTTGCATGATGGGTCCTGGAGTGTGGCCTCGTAGGTCACAGGGTCGTCTTCACGAACCAAAGCTTGTATCCTGGCTGGTTGTCTTCGCAGTGACATCCTGAATATTATCAAGGAGTGTCGCGATCAGATGAGCATATATGTAAACAACAACAACAACAACAACAATGGGGAGCTGACTTAAGAAGAACAGTCAAATAATCAATCCTATGTGATGCACAAACCAATTTTCCCTGCAACAAGTGTCTCTGTATGTTGAGTCGACAGGCGGGTTATCAGGGTCCTGGTTAATAGATATGTCGGCTGCTGCACCATCACTGGACTCCCTGGCCTGAGAGGCGCTCTCGAGAAACGTTAACACTGTTGCCCTAAATCCCAACCAATTCCCTTTTAGGGACGTCTGAACAACGTCCCATGGAACGAACCACCTATGATACCACTTTTTCACAACCCGACCCTACCTGGCCTCGAGCCACAACTACCCCAAGCCTACCTCCATATGCCAGGGGCTGGCGACCAGTGCCGAAAGCACAACAACTCATGGAGGCCTTTGCCTAAGTGTATGTACACACACACGCAACACACTCCTTGAAAAAGTGCAATGTAAAAGGGAAAGTAAAGTGAAACTGCTATAAAAAACCACAAGAGTGCATCGACCTCTAAATAGTACAAAGAAATTGCTGGAAGTAAACTGAAAATAAAAATGGGAAAACACGCGACCAACCAGGAAAGTGCCACAACCCGGCAACAGGTAAACAAAAGTAAATAGCTTGAAGGGTCCCCCACCAGGAACCCGAATCCGACCACCGCACGCGGTCCAAGCTCCTGAGCTCCTAAGCTCCACTGAAGTCATGCTCCACCTATCTTTCATCTGCAAGGGCACACCAAGTGCGGGAAAAGCCCAAGAAAGTGAGTCGCCACCAGTCCCAGAAGTAAACACCATCGATGCACCATCATCCCGCATGTATTCCCCAAACTGCAAGTCAAGGGGCTCAAATCAATGCACCTTGATACTATTTTCTTTGGGAGGCACTGACTCGCCTACACGGTTTTATGTCGCTTCTTAAGGAAGCGTCTCGGTGGGGAAATTGCCCCTTGTACTTGAGAGTTTCATGTTAAGTCAAACCACACTTCGTAACTAACACACATTCGAGTGGTCTGCTCAAATTCAAAGCTGTCACATCACTGACACGTACAAACAGGTTTCCTGCTCTGGTAGTCACAAAGTAATGCCACAGACTAGCCTAGTATAAAGGACTAAGTCTGAAATACCAACGGGTGACCCACTACCCAGCCCTTCTATAGGGTAATTCATAATAAGATATCGGGTGACCCATTGCCCAGCCCTACTAGAGGGTAAACCCTAATACAGCATCAGGCGACCCACTGCCCAGCCCTCCTAGAGGGTAGACATGGAATAAGTCGACAGGCAACCCACTGCCCAGCCCTGTTGGAGGGTAGACACTCAAGAGTCATTGGGTGACCCACTGCCCAGTCTCTACTGGAGGGTAAACCCTAAGTGGTCGTCGGGTGACCCACTGCCCAGTCTCTGCTGGAGGGTAAACCCTTGAAGTCAGTGAGCAACCCACTGCCCAGTCTCTACTGGAGGGTAAACCTGAAGAAGTCGATGAGGAACCCACTACCCTGTCTCTGCTGGAGGGTAAACCCGGAATTGCTCTGGCCATCCCTTCTGGATGGTACAACATTGGACAATAGAACTCGGAGTGGGTATCGTGCAACCACTGAACTCTAGAACAAAACCAGGGGAAACTACTCAACCCTGCTCGTCTAAAACATCATGAATAGGAGGACCCTCTATGTTGTGAGAGGTTAAAGGTATGCAAAGCCGAACATGGAACGCACATGGGGTCCACACGACGTGTGGCCCCGAGTGAACTCCAACCAAGCGCACAAACGTTCTCAGGTGCAAACAACCATATGTACCTCCAAGTGTTCTCGTATACGCCTATAGTATACCACGTCTCCACCCCAAAGGCTAACGTGCACACGACACCCAATGTCAATGTGAAGGTGTGAACGTAACAACTCCACCTTTCCACCTCATTGTCCCAAGCACGTCCAACTACATCTCTTCATGAGTATACTTCATTCACACAGGAGTGCACGAGATCATATGCCAAGGGTTCCCAGCAAACAACACGAAAGGAACCACCACCGGTACACCGTTCAAATTTCCACATTTTATAAGATCACGTATGAGGCTCCGCTTGACTAAACAGATTACATTGTTGTAATCCTCACGGAAAAAGATGCTTGATCGACTACTTACTTGCCACCAACGGATATCTGACGGAAAAGTCTCCAACACCACCTTATGCCCGAACGGCGTCCCGTGGTCCGGAGCCTCGGCCCCAAAAACAGTCGGGTGCATCGCACCATTGAGATCCCCTCGGTAAAACACATCAAATGGACTGCTCACTTGAGTGCAACAGATACCCAGTGAAAAAGATGCATTCTGGCGCACCGCACATGGGCGATGCTATGTGGGACCCACATCCCGGTCCCGAAACACAAAAAATGGATTGCGCCATTGGTATCCTCTCAAAAAAGTACACAAGTTTGACGAATCACTTGTCCAAAATAGACACACGGTGATAAAGCTGGAAAATCACCGTCAACTCCCAAAACGGCCCTCATGGGGCCCGCACCATCGTGCAGAATTAAAGTGGGCAGATTGTTCCATTGCATTTCCCTCAGAAAAAACCCAAAATTGACTGCTCACATGCCCCGAATGGACGTTCGATGAAAAAGTTACAAAACGATGCTCGCAGCTCAAATGGCGGGCCGTGGGGCCCACCCCTCAACTCCGGTTTCAACACCGAAACCACAGTCGAAATATCCAGCTCCACGCCAGGGTCGCAACACCACAGACGGTGCTCAAAACGGTCATTGGATGTGTCAGTGCCTCCCAAAACAAAAACCCCCAGGAAAACGCCAATCCGCTTAATGGCGTGACACGCCACCAAGGCATCTCGTTTCGGAAATTAAAAGTTCCTGAAACCATCACAAAATATTCCTCTCATTCCAAGGAGTGTGTTGCTGCTAACGGCGCGTCAAACAGACACCGCACGTATGATTTATAAAGTATAAATCATTTTTCCTATTCATAATAATAAAATTATTATTATTATTATTATTATTATTATAAACCTTCTTTTTGTATTAATTTTTTTAAAACAAAGACTAGACTGACCATTTGGCCGGTCTTTACCTCCCAATAGGACCCGCATCATTCAGGTCCTTGTCAGCCAGCCGAGGTCCGTAGACCCCGGTCTTCCCTCGCCTCGATCGGTCGACACAGCCGGCCGGCCTTCTGAGCCGCCTGCACGAGACGCTCGGGCCAGCCATCGAAAGTCGGACGCCCTACCGCCCCTCAGCCTGGAGCCCCCTGCCGGGCCGATAGCCAAAGCCCCCAGTTCTCCGGACCGTTATCCGCACGCTGCCCCGAGCGGCGCCGCCGACCTCACTGTTACTGGCCTCGCCTCGGCCTGCCGCGCTGCACCGCACGCCAGAACCTACCTCCTCTGAAAACCAGAATCCCGGTCGTTCAGCTGCCGTGCTCCCTGCTCGCCTGGAGGACCCCCGTGATTGGCACCGACCAGAACCCCCCGGAAACTCTGGTATTTTTGCAAGAAAACATTCCAAAACCCGCTCACCTTCGGCGGGCATCTACGATCACCTAGGAGCATGGAATTTTGATCCGAAATAGGCGTCGAAAACCATAAAAGATCTACTACGAATTAATGGGATTTTTTCGAAAACTTGATAGAGATTTGATGCCAAATAAGCAATTCAAAGAGGGATGTAGGAGTTGAAATACGAAACAAGAACCATACCTCTTGGGCGTAGCCCATCATTTCGCGATGATCTGCAGGCCGGCCGGAACACCTTAGACAGGAGAGGATGGAGGAGGAGAGGTCTTCCTTGGTTGCCTTCATATGCCAGAGGTTGCAAAGGAGAAGGAAAGGGGGAGGGTTCTTTTTAAATAGATAATTAAATTAATAAAAATTTAATTAATTTAATCCTTAATTTTAACCCTCATCTGAAACTCTCTATGGGGTCGAGGTTAAGCCTCCCCTAGGGTAAAAACCACCTTCTGAGCACAATGGTGCTCTCAGAATTTTAATCAGAGGCCCCATTCAAAAGTTATAAAATTTAATGTCTGAAGCCGCAAAATTATGAAAATGCCCCTAGGGACATTTTTCACTAACGGCCCGCGCCCGCAAAACTTACACCTCTCCAAGGGTAAAAGGCACGCTCTGAACTCAACGGTGCCCTTGTTTTTCCAATCAGAGTGACCGTTTAAGAGAAATTTGAGTTAATCCATTAAGAGGATAAATTATTTATTTAATTTATCCCTTCCACGCTCTGTTAGCGAGCGATGGGTTCAAACGTCCCGCGCCGACATGTTTTATGTCATTTCTAGGGTAAAACCCCCATTTTAGATCCATCTGTGAACTCAGATTTCAGATCTGGATCTCCGTTTAGGAGTTATCCCATTTATTTGGTGTGCCTAGTGTGAACGCACTGAAAACATAATTCCAGCCACACCGGGGCTCGGAATCGCACACCGCCTGAAGGCGCTGCTCTGGAATAATATCAAGAATATTCTAAAGTATTTCGTAGATAAAACTGGGTTCTTACAAACTCAATTCCCCTATTCTAGAGTTATTACCCCTAGGTACCTCTGTTCGAAATCTACATCCTCTTATAGTATCCAGATAAGGATGTAATTTCTTGGAAAATACAATCTCTATACTTTTCTAAAAATCAAACACATTTTCTTATACTTTTAATTATCATCAGACTAATTCATAGGTATATGCCATGAAATGTCCATAGGAACATACCAAGGGATCTCACTGATGTTTTTTAATTATAGTTTCCAAATGTTGACTAAACCTTTTTTATGATTCAAACCATAAAGACCTAGTATCTCATATATATATATGAAATATTTTTTTTGATGATTCCATAATATATTTTAAAAATAAACTCCCATGGAATTTATAGTTTAAATGTTTGTGCGGACTAGAAATAGAATCTTTTAATATATTTAAATATCTTCAATATCTCCCCTAAATATCTCCCTTTATAGTAATCATCTTAGACATTCCTTAGTTAAAACATTTCTTCATTTTAACATGGGGAATGGAAACATAAGAAAGGGAGAACTCATATGATCATCAAGGGTAAAAAAGGGAGTTATTAATAAATCTTGATCATAAGGTTATGATAACATGAGAATAATAATTTAAAAATATAACCTATATATCATAGATCATAAAACTGAGTCATAGATATAATTTGGATTGTTTATAAGGCATGAATTATAATGGAATATAAATCAGAAATAAGAGAACATAACATTTCCATACATACTAGATTTGAGGAATAAAAATAATCATAAATAATATTGGTTCCAGGATACCCACCAATACATTAATTACATGTTGTTCTTCGGCTAACCACCCATGTATCTGCATTTAGATTGAGATAACCTCTCGTGAATCCACTTTTGGGCATGTAATGAACTCCCATGTACACTCTTTAGGGATTTGGATAGCCAATCATGTACCCCCTATTGGGATTTGGATAAATGAATGTGTACCCTATTTCGGTCATGTGATAACCTCCCATTTGAGCATTGATCTCATATAACATCTATAATTACCCAATAAATTTCAGGATGATATAGGTCCCACTGATCGTAAAATCCGTACTTTTGTTTTACCAAAAAATCATAATAAGGTCATCATATCAGAACCAATGAAATGAAATGGGTTTTATAAAAATTCCATAAGGTTATAACCCACAGTAAAGAAATATGTTTCAAAAACATTTGTGATCATAAAAATTAACCACTCAAATAAATAATATGAATGATATCATGGAATTATATACCAATTTAATCATAAATAACATCAATGGATCTCATATTATATGGGGGTTGATTTTAAAAGATCACATGGAAAACTTCTTATTGATAATACCCTTTTAACATTGAAAAATATTTTTTAGAAAATTAAACATTTTCAACATATTTTTGTTTGATAATAACCATGAAAACATAAAATGAAATATTTAAAAAAATTAAAAACATTTCTTAATGAATATTTAGTTTCATCAATGAAATAAAATAATTAAAAACAAAAATAATTTTCCAAATCCTTTTGAAAAATTCCTTTAAAAATTATAAAGAAATTCTAATATAAAATAATGGCATTGTCATCGGGAAATATGATTCTTGTTGTACAAATTTAGACAACGAATCCTTTCACATTTAAAAAAAAATCCAAAATGGTATTGTTTGGAAATTTACTTAAAAATTCCTTTTAAAAACATTTTTTGAAAAGTAAATAATTGGTAAAAAATTTTATTAACAATTATATAATAATTTTTTTAACATTATAGAATACTTGATCAGAGGAAAGAAAGGGTTTCTTATTATAAAGAGAAATATAAAATATTTTCCTTGTAAACATATTCTCTATCAATTTAACTACCATAGGAATGGAAAATGATACTATTACATGAATTTTTTTTGAATAAGTAGAGGAGAAAAAATACATTTTTTTCTTGAGATATAGAACATAAACTTTCATCATTTCTAGTATAATCCTAAAAAATCTAATAAATAATGAGATTGTAACATAAAATCATTAAAACATTGGAATGATTTATATTTTAAGCCCTATAAAATAATAAAATCAAATGAAATATTTAATTATCATTATTGAAATTATATTCATGATATAAATATTTAACAGGGTAGTATACGAACCCCAAAAAAGAAGGTGGGTGCATAACATAACTAATGTCCCTATGAGGATGAATTGAAAAAAAAAATCCCTTACAAATTTGGAATTTTTTAAATGATAAACCACAAAAAAGAGAGACAGTAACCATTATATGTAATTTATCATAATTAATAAGCCAATCATCATAAAAAAAATTTAGATTATTTATATACACCAAATAAAATAAATCTGTGGTTAATATGGCACATGCCTTACAATAAACAAAAGTGAGATAGAAATACTTTACCACAACTGTCAATATCCTTCATACACATTTTAACCTCATGTATAATAAATATATGTTTTTTATAAATCTATTTTATTTCTGTAATTATATATATCATATCATATATGATTTATTTGTACCACTTTATTACCTGATTATTAATAAATCATTGTCAAAATAATATTTCAAGTTGAAACTGCTTTATTTTTCTTGAATGTTTTGATTTTTTATTTTGGTCCTCTTATACTGATCATGGATACACAATTTAAAGAATTGTTAACATGAAATAAATATTATATATATTCATTATATATTCATTTTTATTAATTTTTAAAAGTGGGAGATAAACAATGAAATAAACCGTTCATAGAGATGGTATTCTATACATACACATGAATGGTGTTTCCACTTTCAGAAGTAATTGAATGAAAGAATGTTATAATATATATTAAAAACACTGAATTATGTTTATTTCATATATATATATATATATCACATATATTCAATAAATTTATCCCAATTACTTTCCATGAATCATGATTGTCAAAAACAAATCAAGTCACTTCGCGAGGCAGTAGTTTTTCGTACACACAAAAATGTTATCATATCCCCCATAGAAGGGAATTCAGAAGGTGTATGTGATATAATAATTAATAAAGCGTAATTATGTTTCAAATATAATATATATTCATTTATTATATACTTGTTACCATCCAAGTAAAATAGAAATGTAAAACACAAAACATTGGTTCGTGGGGTGGTAGGCCGCCATACACATAAGCAATTTTATTGTTTCCCTGCAGTTTGGGAGGTATGAAATAAGATATTTTATTATAATTATATTTATAAAATAATACAATAAATATAATTTTCCAACATAAAATCCATCATTATATCTAGTCGTTATAAATGAAAATTTAAAAAGAATAACATTAGTTCGTGGGGTTATGGTCTTCAGTACAAACAAATGATCATTTAGTAACACATTTGATGGATAAAGAGATAGATTTTGGTTATTTAATTAACATAATAACATTAAATTATATATTAGATAGTTGTTTTATTATTTTACACTATTTTGTAAATATTTTGAGGAGTTAGAAGAATAATTCAAAAAAAACACATAGTCAATAACTTTACCTCTTTTTCAGACTTCCTCTTTACGTTAAACCTAAAGCCTTCCTAGATTGGATTTATGAAATCACAATGGAATATTAGATGTGGTTAGGTAAAAAGGAATATATTTTTTAATTTATTTTCCAAACCAAATGGTTAGGTAAGTGTTAAGATGATAGCAGTGGAGAGGGGGATGTATTTTATAAGTGTATTGAGTGGAACACTTGTATATTTGGAAAATAAAAAGGTGTTGCAACAATTTTAAAATTACCCAAGGATGAAAAATTAGAAATTATAAAACATTACGGTTTATATGGTTTAAATATTTCCCTAAAATGGAATTTTTAATAGTATAATGGGCATTTTAACCCTTAACATTTTAGTTTAACCCCCAGTAAACCCATTTTCACATTAATAATAGTAAATAATTTTTACTATATTTACTATTGGTTTTGTTAAAAAAATTATTTAACATATTAATAATTTATTTATTTTTGATTAAAAATGTTTCATCAAATATTTCAAATTATTTTCAATGATGTGGTATGTTTTAATTTAAAAATAATCATACAGATGTGATGAAAATGAGGTATTCTAAAAATAAGTGTTTGAAAAGTTAAAAAAATTTAATATAAAAATATAATATGTATTTACTTGAAATTAGGAAAATTATATTAATAGATATATAATTGAACTAATTTTACATTTAGTACCATCTTAAAATTAATTCAACGTTTTTTAAAAAATTTAACGAATTGAAATCTCTTAATATAAACAATTATTTTCCCTTATTAATCGATAAAGAAAAATTTTAAAAATTTTATCAAAACATAGCCCCAAGATAGTTATCAAATTTTCATTTTAAAAACTAATTATATTTTTTGAAATAAAATTTCATAAATTCGATAAAATTAATCATAAATTAAGTGAACAATAGGTGAAAAAACTAGTTTTTAGAAAAATATAACATTAAGCATAAAATTGGATTTATTATTTTTCTCTACCTATAAAACATTCAAGATTCATGTTAAAATTTTAATTTAATAAATAATCTCAAATTTTAAATAAATTAATTCACAAAAAAATTAATTTTTCAATATATTGAGTTAAAACATGATTGTGAACCGAAAATTATTTTATCTGAAATGGATTTTCACTATTTTTAAATTGTTCATATTTTATTATTTCATTAATTGGACTACTAAGAAGTAATTTTATATATATTTTTATAATTTAGTTAATCTTATTCATACATTCCATTCCAATGGATAACTGATAACTACCATACTAAATAATAATATTTTAATAATATGTATAATTTATTTTAAACATGATGTTGCTTGTAACACAAGATAAACTCTATTCTGTATGTAAGATAATATAAAATTAGTGTTGTGTGTGCTGAAAAATATTGAAAATATTAAAAACAAATTCACACAAAATCTAGAGTTGTTATAAAAGATGATCCTATCACTTAGTTTTATCCTAGATTACCCCAATTTACTCTTTACCGAGGTGATAAATTTCACAACAGTTAATATTCAACATGACCAAGTTAAGTGGATTTTTTACCAAATTTGAACATAATGAATCCAATGTTTTAATCAATTCTATATGATTTGATACCTATAAGTGATAGAAATTAGTTTTAAAATAAATATGTTAAATGTTATTAAAACAATTTTTTTAGAAAAATATAGTTTTTATGTATGAAATTGGCTTTATACATACCCCGTTCCTTGAAAATATTATATTAATATTATAAAAATGTTGTTCTTATAATATATAAATTTTATTAAAATAATCCACCAATATTAATAAACAATATTTATTAATATAAAAACACATTTCACACATATAAACTATTTTTCATGAAAATACATTTCTACATATAGAAATGCTTTTATACTAAATTTAAAAAAAATATTGATTCTAATAAACATAATTAGATTATTTAAAATATTATAAAATTTAGTATACTCTGAACTCATTTTAAATCAAAATGGAGGGTTTTATAAATAGTTTTCCATAAAGTTATTATTTTTTACTATTCACTAGAAAATCAACCATTATATAAAATTATCAAAAATTAAACAACAGATATTTTTAATTTTTTGGTGTGAAAAATGATGTTAATTTTATAATATAAAATTTAAAATATTCTAAAAAAATAATAATATTGTTTTATCCCTAAAATTGAAAAAAATCTGTTTTTGTAGAAAACATTATTTTGAAGAATAAAATTAATATTCAAAAAATAGAATGATTATTTACTAGGAATTTATCAATAAATTTATATTATTTCTTATATTTATATATATTTCAAAAAATATTTATTCATATTCATACCAACCAGTTCAATGGATAGGTTATAATTATCACAAATACAAATATTTTAATAGTATATCACAGTTTGTTTACAAATGGTCTTTTGTGTAACGTAAGAAAATGATGAAATAAATTTATTTAAAGATAGTTGTTTTTTCTAAAATATCATAGATATAATTTATACCCCATCCCAAAATTGCATCCTCACAATTTGATCTTGTTCTAAGTAATACACGGATTGATATTTGAGAAGTCCTCTATTGAGAAATCACATTATAAAAATTATTAATAAACAATTCCCCTAAAATTGAGAAATGAATGTTTGAAGGTAACTACAAAATTAGGTTCACAAATTGGAGAACATTAGTGGGAAGTGAAAATATGTAAATAGAATATAAAAATAATGTCCAAGGACTAATATATAGTGATAGAAAAAATGGTACAAAATAAGTTGACAACCACAAAACACTGAAATCAATAAGAGGTTAAATGACGATTAACTCATCATTATTGAAGGTAAAATGAAAAAAATATTTAATATATGTTCATTTTACTATATATAGAAAATTTGTTTACCATCTAAACTCAGAACATATGTAAATATACTTACTCTACATTTAAAATTTCATCTATTAATTAATTGAAACAATAATCTATTCTTCAACTCCAAATGACGAGTATTTAAGATGATTTAATTTATTCAAGAAGGTATAAAATATAAATATAAAAGAAAAAAATGTATATAAATATATTCTTTATATCATTACTAATCTCCAAAAACAAAAAATTATCACCATAAGATAATTATAAAAATAAATAAACGACCATGGGAAGAAATACAACATTAATCTCCAAATCCTTAATTACCTCATTAACCTCGACATTTACGAATGCTTTAATATCAAAGTATACATCATACACATCAACATATATCTTCAAAACAATTTAATTTCATTCTTCCAAAATAATATTTCGTTTCAAATTTTTTTTAAACCTATGGGTTAAAAATACATCATCCTAAAGACACAACTTCCATATATAATGAATCACCACGATAAACTACATTATAATTTTGTGCTGTTTATAAATTAACCAAAATATAATGAATTAAAACTAGGTACTAAACAAAAATGTAATTATTAGGATGGAAATAAATAAATATATATATATAAATACAAAATTTTCAATGAATTACTTTTCAACAACCATGTTTTTCATATCTTACTATACATTAGTCCATAATTTACTTATCATCAAAATATATATCAAGACCAAAGGTTTATTTAAACCTCAATAGAGAATTAAAATCCATCCACTTAAATCATTAATTAAGGGTTGTTGATGCATTTTATCTTTTGATTAGTCAAAAACATATAAACCCATGATCATATCCATAACATGTTAGTAACGTCACATGAAGAATTATATCCTTAAAAAATAAACTCAATCCTTATTAATTAAATACATTCACAACAAGTGAATGTTTTACATTAATAAAAAAATGCAATGAAATTCATCATAGATGACCTAAATCTCATTTTATCAAATCACAAATAAATTTAATTTTACCAATACTTTCAATTCCAATCATCTTTTTATCCCAAAAAAAAATTAATAAATCAATATTAGACCCATATTAAGGTTTATATTTTCCAATAATCAGGTGGTATCCAATAATATCAACATAACACTAAATATCATTTATTGGTTATTAGTACAACTAAAAATATCATTTCAAATAAATAAAGAGAAACTACCAGGGAAAATCCATATATTTTTTAGGATTTCTATAACAAAAATATCATTAGTATTAAACATATATAATATAATTTGTGAATCCAAACATATAAACACATCAATCATCCATATTAATTTTTAAATCATTAACTAGGATTAAACACCTTATACCCTAATACTTCATTCCCATAAAACAAAATATGAATCATATCTTCAAATTAATCAACCTAAAAATCATCATTCTTATTTTGACATTATAACACCCCAAGCTTCCACGGTACGTTTCACTTCGAATAATGCAATAGCGTGTGTTGTACGCAACCTTGAGCTCTAACACACACCACAACGAATTAAACTAGCCGTTGTGAATAGTAATTCCTAATTTTTGAAATTTTATAAATTTTATTTATCAAAATGGACTTCATTTTTGGATTCGGAATATCGAAATTAGCCTATGTTGAATTTTTGGTATTTTTCTAAGAACTTCTATTTTTTTATGAATAGTGAAAAATACTTAAAAACAACTTTTTTAATCAAAATAATTTATAGTGAGAAATTATACTATTTAGTGGGTTTAAAGTATAATTAGAATATATTTTTACCATTTTATCCAATGGTGGTCATTAGAATTAATTTAACATTGAAATTGGACATAAACAATTGCCAATCTTTTGATATAAATTGTTTCCTAAAAAAACGCTATTTGTTGTAACAGCGGGAATTAATTATAAAATTAATTAATGCAACCTATATGTTTGGAATTTTGTAAAATAGAAATCATTTTTGAATTCGGAATATCAATTATAGCTTAGGGTGAAATTTTGGCCTTATTCTGAAAAACATCAATTTTTGATGAATAGTGAAACCACTAAGTGGTTGTTAAAAACTGATTTTTCGTTGAAATTAAATATTACCACTTCTGTGATTTGATTTTCAAAAATCCGACATACATGGTTGTCATTAAGAAGAAAAATGTGGTTCAATGAGATTAAAATAATTTTTTTGTGAATAGTAACTTTTAAGTTCTTAATCGCGATTAGAGGTAATTAGTGTAGTTTAAGGTAAAAATAATGTTTTAATAATATGAGATGAGCATGACAATTGTCCTAATCCTATTGGATGAGTCATGGCCGACCAAGACAACCCATGGGTCAACTTGGGGACCCTATGGAGCCACTTTGGTTGGAAAATGACATTAATATATATTTATTTAATGTTAAAATTAAATTAACACAAACATGAGTTGTTTTACTAAAAAAATTTTTAAGTAGGGTTACACAAGTCCAAATTTTGACTATAAATATTCATTAGAAAGATACAAATATTTCCTACATCATAGTATTTGTTTTATAATTTTTATACATTAAATAAATTAAATTATTTATAACATCATTATGATGCAGCGATGACCTCATTATTTAACGATTTTAATAAAATGAAAAGATAATGTAAAATCCAAGGCTTACACTTGTCCAAAGACTATTGGATGGGTATATTTGAAACCCTTATCACCTTAGCCACTAATTATATAAGAGTGGGACCTTTAGAATCCGAAAATCATTGTGTAATAATGTAACATTTCAATCTTTCCAAAAGTGCCCCTCCTCTCCACTTATAAAAGGCCCCCAACTCTCCCACCTTATTCACACCATCAAGACATTTGGCTCGGCCAACCTCTGCCCAAATACTCTCCCAACATCCCCCTCTTACTCCTAGAAGCCTCACTTTGGGCAGAACTCTTCCCAAGGAAGCCTTTGGCTCAAATCAAAAAGAGTTACCCGATTTTGAGGTAATGTCTTCTCTAAAGTTGTTTTGTTTTATTTTTCTTCTCCAACCCCCTAAACTCTTTTTATTAATTTCTTTTGTAACAAAACCAGTATCCTAAATATACTAGGATGTTTTTATAAGAAGTATTAGAGCTACACTTACACACACCTACATCTAATGGTTAAAGAACATACGGTTTCTGTGGATGGCGAATTTATGCCTCACGAAACGATGATTGTAAAACACTCATATAACACCTTCAAGGGTGGCCATTAAGATGTCACTATTTTTATATATGATATATAATATGTTTATGTTTTACTTATGATTCTGTATTTCTCATTTATGGCATACTTTATGATTGCCATTATGGGTAAAATGCGATAATTTCATTTTAGGAAGTGCGGACTACCGCCCCCTCAAAGTGATTTGAATCGTTAATGCCATATGTGGGATGTATAAAGGATGGAGTAAATGGTATTATACACTATATTATACTGGAATTATATTATACATTTATATCATTATGATTTCATTCCATTAAATATGAAATTGAAATGAAAGTAGCGTTCATGTGTACGTACGTCTTACCATCTCCATGAACGGTGCATTTCATTTCTTACCTCTAAATGTTACGTAATATTATTAATGAATGTATATACTGGATAAATATGATATATATGACATCTAAATCATGAATATAATAATAGAGATAATGGATATTCTACCACATAAACAACTTGTAATTATAAGAAGTTTATTGTTGACTCAAGTACCAAAGATCGACAAAACGACCGTTATTAACTTAAATAATTAAATAATGTTCATAACATGGTATTAAGTGATATAAATGGAATAATGAACATGAAAAAGGTTCTTATGTAAATAGAAATTAACTCTAGTTTATTATTCAGGAGGTTAAAGAACGGTCGAGTCAGGACAAGATGCAAGGTAAGGGAACTTCTTAACCCAACTTCCATTCCTTGGGTTAATCTCCTACTTTCAAATTATGTCATGATATTATTATGTCTTATTTTGTATTCTTTATGTGTACCTATTGTGAATATACATAATATATCTATTTTATTTTAAAAAGGATCTTTGTAATGACTTCGTCTCAATCTCCTTTCATTGAGGCATATTTGGTTTTATACACAAATTTCTTTTATACGGTGTATAAACCACTTTGACTTTTACGTTTATTCAAAAGGAATATTTTTTATATGAAGCGTTTACTAAACGACAAAAGGGAATGTTTTTGTCGCACGTATGCGGCGACAACGACTTCTCCGCCGTCATGACCGTTATTTGAGTTTCGGCTTCCTCTACAAGCCATACCTTCTTTATAAAAGAAAAATAAATACCATGTTTTACTTTTCTTTTATTTTGGTATTGAAAATGGTTTTGAAAGATTTTTTATTATATCAATGTGTTGTATTGATATCTTGTGATTGAAATGTGGAAATGTTATGTTTCCATTATGCATGTTTTATGTGATACGATTATGTTATGGTTTATGAGATGTTTAAACCTGTTCATATGAGGAATGTATTGGACTTAATAAGTGACGGGTGGAGCCCGCTATAGCTCCTCGATGCATCGGTAGGTCTCATGAGACAACTAGATGTGGAATTGGCCGAGGCCCTTTCCCAATTTGATTTATGGTTTTGGCCGAGGCCTTAATCATTTTAGAAGTCTTGGCCGAGGCCTTGAAAAAATGTTTCAGAATGTCCGGCATTATAAATTCCCTCATTATGAAAGTGGTTATTGATCTTTCATGTGATTATTCATCTAGTAGAATATCCATGTGAGTAAGTAAGTGGCAGTATTTGATTTTACTTTTTCCATATTATGCTGAAGTTCAAGTTTAATAAGGCTTTTGTTTAGTTATACATTGCCTTAATTGTTAATTTTTATTTATGAAAGCTTCTGCAATATCGTTATCCTTACTGAGAATCTGAGCTCACCCCTTTCAATGTTTTAATGTTTTCCAGAATGTGAGGAAGTATTTTATGAATGACCTGCAGGGATTTTCAGAAGTGGATATGAGTGTGGACTATGAAGACTTTGTTATTAGTTTTTCACTTTATGATGTAATGTAACATTTATGAATGTATCTAGTGTTTCCAAGGCTACTTAACTAATCGGTCTTTCGAGACTTGATCTTTTGTGATCATGCCAATGTTACGAAGTAATGCACCGACTCTGGGTAGCTGGGGTCGGGGTGTTACAGTTGGTATCAGAGGATGTTTATTACAAACCTTAGAAGCTAGATTTAGACAAACTCTAATGAGAGCACATAGACCTAAGATGAACTTTGAGGATTAGTATATAAGAACTTCCTAAAATTTTTGTATTGTAGAGATTTTGTGAGTTTTCCGAGTAATACATCCCTGTCTGGATACGAGCAGGTAGAGGCAGCTCTGGCACAGATGTACCTAGGGGGTAAAACCCAAAAACACCGCTTTGAGCTACACTCGAACGGGAACTGGTGCACGACAACGGGCCTTGCTGCACTCTTGGTTACGACACTCCCGGGGGATATGCTTAGGATAATTCTCATTTTCTTTACAAACCACTATGAATGGTTATGAGTATATACTTCCTTAAAGAAAACCTTTTTATGATTATGGATTATATCCATAAATAGTTCAATTTATGTTATGTATTTTATAAGTATGGAATTATGTATTATGATTCATAAACTATTCTAGTTTATGCCATTGTATAGAAATGGCGCCTAGTGGAAGGAATGGAAACCGTATCAATGCACGCACTCCGTGTAGGGATTGCCCTCCTGCTCAAGATAATTATTGTGGATCTGGAGATACAACTGGTGCTGATCAACTTATTACCATACTGGGAAAACTCACTCAAGTTATGAATAATAACCTTACTCGTATGGATCACCCTGATCCACAACGTGGAGGATCAATGTTAGACCGCTTCATGAGGCAACAACCACCAACATTTAATGGGGGTACAAATCCGTTAGTAGCTGAGCAATGGATAAACTCCTTAGAGAAAATATTCCATGCCTTGGGGAGTAGCGAAAGGGAGAAGGTTGTCATGGCAGTTTACCTCCTCACTGGAGATGCCGATCAGTGGTGGTCGCCGATTCAAAACACAAAGGAAGATGATGACGTATCGAATATGGAATGGAGGGAGTTCAAAGTGCCTTTCATAGAAAAATACTTTCCTCGTGACCATCGAGCAGATATGGAAAGGCAATTTCTGAGTCTGAAACAAAAGGAGGATGAGAATGTCGCAATGTATGAGGCCAACTTTACAAGGTTAGCGAGGTATGCTGCAGATTATATACGTAACCGAAGAGGTAAGATTGATCGTTTCTTTGATTGGTTAAAACCATTTCTCCGTCGAGATTTAGTATCACAATCCTTCTCATCATACGAAGATATTGTCTCGTGTGCTATCAAGACAGAAAAGGAATTCTCTAAGTCTTATGACAACAAAGTAAAGCAAGAGAAGAATAGAACGGTGGAACAAGATACAGATAAAGGGAAAAAGGTAAAGAAGGATTTTCCATTATGTGATAATTGTGGGAAGAATCACCCTGGTACTTGCCTAAAAGGAATGGGAGTTTGTTATAAATGTGGAGAAAAGGGTCACCAGGATCGTGATTGAAAGGGAAAGAAAGAGGCTGTCAGATTTGAATGCTACAATTGTAGAGGAATGGGTCATTATGCAAATGAATGTCCTAAGCGTCAAGGAAACTTACCTCAGAAAAGGCCAAGGGATCAAGGCCAATCTTATGATGTGACTATAGTTGAAGCGGAATAATTAATGTATTGGTGCTTTTGGACTCAAGGATTATATTCTGGTTATAAGAATAATGTGATATATATAAAGATTGTACTGCAGTACTTTTTGATTTCAGTAAGGTTTTAATATGATTAAGGTAATCATATTTTTAGTATGTGACAATAAGAGAATCTTTACTTTGTTTGGGAAATCTGATAAATTGATTTTGGAATTAAGAGAACTTTTAGAGAAAGTCTGGACAGAGGTAATTTGGATAACTATAAAGGTTGGAGTGGATTAAGTTGATCTTTGGATAGTATTGTTTAAGGTTAAAAAATTTATGAAGATTATTTTTGAATATTGTAATACTATAGTTTTAGGAAAAGGACAACCTGTAGGGTGGGGCATAACCCGTCGCGTCGGACAAAGCTGTAGGAATCGAACCCACAATCATAGTGCGACAGGCCTTTATTTCCTACCACTAGCCTACAGGAAGTCCCTGGTTATTACAAAATAATTTTACTAATCTAAATGGTATGTGTTAACATTTGGAACCTTATACAATTAGGATAAGTATAATATTTTTGAGTTGTATTACCTTTTAGAGTGAAAGATGGGTTTGTGGTAAAAATTTATTAAAGAATGAAAGTCTACATGACAAGTATGTATATTCCCTTACGTTCTTAGTAAATCTCCTAAATAAATTCCTCAACATTATAAAAGGTAACTCAAAACAAAAATGTTGTCGGTTAACTTTTCCAACTGGGGATTCAATGACCGTTTAACCAATCACAAGTTTGTGATTTTCTTGTAGTTAAACTTTCTCCTAATCCTGTTTTCTATAACTCTCCATCAGACCTTGATGGGTTGTTTCTCCTCAATATCCATATTTTCATAGAATCCTAGAATGGGCTATATCGGGTGACCTTTGTACTTATCATGCTTTCTTTTAATGTTATATATTTATTAACCTTATTTCCGATGTGGGTTTTCCTCAAAGGTATTTTCTCTTTTCAACCATTTATTTTCAAAGAAAAATTTCAAATTGCGAGGACGCAATTTATTGAAGGAGGGGAGAATGTAACACCCCAAGCTTCCACGGTACGTTTCACTTCGAATAATGCAATAGCGTGTGTTGTACGCAACCTCGAGCTCTAACACACACCACAACGAATTAAACTAGCCGTTGTGAATAGTAATACCTAATTTTTGAAATTTTATAAATTTTATTTATCAAAATGGACTTCATTTTTGGATTCGTAATATCGAAATTAGCCTATGTTGAATTTTTGGTATTTTTCTGAGAACTTCTATTTTTTATGAATAGTGAAAAATACATAAAAACAACTTTTTTAACCAAAATAATTTTTATTGATAAATTATACTATTTAGTGGTTTTAAAGTATAATTAGAATATATTTTTACCATTTTATCCAATGGTGGTCATTAGAATTAATTTAACATTGAAATTGGACATAAACAATTGCCAATCTTTTGATATAAATTGTTTCTTAAAAACACGCTATTTGTTGTAACAACGGGAATTAATTATAAAACTAATTAATGCAACCTATATGTTTGGAATTTTTTAAAATATACATCATTTTTGAATTCGGAATATCAATTATAGCTTAGGGTGAAATTTTGGCCTTATTCTGAAAAACTTCAATTTTTGATGAATAGTGAAACCACTAAGTGGTTGTTAAAAACTGATTTTTCGTTAAAATGAAATATTACCACTTCTGTGATTTGATTTTCAAAAATCCGACATACATGGTTGTCCTTAAGAAGAAAAATGTGGTTCAATGAGATTAAAATAATTTTTTGGTGAATAGTAACTTTTAAGTTCTTAATCGCGATTAGAGGTAATTAGTGTAGTTTAAGGTAAAAATAATGTTTTAATAATATGAGATGAGCTTGACACTTGTCCTACTCATATTGGATGAGTCATGTCCGACCAAGACAACCCATGGGCCAACTTGGGGACCCCATGTAGCCACTTTGGTTGGAAAATGACATTAATATATATTTATTTAATGTTAAAATTAAATTGACACAAACATGAGTTGTTTTACTAAAATAGTTTTTAAGTAGGGTTACACAAGTCCAAATTTTGACTATAAATATTCATTAGAATTATAAAACTATTTCCTACATCATAGTATTTTTTTTATAATTTTTAGACCTTAAATAAATTAAATTATTTATAACATCAATATGATGCAGCGATGACCTCATTATTTAACGATTTTAATAAAATGAAAAGATAATGTAAAATTCAAGGCTTACACTTGTCCAAAGACTATTGGATGGGTATATTTAGAACCCTTATCACCTTACCCACGAATTATATAAGTTTGGGACCTTTAGAATCTGAAAAGAATTGTGTAATAATGTAACATTTCAATACTTCCAAAAGTGACCCTCCTCTCCACTTATAAAAGGCCCCCACCTCTCCCACCTTATTCACACCTTCAAGACATTTGGCTCGGCCAAACTCTGCCCAAATACTCTCCCAACTTCCCCCTATTACTCCTAGAAGCCTCACTTTGGGCCGAACTCTTCCCAAGGAAGCCTTTGGCTCAAATCAAAAAGAGTTTCCCGATTTTGAGGTAATATCTTCTCTAATGTTGTTTTGTTTTATTTTTCTTCTCCAACCCCCTAAAATCTTTTTATTCATTTCTTTTGTAACAACACCAGTATCCTCAATATACTAGGATGTTGTTATAAGAAGGATTCGAGCTACACTTACACACACCTACATCTAATGGTTAAAGAATATATGGTTTCTGTGGATGGCGAATTTCTGCCTCACGAAACGATGATTGTTCAACACTCATATAACACCATCAAAGGTGGCCATTAAGATGTAACTATTTTTATATATGATATATAATATGTTTATGTTTTACTTATGCTTCTGTATTTCTCATTTATGGCATACTTTATGATTTCCATTATGGGTAAAACGCGATAATTTCATTTTAGGAAGTGCGGACTACCGCCCCCTCAAAGTGATTTGAATCGTTAATGCCATATGTGGGATGAATAAAGGATGGAGTAAATGGTATTATACACTATATTATACTGGAATTATATTATACATTTATATCATTATGATTTCATTCCATTAAATATGAAATTGAAATGAAAGTAGCGTTCATGCGTACGTACGACTTACCGTCTCCATGAACGGTGCATTTCATTTCTTACCTCTAAATGTTACGTAATATTATAAATGAATGTATATACTGGATATATAAGATATATATGACATCTAAATCATGAATATAATTCTGGAGATAATGGATATTCTACCACATAAACAACTTGTAATTATAAGAAGTTTATTGTTGACTCAAGTACCAAAGATCGACAAAACTACAGTTATTAACTTAAATAATTAAATAATGTTCATAACATGGTAATAAGGGATATAAATGGAATAATGAACATGAAAAAGGTTCTTAAGTAAATTGAAATTAACTCTAGTTTATTATTCAGGAGGATAAAGAACGGTCGAGTCAGGACAAGACGCAAGGTAAGGGAACTTCTTAACCCAACTTTCATTCTTTGGGTTAATCTCCTACTTTCAAATTATGTCATGATATTATTATGTCTTATTTTGTATTCTTTATGTGTACCTATAGTGAATATACATAATATAACTATTTTATTTTAAAAAGGATCTTTTTAAGGACTTCGTCTCAATCTCCTTTCATTGAGGCATATTTGGTTTTATACACAAATTTCTTTTATATGGTGTATAAACCACTTTGACTTTTACATTTATTCAAAAGGAATATTTTTTATACGAAGCGTTTACTAAACGACAAAAGGGAATGTTTTTGTCGTACGTATGCGGCGACAACGACTTCTCCGCCGTCATGACCGTTATTTGAGTTGCGGCTTCCTCTACAAGCCATACCTTCTTTTTAGAAGAAAAATAAATACCATGTTTTACTTTTCTTTTATTTTGGTATTGAAAATGGTTTTGAAAGCGTTTTTATTATATCAATGTGTTGTATTGATATCTTGTGATTGAAATGTGGAAATGTTATGTTTCCATTATGCATGTTTTATGTGATACGATTATGTTATGGTTTATGAGATGTTTAAACCTGTTCATATGAGGAATGTATTGGACTTAATAAGTGACGGGTGGAGCCCGCTATAGCTCCTCGATGCATCGGTAGGTCTCATGAGACAACTATACGTGGAATTGGCCGAGGCCCTTTCCCAATTTGATTTATGGTTTTGGCCGAGGCCTTAATCATTTTAGACGTCTTGGCCGAGGCCTTGACAAAATGTTTCAGAATGTCCGGCATTATACATTCCCTCATTATGAAAGTGGTTATTGATCTTTCATGTGATTATTCATCTAGTAGAATATCCATGTGAGTAAGTAAGTGGCATTATTTGATTTTACTTTTTCCATATTATGCTGAAGTTCAAGTTTAATAAGGCTTTTGTTTAGTTATACATTACCTTAATTGATAATTTTTATTTATGAAAGCTTCCGCAATATCGTTATCCTTACTGAGTATCTGAGCTCACCCCATTCAATGTTTTAATGTTTTCCAGAATGTGAAGAAGTATTTTATGAATGACCTGCAGGGATTGTCAGAATAGGATATGAGTGTGGACTATGAAGACTTTGTTATTATTTTTTCACTTTATGATGTAATGTAACATTTATGAATGTATCTAGTGTTTCCAAGGCTACTAAACTAATCGGTCTTTCGAGACTTGATCTTTTGTGATCATGCCAATGTTACGAAGTAATGCACCGACTCTGGGTAGCTGGGGTCGGGGTGTTACAAACATAATATTTATTAGTAATACATCCAATACCTTTCATATGTCATTCATTGTTTCTTCATCATAATTGGTAAAACCATTACTCATACAACCTTGTTTATTCTATTCATGATATTATCCCTATGAAATCCTTTTTCATAATTCCCATATATTCCATATTTAAAACATTCATCCATCAAGGATTCCGTATTGAGACCATAATTATTTTCCATTTTGTTAACCAATATTTTCTGTTTTCAGCAAAAATTTCATTCTTTGTGTACTTTTAAACTCTCAAAGCATCTTTATGTTCCTTAGATACATTTATTTGAGTTATTCCTTCCATATTCTTGAAATTTTCATAGATGAATCTTTTTTCCTCTATAGCCTTTATTAAACTACATATTTCTCTTATGAGGAATGTCAAGAAACTAACCGTTGGTTATATTGATGGTCATTTAATGAGATTGCTAATTATGAATAATCAATACTTGACTCCTTAAATCTTTCATTTCAATTAGATTATAATGTAGATAGTCATTCTTTTGATCATCACATACTATGTTTACATGATTCCATATAGTTCTATCCATTGAAAGAAACAAAAAAATAATGTGCAAGAAACAATAATCATAATGGTAAACCATAAAATCTTGATAAATCATTTAAAGTATTACTAAATAATGAAACCTTATTTTATTACACCTTTATTTTAACCAATTTCATTAATGATCATAACTAAATCATTTGAATTTTATCCTATACATAGACATATCGAATGTCTTCTCAATAAATTTTTATCATCCTTATTTCTAAAGGTTATCTAAACCATACTCATCATCATCATCAAGTTAATTTTTTCATGAAAAATTTGTACATGCACAAGGCCCATCAAGGAAGGTTGTCGGAAATATGAATATGGAGGCCTAAAATGGTGGAGACCGAGGGAATACCCTATAATGATATTAACCCATATTAGTTTAAGACATTGAAGGTCATGAATAAATAAGATCTCTGATCTGGGGGTGTCCAATGATGCCAGGTAATCCCCTACCTTATTCCCCTCTTACTAGGTGTGAGAAACTTTGGTATTGGTGTCAAGGATACTGAGGAACTTGTGAATGATATAGAAAATTGACCAAGGGGTATATTTCAGGCCAATAAGGTCGTTATGGACCAGTATAGTGTCATTTTCCACATCTATTAGATCCAAACCCCTCTTCCAACAAATTGTGAGACCTGCTATCATACACATAACCTCTGCCAACAACGATGTTCAGTGGCCCAAGAGAATAGAAAATTCCAAGATGACTGATAAAAAACTATCACGATCAATCCCCCTACAACACAAGGTTCCTGAAACACACAATCCAACTAAGTTCATATTTAAGCCCCACTGGGGGGATGCCAGCTGACACAGGTTCCAACATAAGGACTAATGATTGGATGTGTGTCATTGGAAACCTATTTGAACCGTTGTAAGGGGGGTCCTCCCTCAAATTGATTAGATATCATACCATATCTATAAGTAGGGTTTTAATTTTAATAATGGTTGTTCTCTTAGATAATTCCACCGTTTCATGGGTCCACTTGTTCCGTGCCTTCTATTGATAATAACAGCATGCATTCAGTACCAAAGACAACACCCTTCTCTCCTGAACCTTCTCATCTGATCCATGGAACCAGTGAACTAAGAATGTTTTCTCAGCCATGTCATGAGGAAAAAATGTCGTGAACTCACTAAAAAAGTGCTAGACCTCCTTCAGCCACACATTATTGAAGAACAAGTTCCCCAAACTCTATCCCTGATGTGTCCTGCAGCATATACACCTAGACGCCATTCTATCTCTACCCCTCTTAATATTCTTGTCAGTGGGGATAATGTTATGTTGGATTCTCCAGATAAGAAAAGTGTACATTTTGAGGATTCTACTTTCCCAAAGTTGCCCATTCCACTGTTCCCCATCACCCTACATATGTAGGACCCTTCTATAATCATTAGTCATAAAGGACCAGGAAGTAGATGGGGTAAACACACATCTATCCGAGGCTGAGGAGCGCTCAAAGAGTTGGAACATATGTGATTGACCATAAATAATAATGAAATTGATTACAGATGGATGAGGTCTGACCTATATAACAGATATGGTAGTGAAAATACATCATGGATAAAAATGAGCTCCCCATGCCAGTTATCGTTCCAGAAGGAAATATCATTGGTCCCAACAATCCATCAAGTATGAGGATGAAGAGAGTTTATGAGGGGTCCTATCACACTCCATATATGAGAGATGTGTCTATAAATCATGTCCCAGCCCCATGCATAATTATGGTTCATGCTCCACTCCCATTAGGTGCATTGCTCCAATGCCTCCCATGCCAGTTTCGCATGAATGTAAAAGAGGGTTCCATGGAGACTCCGAACATTAATGCCACCTACAATGGTGGGACTCACCATCTTCTTACAGGAAGACTATTGTCTAATACCCTCAAACAGTGGTTCTCAGATAAAATTAGCCATAATGATGTCGATATTACGAGTAACACCATTTGGAACATTGACTGCAGATAAAACATGAATGTGGATTTCTAAAAGTACATTGTTAGCCAGATCTATCGATCCCTGAAGGACATGAATCTTTTCATCCAATTTAGAACCCTCTCCATGATTCTAGAACCAATATTTTCAATGTCACATAAACACATCTTCTTTGATGATAGTTGGTCTCCCAGGTATAGCATAGGGAGAACAATTTTCCCCACACACAAGAATTGACTCACTTAAAGAGCCTGGTTGGCAGTACAACTACTAGAAATGTTGAAGCTACTATTTGTCATGTTGATCACCCAACCACTCCAATAATAATATAACTCTGGGACTTTTTTCAATCCCCACACTGACCTAATCGATGAATTTGTAAAGATGATGGAATCATCTATGAACATAATGTGTGACACTAATGGGAAGTGCATCATCCAACATTATTGAAGGATGTTTCCACAACTAGTATTGTGTTAGATAAGGTGGATGAGCACATTATGAGAAATAATAAAAATACTCTAGGAGAGAGTATCCCCTATCCAATATCCTCACATTGATTTGAAGAAGTTGAAAGTTTTATCCTTGATGAAATCGCAATCCAGGATGAGCTGAAACACTTGAAGAGTTGATCAGTGTTCAAAGAAGCGAGGTACCTACCTTCTAGGACCATGTTGATGAAGCTCCATTCAACACGGTCATATTAATTTATCATATTTAAATTTATTTCCACATTTGAACTGTGGGACTTGTATTTGATATCTCTAATCATTTCATAGTCCAAGGTGATCTCCCCTTGATGGACCACCCCCTCACGAACACAAGTTCTTCTGTGGAAATCTATTTGGGGAGGTGCCTGGATAGTTGATCATTGATGATGAAAGTAAGGATTTTGTAAATAAGTTACACAACCTAATAGGCTAGTAGTGTTCAATGAAATTGGGGGAGTTGGACTTGGGGATGAGCACAACAGAGGTAGTGCTAGCTGCACGTGGCAACGGGTCTCCCCAAAAGAAGTCTTGGATCCCCTCAATTAACTCAACCTTCACCATCTCCATAGAAGATCTAAAGAAGGCTCTAAGAAACCGGCCTGGTCCCAGCGTACTTTCTGGATTAAGGATCAACATGGCATAGAAGATATCGTATTCTTGAGATAATGGCCCCAGGACATCATTGTCAGGATTCGAGAAGTTGGAGAGAATTGCATCAAAAGGCCCCATGTCTCCTCTTGCGTACCCATTTGGAAAGAGAGGGTTGGGGATAGCAAGAAGTTGTTTAAAATGGGTTCTCACCTGAACCCCAATCACCTCTCTATAATTAGTGAAGGATATTTCCTCCAACACTATGTTCGGATTTGAACATCTTCTCATTTCCTTGAAACATGCATGAAAATGACCATATTTTGATCCCCTCTTTGAGCTACTTAACCCTTGGATATTCCATGTCCTATCATTATTGTCTCATGACCATGTCTTCCAGGACCACATTCCTACAAGACAGGTCCTCTATGATCAGTTCCTCCCAATCCTCTTCAAGACACTACTCAAGATGATCAACGTACTACATTATAGCCGCTAGGTCCCTCTATGAGATGGAAATAACCTTCAACAACACATGTAACATCAGTTTGATCCATTTGAGTTTGTTTTGAAGGGATTACAATCTGTAGCCCTGGGAAGGTTCACTCAAGGAGTCTCTCACCAGGTCATAGTAACTGGGGGAGTTATCCCAGTGCTGGTAGAAAAGAAACTACTTGTGATGATTGTACCCTTGGTATAATGAAACCAAGGGTAGGGAGTGATCCAACAATCTGCTGAGGAGGTTCACCACCTGAGTATTGGAATACACAGATTCTACATGCATGTTGACCAGGAATCTATCTAAGTGTCTCTACGAACTTCAGTTACCTCACTGGTTATTGCACCATGAGAAATGATCCCCTGAGTACCTGTGATCCATAAAGCCTCTGCCCTCCATGAATTGAGAAAATTAGAGACTAACCATCCTATTTAACAGAAGTATACCCTTCATTTCCTCTGGGTCCACAATGACATTGAAATCATCCCTCCATGATCTACGGAGTAGTGCTAGGGTCAAACACATTCAGATCATTCCACAAAGTTATCATTTGTTTAGAATCACAGTTTCCCTAAATAAATAAAACATAGAAGGAGTGAAGGTCATGGGTCACCATGAAAGCAATGAAGTGATCACCATTGTTATTCAAAGCCACATTAAAAATCTTGTGCCAAAATATACATTTTTTCTTGTTAGATGGTTCACCATTCATGATGCCATGAGGTTTTAGTTTCCTATAGAACTCACAAATCCTACTAGATTTCTTCTTATGTTCAAGAATGGACACCATGGATACGTTATGGTTTTGAATCATTGAAACCAAGAAATCCCTCTTGATGCAAGGTTTGATCCCATGAGCATTCCATATAAGCAATGGTATAATGGGAAATGTATGGATATGGGATTGGCCCCAGAGATTGTGGCCTTCTCAAAGTGGGAGGACAGTCGCTCTGAATGTCTCTTGGACATGGATATAATACACACACCTACTCTCTTGGACATGATCATAGTATAAGGGGAAAAAATATCAGGGAACGAGCGAGAAGATTACAGTTAGGGATGGACAGAGAATGATACTCCCTGCTCCAGCCATCCGTCTTCCGATGGGGAACCACCTAAGGGGACTGAAGAGGAAATTATTCAACGTTAGAAGGGGACCACTCAAAGTAATAACCTAGAAGCACCATCTACAAATATTTATCCTCCCTCTCACAACTAGTATTAGGCATTACTAGAACCAGGGAGAGAAGATAAATGAGGCCCCATGGAAGAGAGAGGGAGGGGGTAGAGACACGACAACCTGAACTCGGTGTAGGAACCTCAGCATGAAAGGAATTAAAACATCCCCTCTCACCACAAGAGGGTGATGCTGGATGGACAAGATCACTAGAGGAACCAAGGGGGTGACATAAGTTCCTTGAATGGCCTCCACATTTACTATCAGAATATCCCCAAGAGGTAGGCCCAAATGAGCACCTCTGCCCTAGGAACCCCTGGACAAATGTTATTTTCCTTCCTAACGGGGACACCGATAAACCTGCACTGAGATCCCCTTAAGAAGAAAGTGTGAACAATAGCTCAGAAACACAGGATAGAAAATATCTTGGACCTAGTAAAAGGAATCATGGACCCTATATTCTTGCTTGTCTGACACTAGGAGAGAAATATCCAATTCAATGCAAAAATTAGCCACATAGACCATCTTGCATCAACAGGTCTAACAGTCTTAACAAATGAAACCACCAAGGGAATCACCAGTTTCCTTGAGAAATCCTTTATTATATAAGTGAAGAGGGAGCCCCAGATGACTAATCCAAATAGATTTAGAGGGGCTCTCTTTCCTTGGTTAGAATCTATCGACCACTAGAACAGGCTAAAGCTCCATCGACCCCAATACTGAGGGGCCCTACACCATGCATGGATGAAGTCCTCCCATGAATCAAGAACAACATAGAAGGAATTTCGATCGAGAAAGGAAATCTTCAATGGAGAATGAAGCCCCCAAGATCCCACAAAATGCTTGAAAGCAGAGAGGGAGGGATATTAAACCTTGGAACAAGCTATAAAAGCGTGTTTTAAACACGCCGAAGCCTCATAAAAGGCTGATCCCAGAACATTCACAAAAATCTAAAATCCTTCTCATGATGACTGAGGAATCCTCGGAGATATGGACGGGAAGCAGGGTAGGCCGAAGGTCGAGGGGGATCCACAAAGAGCATCATAGAAGGAGGGATGAACACCAACCCTAAGGGCCAGACTAGGAGGGATGAGAGACACCGCCTGGGACCTAGGGCCCTGCATAGGCAAAACCTGAAGAAGATCAGGAAGCCTGGGGTCAGAGGAAGTACGAGATGATATGTAAGGGTTGAGGCCGAATGGTTCCCAAGCCGAGAGAGATGGGACTGACCACACAGAGGATCCCACAATAATCGATTATTTTAAAGGGGATGACGCATGCGGCACGTTCTCTTGAGACTCAGAAAGATTAATTTATATTTTTATTTATAAAAACATACTCTGGTACTAATTATAGTGACATGAAATTTTTATACATAGTTATCATATATAAACATATAAATATGTTTATTATATAATATAATGATCCATGCTAGAATCGTATTGTTCTAGCGACTTCTGAAAAATTAACACATAAAAAATAGTTTTAAAATATATACATCATCTCCCACTATATTCTTCATAACTAGATCCCCTCCTAGAAATATCATGCTTAGTTTCATTATTTATATAACATGGAAAGGAAACATAAGAAAGGGTGATATTAAATTCTTAATAACTGTAAAAAATAGAGATATCAAGAATCAATTAAGAATAATATGAAAACAAGTCTATTAGGACATGATCATAACATTTGAAAGATATACCTTTAATATAATTAATTATAATCATGGGTCATGTAATAAATCTTAGTAGTTCATAATACATGAATCCTAAAGTAATCAATGAGAATAAGTTATATAATCATAACATTTTCATAAGTCATGGAGATTTCAAAATAAACATAAGTATAGAAAAATATTTACATAGTAGTAAAATATCATTTCGAAGAATATCATAGTGGACATGGTTCACTCCGAATCCATCATAGTATTCATAGTTAACTCCCAATACATTAATAGGGTATTGGGTTTACTCCCAAAACCATTATAGTAGTCATAATTCATTCTCATGACTACCATTGTGTAAAATGTTCCTTGATAAACTGGGTTCAATATCCACTATATCCATATTTATATCATGAGATATAAATATTTACCAAATTAATTTGATGGATACATAGTTCCCATCTATCAATGGTTTTATCCTGAACATATTCATTGGTTATAACAAAACCACCATCCATGGTTATAACATAATGACCATCCTTGGTTATAATGTATCCACTATCCTTGGTTATAACATAACCACTATCATATAAAGAAACCCATATATGTGTGTGCCACATGATCATAAAACATTAATCATATCAAAAACCCTGAAAATAATGATTTTTATAAACATATCATCATAGCACAACCCATGGAAAATAAATGGATGAACATTCCATCATTTCATTATAGTATAACCATTTTAAAAGGAACGTGTTTTACTGAAATATTATCATCCTAATGAAAGACCATAAATAGAAATAAAAAATTATTGTATCCTTATATTATATCCTCATTTAATATCAAGTGAAATAAATGGTTTTTTTTATTTTATGAATAAAAATTACATTAAAAGTTCATTAGTAATTTGTTGAGAATAAATAACCCTTCAATTCTGAAATAACTTCTTTAAAATAATAATTTTTCCAACATATTATGGATAAAATTTTATTTTAAAATATCCATGGAAAATGTATATTAATCATAAATTTTTTGAATGTTCATGAAATATTGTAATTATATTTATTCCATATAATCTAATAAACATTACATTTACGCTTTTTTAAAATTCCATAATTCATAAAATGAAAAGAAGTTTTCTTTTAAAATATGTTTTAAAAATTAAAACATGGGTAAAAATGAATTAAAAAAATTATAGTATAATAATAAAACTATATTTGAATAATTTTTGGAAAACATGTATATGGATGAATTTTTTTTTATTTGAAGAGATAAATAAACATGATTTCCCTTTAAAACAAATTTTTTTTTATCTTGAGTACATTAGGTGAGGTAAAAAAGAATAAAAATTATTATAATGAAATAAAATAATAATAATAAATGTAATGATTTAATTAATATATAGATCACAACATTTCTTCATCAGAACATAATGATAAAAAACCACAATAAATAATGATATGTTAATATAAAACCTTTACAGCTTCCGTAACATTTTAATAATAATTTACATAAGAGAAAGAACATTAGATTGAAATATAAATCAAATTACATTTTATGATGAAATAAAAATATACATTATTGGGTATTATATATGACAATCAATGGAAATATGTGTTGTATACGTCATGTTCCCCACAAAAAAAGTGATGAAAAGCATGTACATTATATCCATTTTCTATTATACATGTTAGAATGACCTACATAATAAATATAAATTTATTATACATATACAATAAAAAAATTCACAATTATATTATACCATATATGATTTAATTATAATCTTTTATCACCCATTTTTTAAATTTATATTTCTTAATCAATGATCCCGATGATATTTCCGTTGTTTTTTATAAATTTTCTGCTTCATATTTTCTTGTCATTGTATCTTGAACATGGTTTCATCATATTTGGAAATTTAATAATTATATAATTATAATATATATTTCTTTTACTCATATTTATAGTCATTCATAAAATATTGTAGTATAAAAATGAATTAAACTGTTCATTGAGATGGTAGGTCATACGAATGCATGAACGTTGTTTCAATTTTTCAATGAATTGAATAAAAAAAAGTAAAATGATAAATAAAAATTAAAAAATCATTTTTATATCACATATATCATATATATTAATTAAATCCATCCTTATTTCCATCTATGTAAAACATAAATGAAAAATGAATCACATCACTTCGTGGAGGTGGTAGACCACATATACATATGATTGACGTTATCATTTTCCAATGGTTTGGAAAGTAAGAAGGTAGATATGATATTATCCTCTTAGATGTATAATTATATAGTAAATATTATATTTAAAAAGTAAAACCATATTAATAATCAATCATATAATATGGATATGAGAAATTATTTATATCGCTATGTGTAAATGGTAAGTCATATGTACACATGAGTGATACGGTCACATCCCAATCAATAGAACGAGGGTAAACAAATGTTTTAGAAAAAATTAATAATATTTTAGTATATTTATTCTACTAATATTATTGTTTTATCAAAAAATTAAACATATTTTACGAGTTAAAATTAAATTAGAAAAGAATGTAATCGATTATAGTGATTACCACTTCTTTGGAATAACTCATTTAGATTTACTATTAATGGATATTGGATTGTTATCTTCAGTAGACAAAAAACATGATAATTTGAAAAATAATGTTGATAATGGATTTTTTTCTGGGAATAGTTGAGCTGGAAAGATCAAGGTTGTACGAAGAAGAGAAACGAGGGGTGCCCGTTTATATCTGATTATAGGAGAACACATGGAATTTCATAAAATATTAAATTAATTAAAATCAATTTTTTTGTCAAAATGCCTAAAAATTGAAAATGTTAATATGTCATAATATTATTAATAGAATTAATTTCATAAAACATAATTTTTTAATTTTTTGATTACATGTTTACCCTTATTTGTTTTGTTTTAGCCCTTCATTAACCATTTTGACAATTAACGTAATATTATCATTTTCTACAAATTAAAAGATAATAATGTTTCAATAAATTAAAAAATTATAGATAAACAGAACATGGAATATTTTTATAGGAATATCAAATTAAATTTAAAAATGTTTCATTTTTATGAAATTTGTATCATTTTATATAATATTTTTTATTATAAAATATCATTAATAACATTTTTAACAATATATATTTAATTTGACATTAAATATATCAATAAAATTGGTATATTTGAATATAAATCTTCCATGAATCTCGAGTAGTTATTATAGATCAATAATATTCATGGTCTAAAATAACTCACTCCAAATATATAACTTACAATATTATCCAAATTTTCTTGTTAATTGAATAAAATTTGTATTAGCATTGTACAATAATTTATGGTCTTTATAATATTTAATAATATTTGAAATGAAATTCTAAAAAGAAAATATTTTCATTAAAATAAAAATACACATTTATTTTCATCCATAACATTATTTTTTTACATTATGTAAACACTTGAGAACTATTTAAAACTAACAGAGTTACATTTTTTTAACATTTTTTGAATTAAATATTATATAGGCCATTACCTAGGAAAATTGTCCATTTAAAATAAAATTTAATGCCTATGGTGATAATTTTGGAATTAAATTCATACAATAAATTTTATGATGAAATAAAATGTACATATCAAAAATATTTTATCTAGATTAACCTAATATACCCTTTAATGAGGTGATATATTTTATCATGATTAATATTCATATTGAAACCAAATAAAACTAGCATATTTACCAAATATTAATATTCTAATTAAAAATATGGAATACATTATATCAAATTCAGTGCCTATAATTGGATGGAAAAATTTTAAAATATTTACCCAAAATGTGATGAAAATAGTTATTTATGAAGATACATATTTTAATTATAAAACTATATTTATTATTCTTCTATGCCAAAACAAATAATAAATAATTGTTAAAATATATCTTTATTATTTAATATATATATATAATAAATATCATTCAGCAACAGTGATCAATAAAATTTATTAAGATAAAAAATTACGTGCATATATACCATTTTTTTCGAGAAAATTCTTTTTACATGTAATTTATTAATACTAAATTTAAAAATTAAATAAATTTTAATAGGATTAATAGGGTTAATTAATATATAAAAAATATAATTTTTAATATGAAACCATTTTAAAAAAATAAAAAATTTTAATAAAATTTTCAAAAAAATCAATTTTTTTCTATTACTAAAAATAAATCTTGTTAAAAAATTCGACAAAATTCATCCTCAGACAGTTTTAGTATAATTATTTCAAAAAATATTTTCTTTTTATAAGATATGTTTTTTAAAAATTTCCATAAAAATATTCATAATAATTTATCAAATAAATAAATAGCATTATTTTTTGAAAAATAACTTATTTTGGAAGAACTAATTGACATAACAAAAAAAGGAGTGATTGTTTATAAAGAATTTTTAGTAACTATTTATTGAGTAGGAAATTTATATATATGTAGCATTGTATTTAATCCTATTAATACAAGCGAATTTTACTGTCACTAACCCCCCCCCCCCCCCCTCCAAAGATACCCCTCTTAGTATGACAAACAAGAAAGGTAGAATGACCCCTGAGTGCCAACTTCTGTAGGCCTTGGGTTGGCGAAATACACCATGGGTGTAAAATTTCATAATATGGGTAAAATTATTGTTTATAAGTAAACATGATCCGGATTTATGATGTATCAACCAAAACCAAATCCAGGAACTTTTTTCATTTCTCTATCCATACCAACTACGAAACTATCACAACACAACACATAACAAGAAGCACATTGAAACAACCCAACTACCAAGTCCAAAACCATCTCTCATTGCAGCCCCGCTGCACAACAACACAACCACCATCATTGTATCCCCACTACATAAAATGACTCATCCACTGACCCAACACATATTAAAACATATTCCTAACCCATCTATCATACAAACTTCAACCCACATATCAAAAATGTGTCCACAATCACATTATATAGCCTTCCAGATCAAAATATACTTTCAGATTTAGCAAGGCATCCCTTATTTAATTTAACATAATTTTTGGTGTTATCACAGAAATGATATAATCTTGGGAAATCCATTTATTTTTAATCGATAGTAAGTGTTTAGCCAATTATATGATAATTGACATTAACATCCACAAAACAAGCATGTATTCCACAACCCTTATACTATTAAAAAACAACGAACCCTAATGACCATGATTTTTAGTGTGTATTTATCCCATACAATTAATAACATCTATTAAAATATTAATAAAATAGTAGAATCAAATGTAACATTTACTAA
This sequence comes from Viscum album, assembly GCA_963277665.1. NCBI lineage: Eukaryota > Viridiplantae > Streptophyta > Magnoliopsida > Santalales > Viscaceae > Viscum > Viscum album. Next base: position 809,259,828 of record OY728158.1, on the reverse strand, counting down.
CCCCTTTATATGGGTTTTAAACCAATTTAATTTTCAATATTGATTCATAATCGACTATCTCCACAAGGATATATATTTATATACCCATCCCACTTGATACACAAATAAGAAAGATGATAGGAATCCTACATGGAAGAAAGGTGATCGATGCAACCTTGTTGCACCCAAAATAGGGGTGAGCATACAACAGGAAGCTCTACAATGAAACATAAACCTAATATATGAAAATAATCCAAGTTATATGATCTTGGGAATGTAGAGTCTCAATAAAATGTTATATTGAAACAACAAAAACTATAGTAAGGATATCTCAATTTTAGAAATATCATATTTGAGACATGAGGAATATATACAGTTTTAATTTCCATTAATGGACAATCTGTCCAAGACCTTGTGTGTTGACCATTTAGAATCCACTATAATTTTATATAATAAAAGATATGATTTATGTCCTTTTAAATGTCTTTAAATCCCTTAAATATGACATTAAAATCATTTTACATTAATGAAAGACGTTAAAAGGGATATTTTGGAATAATTAGAATCAATATTGACGAGTCACTACCACTTCCAAAAGATTTAATACTAGGGATTCAATGCTAGGAAGTCAGCACCCGATGAGTCACTACAATAGGAGTCACCACTAGTGAGTCACCACCAGTGAGTCACCACCAACCAGCGAATCACCGCCAGCGAGTCACCGCCAGTGAGTCACTGCCAGGTGAGTCACCTGAGTATGAGTCACCACCCGGTGAGTTTTCACCATTGGTTCACCTCAAGAAAATTCACCACCAAATGAGTCACCGCCAGACGAGTCATCTCCATACAAGTCACTTCTTGATGAGTCATTGCCATGAGTCAACGCAAGATGATTTTTCTCTATACGAGTCAATTTTAGTGATTCACCACAAGACGAGCCAACACCAACAATTTACTGCCAATGAGCTACCATCTGTATGAGCTACCATTAGGATGAGCTACACTTAGAATGAGCTACCATTGGAAAACAAAAAAATTGTAAAACTGTTGAAATGATTCACTAATGGAATGACTCACATGTCACAAAAACACCTCGGACTACCCCCATACACCTCAAACATCATATTTGAGTAAATTAATAGTCTAGAAGGATAATGATTTTACATCAAATTCCTCTCAATCAATAATTTCCCTCATGATTTTAAAACAAACTAGGAAGAAAAGAGGGGAAGGTTCTGTACAACTATCCCTTGAGATACCTCTCATGGATCTCGTTACACTTGAAACACCGCCAAACCAAATGACCAAAACCATCTCATATAATCCCATCACCATGAAACCACATCTATAAAATCACAACTCACCCAACCATTGCACAAAAAATAAATCACAATATCTTAAACACACGAATAAAAGAATTCCATCCTCTATGTTATTATATTATCAACTCTGAGCAACACTGACTAGCCCGTATAGGTTTAATCACATCACCATTAATGAATCTCAATTAGGAGTCAAATATTTTATTTTTCTCATGTCGGGTCATTATCACACATCACATAGAAAACATCACATCAAGGGGAGTTAACATATTTCATTAAATACCAAGGTTTGAACTACACATCACAAGGAAAAAATATAGGGAAGTGAAAAACTTAAAACAACTCTAGGCACTGAGCTCACATCTACACCTCATGATTTGAAATACTATCCTTTAAAAAACCATTCCTTCAATGTACCTAAACAAGGGGAATGGTTCATCCTTGGAAAACAATATCACGATGGTCTTGGATCTCCACTTGATGCTCCATGAAGGTTTTTTCAACCTCAATATCTAACACTCCCCAGTCAATGACATGTGATTCATCATGAAAATATCTATAGATATGAGATATATGGAAGTCATTGTGGACTCAGTCTAGTTGATATGGAAGTTCTAACAGGTAATCTACTCCATCAACATTCCCCAACACCTTGAAGGGTTCAACAAACATAGGAGTGAGTTTACTTCCTTTTCCAAATCTCTTCATCCCACATAGAGGATAAAACACTAAGAACTCACGGTATATAATCTCAAAATCTAGAGGCCTCCTCCTGTGATAAAAGAAAATCAATTCTTGTATTGTTATTCTTTCATCCTCTCTCGAATCAATTGAACCTTATGTTTTTTACTCTACATTACCACGGGACCAAGAACAACTAACTACCCAACCTGAGTATAACATAATGGAGAATGACATAGTGTCAATAAAAAACCTCAAACTAGGCGATACTAATGGAAGAGTAATAGATATTATTATTAGAAAACACGAAAAATGGATGTTATTGTGTCCATGATCTACCAAAGGCTATGACACATGACCATAACTTTTCCTACAATGTCTATATAGTCTTCTCTATCTACCCATCTATATGGGAATAGAAACTGGTGTTGATCCATAACTAAGTTCCAAAATCATGATATAATACACCATAACTCACGAGGTAAAACATATGTCTTCATCTGAGACAATGGACCTCAGAACTCCATGAAACTGCTCCACCTCATCCTCATACCTCTTAGCCAAATCATCAACAGTTCCAGACTCCTTGGTCACTATGAAGTGGGCCAACTTTATCAACCGCCCCCCAATCGCACAAATAGCGTCACCAGATCCCAGATCTCTGAGTAATCTTATAATGAAGTAAATCAATTTGACATCCCATTTTTACTCGAGAACATCCAAGGACAACAAAAAACCCCCCAAAACACAAATCTCACCATTTACATACTACAAAACTTAACTTTATGCCACAAACTCAGCCAATAACCGTTTCATTTTGGCCCACCAAAATGAATCCTTAAGCTGAGGTACATCATATAAATTTCCATGCGTACCACCAAAGTTGAGATATATAACTCAAGAAGAAATCCCTTTAGCATTTCCATCATAACAAACAACCTTCCACAAAACCACATCATGTTCTGAACATCCATTCAAAGCATCACGATGGGAACATGTTCACACAACACCTCTACCTTAGGTTCTCCCCACTAAGACACCTCCACCATCCCCATCAGCCAAACCTAACCGAAAATCTAAGAAAACAACCTCTACCACCATCCACCTATGCATCTGAGTGTAGGGATGCCAAATCCCCAGTCGCTCCCCAAGCATCTACAGTTTCTCGAACAACATCCTTCAGTGACTTTGTTCTCAATGCATCAGCCATGAAATTACCCTTTCTGAAGGTGTTAGAGATCTCAAAATCATATACCTAAAAAAACTCCATCCACCGTTATTGCTTCAATATTCAAATCATGCTGAGAAAAGACATACCTCGAACTCTTGTGAATTGTGAAGACCGCATAGTGGTCCGTGATGAGGTAATGTTGGCACAACATTAGCATGAACATACCTACCTATAGTTTTATATCATGGGTGGCATAGTTAAGTTTGTGAGGGTGTAACTTACCAGACCCATAAGTGATTACATATCTTTGGTACAGTAGGATTCACCCTAAGCCTAGATAGGGTGCATCACAAAAATCCTCAAACAACTCACCCTCTTCTAGAATCAAAATAACTGGGGCACTGACCAAACCCCATTTAGGTAACTGAATGAAACATGACATTGATTGGTCTACATAGAATCCTGGTGTATCCAAGTCAATGATGTCAGTGGGGCTGAAAATAGAGAAATATCGGGCATGAATCTTTGAAAATATCCTGATAGACCAAGGAAGCTACAAACTTCTACCATGATCTTGGGTGATGACTAAAAATCAACTACATAATCTTTTGTTTGGTCAACTTCCACACCCTAATCATACACCACATTCATTTTTAAATTGAGCTATCGTATCCAGAACATACACTTGTACATCATTCCATAGAGATGGTGATGAAGAAGAACATGAAATACATCTCTGAGATGCTCGACATGACCCTCCTCTAACTTCATGTATATTAATATATCATTGATTAATATGATGATGAACTGGTCATGGATCTCATGGAACACAATGTTCATAATCCCATTGAACATTAATGGTGTGTTAGTAACACCAAACAACATAACTAAAAACTCAAAGTTCCCACTCCTGGATCTGTATGAAGTGTTGTGGATATATCCATATTTCACCCTTAACTGGTGATACACAAATCATAGGTAGATATTTAAAAACCAACTCACCCCTATCAGTTGTTCAAAAAGGTATTCTAACCTTATAATATGGTAATGGTTCTATACCATCACCTTATTCAACCTATGGTAGTCTATACACAACCCCAAACCACCATATTCATTCTTAGAAAAAAACACTGGACTGCCCCATGGAGACACACTAGGCAGGATAAAATCCATTTTCATCAGATCAACTATCTACATCAATTACTCCCACAACTCAGAAGGTTTCATTTTATAAGAAGTCATGAATGTTAGAGATGCACCAACATAAAATTCTATCCCTAACTCAACATCTCGTCAAGGGAGTAGCATAGCAACATCATTGGGGAAAGAATCAAAGAAATCCCCAAAGACTCTTGGGACCTATAGCATCTTACCATTCACTAATTCCAATGAAAACTCCTCCCACAAGGAAATAAGGGGATCCACATGCTGACTTCCCACTTGACAACACTACTCACCAATAAAAACCACCCATCCGCCATACACATATGAAAACCCGACTCTCTGCCGGAAGCCATTGATAACATCAAATTCAGAATATAACCATTTTATACCAAGGATAACATAAAATGGATACATATATAGAATTAAATAATCCCCATGAGACTGATATGACCCCATCATTAGTTGACACCCACAAAACACTTCAAACAAGTTGGTTTGGACTCCCACTAGAATAGTTAGCACCAGTGGTATGGGAGGCCTCTCTACTTCTAGTCTCATAGAATGGGATAGAGTGCATGAAACAATGGAGTGTGATGATACTAAATAAAACAAGGAAAAAGATTATATGATAATATTATCATACCTCTAATGATCTCTAGTTCATATGGTGATACTACCTCCACTGCATGCAAATAACCATGCCCGACTCCCTTTCCTCTTTACTAACGGATACCTCTATAACCACACTCTTGTCTAAGTCCCTGAGCTTGAAGAAAATATTATGGTCAGCCTCTACCTGGTCAATCTACCCTACATGGACTATATGATTTCTACTCCTGCTTTTGGAATATCTATGCTGGTAAATGTTCATGAGGCTGACATTGATCTTGTTCACCTCATTCAAACTAGGTTCAAGTAGCCACATGGTATTGGTTCTAAAGATGGTTGTGAACCCTATATAAGAGAAATATTTTCCCCAATCTCATAGGAATGGAATGTGAAGTAGAATGATGAATGGGATGTTGTTGTGTTCAACTCCCAACTGGTTGAATGATCAAAGGCCCCAGCACCTGAGGCTTGCCACAGAAAACTCTGCTTCTTATGGAGCCCTGTTAGTTCCCCTTTCTTAGAAAACCTCCCCTTTAGTGTATCCTCTCAATCACCTCTTCCTTTTTCTAAATCTATAGGTATGTTTCTAGCATAATAGTTATAGTAGAATACTGGATCAAATGATTGAGAACCACTTTAAAATTCCTCAATTGAGACTCTTCATCTGGAAAAATATTTGGGGTAAGGTATAGAAGGATCTTGAACATGATCCCAAGCTACCCCACATATATTATCCCATCCTGATGGGTGATTATCTACTGTATCTTCTCAGTCATCATTGTTGTTTAAAGGAACTCTTCCTGAAATGCATTATGGCATTTAGCTAATGAAACATCTTCCACCTTCTACTCACCAAGATGCCACTTCCACCATAGACGTACATCTCCTCACATCAGAATAACTACCAAACAAACCCTATAATGTTTTGGGGATCAGATCAAACTGAAATTGATCTACAAATACTTTATCTAGCATTTGACATATACATTAAAAACACACCCAATTTACATTTCTAAAGCCTTCTTCTAGAAATATCACAAAATCCTTTTCCACTGATCTTCATCCACAGCCATATCAACCCTCCACCAATCAACCAGGTCAGCCTGCAGAATCTCCACTACCAGATCCACATGTAGAGGATGACCATTATCTATAACTAAGATAAAATTATTGATTTCCTAAGCTAGTATGTATAAATTTTACTTATGATTTATTTTAATTAACATTAATCCATTTTCTCATTTTTCTCAATTTAACTTTTAAAAAAACAATATATAATTCAAAAAAGAACACAAGTCATCCGAATAAATGTACCTCTCGTAGGTCTCTTCCCCGAAATAGTTCCATCTCACTTTGTCACTAAATAAACTCAATGATTGTTCAACTAATCAGGGGGGACCCAAAATCCCATTTCCTAACTAGTCTTCATGGCCTATGTTGCACATCATAGTATACTATAACTATTTTTATACCAATTCATGCATACTTCATTGTTCCTAACTCTGAATTCCACCTTATATCTCAACCATCAGTGTAGATACCACTATTTCATGGACTCCACCTTCCAAATATGCCCCTCCTAGGATGGAAAGGAATAAAGGGAGATAATGACCCTTGAGTCCTACCTCCAGTAGGCACTAGGTTCGCGACTAGCACTAATGGCGTGGGAATATAACAATATTAGAGGAATTACCCTTTATAAGAAAAAAATATCATAAGATATGATGTATCAACCAAAACCATCTCCATTGTTTCATTTCATTTCACTATCCCTACAAACCATAAAACTGTCACATCATGACACATAGCATCAAACACATTGAAACAACCCAACAACCAAGTCCAGAACAATCTCCAATCATACCTCCACTACACAACCACACAACCACCATAATTACATCCACACCTCACAAAATCTACCAGCCACTTCCTCCACACATATCACGACATATTTTTACCCCATACATCATACAAAGTTAAACCCATAGCTCACAACCATGTCCAAAAACATGTTACAAATCATACTAGATCAAAAATATTTTTCTGATTTAGTGAGGCATCACTTATTTAATTTCATTTAATTTAATGTGTTATCATGAAAACTGCAAAATCCAGGTTAATCCATTGATTTTTAACTAAAAGAAAATTATTAAAAAATTATATAATATGTTATTTTGAAAGCCACATAACTTGAAGTTATTCTAAAACCAACAAACTAGTGCACAGTAAAGGACCCCAAAGTCCATTATTTTTAGTGGGTATTATTTTATACTGTTAACAACATCGATTGAAATATCAATAAAATATTAAGACCATACGTCACATTCTTGATTCCATTTATAATGTCTTTAAAAAACTAGATTATCTATATTAATCTGTTATTGACTATCTTCGCATGGATAAAAATTTATATACCCATAACACATGACAATCAAATAAGAAAGATGAAGGAAATCGAACATAAAATAAAGACTACCTATACTGCCTTGTTGAACCAAAAATAGGGGCACACATGAAACACGAAGCTCTGCAGGGAAACATAGGCCATATATAGGAAAAATATCCAAGGATAAATTTACTGGGGATACCTAGTCTCAAGAGAAATCCAACTAGAAATAACAAATGGAAAAAAGGATATCTCATCTTTAGAATGTTTATATACAAGAAATGGGGATATGATAAAATTTTATTTGTCGTTAAAGGATGATATAACCAATACCACGTTTTCGGAACATTTAAAAGGCTAAAAACATTCATAAAATTATATATATGATTTATTTCCTCTTAATTAGATTCCAAACCTCTTAAATATGGCATTATACTTATTATACATCAATTAAAGACATAGAAATGGAAAATAGGAAAAAATAGAAATACTATTAATGAGTCACTACCACCACAAAATGGTTCTCCACCAGTGAGTCACCACTAGACGAGTCACTGCTAGATTAGTCACTGCTAGCGAGTCACTATGAGCGAGTCACTTCCAGATGAGTCATCACAAGATGAGTCACCGCGAGTTGAGTCACCGTCAGATGAGTCACCGCTAAATGAGTCACCGCTAGAGAGTAACCACCAGCATGTAACCACCGGTGAGTCACCACTAAAAGAGTGACCTCTAGAGGTGTCATCCCTTGGGTTTCACCACTAGTGGGTCACCACTTCATGAGTCACTTACATAATTGTCACCGCCAGACGAGTACCCAACAATGAGTCACCACTAGAGAAGCCACTTCCAAACGAGTCACCCCTAATGAGCTATATCCAGGATGAGCTACCAGCTGGATGAACTATCTCTATAATGAGATACCATTGGAAAAATAGAAATTTTAAAAAAACTGTTGAAAGGACTCATTTTTGGAATGATTCACATTTCCCTGAAAACAACCCATACTACCCCTAGACACGATAAAATAGATTCTAGGAAAAGTAATTGGCCAGAAGGTTTTGCCCGTTACATTAGATACCTCTCAAATAGTTCTCATGATATAGAATTTAAAACCATCCAAGATTAAAATATAGTAAGAGTCCAAACAACCATCCCTTGAGATACCTCTCAAGGATCTCATTACACTTCAAACACCACCAAACCAGCTGACAACAAGCGTATAGTAAAATCCCATCACGAGGAAACCGCAAATACAAACTATCACATATCACACAACCATTGCACAACCAACAAACTACACCATCATGGACACATGAATAAAATAACTCCATCCTCCATGTCATGCTATTATTCACTCTCGACGGAACTGACTCACATGCATGTGTTTAGTCACATCGTAGTTAATGCATCTCGATTATGAGTGAAGAATTCCAATTTTTATCATGATATATTTTTATAACACATCACAAAAAATACATCACATCATAGGGAAAAAAATAATTCCAGAAAACACCAATTCTTGTATAATACAACAGTAGGAAAAAAGAAATATAAGGGAAAACTCAAAACAACATAGGGTACTGGGCTCGCATTTTCATCTCACGCTCCCAAGTACACTCTTATATTCCACCATGTCTCCATAGAACCCAAATATTGGAAATGGTTTGTCCTCACAACACCATGTCTTGATGGTCTTGGATCTCTTTTGGATGCTCCATGAAGGTTGTATCATCCTCAATATACAACTCTTTGTAGTCAATGGTGTGGGAGTTATTGTGAAGATATTAATGGACCTCAGAGATGTAGAAGACATCATGGACCTAGTCCAGCCATGGAAGAAGTGACAACCGATATGATACCTCACCAACATGCCTCAACAACACGAAGGTTCCACCAATATAGGGTAAGTATTTACTTCAATTGTCAACACTTTACTTCCCACATTGAGAGGAAACCTTAAAGAACATGTTGTCTCCAAAATAAATCTCTAGGGGACTCCTAATAAGATCAACATAACATTTCTTCTGGTCTTGTGCTTCTTTAATCCTATCTTAAATAAAATCAACCTTCTCTATTAGGTTCTGCACTACCTCAGGACCAAGAACTACTAACACCTCAACCATATTCTATAATAATGGATAACGACATGGTCATCCATACAAATCCTCAAATAGGGCCATACTAATGGATGAGTGATATCTATTACATTAAGAAAACTCCACCAAGGGATGTTGTTGTTCCCATGATCCACCAATGTCTATGACACATTCCCACAAAATATCCTCAGGTGTTTAGATATTCCGCTCTCCCTACCCATATATCTAGGGGTAGAAACTGGTGTTGAGCCATAATTGTGTGAAAACAACATCTTGTAGTCCCTCCATGATTCATGAAGTAAAACCTATTTCTTTATATGAGACAATGGACCTCCGAACTCCATGTAACTACACCAACTCACCCACATACCTATTATCGAAAGAATCCACTACACCCGACTCCTTGATCGATAAAAAGTAGGCCAATTTTGTCAAATGATCCACAGTCACATAGATATAATCACCATATCCCTATGATCTAGGTAACCCTATGATGAAATATATTAATACTTTATCCAATTTACCCTCATGAACATCTATGTGATACAAAAAACCTACCAGAAAATGTTTCTCAACATTTACCTATCGGAATAAAAGACATTAGGCCACAAACTCTTCTACTAGTATCATTTAGGACCACCAAAACCAAATCTTCAAGCCATGATACATCTTATAAATTCCTTAGTGTACCTCAAATAGTGATCTATGGTAACTCAAAATGATTACCACTATTTACTACCACTAAAACAAACAACATTACAACAAACAACATCTTGTTTTAACCATCCTCCAAACATAACTTTGGAGCACCACTATGGCAAACATGAGCATGAACATAATCTAACACTGATCATCATCCTTGATTGGATCAACCCTATGGAGGCGAACTAGGACAACATACTGAACCTCCACTTTGGGATCCACACACCAACAATGACTAGGAGCCATATATTAAACAGAAACAATAATTTCTTGAGCCCAGTAATATGGATTTTTCTTTTGATATATTTTAATAAACTTTAATCTATGTTATTCATTTTAACATTCCCCAAACAATAGAATTAAAACATGAGGACAACTCATCATGATACATGTACCTCTCCTAGGTATCTAAAATCAAATCAATCTCATATCACTTGGTCATTAAATAAGATAATAGTACATGAACCAAATCATGTGGGGATCCAAAATACTATGTACTTGATGGTCTATCGGAGCTATGTCACACATCAAGTTCAACCAACACTATTTACATATCAACTTATTCATTCCTTACTATTCATAACTCCAAAATCCACCCTATCTCTTAATGATAAGCTTGGATACCGCTCTATCACGAACCCTCCCACATAATATAACCCTCCTGGGTATGAAAAAGGAAGGGAGATAATGACCCCCTAGTCCTACCACCAGTAGGCCTCAGGTTGGTGTCTAGCACCGAGGGTTTCCAAATTTCACAATATGGGAGGCATAAATCTTTCTATGTAATCTAGATCGAGAGATTTGATGAATCAACCAAAACCAACTCCATGATTTTTATTAATTTCTCTATATATAAAAACCTATAAACTATCATAACACAACACATAACAAGAACCACCTTCAAGCAACCCAACAACCAAATCCGAAACCATCTTCCCCCATATCCCTACAACACAAACACACACCCACCATCATTGTAGACATACAACATAAAAAATCTTATCCAATACCACTACACATATCATAAAATATCCATACTCCATCAATCATAAAAAAGTCAACATATAGCTCAAAACTACGACAAAAAATATGCCACAACACTTACCAGATCAGAACATAATTTCATATTTAGGAAGTCATACATTATTTAATTTCACTTAATTTAGTGTGTTATCAATGAAACCTTATTATCATAGGTAATCAATTATTTTTAATGGAATGTATAAGTATAATTGATTATATAATAAGTGAAATTAACATCCCTATATCTGTAATGTATTCTACAACCCATAAACTAGTGAACATACAAGAACCCCCAACGACCACAATTTTTAGTTGGTATTTAGCACATACAATTTAAAACAACAATCAGAATATCAATAAAATGGTTGGATCAAACATTACATTCCCCAAATCACTTATATTATTTTCAAACCAATCCAATTATCTATATTAATTCAGAATCAACTACCTCCACAGGGATATAAATTTATATACCCATCCCGCATGACACACACATAATAAAGATGAAGGAAATTTTAATTGGAATAATGATGGTCTAAAAAGTCTTATTGCACCAAAAACAAGGTCATGTGTACAATAGTATACTCCCTAGGGAAACATAAACCATCTATAGGAAATATCTCTAATGAATAAGGTCTTGTTGATTCACAATATCAAGAGGAAACCAGGCCATAATAATGAAAGGAAGGAATGATATATCATCTTTAGATAGATAAGATTTGAGACATGATGATTGGATATAGTTTGAATTTATGTTAAAGGATGATATGACTAAGAACACACTTTTTTACAATTGAAAAGTAACTGTACTTTTAGAAAATTAATGACATGACTTATGGAAGTTGAAATCACTTCCAAACCTCCCAAATATGGCATTAAACTCATTTGATGTTAAATAAAGATGTCAAAAGTGAATAAATGGAAAATGTAGAAACATTTTTCATGAGTTAGAGCATACATGTTAGTGTATGATGAGTTAGCTCCAGACGAGTCACCGCCAACAAGTCACCACCAGAAATTCAAAAATAGTGAAACACTACCAGATGAGTCACTGCCAGATGAGTCAACTACATATGTTTCACCTACATATGAGTCACCTCCAAACAAGTCACTTCCATTTAGACACCGCTAGTGAGTCACTTACAGCTGATTTGTCGTTAGATGATTCACTACTAGTGAATCAACTCCAATGATTCACCACATGATGAGACACTGAAAGATGAGTAACCACCAGAAAATTCACCACTATTGAGTAATCACCAGACATGCCACTTCTTGAAAAGACACAACCGATGAGTTACCTCTAGAATGAGTAACCAGATGGATGTGCTACCTCCAGAATGAGGTACAATTCAAAAACTATAAATTTTGAATTTTTTAAAATGAGTGAACCTTTTCATGACTCACATGTCCCAAAAACACCTAACACAATCCATAGACACTACAAACATCATATTCTAGGAAATGTAACATGCTATAAGGTTTAGGCTGTTATATTTACATCAAGCATATAAATATAAAAAATAATAATATTTCAATATATCGTCCCTGTCCATTTAAGAATAGTTTTATGTAAAGAAAATATATCTAATAAATAAAATAATTTAACGAGAAATATTTTCTAAAAATAGGGGAGATACATTCTCTGACCCACTTTAATAAATTGTTTCTATGAAATTTTTACCTGTTATTGGTAATCACAGGCATAGAATTTCAAAAGTCTATTTTTTAAAACCCATATCATAAAAAGGGTTAGCTAAAATTTCCCTTAAAAAGATGGAAAGGAGAGTAAGAAGGTAACTAAAAAAATATATATATAAATAAGAGGAAATTTTAGGGATGTGAAAATATGGACATGGAAGATAAAATGAATTCCCAAAGACTAATAAAGAATAATAGATAACATTATCAGGACAAATTCAATTTTTCAGATAATACAATATCGTGTGATGTATGCAATATGGAGTTCAAGCGCACCACGACCTATAAAACTTGCTGTTTAGAAAGCAGTTATGAATATTAATAACCACATTTTGAGTTTTATATATATACCATATAATTTTAACATTCGTCTTTTGAATTTCATAGAAATAATATATGGACAAATTCAATTTTTCAGATAAATAAGTATTTTAAAAAAAACTAGTTTTTCCGCCTTTTAATGGAGAACCCTTTCAAAATCCCATAAATGAAACTTTTATATGTTCTATTTGACAAAATAAAATTATTCATTAGAACCAGGACATCAAAATTTACATTGGGTAAATTTTTGGTATTTTTTGATAAAATTTAATATTTATGAATAGTGAAAAATACTATATTTTAATAAAAAACTACCATTCAATATAATTTATTTATATGGTTAAATTATCTTTTTAATTGAATTTAATATTTAATTAGTTTATATTCTTAAAATTTAATCCAATGTTGGCTACTGTAAGTAATTTCACTTTGAAATTGGACATAAACAAGTGTCAATCTTTTGATAGTTATTATTTCTTAAAAAACATGCATTTTGTTTTGACAAAATGAATTAATTTTAAATTAATTGAAGAAACATTTATTATTTAAATTTTGTAAAATAGGATTCATTTTTTACTTCAGAATATAAAATATTTCTTAGGCTTATTTTTTTTTGTTTTTTCTGATAAACATCAAATTTTGACAAATAGTGAAAACACTAAGTAGTAGTTTAAAAACCAACTTTTTCATTCAAATGAAATTTTACCACTTCTGTAAATTGAATTTCAAAAATTCGAAAAACATGGTTGTTATTAGTAAGTAAAATTTGGTTCAATAAAAATAAAAATAAATTTTTTTGAATAGTAACTTTTGACTTTTATTTCCATGGTTAAAGGTATATAGGGTAATTCAAGGTAAAAATATTATTATAATAATATTAAATTACACTAACATGTGTCATAATCCTATTGGTTGAAACATTTCCGACCATGGGAATCCTTGGGACGATTTTGGGATCCCATGGAGCCACTTAAGTGTGATAATGACACTCTATATTAATTAATTTAATGTAATGACAAAAATGAAATAAACATATATCTTTTAGTAAATCCATCATTACATGAGGTTATTTAAGTTATCTATTATACTATAAATATTAATTTTGAAGCTAAAATAATTTCCCAGATCATGGTAGTTTTTTATAATTTTTATACATCAATTAAATAAAATTATTTGTGACACAATAATGATGCATTGTTGAGCTCATTAATGAATGATTTAAATAAATAAGATAATAATGATTAAAACAATATCCAAAACCTGTCCAATTCTTATCAGATGATTTTATTTCAAAAAATATTCATTCTATCGTCTATGTTAATAAATTTTGGTCCTTTAAAATCTGAGAACCATTATATAATAAAATAATATTTTTAAACTTTCCTAAAGAGCCCCTCCCCCTTATAAAAAGACCTCACCTCTAACCCATTACTCACACCTCTCAAGCCCCTTTGATCATCCAAACTCTTCCAAAATAATCTCTCAAGATCACTATCTTCCAACTAGATGCCTTAACATAGGCATAAGGCACATCAAGAAATCCTTTTAGTTCAAACCATAGAGAGTTTACCGATTTAAAGGTAACATATTCTCTTAAGTTCTTTTCATTTATTTTACTTCTCCAACACCATAAACTCTTTTTATTACTTTTTTATAACAACACCAGTATATTTAATATAATATGTTGTTTATATGAGAATTATTTTAACTACACTTACACACACCTATATCTAATGTGTAAAGAAAATATTGTTTCTCTGGATGGAAAAATACTACCTCACAAAATGAGGATCGATCAGCCTTCACCTACCACCTCTTATTGTGTCTATTCAGTTGGAACTGTATTTAAATGTGATATATATTTTATTTATAATGTCTCTATACTTTTTTATTTTTCATTTATATCATACCTTTATGGTTTCCATAATTGGTAAATACGATAATTTAATTTATGAAATGCGGACTACCACCCCCTCAAAGTGATATGACTCATTCATTCCATAAGTGGAATGTATAAAGTACATAGTTATCTAAATTAAATAAAATAGATATTATACAATAATTATAATATATCTTTTTATTATTATGTTTTCATTCCTTTAAATATAAAATAGAAATGAAAGTAGTGTTCATGCGTATGTACACCTTACTGTCTTCATGAATGGTGCATTTCATTTCGTAACTTCAAATGATTTGGAATATTATAAATACATATACACTATATATATATTATATATAAATCATGAATATAATTATGTAGATAATATAATTTTACTACATGGAAAATTTGTAATTATAATATGTTCTTTTTTTACTAAAGATCCGAACATCGACAAAATGTCCTATTTGAACTCAAACAGTTAACTTGTTTCATAGCTAGGTAACAAGTGATATAAAAGGAATATTATTCATGAATTTTTTTTATTTAAGTATAAATTAACTTAATTTTATTATTCAGGAATAACATGGAACATAAGAGTTAAGTCGGACATGAGGTAAGGGGTTTTTTATCTCACTTTTAATTCCGTGAGATTTCCATTATTCGCCACTTATTTATTGCATGTGTGTATTTTGTACTTCAATTTGATATATCCTATAATTATTATCAAAATTTTCAGGTTATTCTATGATTAATTTGGTTGTTATAAACTTTTGGTCACACGACTCGATTGATTATAATGTTGTAAGGGGTTTTCATCTCACTTTTTATTCCCGTGAGATTCATGTGATATTTCCACTATTTCCTTTTGTGTTGTGTATAAACTGTCCATGATTCTATTATTTGTGTAATATAATTTAATTTATGGGTATTTACATCTTCATTGAATGATCCTTCATTCATGGGGTGTATGTTTTGTATGTTACCAAATCGGTAAGAGAATTTCTAATTTAAATTTCCACTCATGGAGTTTTACACATACATCATTGATTAAATTTCTCCATGATTATGTGTGGAATTACATATTATTTATATTGTAATTTCCACTCCCATTTTTCTAAATATACTTTTGATACCCATAATCACTCCATTGTTCAATTCTCAAGTCCCCTATTTAAATATGGTAAGAGTAATCTTAACTCAATTTCTATTCCTTGAGTTAAACATCCAAGTCATTGGTGTTATTTTTACAAAAATGTGGTTGAATGTACTTTGATGGATTTACACTGAATATCCAATCATATTTTGTGTATTTATATTTTTCAACCATAATTATGTCATTTATTTATCCTTAACCAAAATAGATAGTCTTTATAAGGGATTTCATCTCAAGTTACATTCCACTGATACTTCTTTGTTTTTATATGCCAATTCAATTTTATATAGAGTATATATTGTACTTTGACATAGTATATCATGAATCCATTTATTCTAATTATACTATAATGTTTTTATTACCTCAATTATTTTCATTCAACCATCTCTCATTTGGTTTGGAACTCTAACTAAAATATCATTTAAAAGTTTTAATGTTTTATTCTTCTAAATCATTATCATTAATGTATGTGTTTTAAAAATGGTTTTAAGGATTTATTTATATGGACATGAATGTTTTAAATTTAAAATTACTTTTAAAAGTTTTAATGTGGTTTTGGAAACTTTGATTCATAAAGATATTTTTAACAACTTCTTGATAAATAGTGAGACTTTTAAATGTTTTCCAGAAAAATGGGATATTTCTCTCAAATAGTTTTTTTGATTATTTTCATCTGTGTCAATATCATTCATTATTATTGGTTGAGGTTAAATTTTTATAAATCAATCTTCCATATTGTTTTGAATGAGTTATGTTTGACTGTATATGTGATATTCCTAGTTTGCGGTTAATATATTGATATTTTAAATGCTAGTTTTAATATGAATGTTTAAATTATATTTCAACGTTTTCATATGAAGAATGCATTTGACATAGTACATGACAGGTGGATCCCGCTATAGTTCTTCGTTGCATCGGTAGGTTTCATGAGACAAACTAGTGTATTGGCACAAGGCCTTGACAAAATATTATTTGTATTTTAGGCATGAGGGTATGACTATGTGGTTATAATGTCCGAAATTATGCATTCCATCATTACAAAATTAGATATTGATATTACATGTGATTATTTTACAAATAAAATATCAATTTGAATAAGTCAATGCAATTATATGATTTATATTGGCCACATTACGCTGAAGATTATTTGTAAAAGGGTTGTGTTTTATACTTATACGTTGCCTTAAATTTTTATTCTTATTTATGATAGATTCCACTATATTTTTATCCTTACTGAGCATTTGATATCAACCCTTTCAATGATTTATTTATCCCAGGATGTGAAGAAGTATATTATGATGGACCTTCTGGGATAGGCTAAGAGAAATGAGTTTGTTAAAAGGGGGAAATTTTTTTTGTTTTTCATTTCATATTGTAATGTAAATATTATGTATGTATCTAGTATTAAAAATCCTACTAAACTAATCAGAATTTCGAGACTTGATCTCTTGTGATCAGGCCAATGTTATGTAATAATGCACCGAATCTGGGTAACTGGGGTCAGGGTGTTATTGTTGGTATCAGAGGAAGTATAGTAAAAACCTTGGAAACTAGATTTAGATAAACTCTGATTAGAGAACGTTACCCTAAGATAGACATTGATGATTAATATTGATGAATATCCAAAAAAAATTGGTTGTGTAAATATAATGTGGATTTTCAAGAAAATACATCATCTTCTGGATATAAACATGTATAGGTGGCTCTACCACAGATGTACCTCAAAGTGAAAACCTTGAAAAAGGTGTTTCAGTCTTGACCCGGTTTATCCAGGTACACGAAAATGGGCCTTGCTGCACTCTTGGTATTTACACTCCTAAGGGATATGCTTTGGATAATTCACATTTTCCTTACAATCTTAATTAATGGATTTTAATATAAGTTAATAATTAATAACCTTGGTTAATCTTAAGGTGTTTTAGATTGAAAATAATGTGTCATGATTTTCTCTAAATGATTTTATGACTATTGATACTCACATAGTGCTTTATGGTTTTAGTCAACGGCTGGATTCCAAGGAAGTCATAGTAAGATTGAAGACAATGTAATATGTGGGCATGGTGGTGTAAATGAGCAATGAAATGGAATTTCAATAGGCATAAAAGATATTGTGTTCATGACGAATCAGTTTTCTAAAAATATGATCAACAATAAACATATTAACCAACTCTCAGACTCAACAAAGAAGAGAATGGTGGTGAATGATAAGAGCTCATGCAGTGGATACCATAGAGAAAAGAAAGCTCATCTTCCATCATCTAGGAAATGTGGAAAGAGACACCCAAGAAAGTGTCTTAATGGAACAAATAAATTATTTATGTGTGTGAAAGAAGGAAAAAATGTAAAGAATTTTCTAAGAAAATTAATATTACTATGGAAGAAAAGAAAAATGATCCCAAAATCCATTAACAGTCATTTTTCATAAATGTAGGGGACATGTGCATTACCTGAGTTAATGCCCTGTTCTATGGGATAACCTCTTGGTAAAGGAAGAACCTATGTGGAATTAAAGAGATGATGAAATGTTTAAAATTATTAGTGCTCTTTTTGGATGGGATTACATCGGAAGACATTTCTGTTGTATGTGTAACCCTCCAGTTTGTTATGTGAAAATACTATTCTAGGAAGAATTATCTTTAATTTTTTTGGATATAGTTATAAATAACCATTTGGGTTTATATGATCCTTGAATTTGAGGCAATTTCAGGTTATTAATTTTTAGGATGAAAATGCGAGGTATGAGGTAACATTAGTGGTTAAATTATGTTATGGTTATTTTGGGGAATTTATCTCATTTTGGGAATATTATAAAATATATTTTTTTAAAAGGAAAACATTTAGACTATGTGACAAACCATAACTTCAGACAAATCTATGGGAATAGAACCCACAACCAATGTGCGACATGGATTTATCACCTACCACAGGACTACATGAAGTAACTAGTTAGTGTGACTAATTATTTTTAGTTAAATTATTTTATTGATAAATAATATGTTGTTTTGGGATCTTATGTTTTTTCAAAAGTATATCTTCTGTGTAAGAAAATTATTTGGTGATTAAGTGTAAAATGTTATTTTGCAAGATGCTTGCTCTATTGGGAACACTATATGCCTAAGGAAAATAGAATACTATGGGATTTCAATGGAGGTGTAATGATGGATTTTTTTATGTTTTTATTGTTGATTTTTAGTGATTTGAGTTATTTATTGTAACGCCCCTACCCTAGTTACCTAGAGTCGGTGCAATATTACATAACATTGGAATGATCACAAAAGATCAAGTCTCGAAAGACCGATTAGTTTAGTAGCCTTGGAATCACTCGATACATTCATAAAGTTCACGTTACATCATAAAGTGAAAACTAAACCAACATCTTGTCTCCACAGTCATATCCCCTAATACTATCTCTGAAGGTCATTCATAAAATACTTCATCACATCTTGGGAAAAATAAAACCTTTTAAAGGGATTATCTCAGATGCTCAGTAAGGATAATAATATAGCTGAAACTTTCATAAATAAGAACAAACATTTAAGGAAATGTCTAACTAAAACAAAAGACTTTTTAACATGAACTTCAGAATAATATGGAAAAGATAAAATGAAATAATTCCATTTACATATTCACATTGATATTCTATTAGTCGAATAATCACATGAAATATCAATAACCACTTTCATAATGGTGGAATGCATAAATCCAGACTATCATAACCACATAGTCTAGCTCTTGTGCGGAGACTACAAATAAGATTTTTTCAAGGCCTTGTGCCAAGACAATAGTTTCTCTCATGAGAACTACTGATGCATCGTGGAGCTATAGTGGGCTCCACCGGTCACATATTAAGTCCAATACATTCCACATATGAACAGGTTTAAACATAACATAAACATTCGTATTAAAACTAGAATACTAAATGTCAATATTTTTTTTCTATAAACCATGGATGGTATAAAAATAACACATCCACAGTCAAACATATCAGAAAACCTTAAATATAATAAGGAGGTTTTGTATCATAACAAATCAACTTCAAAAAAGCTTAAAATCCATCAAAGGATGTTGACATAGATGAAATCAAAACTATTTGAGAGAAATATCTCTTTTTTTGAAATAATTTAAAAGTCACATAATTATAAAATAAAAAATTTACATTGAAAATATTCTTATAATCTTGTAAGGGAAGCTTCAAATATTTTTAAATGGTGGAAAATATCTGCACCTGCTGTATAAGCTAAAAAAAGACATTCTTACCTTAATTTGTCGAAAAAGTTTAAAAGGTCCTTGTTTGGAATATGACGTAAAGATTCCTTTATATAAATCTTATAAAAAGTCAAAAAAAGGGTATAAATGACTTTAACCCATATTTTGTAAAATATTAATAATGTTTTGAAATACATTTTTATGAAACATGTATGTGGATGATAAAGAGGTCCCGGTAGATAATTACGTATAAACATCCTCGAATAATGATGAGATTGTAAAATAAACCCTTACCTAGTACTTTTCCTTGGTTGAGGGTAGGTTAAACTCCTGTATAATGGTGAAATAATTGTTATTAAATTATACAAGAATCATATACATTAATATAATATCATATATGTTCTTTTAACATTGCATTGTTAATAATATTTTAGTATTATCATAATTTCGGGTGTTAACTTACTAGTTTTATTTTATATGTTTTGTTACATAAGTCATGTTTGTAATGGATAGTTTGTATCTTATTAATATCCAGAATGATATAAATTTCTTAAACATTACTTTTCATCATCAAATGAGAATTAGTCTTCAATTGATACGATGGTGAATGAATCTCATCGCGTTCGTGGAGACGGTAGACCATACGCACGCACGAGCGAAAATACCATTCTTTTGATATTGAAATAATATATAAATGGATGTTATATCATATATACAGAATCATTATCACTTTATATTTATTATTTACATGAATTACACATCATTATTATATCCATCCAAATAATAATATATTGAATAGAAATTACACCACGACATGGAGATGCTATGTCGTACGTACACACGTATGGTGACATGTCATTCAAAGATGGATAGAATACTGAAAATGGTAGTACCATATTTATAATAACAACACAGTATATAGAAGATACATTAGTTACTATTTTAGAATGGAAATAACAAATAAATAATAAGTGGAAGAAGAAAGGAACTTGAAAGATGGTGGTGAAAACATTACCACTTTTTCGGGTTCTTCCTTTTGATTTGATCAAAACGTCTCCTTAGGTTGGCTTTATGATCAAACTAAGGCCTCTAAGATGAAGTGAGGAAAGTTTATTGAATATTTTTGTTGGTTTTTGCCGAACCAAAAGGATTTTAAGGTATGAATTTGAGAGAATGGGGGAGTGCCCTTTTATAAGAGGGGTGAGGGGCACCTTAGGATAAACATAAAAAATTAATTTATAATAAATTAATATTCGGTTTATAATTGCTCCAAAGAGACTTATTTCAACTATAAGGTGGGGATTGGTCGAAATCCTTTCAAAAAATAGATTTCAGACCGGTTTGGTCACTAAATTAACCTAATCATTTATATTTAACTCTTAGTTAAATAGTTTTACATTTACCATTTCTCTTTTTATTTTTATATTATATGGTTAATAAACATACCATATACATCCCAGAGAACCCCAAGTGGTTTACTAATGATACACCAAGCATTATATAAGTCTCTTGGTTGAAACATAGATTTTTAGGAATTTAATATCAATTAATAATATAATATTTGTTTTAAAATCTCTTTTATGTTAATTTTGACATTATTTGGTATTTGATTATTGTAAAAATCATAACATCATGATTACTTCTAAAAAACATTATTAAATCAAAAATACCATATCATATTAACCTATAAAATTAGTGTAATTCCTAAAAAGTCTCAAATTACAATTATTTGGAAATTTATAATATCAACTATTTTAATATTTCATTAATTAGGTAATAACTACATCACTATTGTGTCATAAATAAATTAAATTATATAATGTCTAAAAATTATAAATAAAATACCATTATGTATGAAATCTTTTTATCTTTCTAATTAATATTTAAAATTGAATTTATATTATGTATAACCTTATATGAAAAATATTTTAGTAATTAAACATTGATTTTAACTCTTTTAACTCTTATTTGAATTAAATAATAATAAATGTCCTAATCTAATCAAAGTTGACATAAATGATAATATTTTATTCCTAAGGTTGTTTATTTTAGAGATACACTTGTACAATAGAATTAGGACATGTTTCACTGTAATATTAGTATCATTTTTACCCTTAATTACATTATTTACTTTTAACCGTGGTAAATAAAAGTAAAAAGTTATTATTCAACAAAAAATATTTTTATCTTATTGAACAACATTTTATTCCTTGATATTAGCCGTGCCTCTCAGATTTTCAAAATTCCACTCATAGAAGCAGTAAAATTATGTTTTATGTGAATTTTCAAATTCTCCTAAGAGGTGGGTAAAGGACGGTTAAAAGTTCAATAAAATTTTTATATATCTAAAATTATTCTAAACTAACTCTAATGAATTACATTGAGCTTATATAGATATTATGTGTCTATTTTGACCATAATTAAATTTAAATAAAATAAATAATTATTTAAATAAAATTCGGTTTTAAACTGTAACTGAGTGTTTTTTCACTATTCATCAAAAATTGAATGTTTTCAAAAAAATACCAAAAATTTACCCTAAGATAATTTCAATATTCCGAATCCAAAAATGAAGTCCATTTTGAAAGATAAAATTTATAAAATTTCAAAATGTGGGTATTAATATTTATAACGGCTTATTTGATTGGTTGTAGGGTGTGTTAGAACTCGAAGTTGCGTACAACACAGGCTACTGTATTATTCAAAGAGAAGCATATCGTGGAAGCTTGGGGTGTTACATTCTCCCCTCCAAATAATTTTTTCATTGAAATTTCAAGAATATTACTGTATGAAAAGACTAGGGTGGTTCTTCATCATTAGTTCCTCAGGTTCTTACGTTGCCTCTTCCATCTTATGGTTTCTCCAAAGAACTTTTACCAGACGAGTCGTCTGGTTTCTCATCACTTGTTCTCTCATATCAAGAATATTGATAGCATCTTCGCAATAAGACATATCATGTTCCAGTTCTAATTCCTTATAGGTGAGTACATGCGTTGGTTGAGACATGTATTTTCTCAATAGTGACACGTGGAACACATCGTGAACTTTGGAGAGATTTGGCGGCATTTCCAAACGATAAGCTACAACCCCAATTCGTTCTAGAATTTCAAAAGGTCCTATGTACCTGGGACTCAATTTTCCTTTCTTAAAGAAACTTATAACTCCCATCCATGGAGATACCTTCATCAAAACATGATCTCCTACCTGAAATTCCAAATCCTTCCTTCGGTTAACGACATATCTCTTCTTCCTACATTGAAATGCTTTGATGTGGTTTTGGATTACCTTCACCTTTTCCATCGTTTCCTCCACCTTTTCTAGGCCTTCAAGTTTTCTTTCACCAATTTCATTCCAACAGGTTGGTGTGCGACATCTCTTTCTGTATAATACTTCATATGGTGCCATATGAATACTCGAATAGAAGCTATTGTTATAGGAAAATTCTACCAAAGGTAATTATTAATCCCACATACCCTAAAAGTTATGTGAGAAAGTTCTCAACATGTCTTCTATGGTTTAAATAGTCCATTCTGATTGTCCATCAGTTTGGGGGTGGTAAGCAGTGCTCAAACGAAGTTCTGTATCCAAGTCCTTCTAAAGACTCTTCTAGAATCTTGATGTAAAATGTGGATCACGATAAAAAACAATTGATAGGGGTACCATATAAAGTCTCAAATCTTCAGTAATATATAGCCTTTCTAGATGTTCAAGTTGTAGATCATCTCTTATAGCAAGAAAATGTGTTGACTTGGTAAGACGATCAACAATGACCCATATTGCATCATTCCTTCTAGGAGTCTTTAGTAGTCCCATGACAAATTCCATCATGATATTATCCCATTTCCACTCATGTATGGGATGAGGTTTCATGACTCCTCCATGTTATTGCCTTCCAGCTTTCACTTATTAACAAAACATACATCTTGACACAAAATCAGAAATCTCTCTCTTCATGTTGTCCCACCAAAAATGTTCCTTCAAATATCTATACATTTTGGTGCTCCCAGGGTGTATAGAGAATTTGGAACTATGAGCATGGTCCAATAATTCTCTTTTTAGATCAGGTATATCAGGAACACAAAGTCTCTTCCCAAATTACAAAATTCTATCTTCATACACAAATTCATTCAATCTCTCATCATTCACAGCTTTAATATTCTTTTTAAATTCTTCATCATCGGTCTGAGAACTCTTTATCCTTTCTTGTAAAGATGGTTTTGCAACCATTT
The DNA here is from genome assembly GCA_963277665.1 of Viscum album. Taxonomy (NCBI): domain Eukaryota; kingdom Viridiplantae; phylum Streptophyta; class Magnoliopsida; order Santalales; family Viscaceae; genus Viscum; species Viscum album. The sequence continues at coordinate 809,235,200 of OY728158.1, read as the reverse complement.
GAAAACGTATCGATGTTTCACCTTCCATGGTTCTTCCCATATCCAACTTTAGTAGATCCATGAAAATAGGATCCCTTTCAACTCTCATCTTGATCAAAACTCCATGATCCTTTTTATTCCAATCATCTTCCACCTTATTTTCCTTCCCCGGGTGGTAGTGTATCGTTCAATCACAATCCATGAGTAGTTCAATCCATCTCCTTTGCCTCATGTTGATTTATTTCTGTGAGAAAATATACTTCAAACTCTTATGATCAGTATAAATCTCACATTTTTCATCATAGAGATAGTGTCTCCAAATATTCAAAGCAAATATTATAGCTTCAAACTCAATATCATTAGTAGAATAGTTTTGCTCATAAATTTTAAGCTGTCTTGATGCATAGACAATAACCATATCATTCTGCATAAGGACACAACTAAGTCCTTTCTTCGATGCATTACTATAAATAACGAACCCATAATTCCCTGATGGTAGAGTAAATATAATATCATTGACTAATCTTCTCTCCAGTTCTTCAAAAAATTCTTCACACTCTTTTTTCCAATCAAATTTAACACCTTTACGTGTGTGCTTTGTTAATGGGTTAGCCAATCAGGAAAAATTTTGGACGAAACGCCAATAATAACCTGCTAAACCAATAAAGATGCATACATCGGTTATACTCATTGGTGCTGGACATTCTTGGATTTCCATGGTCTTAGAAGGATCAACAAGTATTCCATACTTAGAGACAATATGGCCAAGAAAAGAAATCTCCTGAAGCCTGAATTCATACTTTATAAACTTCCCATATAATTCATGTCTTCTAAGAGTCTTCAGGATAATGCGCAAGTGATTTTCATGATCTTCGTAGCTTTTGAAGTATACCAAGATATCATCAATAAACACCACCACAAAATCATCAAGATATTCCTTGAGAACACTATTCATTAGATCCATTAATACAGAGGGTGAATTAGGCAATCCGAAAGGCATTACTGTAAACTCGTAATGCTTGTACCTGCTTCGAAATGCTATCTTCGGAATGCCTTCCTTCTTCACACACAACTGATGGTATCCAGATCGAAAATTATTGAGCTCCATGCAGTTGTTCAAATAAATCATCAATAAGAGGTAGGTAATACTTGTTCTTTATTGTTATAGCATTGATTTCCGTATAGTCGATAAATAACCTCATAGGTCCATCTTAATTCTTAACAAAAAGGATTGGGGCTCCCCATGAAGAAACACTAGGGCGGATAAATACCTTATTACTCAATTCCTCTAGTTTTTTCTTTAGTTCAACTAATTCTATAGTGGCCATTATATAAGTGGTCTTCGATATAGGTCTGGAACTAGGAATTAAATCAATGAAAAACTCAATTTCTCGTTTTGCTGGATGTCCAGGTAAATCTTTCAGAAATACATCTACATATTCTTTCACAATAGGCACATCCTCTATTTGAACATTCCTTTACTTACCCACAGTTAATTCATTCTCTTCCTCCTTAATAATTGAATTTAGTTGAGCTATTGGGGGTGGATCTTGGTTAGAATTAGGTGGTGATGATTCTGCTCTAATGATAATGTGTTATTTAGTATCATCATCAAAAATCGTAACCTCCTCCTTAAAATAAATTTTTGAATCATGGTCAGAAATCCAATCCATACCGAGGATTATCTCAAATTCAATAATGGGTATAACGATGAGATCAGTAGATAAAAAACATTTGTATGTCCTAATGGGAACAGATCCATAGAACTTTGTAGCAATGATACTTCCCTTAAGAGTTTTAACTGAAAACTCCCTTGTTAAATCAAATTGAAAATATCTAATTTTTTTTAACAAAATGGGAATATATGAAACAATGAGATGATACATAATCAAATAATGAATTTTCTAAACTTGAGGAAAGCATTAAATTACATACCACCACATCTTTCGGAGCTTTTACCTCAGTAGTAGTGATATCATAATCTTGGCCTTGATCCCTTGGCCTTTTCTGAGGTATGTTCCCTTAACGCATAGGACATTCAATTGAATAATGTTCCATCTCCCTGCAGTTGTAGCATTGAACATCGGTAGCTTCTTTCTTCCCCTTGCAATCATGAGCTTGGTGGCCTTTTTCACCACAATTGTAATAGACTCCCATTCCTTTCAAGAAAGTACCAGGGTGTTTCTTCCCACATTTAATGCAGGATGGATAATCAACTTTTCCCTTCTTCCCTTTATTTCCATTTCTAGAGTGATCATCAGATCTCTTCTTCTCTAGCTTTGTATTAAAGTCGTAAGACTTTGGCAATTCTTTTTCTGTCTTAATAGCAATGAGACAATATCTTTGTACGACGAGAAGGATTGTGAAACTAATTCTTGATGAAGAAATGGTTTTAACCCATCAAAAAAATGATCAATCTTACTCCTCGGGTTACGTATATTATATGTTTCATGCCTCGCTAACCTTGTAATGTTAGCTTCATACTTTGTAGCATTCTCATCCTCCTTTTGTCTCAGACTCAGAAATTGCCTTTCTATATCTACTCGATGGTCACGGGGAATGTATTTTCCTTGAATAAAGCTCTTTGAAATCTCTCCATTCCATATTTGATACTTTATAATCTTCCTTCGCGTTTTGAATCAATTACCACCATTGATCAGCATCTCCAGCGAGGTGGTAAACTGCCATAATAACTTTTTCCCTCTCACTACTTCCCAAGGAATGGAATATTTTCTCTAAGGATTTTATCCATTGCCTAGCTACTAGTTGGTTTGTAATCCCATTGAATGTTGGTGGTTTTTCCTCATGAAGCAATCTAGCATTGATCCTCTACATTTTGGATCTGGGTGCTCTATATGGGTAAGGTTATTATTCATAACCTGAGTGAGTTGTCCCAGTATGGTGATTAGCTGATCAGCACCAGTTGCATCACTAGCTCCTCTATAATTATCATGAGCAGGAAGGAAATCGCTACATGGAGTGCGTGCGTTGATACAGTTTTCATTTCATCCACTAGGAGCCATTTCTAAAAAATGTCATAAAAAAGATTGGTTTATGAATTGCAATACAAAAAACCAAACTTGTAAAACACTTTACATAAATTGAACAGTTTATGGATATAATCCATAATCATAAAAATGTTTTCTTTCAGGAAGTATATACTCATAAACCCTTCATAATGGTTTGTAAAGAAAATGAGAATTATCATAAGCATATCCCCCAGGAGTGTCGTAACCAAGAGTGCATCAAGTCTCGGTGTCGTGGACTAGTTCCCGTTTGATTCTAGCTCAAAGCGGTGTTTTCAGGTTTTACCCCTAGGTACTTCTGTGCCAGAGCCGCCTCTACCTGCTCATATCTAGACAAGGTTGTATTGCTCAGAAAACTCCCAAAATATCTACAATACCAAAATTTTAGGAAATTCTTCTATACTAATCCTCAAATTCTATGTTAGGGATATGTGATCTAATCACAATTTATCTAAATCTAGTTTCCAAAGTATATACAAAACTTCCTATGATACCAAATGTAAGGCCCGACCCTAGTTACCCAGAGTTGGTGCAATATTCCATAACATTGGCATGATAAAAAAATATCAATTCTCGAAAGACCAATTAGTTTAGTACCCTTGGAATCACTAGATACCTTAATAAAGTTTACATTACATCATAAAGTGAAAACTACAAAAACATCTGGTCTCCAATATCATATCCCCTTATACTATCCCTGTGATTCATTCATAAAATAATTCTTCACTTCCTGGGAAAAATAAAACCATAAAAGGGGTGAGCTCAGTTGCTCAGTAAGGATAACAATATAGTAGAAACATTCATAAATAAGCATAAACATTAAAGGAAATGAATTCCTAAAACAAAATCCTTTTAAACAAGTACATGAGCATAATATAGAAATGATAAAATGAAATAATTCTATTTACTTATTCACATGGATATTATACTAGTCTAATAATCACAGCAATATCAATAACCACTTTCATAATGATGGAATACATAATGCCATACAATCATAACCACATAGTCAAGGCTTTGTGCCGAGACTACAAATTAGATTTTGTCAAGGCCTTGTTCCAAGACACTAGATTGTCTCATGAGACCTACAGATACATCTAGGAGCTATAGCAGGCTCCACTCATCCCTTATTATGTCCAATGCATTCCTCATATGAACAAGTTTAAACATAACATAAACATTTGTATTAAAACTAGCATAGGAAATGTCAATACATTATTTATAAACAATAAATGGTATAAAAATAACACATCCACAGTCAAACATATCACAAAACCTTCAACACAATGTGGAAGTTTTGTATCATAACAAATCAACTTCAAATAAGCTAAAAATCCATCAAAGGATGTTGACATAGATGAAATCAAAATTATTTGAGAGAAATATTTCTTTTTTTGAAATAATTTAAAAGTCAAATAATTATAAAATAAAAAATTTACATTGAAAAAATTCATATAAACTTTTAAGGGAAGCTTCAAAGATATTAAAATGGTGGAAAATACCCACACCCTCCGTATAAGTTAAAAAAATACATTCTTACCTTAATTTGTCGAAAAGGTTAAAAAGGTCCTTATTTGGAAAATGACGTAATGACTCATTTATAAAATTCTTATAAAAAGTAAAAAAAGGGTATAAATGAATTTAACCCATATTCTGTAAAATAGTAAGAATGTTTTGAAATACATTTTTAATAAATATGGTTGTGGATGATAAAGAGGTCCCAGTAGATAATTACGTATAAACAACCTCGGATAATGAAGAGATTGTGAAATAAACCCTTACCTTGTACTTTTACTTGGTTGAGGGTAGGTTAACCACCTGTATAATGATGAAATAATTGTTATTAAATTATTTAGGAATAATATACATTAATATAATATCATATATGATCTTTTAACATTTCTTTGTTAATAATATCTTAGTATTATCGTCGTTTCGGGTGTTAACTTACTCATTTTCTATTATATGTTTTGTTACATAAGTCGTGTTTGTTATGGATATGCTGTATATTATTCATATCCAGAATGATATAAAGTTCTTAAACATTACTTTTAATCATCAAATGATAATTAGTCTTGAATGGATACGATGGGGAATTAATCTCATCGTGTTCGTGGAGACAGTAGTCTGTACGTACGCACAAGCAACAATATCAATATTTTGATATTAAAATAATATGTAATTGGTTGTTATATCATAAATACAGAATAATTATAATGTTATATTTATTATTTACATGAATTACACATCATTATTATACTCATACATATAATAATATATTGAATAACAATTACACCACGACATGGAGACGGTAAGTCGTACGTACGCACGTATGGTGACATGTCATTCAAAGTATGGATTGATTACTGAATATGGTTGTACCAAATTTATAACAACATCACAGTATATATAAGATACTGGAGTTATTATTTAGTAAAGAAAATAACAAACAAATAAGAAGTGTAAGAAGAAAGGAACTTGAAAGAGGGGGGTGAAAACATCACCTCTTCCTTAGGTTCTTCCTTTTGATTTGATCAAAAGGGATCTATAGGTTGGCTTTATGATCAAACTAAGGCCTCTAGGTTTATTTGATGGAAGTTGAGAGAATATTTGGGCATGTTTTGGCCGAACCAAAATGCTTTGAAGGTATGTGTTTGAGAGAAAGTGGAGTGCCCTTTTATAAGAGGGGTGAGGGGAACCATAGGAAAAACATAAAATATTATTTTATAATAAATTCATATACGGTTTATAATGTCTCCCAAGTGACTTATTTCTAGGATATGGTGGGTATGGGTCGAAATTCTTTCAACCAATAGATTTTAGACATGTTTGGGTCACTAAATTAACCTTATCATTTATATTTAACTCTTAGTTAAATAGTTTGACATATACTATGTCTCTTTGTATTCTTATATTATATGGTTAATAAACAAACCATATACATCCAAAAGAACCCCATGTGGTTCATTAATAATACACCTATCATTATATTAGTCTCTTGGCCGAACCTTAGATTTTTAGGAATTGAATATCAATTAATAATATAATATTTGTTTTAAAAACTATTTTCTGTCAATTTTGACACTATTTGGTATTTGATTTTTTTGAAGATTATAACAGCATTATTACTACTAAAAACAAAATTAAATCAATAAAAAAATGTCATATTAACTTATAAAATCAGTATAATTCATAAAAAGTCTCAAATTACATTTATTTGGTTATTTATAATATCAATTATTTTAATATTTCATTAATTAGGTAATTACAACATCACTATTGTGTCCTAAATAAATTAAATTATTTAATGTATGAAAATTAAAAATAAAATACCACTATATAGAAAATATTTTTATCCTTCTAATGAATATTTAAAAACTAATGTATCTTATTTATATGCCTATATTATAAATGTTTTATTAATTAAACATTGATTTTAACTCTTTTAACTCTTCATTGAATTAAATAATAATAAATTTCCTAATCTAATCCAAGTGGACCTAAATGATAATATTTTATTCCTAAGGTTGTTTCTGGTCGAGATAAACTTGTCCAATAGAATTATGACATGTGTTAGGGTAATATTAACATCATTTGTACCCTTAATTAACCTATTTACTTTTAACCGTGGTAAATAAAAGTAAAAAGTTACTATTCACCAAAAATTATTTTTATCTTATTGAACCACATTTTACTGATTGATATTAACCATGTCTCTCAGATTTTTGAAATTCCACTCACAGAAGCGGTAAAATTATGTTTTATGTTAACTTGCAAATTCTCCTAGGAGGTGGGTAAAAGATAGTAAAAAGTTCAATTAAAATTTTTATGTATCTAAAATTTTTCTAAACTAAAAACAATGAATTGCGTTGAGCTTATATACATATTATGTATCTATTTTTTCCTTAATTAAATTTAAATAAAATAATAAATATTTAAATAAAAATTCGGTTTTAAACTACAACTCAGTCTTTTTCACTATTCATCAAAAATTGAATGTTTTCAGAAAAATACCAAAAATTCACCCTAAGCTAATTTTGATATTCCGAATAAAAAAATTAAATCTATTTTGTTTGATAAAATTTAATAAATTTCAAAAAGAGGGTATTACTATTCATAACAGCTAGTTTGATTGGTTGTGGTGTGTGTTAGAACACGAAGTGGCATACAACACACGCTACTGTATTATTCAAAGAGAAGCGTATCGTAGAATCATGGGGTGTTACATTTATGGGAATGATTAACCTATAATATAGAATATGTGATTAGGTTAATTACTTTTATGTATGTTACTTTAAGAGTAGTCGATGTTATTTATAGATATAGTTTAACATGGAAAACAACATAATCAAATTTTTCTATGTCTTGGGTTTCAGTATTAGTTTGGATTATATTGAATGATTTTAAGGACAATTGTTTATATATTGGTATTTACTGATCTTTGGGTATTGTTGGTTTGTTTTTAGAAATTAAAATTAATATTTATTTCTCTAAAGGATTATCCTTTTTGGCGATCATCTGATATTGTAATATGTATTTTGGTTTTGGTTAATATATAATGACAAGGGAAATATATAATTCATCCTTTATAAAATATTTGATTCTCTATAAGTTGATTCAAGTGCTTCAGGTGTGACCAAGTAATCTTGAATACTCATCATTTAGAGTGAAAGATGAGTTTGTGGTAGAAATTAGTTAATGTATGGAATTGTACTTATCAAGTATTTTTTTTCTTATTCAATGAAGAAATTAATTCTTAAACATTATGGAAAGGATCTTAAACCCAAAAATATATTATCCTAATCCCTTACGTTATTCATCATAGATTTCTGGATTTGAAGCCCTCAATTTTCTATTCACTTATTTCTGATTGATGATATCAATAACTCCCTATAAATATTTCTATTTTTCTCCAATGATAATTTCCTCCAATTTTCTTCTAATCGAAATCCTAATTTGGTTTTGAATTTTTCATTTCCCATTCCATCTTATTAAGTATAAATTTTATTAACCCTATTTTTAATGTGGGTTTTCCACAATGGTATTTTTTTATCCTTTTTTTTAAGAACAATTTCCAATTGCGAAGATGAAATTTATTGAAGGAGGGAAGAAGGTAACATCCAAATCTTCCATGGTACGTTCTCTTTGAATAGAATAATAGTGTGTGATGTACGCAACACCGAGTTGAATAACACTATGACCATTTAAACTATCAATTTTGAAACATGTTATGAATAGTAATAACCACATTTTAAATTTTATATATACTCCATATAATTTTAACATTTATATTTGATTTTTCTATGAGATAATATAAGGACGAATTCAATTTTTCAGATAAAAGATGTATTTAAAAAAATTCATTTTTCCAACTTTTAATGGTGAAACCTTTCCAAATCCTATATTTTACACTTTTATATGATCTATTTGAAAAAATAGTATTCATCTATAGAACCGGGTCATCCATTTTTTTTACTTTGGGTAAATATTTGGTATTTTTCTGAAAAATTTCATTTTCTATGAATAGTGAAAAACATTGGATTTTAATTCAAAACTGCCTTTAAATAAAATTTTTTATATGGATATATTATCTTTTTAATTAGTTTTAATGTGTAATTTTATTATATTTATAAATTTAATCCAATTTTGGTCACTGTAAGTAATTTCACCTTGAAATTAGACATAAAAACGTATCAATCTTTTAATTGTTATTATTTCATAAAAAACATGCCTTTTGTTTTGACAATGTGAATTAATTTTAAATTAATTGATGCATCTCCTATGTTTCAAATTTGGTAAAATAGACATCACATTTTATTTCAGAACATTAAATATATCTGAGGCTGAATGTTTGGTATTTTTCCGAAAAAATTCAATTTTTTATTAATAGTGAAAACACTAAGTAATAGTTAAAAAGCCGAATTTTTTATTGAAATGAAATTTTATCGCTTATGTGAATTGAATTTTCAAAATATGACATACATGGTTGTTATTAGTTTGTAAAATTTGGTTCAATAAAATGAAAATAAATTTTGATAAATAGTAACTTTTGACTTTTATTTACCGCGATTAAAGGTAAATACGGTGATTCAAGGAAAAAATAATATTATAATAATATTAAATTTCCCTAAAATGTGCCATAATCCTATTGATTGATACATTTATGACCATGGGCATCCTTGGGTCTATTTTGGGACTCCATGAGCCACTTAAGAGTGATAATGACAGTTTATATTAATTAATTTAAAGTAATAACAAAAATGAAATAATCATATATCTTTTAGTAAATCAATTCTTACATGGGGTTAAATATGTTATCAATTAGACTATAAATATTCATTTGATATCTCAAACTATTTCCTACATCGTGGTATTTTTTTATAATTTTTAGACATCAAATAAATAAAATTATTTATGACACAATAATTATTCAGTGTTTACATCATTAATGAATGATTTAAATAAATAAGATAATATAGAATAAAACAATATAAAAAACCTATGAAATTATCATTTTATTATTTTATTTCTAACAAGAGTCATATTAACTTATAATTTAATAATTTTTGGATGTTTAGAAACTGAAAATCATTATATAAGAAAATAATTTTTTCAAACATTCCTAAAGAGCCCCCCCCCCTATAAAATCCCTCACCTCTAAACCATTACTCACTCCTCTCAATCCCATTGGATCATCCAAAATATACCCAAATATGCTCCTAATATCCCTCTATTCAACCAATAATCCTTACCTTAGGTAGACAGTACTTCGAGAAATAATTTTGGTTCAAACCAAAGAGAGTTACCCAATTAAAAGGTTACGTCTTCTATGAAGTTATTTTATATTATTTTACTCCTCCAACCCCCTAAAATATTTCATTTCATTGTTTTATAACAAAAAACTATAATCAATATACTATTTTTTTTATATTGGATGGATTTGAACTACATTTACACACACCTCCATCTGATCGGAAATGAAAATACTGTTTTGGTGGACAACGAACTACTGCCTCGCTAAACGATGATTGTTCAATATTCTCCTACCACCTCTTATGGTGGCCATTAAGATGGTAATATATTTACATGTGATATATATTATATTTATATTGTCTCAATAATTCTGTATTTTTCATTTATATCATACCATTATGGTTTCTAGAATGGGTAAATATGATAATTTCATTTGAGGAAGTGGAGACTACCACCCTCAATGTGATATGACTCGTTCATTCCATAAGTGGAAAGTATAAAGGATGGAGTTAATTAAATTAAATAACATTGATATTATAATAGAATTATTATATACCAATTTATTATTTTGTTTTCATTCCTTTAAATATAAAATAAAAATGAAATTAGCGTTCATGCGTACGTACGACTTACCGTCTCACTGAACGGTGAATTTTAGTTCTTCACATAAAATGGTTTAAAATATTATAAATAGATATACAATGAATATATAAGATATATATGATATCAAAAAAACTAATATAATTCTTGAGAGAATGTTATTTGACCACATGGACAATTTGAAATTATAAAAAGTTCATTTTTTACTAAAGTTCCAAACATTGACAAAATTTCTGATATGGACTCAAACAATTAAATAATTGTTATAGAAAGGTAATAAGTCAAATAAAAGGAATATTAAACTTCAAAAATTTTCTTAATGAAGTATAAATTAACTTATGATTATTTTTTATGAATAACACGGAACATATGTGTCAATTTGGACACGAGGTAAGGGGTTTCTTATCTCACTTTTAATTCCATGAGATTTCCATTTTTTTCCACTTATTTATTGCATGTGGTGTATTGTGTACTTCAATTTGATATATATTATCCTAATTCTATTTATTTTCATTTTATTTTGTGATTCATTTTGTGGTTATTATCTTTTGGTCAAACAACTTGATTGAATACAACGTGATAATGAGTTTTCATCTCATTTTTTATTCCCATGAGATTAATGATCTATTGACACTATTTAATTTTATATGGTGTATGTACAACAAATTATTTTATTTTTTGTTTAATATAATTTAATTTATGGATATTTACATATTCATTGTATGATCCTTTTTTCATGGGTAATATGTTTCGTTAGTTACCAAATCTGTAAGGAAATTTCTAATTTCAACTTCCACTCATTAGGTTTTACACATATTACATTGTTAATTTTACTCGAATATTATTTATGGAATCTATAATTATTTATTTAGTAATTAGCTCTCCCCTTTTTTGGATATACTTTTGATACACATAATCACTCCATTGATAAATTCTCTAGTCACCGATATGAACAAGATAAGAGTAATCTTAACTCAATTTCCATTTATTGAGTTAAACATCCAAGTAATTGGTGTTGTTTTTACAAGAATATGTGTGAATGTCTTCTGATTGATTTACATTGAAAATACAATCCTATTGAGTGTATTTATGTTTTTAACACATAACTATGTCATTGATTTATCCTTAACCTATGGATACAATCACTATAAGGGATTTCATCTCAATTTACAATCAATTGATACTTCTATGTTGTTATGTGCCAATTCAATTTTATATAGTTTATATATTTTAATTTGACATAGTATATCCTGAATCCCTTTATTATCATGATATTATAATTTTTTTATTACCTCATTTATTTTCATTAATGTGTCTCTCATTTGGTAAGGAACTATAACTAAAATTTCATTTTAAATGTTTTAAAGATTTATTCTTCTAAATCTTTCTCATTTATGTCAATATTTTAGAAATGGTTTTAAGGATTTAATTATATGGACATGAATATTTTAAAATTAAAATTCCTTTTAAAAGTTTCAATGTTTTAATGTAAACATTTATTCCAAAATCTATTTTAACAGCTTCTTGATAAATAGTTATAATTATAAATGTTTTCAAGAAAAAGGGGATATTTCCCTCAAATATTTTTAATGATTATTTTTATCTATGTCAATATCCTTAATTATTCTTAATTGAGTTTAATTTTTTTAATAAAATATTTCATATTGTATTGATTGAGTTACTTTTTACTGCGGATGTGCCATTCATGGTTTGTGGTTAAAATATTGACATTTTGTATGCTAGTTTAATTATTAATGTTTAGATTATGTTTCACCCTTGTTATATGAGGAATGAATTGGACTTAGTAAGTGATGGGTGTAGCCCACTACAGGTCCTCAATGCATCAGTAGGTCTCATGAGAGAAACTAGTGTCTTGGCACAAGGCCTTAACAAAATCTTATTTGTTGTCTTGGCACAAGGCACTGACTATGTTGTTATGAGGTTTGGAATTTTGTATTCCGTCATTATGAAATTAGCTATTGATATTACATGTGATTATTCGACTAGAAGAATATCCATGTGAATAATTAAGTGGAATTATTTGATTTATATTTGTCATGTTTTATTGAAGTTTAAGGTTAAAAGGCATGTGTTTTAGTTTTATACATTGCCTTAAATGTTTGTAATTATTTATGAAATTTTCCGCTATATTTATTTCCTTACTAAGCATATGATCTCACCCCTTTCTATGTTATTTTTTTCCAGGATTTAAGGAAGTATATTATGATTGACCTGTAGGGATAGGCTAAGGGATACATGTGTGTTCAAAGGGGGACAATGTCGTTGTTTCTCATTTCATAATGTAATATAAAACTTATGTATGTATCTAGTATTTACAAGGCTATTAAAATAATTGGTATTTCAAGACATGGTCTCTTGTGATCATGCCATTTTTATGTAATAATGCACCGACTCTAGGTAACTTGGGCCGGGGAATTACATTACTCTTATCTATGGTATTTATCAAAAAAATGATTTTCATGACATAATTATCAAAATAAATAAACCTTCATATAAATAAATACAACAATAATCTCAAATATAATAATAATTATCTCAATTACCTCAACATTAAATAATTTTTTAATCTCCAAGTCTATATCAAACCCTTTAGCAAACATCTTGAAACAAAATTAATTTCATTCCACCTAAATAATCATTCATAATAAATCACATGTTCAACATAAGTGTTACATATACCTAAAACCAATGAAACATATCCAAAATATCATTAACCAACATGATAAACTGCTATATAATATTATAATTATAGACAGAAGGAAATATTATCCAGGAACTTCACTGAAAAATTTAAGATGTGAAACTCACTTAGACACAAAATATTGAGTTTATATAAAAATATGTCCTTATGTTAGAAAAGGAGCAGAATGGATTTCCATGTTTCGTGATAGAAAACTACATTTACTAGGCTTGAAATGTTTGTGTTGTGACTCTTCATTTCTCATGAGGTTCACTGATGGTAGTTACGGCACCACCCAAATGGTCGGGACCACTGCCTAACACTCATCCCAAGTAGGGGAGTAGAGGCATAACCCCCATGGTATGGAATAACTATTTCACCTAATCCTCCCAAACCACCATCGGTGTGTTGAAACTAAATTTCATCACATGGATGAAAAAGTGGAAAAGGGAAATACCTCAAAAAAAGGAGATGAAAATACATGAAGAATATCAAGATTTTCATAGGATCAAAAAATTAGATCACCCAAGGTATCCTAAATCACTGGAAGCATGCAACCACTTGTGTACCGCCACATCACATGCTCCCCAAGTCACCATCGCTCATGGTAACATATTTTTTATTAAATTGACCATTGGTGTCATCATTTGTACATATGAATTTCCCTGCACCCAATTGTTGATATGATCACCATAGTGCTTCATCCAATTTTTTAAAAACCTCCATGTTATTTTAATAACACCTAAAGTGACGTAATTAATTTGGGATAGTCATACTTATGAACTTTAGGTGTAAAAAATAAACAAAAATTTGGCAAATCATTCTCCAAACCTACTAATTTAGGAACACTTTGGAAAATACCCTTCCTCTAGAAAGAAGTTTTGTGCCATGCTTTTGGGAATAACAATGTAGAATCTTGAGGGATTAATCCTATTCTTTACCATGTATATTAAAAAATGTTATTCATCGCATAAGGTTAAACCAAATTCTCACAAGCCTACATTTTCCCCATTTACTTGAGAGAACTTTCTGGGTTCACCTCACCCCTTTAGCCTGCTTGAGTCTTTCATGGAGCCTTCTTCAAAGTCACTCATGGAAGGGCCTCTCCTTAATTTGTTCCCTTTTCTGAAAGTGATAATATTAAAATATCCACCATTACCATATAATCTTCCAAAACATTGGGAATGGAATGTCATCATATCCCTAATGTGGGTTTTCATTTCTACTGTCTGAGTTTTCCCACAATTGTCTTACTAGAGGGTAAGGATCCTTGGGATGTTTGTAGATTTAAATATATACATTCACATGGAACCTTACCCCATGAGAATTATTTTGGAGATTCTTGTCTTGGATTTCTAGGATAAGACATTTTCTCCCTTTATCATCTTTAAAACATAGAGCATGTAGGTACCAATAGGGAGAGTGAGGATCATACATGATTTTCCCTTTGACAAATTAATAGTCTTCCTCTTATTAATGGAAAAATCAAAGGGCAGCTATCCAGGTGTAAGCACTGTAGGACCCCAAGATACCTTGAGAGGGTAGGGGTGAATCAGGGTGTCAACTTTTTCTTTTAAAAACATGGATCTTGTTCCCACGTTGGTAGGAACTAGTTAAACCTGTATGATGAATATGATCTTCCATGAAACATTCACATGCAAAGAGATGACACAACAATTTTTACTTGGTTCACTGCTAAGGGCTACGTCTAAGGAGAATACGCCGATAATTTGTCAGTCATACCAAATTCAATAAATCTTTACTATTTGTGGATTACAATGGTTCGGGAACAGTCACTCTGTCCACAGATCAATGCCTTAACAATGGTTAAGGGATAACTCACCGCTTCCCTCGGGTCATTCCTGTTGACTCCCCCTAGCTCACTTCCCTTGGTAAAGTCACAATCAGTATATAGACGTGAAGGTCTCTTCTTTATTGAAAAAGAATGCATCCTCTGTTGAATGTAGATGTTCTGTTGAACTCAAACTTTCACTCGTATATTAATCCCACTTTGCACCGTAGGTATCAAGAAATATTCCAGATTTTGTGCAGCTCCAAAGGGACCGTCGTACAACAACCTCACCTGGCGCGCTCCTCTAAGACTAGCAAAAAAGTTATAAGAACGGGGCACAAGTCACTTGGGTGGTACAAAAACGGCACAAAGGTGACACCAACACAATTGCATGGCACTTCCACCTTCAACTCCAAACTTGCACGACTCCGCACCTTTAACTCCCAAACGGCCTTGGTTAGGCAGCCAAAAACCGGGGCGCAACCTCTACTTGCATGACCCACCTACCACTTGCGCGACTCAACCACTTGTGTGATAAGATCTTGAAAAATCACTAGGTCTTGAACTTTGTTGAAAATGAGGAGAGGTGGTCCTCTATTTATATGCTTACTAGACCCCCTGCGCGGCGGCGCGCAAGTGTCCTCACGGCGCGCAAGTCCCATATGCAGCTCCAATCGTCCATGCCTCGGTTGCGCTACTCACTTGTGAGAACAGAGAAATACATGCACGACCTACATTCTTTTTCCTTATTTTGATGATCTGATCAAGAAGAACAACTGGCACACAAGTTTCCAAACCTCCTAGGCATCAGCGCGCAAGTCCTTTCTCGGTGCGTAGGTCACTTGCGCGACCAGACCAAAAATTGCGTGACCCTTATCCCTTTTCCATTTTTCCATGTTCTGATCTTGAAAAATATATGGTGCACAAGTTTCCTCTCCTTTATGTTCACAGTGTGAAAGTCTCTTTGCCAAAAATAATTTTCTCCATTTGTCGATTTTTTGGCCAAAAAAATTGGTAAACACTAGGAAACAGCGTCACCTTCAATAATGTTGTTCGGTTGAACTGTATGATCACTTTTCTGGTACACATTCTAAACATCCACTAAGGATTGACAACAAACACAAACCATACTCCAATTCATGCATAGAAGACCATGGTTTCAACAATATCCACCTTTGGGTTTGTTGGCAATCAGAAAATAAATTCAATAGATCCCCATCCATGTGCAAACCAAAAATGCAAGAATCAACTCAGCCAACACTCTAAGTCTACGTGAGCAATGCTAGGTGTAGAAAACAAGAGAGGAAGCTTGTATTGGGTTCCAGTGTTTTGGAATTCTCAATGATTCCCAAGAAGCATTAAATGGGCAATGTATTCCTTCTTATCCTTCTCATCCTATCACTGATACAGAATTAGCATTGTGCCATAGGAGCATTACATGCCTCAACATGCCTGAATTTTTTCCTCGTCTCATCCTATCACTGAAACTGAATTCACATCGTGTCACAGGAGCATTACATGCCTTAACATGCCTGAATTTATTCCTCTTCTCATCCTATCACTGACACTGAATTCGCATTGTGTCACAGGAGCATTACATGCCTGAACATGCCTGAATTTATTCCTTTCACCCCCATTGACAATAAACCCAAAGATTGGTAATTTGTTCAAAGTTCAGCTCAAACCATACTCCCCCTGGATAGTATCTCCCACACAAACCTGCATCATATCCTTAAACAGATAAAAACAGTTATCATAATCGGGGAGAGGGGATTTTCATAACCTCCTTATGCACTGGGAGGATGCCGAACACCGAGGTTCAAATGATGCTTCTTAAACACCGCCACTGACAGTGGCTTGGTCATTATATCAGCCAATTACTCATCAGTTCCCACATGATCCATTCGAATCAAGACTTAATCAACTTTTTCTTTGATAAAGTGATACCTGATTTCAATAAGTTATGTATGAGACTGCTGAACAAGATTCTTCGTAAGATCAATTGCGCTCTTGCTATCACTGTAAATTACCATTGGTTTCTCCACCTCATCACCAATGTTTGTTAGTTGTTGCTTCATCCATTGTAGTTGAGTGCATTCCTTTGTGGCAGAGATATACTTAGCTTTAGAAGTACAAAGAGAAGTACTTTCTTGTTTCTTGCTCAACTAGCCAACACATTTATTTCCAATAGATAATGCTCCACCACTGGTGGACTTTCTGCCTACTACATCACCAGACCAGTTAGCATCAGAAAACGCTAATAATTCACTTTCCCCGCCTGCAGAAAAATATAACCCAAAGTTATGGGAACCTTGAATGTACCTAATGATTCTTTTTACTGCCTCCATATGTTCCTCATTTAGATCACTCTGAAAGAATATTGCAAGGCATGTGTAAAAGACAATATCTGGTCGTGTCGCTGTCAGGTATAGTAGGATCCCAATGATCCTCCTGTACATGGTGGGATCTATAGAGGTCCCATCTTCATGTTTTCCATGTTTAGTTCCAATAGCAATCGGAGTTGACATTGGTTTGGAGTCATTCATATTAAACTTCTTCACCAGATCTATTGCATATTTTTCCTGAGAAATGAAAGTGTAATCCTTCTTTTGAATCACCTGCAGACCCAAGAAATATGAGAGATCTCCAATCATAGACATTTCAAATTCTTATTTCTTATTATTGGAAAATTCATCCACATATTTCTGCCTACTGCCACCAAATATGATGTCTTCAAGGTAGACAAGAACAATGAATTGATCTTATGGAGAATTCTTCACATATTGATTGTTATCTACTCCTCCTCTTTTGAATTCCAGCTTCTTGAGATAAGATTCCAGCTGGGAGTACCATGCCTGTGGTGCCTGCTCCAAACCATATAGAGCTTTCTTTAGTTTTCATACCTTTTTCTCATTAGTACCAAGAACAAAACCCACTGGTTGTTCAATGTAGACATCTTCTTCGAGTACACCATTCAAGAATGAAGTCTTGACATCCATTTGATACACTTTATATCCTCTTTGGAGTGCCATAACAAGGAAAAGCATGATTGACTCCAGTCTAGCCACGGGTGCGAAGGTTTCTTCATCATCTACACCTTCAATATGGGAATATACCTTGCATACCAGTCTACCCTTGTTTCTAATAACACTTCCATGCTCATCAAACTTGTTATTTAAGATCCATTTTGTACCAATCACATTGTGACCTCCAGGCCTCTGGACAAGATCCAATGTCTGATTCTTATCAATCTGATCTTACTCTTCATTCATGGATTTCACCCAAGAATCAATATTTGTAGCTTCTTAGAATGAAGATGGATTCACAATTGATAGAAATGAAGACTCTGTGTTATTCCTCATCCTCCTTGTTTGTGTGGGTGCACTCTTATACCCGATTATGTTAGATGGATCAATCTCAGCTCTACGATTTCTCCTGTGTGGTTCAGTTGAATTCTCTCCAGCAATAGTCTCTTCATCAGATTCTTCTTCTAAGACAAAATCATGATGTAATTGCTCAGTGTTTCGTACAGCTTCCTCCATTTCTGTAGTTTTATTTTCTCCATGTTCACTTTCTTCTTCACTTTCTATCACATCGTCGTATGACGTCCTTGAGGCATTTGTGGTTTTCTCTTCAATTATCTTAACATCAATGCTTACTAAAATCTTTCCTAATAACTTGTTGAAACACTTGTAGGCTTTACTATTTATTGGATACCAAAGAAAAATTCCTTCACCAGCATTGTCACGAAACATCCCTTGATTTCCTTCTTTGTTTCGGATGAAACATTTGCTTCTGAAAACACGAAAGTATTTCAATGAAGGCTTCCTTCCATGCCACAGTTCATATGGTGACTTCATTTCTCCCATATAAAGTTGTGTTTGATTCTAAATGTGCACTGTAGCTTCAACAGCTTCCCTCAAGTAATGGTGAGAGATACCACTTTCAATCATCATAGTCCTGGAAATATTTTTGACACGTCGATTCCAACGCTCAACAACTCCATTTTTTTGTGGAGTTCTCACTACAGCTACCTCATGCTGTATTCCATGTTTTTATGGGTAATTTATGAACTCAATGGACGTGTATTACCCTCCATTGTCAGATCGCCGGAATTTTATTGTCCATCCTATATCATTCTCAGCAATCCGGCGATAAGTTTTCATGAAATCAAGTACATGTCACTTCCTATAAATCACCATTACACAAGCCATTCTACTATAATCATCAATTAAAAGGACGAAGTACCTTTCTCCATGGGTTCCAAAAACATTTATTGGTCCACATACATATGTATTAATGAGATCAAGAAGATTTGATGCCCTTTTCTTCTTTGGCCGATATGAACTATAGACCAACTTCCCATGAATACAAGCATTACAAGACTTTTCCAGTTCACATTTTAGAATGGGAATATCCATGACTATCTTCATCTTAGATATATTTTCCATGTCTTGTTGGTTAATGTGCCCCAGCCTTCGATGCCACAAATTTTTTTCTTCTTCAACAGAAAAATAGCAGGAGTTCACTTTGCTGTCAACCTGATATAAGTTTCAATCTATTCTATAGCCTTTCATAATAGAATTCCATGTTTTCATTTTATAGTCCAGCCATTTTGATTGAAGGTTACAATGAGCCATGATTCATAGAGTTGACTTGCATTGAGGAGATTGTGGCGTAGACCATCCACATAAAGAACTTCAGACTTCTTCAACTCTCCGTTGGCGAGGGCATTATTCCCACTGCCATTAATCTTCAAAGTACCATCATTACCAAATTATACTGTTCCATCAACCTTCTTTTCAATGTTATTAAAAAGGTTAGCATTTCCCTCCATATGGGAAGAGCTTCCACTATCAAGGATCCAGGTGCTACTGCTCTTTGTAGCTTTGAGGGATACTTCTGCAAGATAGGATTTCTCGATATTCTTCTTTTCTTTCCATTAGATAGTGGATTGGGCTTAGGATACTAATGGAATTTTAATAATTTCTTTAACATAATCTAATTCTTCATACCCATAATCTTCTTCTAGAGGGGAAAAACTGTTTGTGAGAACAACACCATCAAGAGGATGAAAAATATCTTCTCTTTGAGCGATGTATGAATTTTTCCTATCGTACCTCTACCTGCAATACATAGCTTTATGGCCAAATTTAGAACAATTAAAATAGTATCCATAGAATCTTTTTATTCTATAAGATGGTGGATATGAAATCAGTCTCCTTTTTTGACTTCCCAGATCTTCCCCATTCATGTAGCTCCTTTCTTTTTCACAGTATGACATGGTATGGCCTAGATAACCACAGAAATTACACTTCATGAGAAGAAATGTCTTTTCACTTGAATTTCTCTGCATGAATTCCTCCTTGGGAGAATAGTTGAGCTGCCTATCATTTCTGAAAGTTTGAGGATAATTTTCAGCTCTTCTTTTAGTTTTGATTAAGGGTTTCTTTTTCTGCATTTTAGGTAAAGTTTCAGCATGTCAAACTTTCAACTTGTCTTTCTTTTGGCTCTCTTTACTTCCAGCAGTTGATGTCTCAACATCGTAGCCAATTCCACTCTTTCCCATGCAAGTGGGTCTTTGATCGCCTAATATTTTTCCAACCACATATGAACCACACATGGCTCTTTCTTGTAATTCTGCATCTGAGAATATTCCGAAATGAATTTTCTTATTGCCCTCATTGGTCGTTGATTGACATTAAATTGTACTTGTAAGAGTAACAACTTCTTCCTTAAATCCCCCAACAGTCATGGACTCCACCTCCATTCTGTATGAAAGGTCATTTATGACCTTTGCTTGTTCTTCAATTTTAAGCTTTAGTTCCACAACATCATATGTGCTTTCAAGGATTGGAGACTGAACTCTCACTAGTTCTTCTAGCCGTTCAATCTCTACTTTAAGGTCATCAACATATTCTGATGATTCTTCCACTATTTCCTTCCACTTATTGCATCTCTTAAATTTATTCTAATGCTTGGAAAAAGCATCCTTAATTTGATTCATTGAATCTCCATTAGATGTAATCTGATTATCTCTGTCTTTATTGACCAAGGGATCTTACTTTTCAACTGTATCCATCATGGAAGCATTCTTTCCCGTTTGAAATTCGGGTTCTTCTTCTTCACAAAATTCAGTATCCTCATCTTCCTCTTTACTGACAAAACTCTTCCTCTGTATTTTCTTTCCAGATTTGAAGTCTCTCTTTCTGAAAAATATTTTTCGAGGCTTCTCGATGTTCTCATCTTCACTATCTTCATCATTGATCTTTTTTAAACACTGAGAGGCAATGTGCCAAACTTTTCCACAATGAAAACATGCGAGAGGTAACATCCCTTAAATTTCCCTTTTCCGTTCTTGAACTTCTTTGAAATGAGAGAAATAATTTATTTTTCTTTATCATCTTCACCGCTACTATCTTTTGAAATTTTCAGTTTATCCATGTCCTTGAACGCCATTTCCTTGCTCACACGAGTTGTAGAATCTTCTAGATTGACTCTCAGTTCATATGCTACCAAGCTGCTCAATAGATCATCCAGAGAAAGTTTGCAAAGATCTCTTTCCTCAAGGGATGACACATTTGCATTGTACAGGGGTGGAAGTCTTATTAATATTTTCTTTACTATATCAATGTCTTTGATTTCTTCGTTGAGACTCCTAATTGCTCCAACCACTTCAGTAATTTGATTAATGAATGAGTCTGAATTCTCATCTGGATGCATCTTCAAATCATTGAACCAATTGTGCAGGAATTGTAATTTTTCCTCCTTCACATTTCTATCTCCTTCATAAATATTTTTTTAGTTTATCCCACATGAATTTTTCTGAGGATCAACTCATTTTCTTTTGATAGATCTGATCAAAAGGGCTGCGGTGAGTGCATTTTGTGCTTTAGCATCTGTATCAAGAATTTTCCAGTCTACTTCTATCATAGCCAGCCCTGTTGGATCAATGAAATTTATACCTTGCAAATTGGAAAATAGAAATTCCATTCCAATGGATCTTAGATGAGATCTCATTCTGTTCTTCCAAATTTGAAAATTACTTCCATCAAAGAGAGGGACTCCCCTAGCATTGACTGCATTCGCCATGATGACAATGGACATATTCAACACCAGCAACCTCCCTCTGATATAACTTGTAGGTCCCCAGGACACCCTGAGAGGGGAGGGGTGAATCAGGGTGTCAAATTTTTCTTTTAAAAACATTGATCTTGTTCTGACATTGGTAAGAACTAGTTAAACCTGTATGATGAATATGACCAGTAATGCAACATTCACATGCAAAGAGATGACACAAAATTTTTTACTTGGCTCACTACTAAGGGCTACATCCAAGGAGCATACGCCCACAAGTTGTCGGTCATACCAAATTCCTCTAATCTCCACTAGTTTTGGATTACAATGGTTCGAGAACTGTCACTCTATCCCAGGCTCACTACCTTTACAAAGGTTATGGGATAGCTCACTGCTTCCCTCGGGTCACTCCCGTTGACTCCCCCTGGCTCACTACCCTTGGTGAAGTCACACTCAATTTATAGACGTGAAGGTATCATCATCATTGAAAAAGAATGCATCCTCTGTTGAATGTAAATGCTCTGTTGAAGTCCAACTTTCACTTGTATATTAATCCAACTTTGCACCAAAGGTATCGGGCAATCTTCCAGATTTTGTGGAGCTCCAAAAGGATAGGCATACAATAACCTCACCTAGACTGCTTCTCCATGACCAGAGTGCATGTTTCAATAACGGCGTGCAAGTCACTTGAATGGTACAAAAACGGCGCACAGGTGACACAAAAACTCTTTCACGACACTGCCTCCTTCAACTCCAAACGTGCGTGACTATGCACCTTTAACTCCTAAACCGCCTTGTTCACGCACCCAACAACCGGCGCGCAACCTCTACTTGCGCGACCCAACTACCACTTGCGCGACTCAACCACTTGCAAGATGAGAGCTCGAAAAATATATAAGTCTTGAACTTCGTTGAAAATAAAGAGAGGTGGTCCTCTATTTTTAGGCAAACTGGTCCCCCTGCACAGTGGCACGCAAGTGTCCTCACGGCGTGCAAGTCCCAGCGCGCAGCTCCAATCGCCCAAGCCTCTGCTGCGCTACTCACTTGCGCAAACACACCAATAATTGTGAAACCTACTTTCCTTTTTCATATTTTGATGTTCTGATCAAGAAGGACAAATGGCGCGCAGGTTTTCAAACCTCCTAGGCATCGATACGCAAGTCCTTTCTCGGCGCACATGTCACTTGTGCGTGTTGGGACCAGGTTGAATGAAGATGAAAGTTTGAAGAGTTAGCTTTTGCAGAGTGTTGTATTTTGTTGTCAAAGGCGATAAATCAATTCACTGTGTAGAAGGATCATAAATCAGACGATGCTTTGCTGGTTTGTATTTCACACAAATCATGAGTTAGGAGAACTTGTGATGCAAGCCTTATGAAGGAAAAGGGGAGAAATGATGATGCCAGTCAGATAATGTTTTGATTGGAAGGAATAATGCTGCTGGAAGATAGGAAAGATTCAGTTCCCATTGCAACTCTGACGATGCTTAAGATGATCTATCAAAGGATAAATATCACGATAGTGGGATTCGTGATAAGAGCAGAATAATGGTTATGGGAAGCAGTAAAGAGATAAAATGGCAAATCAATAGACAATCTGGGGATGGCAGAAAAGCACAGTTTAAGGTGGCGCCGTTTTCCAGTGTTTGCCAAATTTTAGGGCCTGAAAATCGGGAGATGAAGAAATGTTCTTGGCAACTGATGTTGCACATACGATTGAAGATGGTTTATACGTGCAAAAGAGTTATTCAAGGTCAGAACTATGAAAAATGACAAAGGAATGGAGTGCGCGGAAATTTAGGCACGTTTCGCGCAAAAATAAAGTGGTGCGCGCAATATCTGCGGGATGCGCGAAATAGTAGCGGGTTGCGCGAAAAATCTGCGGGTTGCGCGAAATTGGGGAATGAAGTTTTCGCGCAAATGATGATTCGAGATCAGAAGATCAAAAATTGGCAAAGGCATTAAATGCGCGAAATATTGGAGTAGTGCGCGAAATCTGAGGTCGCAGGAAAGATTGGGTTTGCGCGCAATATAGAACACGGTGCGGAATTTTGCATGCAATTGGTGCTTCAGGCTTAGAAGGATGAAAAATGCCAAAGGCATGAGGTGCGCGAAATATTGAAGCATGGCGCGAAATATGAAGTTTCATTAAAGAGTTTTTACGCGCATGGAGGAGGTTTTACGCGCAGGAAGTGGTTTTTATGCGCAAGGTCAAAAATGCCTATAAAAATGAGGTGAAACCCTCTCATTATGTAATGATCGACACTTAGAAGAAATCCCGAGCTCTGGTGCGCGTAAATTATACGCTAAGTGAGTTGCGCGAAAAGAGGAAAAGTTGCGCGTAAAAGAAAAGTTGCGCGAAAATGTTTTTCGCGCCAAAGGGGAATTTTACGCGCAAGTCATTTGAATTGCGCGCTAGGCACCCTAAAGGCTGCGCGAAATATTTGGGGTCTTCGCACGTATTCAGTTGTGCACGAGAGAGTTCTTACCGGCTTCTGGGTAAGAAAGTGAAGATTTGTACTTCAGAGAATACATCTGTTTAATTGTAAAGAAGCACTGAAACATTGTGTTATCCTATTTGTGCTAAGAGGGAGCACACGCACTATTGGATTGTTTTCAAAGTGCTACACGAGTGTAAGGGTATATCCTACTCGTTGTATTCCACATCAAAGGATTGTTTTCTAGTGGATTGTGTGGTACTGGATTATTTCCGTACCATACCAAGGACGTAGCTACTCTTGTTGAGTAGTGAACCTTGTAAATCTTGTGTTCATGTGGATGTGTGTGTTCAGCAGGGAAGAAACTATTTAACAGGAGGTGAAGGTTGTTTCAAAAAGGGGAAACTTAAAAAGAAAAAGATATCACTGATTCACCCCCTCCCCCTCTCAGTGATACTTGGATCCTGATTGGGAACTTCAATTGGTATCAGAGGGAGGTTGCCCTTCGTTTACTCTTTGCTGAATTGTTTGAAGAGAAGTTGTGATGGAAAATCTAAATTGCGTGAACAGTAAGGGGATTCCAATCTTCGATGGATAGAACTATCACATCTGGAAGGACAGAATGATGCCGTATCTTATGTCTCTTGGATATGAAGTTTTTGAAACTACAACAGATGGATTTCCTGATATTGATGACAAGGTCCCTCTTACTCCTGTCGATAAGAAGAATCTTGAGAATGATGGAAGAGCGAAAAATGCATTGCTCTCATCACTTTCTGAGAGTGAGTTTTTAAGAGTGAAAGGTGTCACTACTACTAAAGGCATCTGGGATAAGCTAATGAATATCTATGAAGGAAATACAAAAGTGAAGAAGGCAAAACTACAAATCTGGAGGCTGAAGTATGAAGACTTGAAAATGGGAGAATCTGAATCTGTTGGGGAATTCTTTACCAGAGTTAATGACATTGTCAGTACAATCAGATGTCTTGGTGAAAAGTTAGAAGATGATACAGTTGTTGAAAAGATCCTGAGAATTCTGCCTGACAAATTTGATGCTAAAGTTTCTTCACTAGAAGACAGAGATCCGGAAACATTATCTCTTGATGATTTGCACAGTACTCTCATCACTTATGAGATGAGAAGAGAGTAGACCATGAAGAGCAAAGCAAAAACTGATAGAGAAATGTCTTTCAGGGCAGAAAAGAAAGAGAAGTCGAAGAAAATTCTTATTAATGAAGAAGCTGGTGAATCCAACTCTGAAAATGAGGTATGTAAAAATTTTGATGAAATTCTATCCTTGTTTTCTAAAAATGTTAAAAGAGGCACAGGGAAATACAAAGGGAAACTCCCTTTGAAATGTTTTGAATGTGGAGCAGTTGGCCACTTTGCGGCTAATTGCCCTCAAAAGGGGAAAGATGCCGACAGTGATGAAGAAGACAGAGGACCAAGAAGGTCATGGAATAAACAGGATCGAAAAGATAAATATTCTGGTAGAAGTCAGAATAAAAAGTTCATTAAATCAAAAAGAAGAAGCTTTTTGTCAAATGATAAGGAAGATGATGATAGCGAGACTGAATCAGAAAAATCTGCTACTGAAAAAACTAGAGAGAGTACCTTTTTTGCAACAGTGAATAATGATGATTATGAGAGTAGTAGTACTGAAGAAGAAGAGACTCAACTTGAACAATATCTGAAAGAAGAGCTGAAGGAATGTTTGAGGAAGATCAGAAAACTGGAGAAAGAAAACAACAAGTTAGTAAAAGAAAATTCCACATTAAACAATCAAGAAGGTTTTACAGATGATAAAATCATGATGAAAAAAGAGATTGATGATCTGAAAAATTCTCTTAAGAATACAAAGAATCGTAATGATCATCTTGAAGTGAAGTTGAAGGCAAAAGAAGAAGAGTTGGAACTTGTCCAACAAAAACTGCATAAAGCTAAAGAAATGAATATCAGTTCCAAAAATTCTATCTCAGAAGTAGGGGAATGTTCCAGTAAGAATGAACCAAAAAGGGATCTACAAAACCTACCTTCAAAGGTTGAAATGAAAGACAAAACTGGTTCTGATAAGAACAAGGCTGGAAAGACAAAGTATGTGGTCAAAATCAGCAATGCAGAAAAATCAGAAGTGCATAAAAATCTTGAGTCAAGAAAAGCTTCTAATACTTCTGGTACAGCTGAATCTGAGCTGAAGAAGAGAGTTACAAATGAAAATATGATGGTTTTTGAGAAGCGTGTTCACAACTCCATTCAGTCTAAAAGTTTCAGAGGTAAATATTCTTTCTATGGATACTGCTAGTATTGTGGTGGATTCGGACACATGGAAAGTATGTGTTGGTTTAACCAACAACATTACAACTATTCCAAAAGATTTGAAGGACAAGGATTGAGGGGGAGCCAACGCTTTCAAAATAGAAGATCTCCAAATAAGTTTCAGAAGAAATCTGAGAAGACTGGTGTGAAAGTTGGGAACAGATTCCAACCACTGGAAACTTATTGTGAAAGATGTGATCAACCTGGACATCTTGCTAAGGGCTGCCTTAGTGTGTTACCAGAGCAACAAAAGTTTGTTAATAATCCTCAGAAGACAGAGTTTTTAAAATACAAAAGGGACAAACATGATAAGTCTGAAAAGAAAGAATGCATGGTTCTCTGGCCAGAACACATTGATTTGGCTAGGAAATTGGAAGAAGCAAAACAGAAAGTGGAGGAAAAGGAAGAACAAAAAGCACTTGTTGTTGAAACAGCTTTGAAGGCTACCAAAGGAGAACGTCCATGGATTCTTGATAGTGGATGTTCATCTCATATGACAGGAGACTTAAAGCTGTTGAAGAATGTGAAAGACTTTAAAGAAGGAACTGTGACATTTGGAAATGATGAATCTCTAAGGATCAAAGGTGTTGGATCAGCCATCATTGGAAAAGAAAAGATGAAATCCAGAAAAACACTATATGTTGATGGACTGAAACACAACCTGCTCAGTGTGTCACAACTCTGTGATGAGGGCAACAAAGTGATCTTCAGAAAAGATGGATTTGTTGTAAAAAGTGAAAATGATGGAAACATAGTTACAAGGGGCCAGCGTACAAGAGGGAATTTGTTCCAAGTTGGGGATGGACAGAACTCTTGTTACATGAGTGTGGTGGATGAAAATAAATTATGGCATAAAAGGCTGGGTCATATGTGTCAGAGAAATATGTGCAAGTTGTCAAAGCGAGAAAGTGTTCGGGACATGCCTGATTTATCAAGAGAAAGAGATTGGTGCTGCACTATTTGTGAGAAAGGGAAGATTGCTAATTCTATGCACAAGAGAGTTGAAATTCGCTCAAAAAGACCCTTAGAACTCATACACTCAGATATATGTGGGCCAATGAGCAAGCAATCTTCAAATGGAGATAAGTACTTCATTACTTTCATTGATGACTTTACTCGCATTACTTGTGTTATGTACATGAGACATAAGTCAGATGCTCTAACAATGTTTAAGAGTTTCAGAAGGAAAGCAGAGAAAGAATGTGAGTATTCAGTGAAGAAGTTGAGAACTGATAATGGTGGTGAGTATAAGAATGAAGAGTTTGAAAGATATCTTGAGAAACATGGAATTCGGCATGAGTTTAGTTCACCATACACACCTCAACAAAATGGTGTGGCTGAAAGAAAGAATCGAAGTCTGGTGGAAATGGGGAGAACTATGTTACTTGAACATAGTCTCTCTCATTATTATTGGAGGCAAGCCATGAGCACTGCTGTGTATATTCAGAACCGGTGTTTCTATAGGCTAAACTCAGATATGACTCCATATGAAATGTTCTATGTAAAAACTCCAAGTCTGAAACACTTGAGAGTCTTTGGGAGTCCATGTATTATAAAGAAGAAAGGTGGAAATCTGGGAAAGTTCGAGCAAAGAGGAGATGACGGAATTTTTCTTGGCTATGCTCCAGAAGGAAGAGGATATAGATGCCTCAACAAAGAAACAGGAAGAATTATTGATTCTTCAGATGTAAAAGTTGTGGAAAGTGCTGAGAAAGAAAAGCAGTCATATGTTGATGTGGAAGTCGAGCGGGATAGAGAAGATTTTGTTAACAATTCTGATAATGCTTCAGAATTTGTTCATCCTACTCAAGAAGAGGAATCTGACTCAGAAATATCAAGTGATGAGGATGAAGTTCAAACAACTCATCCTAGGTTGAGGAAACAAGTGGAGGCTCAGAACATTATTGGAGACAAAAATCAGAGGGTTCAAACAAGAAGAACAACAAATGCTATATCACATACTTCTCTTTATTCGAAAGTTGAACCGAATGATGTAAATGAAGCATTTGAGCATCCAGAATGGGTTCATGCTATGAATGAAGAGCTTGATCAGATAGAGAAGAACAATACTTGGGAACTTGTGCCCAAGCCGGACAACAAGAACATTATTGGTACAAAGTGGGTTTTTCGAAACAAGCTGAATGAAGAAGGTAATGTAATAAGAAACAAGGCAAGATTGGTCTGCAAAGGGTATTCACAAATTGAAGGCATTGACTTTGATGAAACCTTTGCTCCAGTAGCTCGATTAGAAACAATCAGAATATTTCTTGCCATTGCTGCACAACGAGGTTACAAAATCTTTCAAATGGATGTAAAATCTGCATTCTTGAATGGTGATCTTGACGAGGAAGTTTACATTGATCAACCTTGTGGATTTGTTATTGGGAAAGATGAAAGCTATGTGTGCAGGTTGAAGAAGGCTCTGTATGGGCTAAAACAGGCTCCGAGAGCATGGTATTCTAAATTAGATACTTGCTTGAAGAAGATGAACTTTAAGAAAGGGAGAGTTGACAGCAATCTCTACATCAAGAAATGTCAGGAGTTTTCACTGATCGTTATTGTTTATGTCGATGATATTATATTTGCTGGAAATAATGAAAGATCATGTGAAAAATTTGCTGAGGAGATGAAGAAGTTATTTGAGATGTCCATGCTAGGTGAAATGAAGTACTTTCTTGGGTTACAAATTTCACAGAAGAAGAATCATGTTTTTCTATCTCAAGAAAAGTATGCTAAGGAACTTCTGAAGAAGTTTGGCATGGAAAATTCGAAACCAGTTTCCACACCGATTTCAGTGGGAACCAAGTTGTCTAAAGATGGAGAAGGAAAGGAAGTTGATCAGAAAGAGTTTCAAAAACTGATTGGAAGTCTGCTATATTTGACGGCCTCAAGACCCGACATCGTCTATGCTGTTACTTTATGTGCGAGATTTCAGAGTGCTCCTAAAGAATCACATTTGATTGCTGGAAAAAGAATTCTCAGATATATCAAAGGCACAACAAACTTTGGAATCCGGTATGACGGCTCTGAAAATATTGATCTATTTGGGTATTCTGATGCTGATTGGGCAGGAAATGTTGATGATCGAAGATCCACATCTGGTGGAGTATTCTTTCTAGGAAAAAGCTGTGTTAGTTGGCATACCAAGAAACAGAATTCAGTAACTCTTAGCACAGCTGAGGCTGAGTATGTTGCTGCTACTCAAGCTGCAACTCAACTAATGTGGATGAAGACTCAGCTGGAAGATCTACTTGTTGAAGTAAAGCTACCATTGCTCTTGGGTTGTGATAATCAGAGTGCAATCAATCTTACAAGAAATCCAGTACAACATTCTCGTTCAAAACACATTGATATAAAGTACCACTTCATCAAAGAGCAGGTTGAAAAGAATGAAATGAGGCTGGAGTATGTTCCTACATCTGAACAAATTGCTGATATATTTACAAAACCGTTACCGAAGGAACCATTTGCAAAGTTGAGGTTGAACATGGGTGTACAACCTCCTTCTCATCAAGGTTAAGGTACATGTTTCTGTCCCCTCTCTCGTCTTAGCTTTGGATAGTGTTGTCAAGGGGGAGAATTGTTTCATAAATCTATCCATAAGGAAGAATGTATTAAGGGAGAGTTGTGGGTAAGCTGTGAATTCAGCATGTATGTGAGTGAACTATTCTAACTATTTGTTGGAGTGGTTGTAGGAAACAAAGTTGTTTTACAGGAAAGTTGAAGAAATGAAGAATGCTATTGCAAGATGTTCTGAAGAAGGATGAGGAGGTATGTTCATGAGATTTCACAGTCACTGCTTTTGGACAGCATGGTTTTGGCTGTCAATAAATCTTGTTTCCTACAATGAGTTAGCTCACGTAGGCTTAGAATTGTTGATAAGTAATCCATTGCAAAAGGTTTCAAAATTCAGTGATTTATGAATCTTTGTTGACAACAAAATCCAAAGGGGGAGATTGTTGGGACCAGGTTGAATGAAGATGAAAGTTTGAAGAGTTAGCTTTTGCAGAGTGTTGTATTTTGTTGTCAAAGGCGATAAATCAATTCACTGTGTAGAAGGATCATAAATCAGACGATGCTTTGCTGGTTTGTATTTCACACAAATCATGAGTTAGGAGAACTTGTGATGCAAGCCTTATGAAGGAAAGGGGGAGAAATGATGATGCCAGTCAGATAATGTTTTGATTGGAAGGAATAATGCTGCTGGAAGATAGGAAAGATTCAGTTCCCATTGCAACTCTGACGATGCTTAAGATGATCTATCAAAGGATAAATATCACGATAGTGGGATTCGTGATAAGAGCAGAATAATGGTTATGGGAAGCAGTAAAGAGATAAAATGGCAAATCAATAGACAATCTGGGGATGGCAGAAAAGCACAGTTTAAGGTGGCGCCGTTTTCCAGTGTTTGCCAAATTTTAGGGCCTGAAAATCGGGAGATGAAGAAATGTTCTTGGCAACTGATGTTGCACATACGATTGAAGATGGTTTATACGTGCAAAAGAGTTATTCAAGGTCAGAACTATGAAAAATGACAAAGGAATGGAGTGCGCGGAAATTTAGGCACGTTTCGCGCAAAAATAAAGTGGTGCGCGCAATATCTGCGGGATGCGCGAAATAGTAGCGGGTTGCGCGAAAAATCTGCGGGTTGCGCGAAATATTGGCATGGTGCGCGAAATTGGGGAATGAAGTTTTCGCGCAAATGATTATTCGAGATCAGAAGATCAAAAATTGGCAAAGGCATTAAATGCGCGAAATATTGGAGTAGTGCGCGAAATCTGAGGTCGCAGGAAAGATTGGGTTTGCGCGCAATATAGAACACGGTGCGGAATTTTGCGCGCAATTGGTGCTTCAGGCTTAGAAGGATGAAAAATGCCAAAGGCATGAGGTGCGCGAAATATTGAAGCATGGCGCGAAATATGAAGTTTCATTAAAGAGTTTTTACGCGCATGGAGGAGGTTTTACGCGCAGGAAGTGTTTTTTATGCGCAAGGTCAAAAATGCCTATAAATATGAGGTGAACCCCTCTCATTATGTAATGCTCGACACTTAGAAGAAATCCCGAGCTCTCGTGCGCGTAAATTATACGCTAAGTGAGTTGCGCGAAAAGAGGAAAAGTTGCGCGTAAAAGAAAAGTTGCGCGAAAACGTTTTTCGCGCCAAAGGGGAATTTTACGCGCAAGTCATTTGAATTGCGCGCTAGGCACCCTAAAGGCTGCGCGAAATATTTGGGGTCTTCGCACGTATTCAGTTGTGCACGAGAGAGTTCTTACCGGCTTCTGGGTAAGAAAGTGAAGATTTGTACTTCAGAGAATACATCTGTTTAATTGTAAAGAAGCACTGAAACATTGTGTTATCCTATTTGTGCTAAGAGGGAGCACACGCACTATTGGATTGTTTTCAAAGTGCTACACGAGTGTAAGGGTATATCCTACTCGTTGTATTCCACATCAAAGGATTGTTTTCTAGTGGATTGTGTGGTACTGGATTATTTCCGTACCATACCAAGGACGTAGCTACTCTTGTTGAGTAGTGAACCTTGTAATTCTTGTGTTCCTGTGGATGTGTGTGTTCAGCAGGGAAGAAACTCTTTAACAGGAGGCGAAGGTTGTTTCAAAAAGGGGAAACTTAAAAAGAAAAAGATATCACTGATTCACCCCCTCCCCCTCTCAGTGATACTTGGATCCTGATTGGGAACTTCAGTGCGACAAGACGAAAACATGAACGACCCTTATCCCTTTGCCATTTTTTCATGTTCTAATCTTGAAAAACATATGGGGTGCAAGTTTCCTCTCTTTCAAGTACACGGTGCGCAAGTCTCATTGCAAAAAACACTTGTCTCCATTTATCGATTTTCAGGGAAATTTTTTTGGCAAATACTAGGAAACGAAGCCACCTCCAATAATGTTGTCTGCTTGAACTATATGATCACATTGCTGTTACACATTCTGAACATCCACTGATTATTGAGAACAAACACAAACCATACTCCAATTCATGCATAGAAGACCATGTTTCCAACAAGCACCTTACATTTCATGTTAGAGATTACAGTCTTTCTCCTCCCTAAACCCTTCACCCTGACTCTTTCCTTACATTGGACCCATGTCGAATGTAAAGTGAATATGGGGAAGGTTGTTTTCTTTGACCTCTTATATCATAGCCACTTAATATTCCATTGTTTCCCTATCCTATTATTCTATAGGCCTATCCACTTCCACTAGCGATAGAGGAATGGTTTGTGCAGTTTGTTGAATTTTTCATATCCTCTTGTTTCTCATATCAAACATGACTCACATGGGCTTAAATATTTGTGATGATCACAAATTCCACCCAACCCACCTCACTTATTTGAACTATGAGAACTATGATACCTTCTATAACCAGGATATGTAGGATTATTACATAAGGCCCATGCTTGAGGGACATACTCCTCAAAAGAAACTCTTAATTAAAACACCCAATTTATTTGGGAATACTTTTTAGGAGTAAGCCCCAACTTAATCCTCTCACATTGACATGCTCCCCTATAAGGCGAATGGTCTATGAGAACCCTAATTCCCACCTTAAAAGGGATACGTAGGAAGGCTACAACATGATGCCAATCTCACTAGGCATCCTATTGAAGTGTCCAATCTTAATTCTATTAATCGAGGAATCCTCCTTAGTGGAATCCCAAGATTAACACCCCTAAATCTCCATGAGTGAAGACATATCTTATGAACCCTATTACAAGGTAATCCGCTTTAAGAGTAAGCCCCAACCATTTTCTCTCTGTGGACTATACTCCCCTTTTTGGATAACCAAACTATACGGGCTTCGAATATCATCCATACATGATACATATGAAGCCTCTCTACGATTCAAACCCAACACCCAAAAGAATCTTGTTCCCTTTTAGGAACATTCCCATTAGGGTCTAATTAAAATTCGAATATTATTTCCATTTCATGTTCCTTTGGTTTTTTCAACATATTTCCCACAAAAATATTTGAATAGATACCTTCCCCCTAGATGTCCATATCATATGAAATTAAAATGTATGATTATGTTTTTCTAACAAGACCATAAAATTTAGGATGTGTCCCATTAAGTGGCATCAAACTATGAGCGTTATGATTCCTATCATGAGGATATATAGGTAACCCTTATATGGCTAGGATCCCAACATACAAACAACACCTGTCTCCATTGATGATTATAACATTTAGAGCAACATATGTCTACTTGGATGATAATAAATTGTAGATAAATGTTCAAACTCACTAGATGATGATAAATTCTAGAGTCACATTCTTCTATCTGGATGACAATAAATTCCAAAGTGCCCAACTGTGTGGTTTAAAAACCAAAATTGTAGTGATAATGACCAAATAATATCTTATTACTATATAAGATGATAACATTAATAGAGAACCTCAAATACATATAGATATAATCATTGATGAAAAACCTAAAATACTTACGGATGATTTTGAATTTACATATGTTAATAACTAATTGAGATTTTCAAGGGAAAACTACATTACACTTGGAAAATTGATAATGATTCATGAAAATATCATAAATACATAAGTGAGTTCCATAGAAGGGAATAATTCCCATAAAAACGGTGTGATGAGCCTGATCTCCCATCCCCTAGACCAATGCGTGTTCTCAAGAATCATTGTCCAAACATCATTATGAATGCCTTCATTTGAAAAAAAGGTCCCTATGGAAATAGAACCATTAGGTGTTTCTGGTTCTATAAATAAATCTGATGGAAACAGTTCGAAGATAATTTTTCTTATACATAGTCCCATTTCCGAAGAAAACAAAATAAATTTTGAACCCGACGTGAATCTTATACCAAGATGATATTGTTACCCATATGTATGACCCATATCAATTGATAAATGATGGATAGAAAGAAAAATCAACCAGGAATGTGTTCATCTAAAATGATAATTCTTTACCGGAGTCCATTTTTTTATTTATCAAATATAAATTCACGTTTTTCCATGAAATAAATTCATTCCAAATGGTTTCCATCAAGTTTACACCCATGAACACCCAAGTTGTAGCTCAAATAGGATTGTCGTCGATTCGAAGGATGTCATCATGAACTCAAAATCTTCAATGTTATGTCTCCAATGGACTTTTTTGAGTGTACCATCAACACAATACTATCCTAACTTTGGAGGCAACCTGACTGTACCTCCATATTAACAATAACCCGTGGTCTTCCAGTCAATGATGACTGGTGGTTCGTAAGAAGATGATGCCTACAATTGTCTTAAAATATTTCACAATTTTATCCTTGAAACACACTCACCAATACCTCCCCTATTATATAGAGTTCAAATATGATTCCACTCATGGCCTCATCCCATTGACATAATGGTCCTTGCCGAAGGTTCCTTAAAAAATTCACCATCACCAAAGTAGTGTGGATGAAAACCCTCCACATGATGAGGGAGTTATCTTCACCTTTTTGGGCTAGGTCCCTCAGACCTAGGAATGTTGGAAAATTTG
Source organism: Viscum album (assembly GCA_963277665.1). Lineage (NCBI taxonomy): Eukaryota > Viridiplantae > Streptophyta > Magnoliopsida > Santalales > Viscaceae > Viscum > Viscum album. The sequence goes on along the minus strand of OY728158.1, from coordinate 809,200,010 downwards.
TTGAGAACAATATTCAGGTAACATGGAGAATGTTCCAACCTTTTCCCCCTCCGTAGAAGCACACCAACCCAGTTTGGTGGAAAATAGTAACTATGTCTATACACCCATCTGTCTTAATTCTTGCGGGCAGCATAATCTTCTAGAAGCACCCAACCAATGAATACATTAAAATATATGTGGTGTTTTGTGAGTAGGCACATAAACATACTTCCAATCTATCAGCCATTCAGCAATCTTTTCTGGCTGCATTCAATTAATCCCTCCAATCAAATGCAGCAGCAATTGGAAACTAGGAACATACACCTCCCAACTTCCACCAAAATATACAGCAGTCTTGTCTGGAAGAAAATACAGAAGTCATCCAACCATTATTGGTGGTAAATAGAAAACATGAATAGACACATACCAACATCCATCAATCCATAATACATTCTCTTTTGGAATCACATGTAGAAGTTAGTCAGAAAGCATTGATGACAAACCTGTGGTAGACACAACTCTATGCCCACACACATGAGTACTGTTAGCATCCACAAATAAGAAAGGTTGGAAAGTAGTAGGTAAGAACACCAACTCCATATACGAAATCGATGTATATTCCCATTTTGGCTGTTGAAGTCACGAAGCGCATTTTGGAAATGGGGAAAGGTTAGAAACAAATTCTTGTCCATATCCAGGAAGCTTGCATTAATATAATAATGGAAACATCAGCAGTACTAGAAGGATGAACACATAATTATGTTCCCATACCTAGGGATAATCATCAAAACAAAACCCCATAACAAATAAAAACCTCTATTTCATTCCATTAGGGTTGTGGGGCACACTCCACCATATCATACGGACAACCGAATCGGGCCCATACACCCACTCCAAGTGGATATAATCTAATTATTCCTGTGTGTGTGGTTTGATCAACGGATTTTCCTTCTTCATCAACATCCATCTTACAAGTAATACTAATTGTAGTGTTTCCACTTTTAGTTCTATCTAATCCTAAATTTTATAGAAGATCTCTATTATATTTTCATTGATTTAAAATAATACAATCATTATTTTGAAACATTTGAAATCCAATAATGAATTTTAATTCTCCCATTAAAATAATTTCAAATTTGTTTTGCATCATTTTAAAGAATTCCATACATAAAGAATTTTTTTAAGATCCAAAAACAATATCATGTACATAAATTTAAACTACTAGAACATCATTGGAAAATAATTTTATAAAAAGTGTAGGATCATATATACATTTTGTAAAACCTTTGGAAATAATAAAGTCACTTAATCTATCATACCAACCTATTGGATCTTATTTTAAACCATATAAAATTTTGATATTTTAAAAACATGATTTGGAATGTGGGGATTTATAAAACTATGGGGTTGGTCAACAAAGACATCATCATCTATATACCCATTTAGGAATGCACTCTTAACATCCATTTGATATAGTTTTAAATTTAGATGTGCAGTATAAGCTAACACGATTCTGATGGCTTCAAGTCTAGCTACAGGAGAAAATAACTCTTCACAGTCAATTCACTCTTCTTGACTATTTCATTATGCAACCAATCATGCCTTATTTCAGACTATGTTACCAGCTTCATCTACCTTATTTACAAACACCCACTTAGTTCCTATATTAAATTTGTCTTTGGGTCTATCAAAAAGATTCCAAACTTTCTTCCATTCAAATTGAATAAGTTCTTCTTGCATATCCATCACCGAAAATGCATCATTGATCACATCAATAATATTTTTAGGTTCATGTTGGGACAAGAAGACTTGATGTTCAACATAATTACTATGAGACTAACTAGTTTAAGTTATGTTATCTAAATATCCAACAACATCATCTAATGTATAGTTATGAAGGGTTCAAATAGATCTCGAAAAAGATGGACAAGTGATTTTAGGTTCTTCAACAGGTTTGGGTTCAGTATGACGTGAATCTGAAGAATATTTAGAACTTGAATTTTTCATAGATTCTTTTACAGGATGCCTAGAGTATTTTGAATTGATGTCCAAATTTTACACATCATCCTCCAGGTTCTCTTGAGTGGTCTTAGGCTCATGTTTATATGTGTCATCAAAATTGACATTGACAGACTCTTCTATACATTTTTTTCTTTTGTTAAACACAAAATAGGATTAATGGAGATTGAATATCATAGAAATATTCTTTCATCACTCATGGATTCAAATCTTTCTTGATTATCTTTAGTATTTAGGATATATACTTTTCAACAAAAACATTTTTTGTACCTTACTTTGGGTTTTCTATTGTTCCATAACCCATATGGAGTTCTATTAAAAAATGGGTCTAGTAAAAACTCTATTATTAATATATCATGATGTTTTTACAGCTTTAGACCAAAAATAAATAGATAATTCATATTCACCAAGAATGGTTATTACAATCACCTGTCAGGATATATTTCTTCTTTCTACAACACCATTTTTTGAGGGGTTCTAGGGGCATAGAAATAATTACTATAGTCATTTTGTGATAAAAAGGATTAAAACTATTGATTTTCAAACTCACGACCATAATCACTTCGTAAGGATTTAATTCTAAGTCCACTGATATTATCTAAAATTTTCTCATATTTGATGAAATGAGAGAAGGCTTCACTTCTGTGAGCAAAAAAGAAAGTCCATGAATATCTAGAAATGTCATCTACAAGAACATAAACATAGTGCTACCCATTTAAACTAGAAACTATAGATGGTATAAAAAAATCCATGTGAACCAATTCGAGAGGTTGAGAAGTTAACACTTATTTCTTTGGTTTGAAGGAAATTTTGTGTTTCTTTCCCTTTTGACATGGATTACACACTTTATCATTTGGAAACTCATATTTAGTTAGATGTTTGACTAAAAAAATTTAGTTATCATTATAAGGGAGTGAATATTACAGTGTCCTGGTGTCATATCCCAAAACCAAGATTCATTGTGGAATACACTTGAACATGAATAATTTTGGGAAACTAAAGACTCTATGTTAACAAAGTATACATTTTCATTTCTCAATGTAAAAAACACTAATTCATTTGGGAATTAAAAATATTTCAAGCATCAGTTTTTAATTTAACATGAAATCCATCGTCACATGGTTGTGAAATACTAAGTAGACTATGTTTCAATCCCTCAAAAAAAGTACATTGGAAATTAAAAATGTGTTAGAGTTACCGATTTGGCCATGGAAAATGATTTTTCATTTGGTATTGTCACCAAAGGGGACATGTTCAAAATCAATTTTTATTATTTTCTTGAAGTATTAATATTCACAAGTCATGAGTCCTGAACACCCACTGTCCGAGTACCATAAGCTTTTACTGGAGCTCATTGAGAATTTTTCTTACAAAATATTCAAATAAAAACAGACTTCGGTACCTATATTTTTCTGGGTCCAATAATATTACTAACTAGTGATTTAGGAACCCAAATATACCTCATAGGTCTACTATAATCATTATTTAATTTTCCTGAAAGATAAACTCTATTTGGTATAGAAAATCGTGAAAGAGTAGAGAGTGTATCATAATTTGAACTAGCTGAATGTTTTCCAGGATTAGGAGTAAAGCTATATGTCCTAGACTGAGAAACAAAATTTGTTTTTCCAAAATTTCTTTCATTGGGTAGATGGAGAATACCAGTTGTATATTTAGGAGAAATCTGTTTACCTAAAAGTTTCACCAAAGTATCTTTACCATTAGTAAATCGTTCAAGGCCCCTTTTCAATTTATCATTAGATAGGTTTAGTTCATTGTTTTCTTTGAGTAATTAAACATTTTTTTCTCTATATATAGTAAGATTAGATTTAACAGTTGAGGTAATATAATAATATTTCATTAAATACTTCTATTTATTGTTTAGTTCATTACATGTCTCTTCAGGTATATTTTAATACTCAAACATTTCTTCATCAGAACTTTTCCTAGAATCACTTTCATATTGAGAATAATAGGAATTGTGAATAAGAAAATCTAGTGTTACCTCATATTTTTTTGTCATAAAACACATATTTTCTTTCTTAGCCAATTCTTCATGTGAATATTCTGAGTCACTTGAACTACCCTTATAATCCCACCAGGTTGTATTAATTTCCTATTTATACTTTCTCTCTTTGTCCTCATATTTATTTTTTTATTTTATCTTGGGACATTATTCCTTTACATGTCCCTTTTTCTTATATTCATATCATACTATCTCATCATACTTGCCACTTCTTTTCCAATATTTCTTCCAGTTTCCCTTTTTCTCATATCTTCATTTTAGGTTAGGAATTTTGAAAATTTCTTCATCTTGTAAAATATCCTAAATATTATAGATAATTGAGCCATCTCCTCATCACTATTAGGTGATGATTGTTCTCTACTAAAACGTTCTATATATACTTCCAATTTCGCTCTTTTTTAGAGGTGGTGGTCATAAATGCAACAGATTCTCTTTTGCATTCATCCACCAATTCCTTGTTGACTATCAGCTCCAATTCATACATCATTAGTTTCCCAATGAGTTATTTTAAAGGTGAATTGATGATGTCACATGACTCTCTAATAGGGATAGAGGTTCCTATACATCCATCAGGTAGGCATATGAGAATCCGCATGATTTGTTCCTTGGTAGTAACTTCTCTTCCAAGAGAAATCATTGTGTTGAAAATTTCATTTATCCTAAAATACATGTCATAAATAGGGTAGTTGGTTTTCATTATAAAGTTATCATATTTAATATTATAGGTATTAAATCTCATTTATTTCACACTAGATGTTCCTTCATGTGAAAAAGGAAAAGTATCCCAAATTTCATGGGCCGTTTTACATGCAAAAATTCTGTTAAATTTCTCATCTCCTAAAAAATGATATAAAGAATTCATGGCTTTGATATTTTTATTATAGGCGGTATTGGATGGGTAATACCAAGTATTTATATCAGTATAAGGAATCTTATAATCATCTATAATTGAAAATAGAATTTCAAAACCCATACCTCTTAACTGCATTTTCATTTTAATTTTCCATTGGGAATAATTGATTACATTAAATAATGGTGGTATTTTTGTTGTAGTAGATTACAGTATATTATCCATAATAAAGAAATACATTGAATGATATAGAAATTTCAAATTGATGGAAATTTAAAGATCATTAACGTAAAACTAAAATCTCAGTTGAATAGTTTCAAAAACAGAGTCTTAATAAGAACAACAAATCCCTCTGATACCCAATGTTGGTCGGAGTAGAGTACTCAAGAGGGGGGTGAATTAAGTATCAATAAAAATATCTGTTTGAACATTTTTCTTAAAAGGATCCCAAATAAAAATAAATATAGATGAGTTAATCAAGGTAATACGACTATGAAAGTTTAACTGTCCAAATAACTTCCCAGAAGATTGATTAATTCTCAGTAATCTTAACATCAATTATTTATATTACTTTTGAAGCTATTATAATAATGTAAAACAATTATAACTTATGTCCAAGGTTTACTATAAATGTAAATCTAGTGATTTCTGAATTATAAGTTAAAAAAGTAACCTAAATTAAACAATATTGCAGAAATAAAACTAGTGGTTTAGTCTTAAGACAGTACATAATCCACTCTACTTGGTGATCACCTCTAACCAAGTAGTTTGTATTAATAAACAAAATCCACACCTAGGATCGGGGTAAACAATAGTGCACAAGACTTTCTAGATCACACAACCTCTTCCATATTTCTTTGTGTTTATAAAATACTAGGTCACACAGGGACCTCTTAAACACTTATCTATGGGAGTAACCAACTATAAAAAGATATGAGAAAAAGGATATCTTGTATCCTTCAGTTTATTGTAGGATACAGTGTGTGTTTTAATACAGAAATGTACACACACACTGTTCAAAAGATAAAAACAATACGCAACAGAACAAAGATGATGAGATAGGGTTAGAAGTTCTCTGAGTGTTATTTTAGCACCTCTGGACATCAAGGTTGAATAAAATGCAAGTATCAAGTCCTCTTACGAGAAACAGAGTATCGCAAGTCTGGTGCTCTTGTTTCCCATTAGATCTTGCTCATGTTCTTCATGGAGTTTGTATTGAGAATATTTTCTTGAATCTAATCTATGGTATCTTATATTTTAAATTCGGGAATTATTAATGTGTTCTTTAGATGTATATTTTTTATTGTTTTGGTTCTTCTCTCAAGAATTATTGCACTTCTTCTACTCTACCACATTTTGTTTTTTGAGGCTAGGATTTTATTTTTATTCTTGGAGTAAATGTGTCGGAGCTGACATGATGCATGTACTCCAACCCTTGTACCTCATACTGTCATGTGACATGTCTATAAATTTTTTTTAATTATTTCTGGGAATTTAAATGACTCAAATATGACAAATGTAAATTAAATTGAAGACCACAAAACAGATTAAGAATGATTTCACAGTTTGTCTTAAAATTGTGTCACTTGGAAATTGTGACCCCATGAAATGGTGTCTTCTTCTTTGCCTTTGAGTGGTGAGACAATTATGATGGAATATTTTTATAGAGATTAGTTACCAATAGAACAAATATAGTGTTAAGATCATGATGTCTTGTCCTCATCCAATATTCTAACTGTGAATTAGTAAGGAACCGATTTCACAGACATGAAGTGATCTAAAACTGGTTACAGGGTCTGGGTTACAGTGTCTCGTCACTGTGACTGATCACGGTGTCTGGGTCACGGAGTCTGGGTCACGGTATCTGGTCCCGGTGTCTGGTCATGGTGTCTGGGTCATGGTGTCTAGGCAATGGTGTCTGGGTCACTATGTGTGTTCACGATTTCTGGTCATTATGTATGGGTCACGGTTTTTGGGTCACGGTGTCTTGTCACAATGTTTGGTCATGTTGTATCTGACTTAGAAAAATACCTGTATATAAGATTAAGCAGTAAGATTCACAGAAAGAATTAGACATAATCATTCATAAAATAAATTCATTATACAAAAAATTTAATATTGTCTACAAGAATCGGTCATGATTTATAGGAATCAAGATTGTGAGAAAATTTATATAAAGCATAAATAAACCAACCATCTCTAAACAAGACTGAAAGCATATTTAAAAGGATTAATAAGATTTGATGGCTGTATAGGACTTTTGATCACTAAAACATGATTAAAACAAGAGGAGTGCAACATCTTACAAATCAACTTGTATCATACCTGGTTCAAGTTATATCACTCTTAGTATGAAATATATCATTCCTAGTTTAACATATGCTACTTTAAGTTGTATTCATTGATACTTATTAAAATAGATTATAAAATCTAGATCCCAAATTAAAATTCACATTCATAAAATATTCTAAAACCAATAATCATTGGAAGAAATAATCTAAAAAATTTGTGTTATCCTTCCCCAAACAACATTATTCGTTCCTAGAATCATATATTCAGGTTTTTATATTCCCTAAACATATAATCTATGTAAAATACATTTCATAAAACCTATTTCAATGTCGATTTCAGTAATCCACAACTAAACTAGATATTCCTCCATATATTAACTCTTATCTTATTCTACTAGTTCATAAGTTCACACACTACTCAATATATATCCTATTACCTAAAATGATATGAACTTATCAAAAATTATCATTAATCAATTATCAATCACAAGTTTACTAATTAGTATCTTACTTGCTTCTACAAAATCAATCAACCCTGTATAATCTAAAAAGCCTGTATATATTAATCCTAAGAGTTATCCATACCTCAATATTGTGTTCTTAAATAGTTATACCCAAAATATAACATTTTCACAAAATAAATTATAATGGTTAATAATAAAATTTAATATATTTTCCAAACCATTAAGGAAAAACCAATTACGAATAGTCCTTATATGATTCACATAATACTCATAACAATTATATTATACCTCAATATCATTGATAAATATCATTCACTAATGATAAATATTATTTGTTCGAGGAAAATATTGATCTCACTATATTAGTTAATACTAAAAAACTAAACTTTTCTATCCTAACAATAAAATTGTATGATTATCAACCATTTAAATATACTCCCTTATTTAGTTATAGGAAATAGTGTTTTCTAGGTATATAATTTCTATACCACAATTATATGAACTTATTTCAACCAAATACTAAAAACAAAATTGTTGGGATAATATCTATAATATGAATATATAAACATCAATTTAAATATGATATACCCTAATAACCCTTTTATGACACATGATACTTCCAGATCAATATATCACTCTTTATTTAGTTTTTGGTTATTCATACAGATTTCTATATTAGTTTATCTAATCATATTAGTTAACATAAATATTAAATCATTAATAACATCTTGTATAGATAATTGTATTAACCAAATATTATCCCTCGGTATTATCTAACCATGTCTAAAATTATAATCCAATTCTACATGAACCAATATAAAGATTAAATCAATGTTAAGTGAAATTAATTTGGGTCATTACCACTATATTATTTTGTGACAAAGCCACACCCACTTTCTATTAACCAGAAAGGGTTTAATTTCTAGGAAAAATCCTATACTAAAGACATTACAAAATATTGAATATTTCATCCTATACATGAAGTAATTTATAGGGTTTTCATTAAGGTTATCTAACCATAGTCTGTATATAAAATGTGCATTATTAACTTAATATTGAATAACATAATTATTATAATAGGTTATCTATAATATTTAAATTATAATAACCCGTAACTAATCTACTCTTAAATTATCATCATAAAATATAGTCCTGCATGTTATCTTAATCATTACATTGAGACCAATTGCGATGCCCCATACCATCACTCTGAGATTTGGTCCCATGAATACATACATTAAACATTTAATTTGATTCTATTAGTAAAATAATGTATATAACCATATTAAATTACAAAATAAATATTTATTATTCTATCTCTTACTTATGAAGGATATTTTCAGGTTTATTTCATTTGAGAATTAGGATAATATAATAACTAGAAAATATTATTTTATGTGTATCAAATAGGAATTTATTCCAATATATAAGAAAAAAATTAATCTATAAATGGCCTTAAATATTTACCATAAATTAGCTAAAGTGTAATATTCTTATAAACATGTAACTAGTATAAATATTATTCTAAGACTATTAAAATTGAAACCCAAGAATGTCTAAGAATAAATTTTCAAAAATGGAAAAATAAAACAATGGAAATAATGGAATAAACATATAATAAATATAATGATTGTAAAGAGTAAATAATATAAAGTCATAATCAACATTAAACTGATAGTATTATTTGTCCATGAAAATTAATGAAAACATGAATATTAATAATATTGATCTCAAACGGATGGAATTCAAAAATCTAAAAACAAATGAGTTATCTAGGCCTTCTTCCTTGACATTTACTTATCACCAAGATCATAGTCAAGACATCTTGTTGAATAGAGATGAAATATAACAAAAACATAAACTTTTTTTATATCATGATCCCTTTCGATACATCGAATGTATATATAATGTCTAGCCCCACCATTCAATTTTTCTATTTCTAATAAACTATTTATGTTTTGAAATAAATAAAAAATATCATAATAAAATTTTGAAATATTTATCTATATTGCTATAAAAACGTATGGAACACAAATAAATTTCACCATTTCAATAAAATGAATAGCAGGATCATAACCCATATGAAGAAATATGATTGATGGTTAAAATTGTAACAGAAATCCATCTTTGTGCGCATGAAGGGCGAATTTCGCTAACGAGAGCCGGTTCAAATTCTGTAGCCCCGAAGTCGAAGGGGTCGCCTTTTATTTATTGGCATTCCGCAGTGCGGAAAACAGGTCGGTGAGAAATAATTTTGTGATGAGTTCAGCGGTGCGAAATGTCAACCGTGAGGGGTGGGGGCATGATATATTTTTTTCCCAAGCCGCAGAACTCTCACGAATCCTACAACATTCCGTGCATGGAAAAAATTTTCGCGCACTTAGGAACTTATTTCACGCAACTCCTTCAGGCCCCTAGACTAGGTCACCAGATCCGAATATGACTTTTATTTGTCGTTTTGAAACCTTATTCATCCCTTGGTAATTTTTCGGCATCTACAAAAGCCCCCCCTCAGAATTGGATCAGCGAGGAGTCACAACGGTCAGATTCCGAGGGAAACACCAAAATGAAGAACTCTGTGGGGCCCATGCATGCAAAAAACCTGGAGTGGTGCGCAAAACCCATTGGGGGCATGGAATCCACTTTTCACTCTTGCGCATAAACCTAGATTTGCTATAAAAGCCTCCATGGGTCCCATGGTTTGTACGAATTTCCTCAGGCAACAAGCTTCGAGCTCTCGTACGTGAAACATTCCCCAGTCCCACACGAAAAACTGCTCCAGTTGCACACAATACCACCGATATCTGGCATCTTTTTATGCGCAATCCTGGGATTTTTTACGCCGCATCTAGAAATTTCGCAACGGCCGCTGATTTTTCGCATCAACCTCTCATATGCTGCGTCAGCTACTAAACACTTGTCGGAAGAAGATGGCCGCAAATAAGGCTGATGGGGGAGAAGTTGTTGCTCGGAGGGTTGAAATGGTAGCCAACCCTGAGGTTTATGGAGCCAAAATAATTGCCTCTAATAACCATTCTCCTTTCAATATGCTTACCACCGCCCAAAAAGATTATGCCATGTCCAACAACCTTCAATTATGGGACTTCGGTATCTTGGAGGAGGTCCCTTTGCCGGGTTTTGAGGTTGATACACCGTAGTCATGGGTGACCTGCAAGGGAGATATCCCTCAATATAACATTACCAGCAATGGTCATCCATTGAGGTAAACCAAGCATATGGGCGTTTATGTCTTGAATCCTAGGACTATGACCATTTCAGGGAGTGACCATGTTGTGGAGAGTTCCCCGACCCTCTATGCATGCACCTTCTGTCAGAGCATCACAAACGAGACTAAATGCTGGCTGTAGGACTGGGACCTGTGGTCTAGAGGAAACCTCACCAGTTAATGGGATTGGGAATACTGGGTTCTCCATAATTATGACCAATTTAGGGCCAATCTACGACACATTGGCTTGTTCGAAGCGGTGTGGACGTCGAAACCCTAGTGATGGGGATACATCAGAAATGATATTCGGGACCTGAATGTTCGGTATGCCAGATTCCTCACCACATTATGGAGCGATTGGAACTTACTAGTGAGAGATGCAAGGATGTGAGTCCTTCCCGCAACCCTAGTGATGGCTGGCATCATGGATGCCAACAAAATATTCAATCTGGGGGTTCTCATGCTGGCTCGTCTGTACACCATCTTGGGATGGATCTCGAGAGGAGGTTTACCAAGGAAGATTTTTGGCCCCTTCCAAATTTTATATGGCCGGGTTGCAGCTCATTTCAGCTGATATACCTTCTCAAATACCATCCGTCCTCACGCTAATGGCCTGTGACCTTACCTGTTGAACATTTACGGGGTCATTCCGCTGACACTCAATGAGGAGGGAGTAAGTATAAAAATTGGTAATAATGAAAACTTCACTTTCATCCCATTCCCCACCCCAAATTTCTAGATGATAGACAATTGGAAGGGATCACTAGAGTAGAGGGTGTACTTTGAAAGCATCAGAGGTAGGGTGCTTGTGGCCCAGATTGATGGAAAGATCTTCTATGAGCCTTACGTGCCGTCCAAGTTTGCCAAGCAGTTTGGGTGCCTCCAGCGAATGCCAAAAAATGTATACACAGTTGTTTGGGAAGAATGGAATCCATGCATTCTTTTCCAAATGTGGCTGATATCCACGAACTATGGCTTCGGTGATGTCATCAAATTTCGTCACACCATAATTGATGTTGGCATCTCAACCGAGTATGTCGATCATTGGGCCAAGGCATACCCTGAGGGGCTTTTGTAGAAGCGAGTTTGGAAAGTCAAGGTTGCCAGTGTAGAACCCGGGTAGCGAGGGAGAAGGCGGAGTATCGATAGAGGGGGACGACCGGAAGCATGTCAGATAATGGGCCCCGTACAGGCCCAGACTTCAGCAGTGGGGACGTCGCATGGTGTGGACATCCCTTCGTCGCCTAGGGGAGGAGGTTCCCACGGAGCGACCAATTGACTTCTCGAGAAGAAAATAAAATATCTCCTTCAACCATCTCATGACGAAATCTTCTCAGTACTAAGGTCATCTTGGCTAACCTTGTGGTAGTCGGTGAGTACCGAATCCCTTTGGTAGAGGATAGTGCGAGACAGGATCCAGCTACCAGATGTCAAGCTTGTTCGGGTAATCAATAGAGTGAACTTTCATCATTGGCATGCGTATCTAATGGCCATGGACATGTACACATTCCAGTGGGGTCAGCATGAGGATCCATCTCTCTTTGTGAAAGTGATGATCGTCCAGGAGCATGACCCAGAAAATATTTCATCGGAGGATGATGACAACAATGATGAGTTGGAGGATGGAGAGACAGAAGAGGAGGAGGCAGACGATGAAGGAGAAGCGGAGCCTGGATGTCAAGGTTATCTAGGGGAATCCCACCAAGGTAGTCTCCAAGAGAGCGGTGAGATCTCCAGCTCTGATATGGATGTGACTGAGATACTCAAGGCATGATTCAACCCTTATCTATCCTCCTCCTTTTATCCACTCTCCTTTGCAATCCTTGATCCAACCTCCTAATCATACTACAGAGCATATTGGTGCTAATCAAGAATCTCCATTCGAAGGAGGGGGGATGCACCAATTGAACAAGTTGGGGGCACCAACGCCCATTATTGAACTGATGAGCGCTGAGGGATCCCCCACTATGATAGCTCCTGTAACGACTAGAATACTGGAGGCTAGTGACTTGGGTTCCTGAAAGTTCCTTGCTTCGATACTGGTACTTACCATCAGAGGACTCAATTAATTATGGGGATCTTTATCTGTATAGTGATTACGACATTGGAGGCTCATCAGGCCACTAAACCCAGACCATCCATGAGAAAGGGAAAGGAAAACATACTTCCCTATCCATGACATGCTTCCCAAACTGAGTTGGCCCCGACAATCGGTGAGCTGAGAGTGGTGGACACCAGTGGTGCTTCTGTCGGGGTAGGGCCAGTGGTTGACGAAGGTGCCACCACGGTCAAGGAGAGAGAAAAAGGTTGCTCAGATGCTGAAGTGCCCAACCCCCTAGGAATAATACCCAAGTAAGACCCTACTGATCCTAAGGAAATTGATGATTCAGACTCGGATGCGGCCGAGGAGAGCCAGATGACGCGACACAAAGGGTAGAAGTGCATCAAACGTTTTCTCAGTCATCCTCATAAGGAATGGCTGAAGCCGATGGGATCAATTCACACCAAGCTGTGTTTCCTGTGCGTTGGCGGGGCAGATTCTCAACACCTTCACTCGATGGTCTGTGAATACATGACTGAGAAGATGCGTGACATAAGCTGACACTCCGACGTCGCCTAGTGTCAAGAGGAGTCGGGGAGTACTCGAGCATTTCTTAAGGTGGAGTAGGAGGTCCAACGCCTCGAATAGTAGGAGAAAGAAAAGGAAATATTCATCGCAAACTGTTCTGATCTTATGGATCAGTTGAGGGCCCAGCTGGCAGATGCCCAATAACAACTAGTGGAATCAAGTCACCAGATGACCGAACTTCAAGCTAAATAGTCGCGGGCACAGGATAAGGTTAGAGAACTGCGCTTCACAACCAATGATGGAGAGAGTGTCTTCAAGGGGAGGGAAGTAGATCTGGAGGCCACCAGCCAAAGGGTAGTGTCAATCGAAAGATCCATCCAGGAAGTTGACCCTTAGTGGCCCTGTTTTGGCTGAACTCATAAACTTATTCTTTCGTACTACTTCTTATTTTGAACTGTGTGTATGGAAAAATATATTTACTTGTACCATTGGTTTAACACTCTCTACCATAATCCCAAAATAAATATCAATCCATTACTAAGATCACGTGGGCCATACCCTATGTGAGAAACAGGGGATACTCATACTATCACTTCGTTTGATCACGGGAGCGTCAACCATGCTTCAGGCATTCGAGATTCGAATCCAGATTTCCATGGAGGGGAGGGAGGCTGAGTCAAATGAAAAGGACCATAGACTAATCGATGTATCGTCTTATCAACGTGCTCTAGTGCACGAGCAGAACAATGCTAGGGGCATTGGAATCAGTCCGAACACAGGGGAATGAAAAATGTGAATCACAATACCCCAAATTTAGAACACTAGGGGAGGGACGTAGAAATAAATGAAAACTATTGACCGTGTTAGAAACACATCAACCATATTTCGTTAGCCTGAAACATGGAAAACAAATGAGGGTCAACCGCTGACCATGTAAAAAACATGAGACCTAACTCAAAATATCATCCATCAGTCTTCCGAAACATTGGCCCAGGACAGTAGGCGGACCATAGGCCATGCATTCATACTCCTATGGGGTCCCCTCAAACATGAAAGGTGATGAGGTTTTACATAAGGGGTGTGTAAAGCGTGGAAGTTGTAGTGGTGTTTTGTTCAAACAGAATCCAACACTCCTGAAATTACTCTTCCGTGGTCAAAGAACATTAGGCGGGCACATTAATCTGATCATGGATCATTCCTACATTTATACAGGACCTCTCTGGTGAAGGAATTGTCACTTCCCAATGTCATTATGGGGCATCCCGAACTCGTTCAGGGAAAATGTTGCAGTTACGCAACTCCCCTTGGGCTCGGGCCAAGGGGCCAACAGTGGGAAAAAATGGGATTTTTGATTCCCGGGGCTGGACCCGAGATGAAATGTCTCGGCGTTCTTATGTATCCCATAAGGATCGGAATCAAGCTGTACATATTTCTGGAAAGGGTCTTAGTGTATGGACTTAGCACTCAGACTAGGGATAGGTAAGGAATGCAGGGGACACATGGTAAGGTGATTATGATACCCGACGTGAATGATGACATATGTCTAGATTACCATGTGTTCTTTGGGGAAGTGTTGAGGTCAAGGGACCGTACATGAAAGGTAGGATGGGCATGTGGGGCAGTTCTAAGAAGTTCCTACATATCTCATGAGAATGATAATCAAGCCATATGTTTTTCTGAAGGCGTGACATGGTATGGTTCTATTGTAAAGGATGCAAGGGGCGTGTTGTACTAGCCCTCAGACCAAAAAGAGGCAGTATTTGATGTATTTTGTTTTTTGTTTAAGGTTAATGGTTTTTTTGTGAAGGGATAGGCCTTGGGTAGAAATTCCCGGCATCGCCACAAGAATAAAGCCATATAAAGGCATTGAAAAATAGTATGATGGAGGACCGATACCTAACGTGATATTCCCTATAATGAAGTCATCACAATTTAGTTTCATTTTTCATTGTGCGGCCGAGACGATATCATCACAGTTCATGGTCATGTGATAGGACTAGATAGAACAGTTTAAAGTCATAGTGATTGGACAAAAAGTAATGCACACGACGTGATAAATCATACCTGATGTGAATGAGGATGAGGTCAACATCATCACCATGCGCAACTTCGGGAAAGGAACCTCAGGCCAAAAGGCCAATAAGGGTTAGAGGATAAGGGGAAGAATAAGCTAGCTCCCAATTAAGATGGACCTGGAAGTGTGATGTCCAGGTGATCCTACGTATCCCATTAGGATGAGAATTGATCCACACATAGTTTTTAGAGAAGATCTTAGTTTATGCTCTTAGAGCTCGGATCGTGTGAGCTGCGAAGAACACTGTATTGTAGCTTTGTCCCCCGGATGTGCGGAGGTGCACTGAGGGATAGTGACAATAGTGATGAAATTCTACCAAGACATGATGGGGTGGAACATAATGTGAATCTTATAACCAACATTCAAGGCCAAAAGGGGATGAAGTGGCGGCAGATGATTACTACTTACCATGTTCACAACAGAGCATCCATGTCACGTTAGCCTGAAATGGTGACAAACAAATTAGCATCGACCGCTGACCATACTCGCAACATGAGACTTGTATCAATTTTTTGTCTGAAAACCCTCAGGGAAATTGTCATATAATGGTAGGAGAGCCCTTAGGCCTAGTATCCATGTCGTTTTGGGGGTCCCTTCAGGTGTGAAAGGTAATGGAATCCCAAATGAAGAGGCACACAAATCTTGACAAGTGAATGGAAACATGCCCACGTTGAATGTGACAGTCCCGGTCCTAGACCAGAGTACTCTGGGACACATCGGTGAACCACTATAAAGGTTCGATGGGATCAACTTGAGGAATGACCCTGTACCACACCTATATATCACTTATCATGGAAGGGGATAATCCAAGGGGCCTAGGTGACTGGGAGATCTCTAAGAGATCGGACTAGGCCTGAAACCTAGATGTTCGGGTGGTCCAACGTATCCCATGAGGATGGGAATCAAGCCACACATAGCTCTTGAAGGTGCAGTTTCATGTCATGTTGGACTGTGTATTTTAACGTCATGTTGGACTAGCGTGCAGTTTAGGGTCATACACGACAATCATCTAGTTTAAGGTCATATAAGACTAGACAGTTTAAGGTCATATCGGACGTGAGGGAACATGAAATTTATTGCTTGAGGAACATGGAATTAGTGGGAGGTGTTATTCGCCCACCATCCATGGTCACCTGTGAGTACTCTCCATTGGGGTAAACCTTATGAATAATGAATGGTCCTTCCCATTTGTGCTCCAACATGGGTGGTTTTCTACTAGGTATCATTGGTGTTCTCAGAGCCAACATCAAGTCGCCAAGCAGAAAAGAGTGGAGGCGAACCTTCTTGTTGAAGCCTCAAGCCATCCTACTCTGATGCCTTTCTAGATTATGTAGGGCACGAAACCTATTCTTGTCAAGTGCTTCCAATTAGGCTAGATAGATTTCAGCTACTCTATCCAGCACTTGTTGTTCATAGACCGATGGGCACAATGAGGGAAACTGAATTCGATGGGCAGAACGGCTTCAACTCCGTATACCAGGGAATATGGGGTCACCTGGTTGGAATTACGAGTCGTCGTTCGATAAGCCCAAAGGGCATTGGGGAGCTTGTCCGACCAACTCTTTTTGTTCTGGCCAACCATTTTCTGAAAATTTTAGAGAGGGTTTTGTTGAATGACTCAATGTTCCTATTCTCATGTGCGTGATAGCGATAGGTATGTTTCGAACGAATGTTGTACTTGGTCTACAATTTCATTAGTTCGGCTACTCTGAATTTGGTGTCATTATCAGTGAGGATGGAATGAAGGACTCCAAAACAGTAGATGATGTTGGATCTCATGAAGTAAACAATAGAACGGGCCTTGACCTCCTTGAGCAGAACTGCCTCTGCCCACTTGGAAAAGAAATTTGTAGTGGTCAATATGAACCAGCATTGGTGATCCGTTGTTGGAGGATGTTGCCCTATGACATCCAATCCCCATACTGCAAATCACCAAGAGTAATTTGTAGTGTGGAGAGGCTCCAGTGGCCGATGCACAATGTTAGCATGAACTTGTCACACATGGAACCTCTTGGTGAACTCGATTCAGTCATAGATCATGGAGGGCCAAAATTACCCTAATCTTTGGATCAGATGGTAATGCTTTGGCTAGCCTGATGGGCATCGCTGGAACCAGCCTGTACCACTTGCATGACCTGTGGAATCTCAACCCCCTAAATTCAATGGAAGATAACACCTTCAGAACCCTGCTTGTAGAGGATTGGATCAAGGAAGGGACCACTCTGGAGGGTAAATTGTAGCGCGCAACATCGGATTCACTCGCGCTTAGCCCGGTCTGATGGGAGATTACGGTGTTGGAGGTATTCAACCAAGGGTGTCCTCAAATAGACAATCATTTTAATCACTACATCCAGACGACCTGGGTCCTGGCGTTGGGAAAAAACAGTAAGATGGATTACCTACGGGCCGTCATCGTCATTCAGGGTAATAAGAGCTATGACTCTACAATTTCCCACCTGGATAATCAGGTCATCCTATTCGAGCTCTGCAACTGATGTAGCTAAGATAGACAAAGCATCTTCCTGACCGTTCTGTGACCGAGGGACATGGGTAACCTATGGTCAAGAAGGGAACTGGGCCATTAGTTGGAGAGTGTGCTCTAAAAACGGTATGAGCTATGGCTTCTTGACAACATAGTCATCGTTGACCTATTTAATGACTATCTCGGAGTCCCCTTTTTCATACAAATAGGGCACATCGATCTCGAGGACCAGCTTGAGGCCATTAATGAGGGTCTGATACTCCGCCTCATTGTTGGTGTAGCCTTCGACAGGAGGAATGAATATGGTATAATGGCTTGCTCCGGGGTAATAAAAATGATACCCTGGCCTACCTTATTGAGTTGAGTATTGTTGAGCCTCCTACTGGTAGGGCTCTGGGAGGCAACATAAAAGTGAATCTGCTAAAACGGGACAACTTGATCGACTAAGAGGATTGCCTCATCGGGAAAATCTAGTTCCAAGGACCAGTCAATAGGGGTTGGATGGGTAGTAAGGAAATAGGCCAATGCATGTCCCTTGATAGCCTTCTGAGGCACAAACCTGTTGTCAAACTGCTGGAGGATTACCGCCCACCGCACTAGTTAGCCATTCAACATGGGAAGGACTAGGATGTACTTTAATGGGTCTACCTGGGACACAATCTATACCTCGTGGTGCTGCAGGTAATGTCACAATTTTTGTATGGAAAACTCGAGCACAAGGCAGCTCTTCTCGATGGGGGAGTATCTGGTCTCCGTATTGATGAGCATGCGGCTGAGGTAGTAGAGGCTGTTCTATGTCCCCTCATTGTTCTTCTGGGTGAGAAGGTCACTGAGGGACCATTCCAGGGCTTTGACATGGAGGGTCAATGGATTCCCGGGGATAGGTGGCATCAAGACCGGAGGCTGGAGTAGATACTGCTTGATTTCCCTGAATGCGGTCTGGAACTCCCCATCCCATTCGTAGGCAGAGCCTTTATTCATGATCCAGGAAAAGGGCTTACATCTATTATCCAGATAAACAATGAATTAGAATATGTAGGATAAGAGGCCTTGAAAACCTCTAAGCTCCCTAATATTACATGGAGGAGGCATCTGGATGATTGCTTTGATCTTCTCCTGGTCAATCTCGATGCCCATGTACCTGACAAAAAAGCCAAGGAACATACCAGAGATGACCCCGAAATCACAATTCAACATGTCCATCTTCAAGTGGAGGGAATGGAGGAAGCTGAACACTTTCTCATGTTCCTTGAGATTGTCCTGGCACTCGCGGGATTTAACCACTAAATCATCCACATATCACTACACCAATGTCTCGAGGATTGTCTTGAATATGTGGTGCATGGACCGTTGATATGTGGAACCTTCGGTCCGAAGGGAATAACCTGGTAACAGAATGTACCTTGGGGTGACCTGAAAGTAGTGGACTCTTCATCATCGTGGGCTATCAGGATCTGATAATATCCATAGTAACCATCCACGAAAGAGAGGGCGTGGAACCTGACCATATCTTCGATCAACAATTCTGTCACTGGAAGTGGAAAATCATCCTTAAAAAAGTAATGACTGAGGTCTCGGAAGTCGTTACAGACTATGATTTGTTCATTTTTCTTTCTGACTGGTACAATGTTGGCCAGCCATTTGGGGTACTGGAATTCCATAATGATGTTGGATTTGATGACCTTGTCTACTTTAGTATCGACCATGGCACCGTGAGAAGGGTTCATCTTCTTGGGAGGCTTCTTGAACCCACGATGGTTTGTCGGAAGATTGAGGCGGTGGATGAATACATGAGGATCTAGTCCTGGAATCTCATCGTAACTCCAGGAAAACACTTCACAGTACTGTTTAAGGAAGTCTACGTACCACTGTTGCTCCTTGAGGGACACGATGGAATTGATCAATGTGGGCCTCGGGTATGCCTCGCTTCAGAGGTTCACCTGTACCAACTCGTCGACTGTGGAAGAGGCCCCTTCTTCAATGGCAGGGGAGCATCCTCTATATCCTCTTCTCCACTTATGGAGGTATATTCTGTGGGGGAAGTTTCTTCTGAGTTACCAGACCCCGATGGGAGGCTGGTACCAGCTTGAGCGGAAGTGGTTGTTGCATCGGGGAACTCTGGTGCTTCCAAGACCACATCAATGAAGGTTGTCGATCCAATCCCATCTGGTCTTCATCCCAAGGGGCCATGCTTAATGATATCATAGAAATAGTGGAATGTTGTCTTGAGACGGTTAATCCCTGCCTGGAGAAATAGACACGTATAATGTACTGTCGTTTCCATGGGGCGGACATCCCAATATCATATGGGGGTGGGAGGCTTCAGGATCGCCTGAGCCTGGTTCATGTAGGAGTATGATGTGATTTTCTACCATCGCATGGAATAGGGAATATTAATACCTCTTGAATGAGAGACCACAAAACATTTCCCCATTTTGAGGGTCGTGGCCTCCAATCAATGGATCAGGAAGACATAGACGTCATCTAGACCTGCCCAGGGGTCAATTGTGACCGTGGTGGGATCAAACACAGTTGCCCGAATCTGCTTATCCTTGCTCTTGTAATAGTCAGCGTCCAGATAATAGGCTTCACAAGAGGCGAAAGGAGATTTATCACCTTGGAGTACACCTACTTGATCATTTAGGGAGTACTTGAGGAACTGGTGATACGACGAGGGGACCATCGTGTGCTGGTGGAGCCATGGTCTGCCCATCAATGCATTATATGTGGTGTCCTGGGAGACAACCATAAACTCGGTGCTGACAACTAGGCCGCTGAACTGGGTCTTCAAATAGATCTTGACTACTGGGGTCTGCTATGTCCTATCATATCCCTGGATTCATAACTCAGAGGGAGTCAGGTCATCTTCGGATAACCCTACATTTTGCAGTGTCTGTGTCAGGATAAGGTTGATCCTAGAGCCGGTGTCAATGAGACAGTGTCGAACCTCCATGCCGTTAAATTGGCCGGTGATGTACAATGTGCAGATGTGACCCTGTATGGGGGAGCCTTCATCTCATCCAGAGAATGAAATGATGGCCTGAAATTTGGCATTCTCAACTGTTTCAGCAAGAATGGTTTTTGCAGCTGCTACGTTTGTCTCAAACTGGAGGGGTCTTCTTAAAGCCTCAATGAGTGCTTCGTGCCTATCTGGCAACAGGCGAAGGGCTTCAAGGATGGAAAGCCTCTCTAGGAACACCTTGGTTAGATAACATGTTTAACCAACAAGTAAAGATAGAGAATACTTTTAAGAGAACTATAGGTGAACACCTTGGTCTATCTAGATAACAAATCACATCATGGTCATGGTCCCTATAGTACTCCTTCAAATGTTCGATCTTATGCATAAGACACAACATGAGTGGGTAAAGCCAATGTAGGGGTTAGTGTAACAATACCTATTTAAACACCCCAAAAGAAAAAAACATATAACAAAAAAAAATTCTCATATACTATGTAATATGAATACAAAACATATAAAAATAAAATCTATATATACTCAATAAAGAATAATCCTCTTAAGGTAATGCCACAACTATAATGCCATCATATGATTCCTTCACAAAGGTTACACATAGAACTCATCCCAGAGAACACACTACATGTGTTAGATAATACTAGCAATTCATGTCTGATAGGTAATTATCATTAGGTATCATCATAAGAAGTATATGGTGGAATTCAAAGGAGATATGATACATAAATGAGGATCACTCCCAAGGGTATGGGGTATAACAACAATTCAAACTGAATAACATGAAAATTAGAGGATTAGTTCATTTGTATTGTTGGTCATGATAGTACCAAGAACTCCACCTAGGGTAAGAAGATTATAGAGTATCCTACTTTGATTCCCACAGAAATATTACAACAACTCTTTAAAAAAAAAGTAATACAGAAGGAACCATTATCCTATGTGTAGGATGTTCTTCCATACGAACCCATACAGAATGTATATAAAGAACAAAACCAAGAATTTTTTTTCCTAGACATAGGGGATCCAAGAAAGTACATAAGGAGTACATGAATTGTACTAGTAATACAAAATATTTCACTTCATAATTAGTTCTTTCCCATGTAAATGACGTGTTCCTATGTTCATGTGAAAGTATAATTTGTGCCCATTCCCATGTTCTTTGACTCATTTCCATGTACATGTATATGACCATGTACACCAGGTCTGGCCATGTTTGTGTGGGAGTACATGGCGTGTTCATGAACTTTTACTCTTGACCATGTCCATGTATCCTCTAAGGTACATACTGTGCCAACCTGAAATGGGTCACATGCCTTTTGATGTAGGTCACATGTCCCGTAATCCTTAACCTCATGCCAAACCCCTATCCAACACACTTGGGGTCCCACATGCTGTGTAATCCTAGATTATATATTGTGTGTTACATGATTTGTTTTTTCAGAATCCTTGTTATTCTACCCATGGAGTCATCTACTCTTCTGTCAGCAAATAAAACTATGAATTACACCACAAACAGTTGCATCATTCTGGAAAGCCATTATCAGCGCCATATGCGGAATTCGGTCAGTCAATTTACCCAAAACATTCCCTCATTTTTCATCTATGGAAACACACTGAAGAACACATAATCGGGTATCCCAAAACAATCCAATCTACTTACACTTTTAGCATTAGAAAATATCCATGTAGTGTTGAATTGAGATCAATGATATCAAATAATTGTGCTAAGAAACACGGGGTGAAACATTTGATTTCTCAGTGTTATTTGAACCCTAGGATGATGGAAATTTCTTGCGAAGAATTATAAAATGGGGAGGAAAATCACAATAAAAATATGCGGAACTAACCTCATGCAATGTTCTTGCTGACCTTCTTTCATTTCTATTAGAATGAAAAAAGAGATAAATAATTACTCACAATCAATTTCCCCAATTCCTAGAATAATTTATCCCACACCAACAGTACACATGATTCGAGAATCAATTTGTATGTTCCCTAATTTGCAGTCATCATTGGGATCATAAAATGGGAAGAAATCCAAATAACCTAATGTAATATCATTATTTGGATTGATTGCCGATTAAGAATGAAGTTGTATCATCATCGTTGGAGATATCCTTTGATTTTTTGTACACCAATAAACAACCTGTGATTTGGGAAATGATCATTAGAGAGAGATCCGGTGACACTATCTCCAAGGTTTTACTAATGGCTCCATGGTTATGTGACTAACCCAAGAATTTCATCATAACCATATACATATAGAAAATATCTTTCAATGCATCATTGAATTAAAATAAAATAATTTATTTTATTATTTTCATAATTTTTGGCCTCTGGTGGATTTTTTAACAAACACTCCATGCGAAAAAAGGTTGTGTCGCAGCTAAGGTAAAACCTACATTATGAACTCAACAGTTCCCTCTAATTTCTTATATGGGACTCCGTTTAAAATTTATTCTTCTATTTTAGGAAAACATTGCATACTAGTTATATAATATAATTAATATATTTCAAACAAATTATAATAACACTAGGTCATAGAATCCTATACCATCTTAATACCTGGTCTTTAATATAATCTAGATAACTCCCAACAAAATATATTGCATATCTAAAATGTTGCATTCTTCCCACCTTGGGGATTTTTGTCGTGAATGTCCAAAACAAGTGGCTACACAAAAGAATGTGTGTACTGAAAAAGCATCTAATTCTCTCACTCCTAGGCTATCTCTTCAAAATTCACATTTTTTAACAAACACACACTAAATGAATAAATCACCCATTAAGGATACTCTTCTACTAATTCCCAATATATACCTAGTACTCACCAAATTTTGCTCCATCCTTCCTATTTATATCTCCAAGTCAATAATTTGTGATGGGTCATCCAAATACCTATTTAGCAATGAAATGTAAAAGATATCATTTAATAGGTCTAACATCAGTGGTAAAGCTATGTAGTACGCCACCTCACCAACACTATATAGTATTTGAAATGGGCAGATGAATCATAGAGATATATTGTCACTCTAGAAAAATCTATTTAATCATTGTTTAGAGGAAACCTATAATTACACATGGTATCCTTCCTCAAATTCCAAAGGCATATATTGTCAGTCATCATAAGATTTATGAACGCTATTTTATGTCCCCATCTACTCCTTGATTATCTCCACCTTCCCAGTAGTGGCTCACACCACCTGTGTGACCATGAGTGCTGAATCTCCCAGGCCAGTCCAAGAAAGTGGAGACCTACAGGGTCACCCATACAAGTCCTAAAATGTTTTCATACCAATGGTGGAATGGTATCTTTTTTTCTACAAAACTCCTCCAATTTTATGTAATCCTAACATCTACTTCCAATGTCTTAAATGAATCCTTGCAACATTTCCTCTGAAACAAGAATGTTCCACATAGGATGGTTGTTAGTTTGGGGGTAGAGATCCATTCTCAAATGCATATAAGTTTCAAAGGCCTCTTTAAATCCCTTCCATGAAGAAGATGTGAAGTAAGGAACATGATCACAAACCATCATTGAGGGAGCTCTATAGACTCCCACTATTTCTTGAACACAGATTCATCACAGTCTCTCTAATGAAATATTATATTATATAACTATTAATGAGATTACATGGTGAGTTGGTCTATGATCACCCAGATGGAATCATGTCCACTATGAATACACGGTCATCCTATCACTCTTTAAATGGATATCCTATCCAACATCCAATTTGGAACCTCAATTTGTTCAAAAAACCCACTGAAAAGTGGTGCTAATTCATTACATGATGAATAGTAAGGAATCAATAGATAAACGAAGAAACTCCATTCTTCACCCTGATCTACCAAAACTAAAGACTTAGGGATTTTTACATATTTTATACACCTGGATGTACCACTAATGGAGACGTATGAAAATATACGAGATCCTACTCCTACGATTTCATTAGTACAATCGTGCATCCCCTGAAAAGAATGATATGCTCCCCACCATCCGAGAGTCCATACTGAGCATGTCCATTGGATATCAAAGTACGCATGGTCTTATAGTTGGCATAACCAAGATGCGACTCACTGAATTTCTATAAAATAAATGGCGTAACAACCATTGAATAGATATAAAAAACCATATCCATCCAAAAAGGGTATCTATAATGAGGCCAACTAATCTGACACCTCATTCAACAACTGCAAATTATATCTCCTACTGGGATCATTTTCTACCATGTTACCCTTCCTTATTGTGTTGACAATCTTGAAGTCATAATCATGGAGGAAATCATTCCACCACCTCTATCTCAAGTTAATATTCTTTTGAGAGATAATATAATTGAGGATATTAAGTTATTAATAGATAATAAATCACTATACAATCAGGTAGTTTCTCTACATCTTATGTTCATAGACTACCGCTGAAAACTCAAGATCATGGGTCACATAGTTCTTATTATGTGGTATCAACTGTTGTGAACCATAAGAAATCACTTCCTACATATGAATTATAACACAACCAATCCTACTTCATGAATCATCGCAAAACACTACATATTGTACACCCTCCTCTAGAAATATCAAAATGGGAGTGCTCATCAATCATAACCTCAACTCCTGAAAATCCCTTTAGAACCTATCTATCCACATGAAATGTTTCCCATTTCGAGGCAATGTTGTTAGTGGATATTATATCCTATATAAAGAAGGTATGAATATCTGTAAATATCCTTCTTTCCTAAGGAAGTTACTCACCTTCATCACATTCTTAGTTGAGTCCCAATATAACACTACCTTGACCTTCATCAAGTCCACCACCACGCCATTTTCTAAGAAAAAATATCCCATAATATGGTCATCCTGAATCTAGAATTGACATTTCCAAAGATTTCAAAAAAAATTTGTTTCTCTCATAGTACATCTAGAACCATCTTCAAAAGTATCACTTTCCCCTCCTCAAAAATTGAGTAAACTATGATATCATTGATGAATACTACCATGAACCAGTCTATGAAGTCCTCAAATATCCAATTTCTGAGTCCCATGAACACTGATGGAGAGTTCAACATGACAAATATCATCTTGAAGTACTCATATTGACAATAAAAACATCTTAATTTCATCTTAGGTATATGCTTAACCCATAATCGCAACTGGTGATAGCATAACCTGAGGTTAACCTTTGAGAACCATCGTGCCCCTCCAAATTGATCAATGATGTCATTGATCCTAAGTAGTGGATTATTATTTTTTACATTAACCTAGTTTATGAATAGATAGTCTACACAAAACCTCAAGCCATTATACTCCATGGAAAATGTAACTGGGGATGTTTAGTGTGAAAGAGCTGGTCTAACGAAACTCTTCCTCTACAAATCCCACAATTTCACCCTTATCTCTTAACGCTTTGTGGGAGGAATCTGATGTGTGGGTAAAGATATTGGAGTCATCCTGGGGTTTATATCAATTCATATTTCTATCATTATATTGGGATTTAATCCTAGAACATTTTGAAGAGTGATATCATCATACAACACCACCACAACAAGGATCTAGAAACTCATAACATCCACTACATAAAGGGTCATGCTATCCAAATGGTGGGTAATTGGATGCACCCTCTTATGCATGTGCCTATCCTGCACTACATGGGTTTCCTTTACACCAAAAAATGAATACATAGTCTCATCATTGCAGACACACCACATCCTCCTTCTAGAATAGCCTATTTAGGAATGAACTATAGATAGATGTTGCATACCTAAGCTTAAATCCAAAGGAACCATTGATTATACAAACATATCCCAATTTAAACACACCACTTCAAGAGTTTTTTCAAAGTGGAGACACAAGGGTGTGATCATGGATTTATCTTTAGTATGTGTCTCCAAGAACATTGGTCAAGCAATGGAATCAACTAGAATCTTGAAGTCTCAAACCAAATATGTGTTAACAACAGAATTTCTATAACCTAAGCCTATAAATACTATGCCAAAGGTCAGAAAGACACATATCATACCTTGTATCATCTCCATTGATTTTGGATTGTAATCCTAGACCACCTACAGTTGTCCCTTACCCTATACACTATCTTTGTATGTCTAGTGCTGAACACCTAGGTGGAGAAGGGGGGGGGGGGGGTGGTAACGAGTCAAAGCATTTACCACCTCTAGCTACTCTCCCACATCCTATTCCATGTCTTCCACCCCCCACACCTAAATTATTCTACCAATTATTTTCCTCATAAACTCATCCACTATATCCATTTCATCTGTACAACATGTTGGGATGTAGCATGAAATATGTACCCTATCATTATAATAATAAAACTATATCTCCCTAGGATTAATAGAAAGACATTTTGAGCCCTAAACCACATACCCTATGTCTAGAAATATCTTCCTGAAATTTATCACATGTCCAAGTCCCTATGACTGATGTTGTCTCCCTGCTGCTAAAGTCTCTACTCTTATATTCCCACGTAATGAAATAACTGCATGCATCTGGTCATCCAAAAAACTCTCAAACAAAAAACGATCACTCTAGCACCCCAACATACGATAGAATAAATAAAGTTATAACACTGGATTGTATGTCTCTAAACATTCCATTCTTAATTATCTGAGACCATAAAAACTGGTCATGAACCATATCTATAATGTTCCTAGAGAGGTTGATGATCTACGATGAATACTGAACTAAATTAATACTTTCCTATTGAAGATTTTGAATCACCGAGTTGGGTAAATACTATAGTAAATCTTGAGAGAACTATTATTTGAAGAGAAAGTCCCATAATTATTTCCTATTGAAGATTTTGAAGCTCCGAGATGGGTAAATACTTTAGTAAATCTTAAGAGAACTCTTATCTGAAAAAGAAGTCAAACTCTAACTATTATTGATTCACTTCTTCATATAAATTGTTCACTAAGCCTCACCATTTCTTTGAAGGTCCATAGAGAAGGATCACTACCTGAACAACCATCTTATATTTTTATGTACTGACAAAATAGAAAAATCACAACACCGTCTCAAGACAATCCTCAGTGTCCTATGGGTTATGCTCTCCATAGAACATAAGGCATCACTATAACTAATATGTGTGATGTGTTCTCAACCTACACACCTTATCTTTTGATACTATCAGTACCGTATTCTCCTCAACATGTGGTGGAATAGCAACTGCACCACCTAGAGGAAACACCTCTAGATTTGGTCCCTGTATCAATTCCTCATCTCTGACAGAATTGTCATTGTGAAACTGATGCAGAATCCAAGCTAGAATTTATTACAAATGCATCCTTAAATAAACATGATGTACCATGTTCAATGGGTATAACCAGAGATAAGACTTAGGATGTACATGAAGACTAAAAACCATTCATATATTATTAATGTACCATTTTATTTCTCTATAATTAGTGTCATCATCTACAGAGTTGAATGAAAGTTGCTAAGAATCGTGGTGTATGGATATACATCAGTCGTCACGCCAATACTAGATTCTTTGGCCAGAAATCCAAACATGAATCATAGAACATAATTTCCACAAACCAATATCATAGACTATAGTCCTTGGGTAGAAATGAATTCTCTTATATAACTCTATCACAACCGGTCCAAAAGGTTCATGTACTATGACTCCCCAATCCCACCTCTAATAAGATAAGGGCTGGTGACTAGCACTGAGTATAACTATCACTAACATAGGAGACCTTATCCTAATAAAACTATACACATGAACACATATATTAAGAACATAAAACATTGAAATGTAAAACAACTGAATGAAACCATGAATGAATACCTATAATCCGACAAACAGATTATGAAAACAAGTAATGGAATATAAATAAATCCATATAAAAGCCCTAGACAGAGAGTTCGAGAACACGATTGACTTCAAAGTAAATATTGGGATTACTTCTATGATAACCATAGGAACACAACTCAGTCTATCTAACTCACTAAGAGCTTCCTGGTCATGGTCCCTCTAGGAATCTATCAAAAGTTTGATCATCTACCGAATTCATGGCATGGGAGGGAAAATATCATGTAGGGGTGAGTATAACAATACCAAGTAGGGAACCCCAAAACCAAAAATCATGGAACAAAAGAATTATAATAATCCCTAAAAAATCTCTATATCTATAACACATATAAAAATAATATCCATATATACATAATAAAAACATAAAATCACAAATTAATGACGTAATCATAATTCCATCCTAATAGTCATACCCAATGGTTCGACATAGAACTCATATATAAGAACACACTCCATTAGTCCTATAAAACTAATGATGTCTATTTCAGATGTAATTCTCATTGGGACTATTCATACGATGTCCACACTAGATATATGATGAGATAAATTACAAAAAAGTGGATCACATAAAAAACCATGGGGTATACCAAAAATACAATCTAGAATAACCCACTAAGTATAGGTTTAGTTCCCATGTAGTGTTTTCCATGATGATTCCAAGAACTCCACCTTAGAATAGAATAAGATAGAGGACCTCATTACATGCCTCATGAATGGATTCCAACAACTCTATCCAAGAATTCCATCTGAAGGGATCATTATCCTATGTGTAGGTCATCATTTCTTACTTACCAAATAGGGACTAGATATAGGGAACTCACCCTAACAAAACATGTCCATGATATAGTGGAAAAGGGATATAGGGAAACTCTGAAGGAGTACACGACATGTATAAGTAGTAAACCATGTGTCCCTTTGGAACTAGGTCCTGGCCATGTAAATGGACTATTTCTATGTCCTTGTAAAAGTACATGGTGTGCCCATGCCCTTTTACTTCTTCTCATGTCCACATATATGGATCCCCCTTGAACATTGAATCATGATGTGTCTGTGTTGGAGTACACAGGGTGTTTGTGACCATCTACTCTTGGCCTGGTCTACGTACCCTCCAAGGTTCATGCCTAACCAACTGGAAAAGGGTCACATTATATTTTATTCTTAAGATCTTCTTGAATCCCTAGCCGCCACACTAGGGGACCAAGACACTATGTGATCCCATATTACAGTCCATGAGTTATGGGGTTTTCCTAGAAATATTATTCATCTTCTTGTGAAGTTTTCCAATCCTCAGACACCAAATACAGCTTTAAATCACACTTGAGATGGTTGATCTAGTCTTTCTGACCCTATTTATCATCGTATGCCATATTCTAATCAAAGGATTCACTTTTAAAACACAATCACTCATTATATGTGATGACATGATGAAGAACAAATGACCAGGTATCCCAAAAGCTAATAATCCTTTTTCATCTTCCATCATCTCACAATATCCATGTAATGTTAAGATCGAATCTAAGAAATCGAATAATTCATCCTTGAAAATGGTTCACAATGTTTGATTTATCAGTGTTCATCAAATCTTGATACAAACAAAATTACTCATTTTTAATAAAGAAATGGGAAAAAAATAGTAAACATAAGGAATGAACCTCAGCCAATATTTATGTTGACCTAATTTTATTTCCATTAGAATGAAAAATTAAGAGATAAATAATTAATTACCAACAATTTCCGCAATTCTAGGATGAATTTATCCCGTACCAAAAATATAAAAGATCCTCGAATAAGTTCATTAGATCATTTATTCAAGTTATTTATAGGAATAAAAAATATGACAAAATCCAAATAAATAAACTTTCTACCTCGATTAGGATTAATCACTAATGAAGAAAAATGTTGTGATATTATTATTAGTGAGAAACTCTTATTCAATTACACAATGATCATTGATCTTTGATATAGTTGGTGTTTTCCTAAGATATATCCTCAAAAATATCTCTCCAATGGTTCCCCAACATCTTCAGGGTTGTGAGGAAAACCCTATAACTTCATCATAACTATATACTTATAGATAACATCATTCGATGAGTCAATGGATTAAAATAAAATACTTTATTTATTTATTTTATTCATTTTACCCCTATGATGACTTTATTGAAAAATGCTCCACGCCACCAAAGTTTATGTTTCACCTAAGGAAAAACCCAAATTTTTAACTCCACGATTATCAAAGATTTCTGATCCGAGCCTCCATTTATAAGTTATTTAATTTTTGGGAAAACTATACATGTGTGTTCTTTAATATATTTAATGTCTTTTACTCATTTATGTCGGGCACAACAGGCCAAAAAATCACACATTGTCATAGCACCTAATCCATAAATCACAAAAAAATTATATGTGGAAAATTTAAGCCATTTAAAAAACCATTATACACCCACTTTCCCATAAAATAAGAACTGAAAGTACCGATCAAGCGAATTTGTGACTTACTATATGCACATAGATATACAATAAATTTTTCATCACCGTGTTTAATAGATGGATATTAATATGGGTTTAATTTTTATATATGATAATTATGGAATTATTAGCCTTATAATGTTTTATTATAAATTTTAACTTCTTACCATCCAATCCTTTGGGAAATGATAACATCACTAGTGTGTACATGTGGACTACAACCTCCATGAAGCGATATGATTCAATTTTCATTTATAATTTACTTGCATGGAGATGAGGATGAATTTTATGAATATATATATATATATATATATTATAACAATTATAAAAAGGATAATTATTTTTTTACCGTTATTATGTTCCATATTTTAAAAAATGAAATTAGGGTTTATGTATACGTATTTCCAACCATCTCTATGAATGCTGTAATTCATTTTTATATATATAATTTTTATGAATGATAATAAATACGTATGTAGTGAATATCTAGGATGGTAAAAACAATATTAATATTATGGAAATTATTGAATAATGGTCAATTATTAAATTTCGTGACTTCCAGGTTGAAACATGCGTAGAAAACAAAGCAATTATCACCAAGAAATATTATTTTAATAAAAAATATCAATAAAAATGAATATACAAATCATAATTTTTATGATAGATATGAATATTTTTATGTAATACATGAATAATAAATAAGTATTTATTATATAAGAGGTTTATACGTAAATGGGGATATGTGAGACTTGAAGTAAGACATTTTCATCTCACTTTTATTCTAGTTGGACACATTCCATATTTACCACTTGTTTTTATGTAATGTATATACTAACCGTTAATTTTTTTAAATATTATTGTGAATAAATTTATGATATACACATAACAATTTAGGGTTCCTTCATTCATGGGGATTATGATTAAAATTCTAACAAAGTGGAATGTGTTTTATTTCCCAATCTCAACAAAATTTAGTATTATTTCTGTTTAAGTATCCTCTAGGGAATATTTTTATTCTATTTCCATGTTCTCTGAAAATGTTTTAGAGGTGGTTTTTAACTATTATTTTATGATAATTTGAATTCATTTTTACCTATTTTTTACTTTTTAAAAAATCATTTGAAAGAAATATTTGTGCCATTATATGAATGAGGTACATTATTGCTTCATGGATGAAATATTATTTTGACTTATGTGGAATACATGACTTTTACAACATCTTGACTAATATTTTCATTGAATCGTACTTTAAAATTTTATAATTCTATTTTAAAAAAATATCACTTTTAATGCGTGAAAATGTTTTAAAAAATAAAGTGATTTCAAAATTGGAATGTTATTTTCCAAATGAGTTATTCAAAGGGATATTCCAAAATCATTTTTCATCTATGATGACATCCTTTAATGTTACATAATATTTATTGTGGATATGATATAAGGAAAACATCAAAATTATTTTTTATGGATGGTTTATTTTTATGATGAAATGGTTATGAAACCCATTCCATTAATGGGTTCTGATATGATGAATGATTTATGATATTGTGAGATAAAATGTATGATTTTCAATATTTTCTAATTAAGACCAATAATGACCTATAATGTATTAAGTAAATTATTATATCTCATGATATATTTAAGGAAAATATATTGATTTGGTTGATCCGTTATGGGAAATATTTTTATGTGCTTGATCCATTATGGGATACAAAAATAATGTTTCAGACCAACAATAGAAACATGTATATATTTATTATATTATAGTCATTTTAGTTAAAATAAATATATTATACGTTTTCTATACATACAATGGTTCCAAAAAAATTTATGAAATGAACTTATGGTTCCTGATTGGGTTAGGATGAGTTCTCATTATTATGATTCATGTATTTAAAAATAATGATGTTTTATTCCATAAATATTTTTTATGATCACTTTTATATTAGGGATGAATTTTTTATGTTATATTGATTTTATAATACCTTTATCTATATCTTATTCTTTCACATGAACATCTATTGATATCTACCATGGATACCCTTTTGGGTTATATAAGCTCACCCTTTTGCTTATATTTATTTTCCGTGGGACATGAAGAATGTTTTTCGCAGGGCGTTCCTATGAAGAGTACTATTGTAGAAGATCCTTTTGGGAGACATGAAATATATTTCATAAAATAAAAATATTGTATATCTAGACTTTAAAGAATATAATCCTTTTTGTTTCTAGAAGTGATCATATTTTTATGTAGTGAATATTCATCTTAATACATGTAATATTTATGTACTAAATGATCATGGGTATTTGAGTATAGTTTTGTTAATCATTATAGATTATAGTTAGAAAATATTTCTAAAAACCAACGGGATAGGTAAAAGTATAGGATATAAAAATGTTTTTTTTTGAAATCATTAATGGAACAAGTTAAAATTAATGTGTCATTGAAGAAAATTTTAATATTTAGATATAATATAATGTATTGATCATGATCGATCACTATGATCAAATATTACATATGGTTATGAAAACCATTTTCGGTTTTCTATGGGATTAAAAATAGAATGATGATTTTTTTTGGTAATTGGTATTTTAAAATCTTTATATACCATATCTGATCTTAGATATAATAATTCCATTTTTTTATGAAAAATGTTAATTCCTATACTCAAGGATTTGATGTTGAGTAAGTAATTAAATCTCTTAATTCAAAAATGGCCACTAATGAAGTATATAGATCCTCTTCGATTTATATTTTTCGGAAATTTCTTCTCAAAAACCTTTTGACTCTCCAATTAGTTGAATTTTATATGATTCATGTAATGTATTGTTTTTCTCTATATGGATATCATATCAATAACTGATTAACTGAAGTAACATTTTATATTTCAAATAAAGTAATGATTATTTATCTCTTAAAGAATGAATATACACTTTGAATGGAAAATGCTTCAATATTGTGGGTCTTAATTCCAATAAATGAACATTATTTATCTCTTATGTGTGTCATGAAAATAAATATTACCGATAAATATATTATATGTGAGTTTTTACACCTTTTCAGAAGAATTATCAGTCTTGCAATTAATCATGACATTCGGTATTCAAAAGAACTCACACCCGGTGTTATGCCCATTTCAAAGGATAGTTATAGAATAACGCCAATTGAGGTGTAGTAATTGAAGAAGTAACTCCCGTAAAATCTTGATAAGGGATTCATTCATCAATGAGCATCACCTTGGGGTGTCCCTATTCTACTTGTTAAGAATATTGATGGATCAATACGAAAGTACACTGATTATTGAGAACATAACTAGATAAAAATAAATAAAAAGTATTTTATACCCCTTTTTGAGTATATATTTTATCAACTACGTGTAGTTAATAATTTTCTAATATTAACCATTATTCTGGATATCATCCATTTAGGGTCAATATATATGATATAACTAAGAATATGTCTCATACAATGTATGGACACTATGAATTTATAGTGATGCATTTATTCCATATTTATTTACCTTCTATACTCATGGATCTAATGAATAAAGTCTTTATATACTATCATGATTTGTTTTTTGTAGTATTTAAAGAAAATAATTTTTTATATTCATAGAGCAAGGAATAACATGAAATCCACTTGAGGATTATGTTGAAGACCCTACCTAAGGAGAAGCTTCATGAAAAATTTACCATAAACGAATTTTGGAATTAGAAAACTTCATTCTTGGGTCATATAATCTCATGTTCTGGTATTCAAATATAGAGGTTATTTAGAAAAGTCCTATACTAACCATTGTTACTGAAATCCATATGTTTTTAGGTTGTATGTATATTATTGAAGTATTTTGAGAGATTTATTTTGATTGTATAATTATTCACAATGTTGACTCGGAAAGGAGTTATGTTCATATGGATGTAGGAATGTTGAGAGAATTTAAATAAGATGAAAAAAAATTGGTCAGTTCACCTATGATCACACTACCCTATAGGGTATAATATTTGATGATCTATATTGATGCATTAAATATGTGACATGGATCTATTCTGATGACAAATTATATAGGGATAGCTTATTCCTCATACAAATTCATGGATCGTGAGAAAAATTACCCAAATCATGATTCTGAGTTAGTTTTAGTAATTATTTTATTAACTATATGGGTGAAATATATATATGGATAATGTTATGGAATATATACTAATCACAAAAGATTAAATTATATTTTCACACAAAAATATTTGAACATGAACTAATGAAGTTGTTGGAGGTGACTAAATATTTTGATTTCCCAATAAAGTACATCCTTGGTAAGGTGAAAAAGTTGGTAGATTATTTGAGTAAAAATGACCATTGTATCCTATATTTGTTGATGAATATAAATGATAAAATATTTTTTTATTTCAAAAGTATTTATAAGAAAATCATTAACAATATAGAGAAATATTATCGTTTTCAAATGAATGTTCAACTATCGATCTATGTGAGGAGTAAAGAGGTTAAAAATGAAGATTAAGGATTGAAAAATATAGAGGTTGTGTTATTTTGTTCAACCTTGATTGTGAGGGAATATTAAGGTTCAAAATCTCTATATGTGTCTCATTCGTAATACATTTGATGTATTTGTAGTATAGGGATCATAGTTCATCATTATCTATTCATCATGGAAGCACACATATGTATAGAGACTTGAAAGAGTATTTTTATTTGGATGATATGGAAATAGATATTATAGAATATTTTTTTGTTTCTTTTTCATTAAAAAAGTTAAGGTTGAGAGACATAAGTCTAAGGGGATGTATCAATCATTAACCATACCTAAATGGAACTTGGAAAACATCATCATGTATGTTGATGTCAGAGTCATCAAAACATTAAAAGGACATATTTATATAAGGTTTATATTAGATGGACTTATAGATTCAACACACTTAGTTAATATCGGATAAGATATCTATCTTGATTGGATCTCTAGAACCTAAATTAAAAAAGTGGTAATATTTCATGGATTACAACTTTCCATCATGTCTAATGGGGATATGGAGTTTACATCAAATTATAGGAGAATAGTTCAACCTGATTTGGATGTAGAGTTGAGTTTTAGTATGGCATGTCACCCTCATTCAAATTTTCACTCAAATATAACAATTAAAACAGTAGAATATATGTTGAGATCTTGTTCTATGTATTTTATAGGTGTTAGGGATAAAAAATATCCTCTATTCATGTTTTCATACAATAATAGATTTCACTCTAGAATTCAGATGGTTCTTTATCAAGACCTATATAGAAATAAGTGTATAACACCAGTGTGATGGGATGAAATTGGAGGAATAAAAATATTAGGACCTGATCTAGATAATTATATGGTAGATAAGTTTATAAATATTAACTAGAACATCAAGGCAGCTCAGAGTTGGCAGATGGATTATATTATCAATCCGAAAAGTGATTAAGAATTTAATGTTGGTGATTTGTTTTTTATTCAAAATTCTAAATTGAATAATGTTCTGATATTTGAGAAGTATGGGAAGTTTTTTACTAGGTATAGTTTCCCGTTTTATATTCTAGACCGAGTAGGGATTTTATCTTATCATTTATAACTTCCACTGAACCTCTATCGAGTTCATGATGAGCTATATATATCTTTATTAAGAAAGTACATGACA
Organism: Viscum album; assembly: GCA_963277665.1. NCBI lineage: Eukaryota > Viridiplantae > Streptophyta > Magnoliopsida > Santalales > Viscaceae > Viscum > Viscum album. Next base: position 809,163,095 of record OY728158.1, on the reverse strand, counting down.
AATCAGTTACATAAAACTAAACTCCAAGGTCATAGCATCATAAAATTATATTTCCAGAAATGAACAACCGATAAAAATATTATTTCAAAGATATTATATTCTATAGAACAGGACTACTATCCTGGTTAATGTTTTTTGGAGAAATTACAAATTTGAGGATGCTACATGATATTTTGAGAATTTAATGAAACAATGATATCCTCATTTTTTGTATCATGGTGAAATATTTTTTATGATAAATTTATATTAAGTTTTTCTAATATTAAGAATTGAAATTTTCTAAATTATTTCTCTTTAAATAATATAATTAATTCAATGGCATGTGTTTCACTCATTAGTTAGTGTAAATAAATCTCGTGAAATTATTAAAATATCATGTTTTTGTTATCACATATACATTGGATTGGATAATATGTATATTTATAATTTAATTATAAATAATTAATGGTCTACACATTTATAAAATTATTTCAGTAGTTATACAATTATTAGAATTATTTACCCAAATTATTTGAAAATACAAGTATTGTTTTCTCTAAAATATTGATTACATGTGTATAATGTCTTTTTATATAAATAAATAAAATTGATCACTATTTGTGAATTATTTTAATTAAATTTATATATTATTTAGTTTGGTAATTTTTTTAAACATTCAAAAATTAATTTTATCGGCATAGGATAAGAAATAATCCAATTTTTATTTTAAAAATGTATTCTTACTAATTTTTTTTATCACATATGTTCACATAAATTGAAATTAATTTTTTTATAAGTATTTAATTAAATAAATATTTATAATCATTAGATTAATTTTTTTAATTAATATCCTTTTATTTTTTTTCAATATGATTAGTAACCATAGTAAAATTTTTCACCTCAGTAAAAGAAATATCGGGAAAATCATAGTTAAAAATATGATATATGGTAATAAATACTCTTCTTAATTTTTATTGAATGAAGTTAATTAAACCATTAACACATTATTTTTAAATTTAATTTTCTAATGGACACTTTTCAATGAAATAACTTTTATATTATTCCTATCAATGAATGTTAGAAAATATCACCTTATTTCTTTTTAATATCTCTTATGTGTTCATATATGGACAAAAGTATGTTATGAAAGAATATAAGTGTCTAATTTTGTGGATGTAAAAATATTTTATTAATAATTTTATTTCTTTTATTAATTTAATGACGACCTTAACTACTTCTACAACACCGATACAACATATTTTGACCCAATGAATAAATAATCATAAATGATTTAAAAAATATTAAGGTTCATATAATTTTATTGATTTAATGTTAGACATGAATTTAGAAGATATATATTACATATTACATTGTTTATAAATTTTTATATTTAAATTCCACCTTTTTATTTATGTACTAAAAATTAAAATAGATATATAATATTAAGATTGACCATAATGATATTTTTTCCAAATAAATTTCATTAAGTTATTTATAAATAAAAATAATTTTGAAATAAGATAAGGCGGTTATGATATTGTATGAAATGTCACTAAATTACCATTTATTATTTAATTTTTACTATATATGTAAAAATTAGAATCCTTTAATATAAAAAATGTCATTTTCAAATATATAATTAAAATTCGTTAAGTAAGGGTAAACAAAAATTATAAGATTTAAAATGACACCAAAACATTTCTAAATTTATTTTTATGATTTTAAAATCGTATACTATATTATCTTATAATCTATGACAATTTGGAGTAATTTTCATTATGAATTAATTTATTATAATTTAATCTTTTGTGAAATTCCAAAATTACCCCTCACCTATTTTATAAAAAAAGAACATCCTCCATCATTTCATTACACCACATTGAGACCTATATATAATTAAAAGTATAAAACTTTCTCATTTAAGCTTACCTAGCCACATCCTAGAGGTTTTGGTCATCCAAAAAGTTTGACCTTAATGACCATTAGAGGAGATCATAGGGTGTTATTTTGATGAATAAGTAATCACCCTAACACATCGCTTTCTTTTCTACTATTCGTTACCTCATATAAATATATGGAATTTATAATAACATAATCAAATTAGTATTATTTGTAATATTAAATTTTATTATGATTATGAAAACAACATTATACACCCTATTTCTCACTAAATAAGAAGTAATAATATCTCTTATTTGTACGTATGGGTTATCATCTCCATATAGCGATACAATTCATTTTTAATCACCTAAATTTATAGATGGGTATTATGGTGTAATTATTGTATATATATGATAATTATGAAATAATTTATATTATTTAATTTTATGATAATAGCTAAATTCTAACCTTAAAATTCTTTGTGAAACAATATCATTGTTCATGTGTGTGTGGACTACCACCTCCACCAAGTGATGTTATTCGTTTTTTCTTTTTTATTTTCCATTCATCGTATTTAGTTTAACATTGATGAACATATATGATATATATAACATAATAATAATTATTTAAAGGTGAATTATTATTAAACAAATTTCAGAAATTTTGGTAGTATGATGGAATAAGTTTGTAGATAAAGAAAATATATAGGAAATAATCATAGATGACACATGGAATATATGTGGTTTAGAAGATTATCTCTAAATTCACATAAGGGTTTAAATCTAACTAGTTTCAGAATGAAAAAATAATTTTAATATCTCATTGTTTCTAACAATCCGTAACCCTATCCCAAAATGAGATAATAAAAAAGACAAATCATTATTTCAACCGCCACACAAAAATTCCATTGTGATGCAATGAAATTCACATGGAAGTATGCATCCCTATAGTGATACATATACTCAAGTTGAATTTTATATAGTAGTCAGTGGTTGGAAGTCAACTAAGCTCTAGTTCTATTGTCTCCAATGTCTGACCACCTTCATTAGTTATCCCAAAGTCTACAATACTACATGGCCTTGTCTGTGTTAGTTGGTCAGCATTCAAACAAACTATGTACCTGGTATGTGAATCCCCTCTGTTTTGGATTGCACTATATTTCATTGGGGTGCATGGTTTTGGAAAACCATGAACAAACCCTAAAATTCCACTCATCCATCCATATTTCTCAAATTTTAACCCAAACACACCCATGATAAAACCCAAATAAAAAGTACTCAACAAAGGGTAATAGAGCACCTATAAAAACACCAACAATATCATCAGAGAAGGTCAAGATATTACAATCAACACACCTTATAAAAACTCATTCTCATGATATACTTCCATATTCCACTATGATTTTGAGTCAAAAATAAGAAGCCATTGATTCCACATACCTTCCTCCCTCTCCATAAATTATTACTGAACCCAACCATGTTGTCATAGAACATGAACTAGCAGCATGGTCTTTCCCCACAACACTTTTTCAATGTGATCCATTACACATATCATATGATCCTCAAAGGACACATCTATCTCAATCTCAACATCATCTTTTATTGATCACATGAGTGGGGTCGAGGTATTACCACTAAAGTTTTGACACAATGAATATGTCATGCATAACACTCTATATATGTGGAAAATTTAATTGGAATGCCACTAACCTCATTATTTTCACAACCTCAAACCATCCAAAAACCCATGATGCTAGCTTTCCAAATATCTATATACATTGGTAACCTAATCATGGTGACACATGATGGAATAATTTGCCACCATCTCCAAATTCTAGAGTTAATAAAATTCAATCGACATATGAACTATATATAGTCTAAGTCATAGCCATACACTTCCAAATTAGCTGAACTATATCTGAGGTATCATGCATGAGGCTTGTTCCCAACACCTCTATCTTACCTACCTCTATCCAGCATATAGGTTATTTGAATGAACTACCATAAAGAGACTCATATGGTTACATCTTTATAATTTCCATACAACTATATTTATAGAAGAACTCCACCAAATCTAGGTGCTTATCCAAAGACCCAGAATTTTATTGGACACAAGCTTATAAAATATCCTTAAAGTACCAAAATAGTATACTTCAACTACCCATTTGTCTATGAGTGTAATTTCATACTCAGTAAACCCTATATACCAATATTCATTCTTCAATACTTTCTAGAATTATATAGTAAAACATGATTCACAGTTCGACACTAAACTCTATGGCACCCTGTGCAGGCATACTATTTCCCAAGAGAACAAGTCTCCAAAATGATCCACTTATAAAGTCTCCCACATAGAAAATAAATTCACTACCATTTTCAAATTTTAAAAAGGAATATGAATAGTTTCATTATTATAAGGAATCCTCGAGAGATCTAATATAATGTTTATAATGTCTTCATCCCACTTCCATTCCATAATGGGAAATGGCTAGAGTAAAACACTAGGTCATTGATGTTCGACCTTTATAGATTGATAGGTGTAGAATCATGTCACTAACCCTGAAATATACTTTTTCATTCCCATTCACCAAAACTAACGACAATGTTCATGGTACATTTGTGTCACACTTGGATTCACCGCCCACTTCAGGGAATGAATTCATGCATCAGCTATTCTTGCGTGCTCATAGGATCAAAAACCTAATTCATGTCACAGACGATGTCATCCCCATATCTGTTATATTCTAAATATGTATTCACACCTTCAAGGATTTACTCTTGGAAAACCATTCACAATCCCCATACATAACATCATTAATCTACCTTAAGAGTGTAGAGTCTACTGAAACTCATACAATATTCATATAGTCTAGAATTTCTTGAACCACAACATGTATTTCTACTTGTATGGTTATCATTTTATACTAAAAACTATTATCAAGATCCTCTTGTGACTGGGTTTTTCTTTTTAAAACATTAGTAACATTGTTTCCCTACCCAGGAATATATTCTTGCCAAAATAAAAAGGTTGTGTATACTCAACCAACCACCACTACTACAGATTCAATTGTCATTGTGAAAATAAATAATTTAAAATTTTATTATCAGTATACATAGAAACATTTTCACCCAATAGTTAATTTTTCAAACACATTAAATCATATAGCACTTTAAAAAACTCAAGGTTGTGGAGGGGATAGTTCCTTTCATGTGGCATGAATTATTGTGACCCATATACCACAAATCAATCACCAAGCATCGACATTTCTCCAAGGCCAATCAAATAAGTGCCACAATACACCATATAGTCCTCAACTAGATTGGGTAGGAAGAAGTTTAGTGCTGATGTAAAATGCTACTCAAACTTCTATAAGGTAATATTGCATTCTACAGACCATTCATACATCAGTATATTTTTTTCGTGCATGAAAGTGTTGCTACATATTGGGAACAAGTACTGGATAAACCTCTGATAATATCCATCCAACCCATAAAAATGGATATCAAAAACTTTTTTTGTGATCCTCTCAAGAAAAAACAATCAGACCCTTCTTTGGCTATACCTATTCACATTTCATATAAATTATGAGACCAAATATGTATACCTAGTCAACCCAAAATTGACACTTAGATATCTTGGACTATAACTGATTCTCCCACAATGTACTCGAGAATATGTCAAGATGTTTTCCTTGATATTCCTGAGGAGTACACAAGATATCATCTACAAACACTACCAAAAAATGATCACGTCATGGGTGGAATATACAGTTTATAAAGTCCACAAACACTACTGGTGTGTTATTCAGCTCCAATTACATCACAAAAAACTCATATAGGCCACAACTACACTGGAAACCTATCTTCAGAATAATATATGTTTAAACTATCAACAGATGATACCCTGGCCTAAAGTCAATCTTGGATAAAACACAATATCCCTTAAACTATTCAAATATATCTTCAATACATGGAAGATGATTCTATTTAATCACAAAAATATGATTTATCTTACGATAATTTACACAAAGGCACAAGGTCCTATAAGACATCTTTGAAAATAGTATATGAGATCACCAAGGTGACATAATCAGATGGATAAAACTATTATCCTTCAACTCCTCTAACTATGTATTGAGATATTAAATCAGTCATGGTGCATTTATTTATGACAAAATAGAAACTGGCTTATCCCTCATCATGAGCTCAGTTTTATATTCCAAAACATTCTCAGTTGGAATCCCACATAAGTATTCAAGAAACAATTCTTGAAACTACTCCACCATGGTTTGAAATAAAACCTCTTTCACACCCCCCATAACCTATCAATAGACAAGAAACCTCGAACAAAATCTCCCTTAGTTGCAGATGAACTAGCCCTACATAGCTCACCTGGATATCCTATTCCCACAGTGAACATGTTTTTCACCCTAATGAGATGTAAATCTAACTCTCATGTGGTATCAATGAATGTGGGATTGGTACACTACCAAAAAATTCGTACCCATAATTAGGTATAAATCTAACTTATCTATAATTATTAGATCCCAAAGAAGATTTTATTCCCAAACCCCATAAGAACACCCTTTTGACAAATAGATTTCTCAAGATCAAACAGCCAAAGGTGTATTTATCACCAACACCCCACTCTCGAACTCCATTGATTGGATCAAAACATTGACTGGTTATGTAGATAAAAAATAATGATAAGAATTTTCATCAAATAAATAACTATCTTTCATAGAATATATAATAAAAATTCCTTTAATTGTTGATGTTAAAACCTTAATATCGCCCATTATATATTAAATAACATGAAACTGTCCTTCCCATATTGCTTGTGACACAAACTTATCCCCCTGAACATCCCCACACTATTAATACATGTTCTATTTTCAAGAGGCACCTCGTACACTTCCTCTAACACCTCATCAAGTAGAACTCCAACTGATAAGGTGATACATGGTAAGAAGATCTCATTCCCACACTTTGGTTCTATCTCACCCTTCCATAACTACCTGTCTGTCATTGGTCCTTATAGATTTTATATTAATGTTTCATTTTTTATGTAGTTGTGGGAATCTAATTTATTTTAGGGATAGGTTCTACGATTATGGTCCAACCTACTAAAATTTTGGAAAATAATTAAGATACAATCCTATGTAACTGATCCTTCTCCCTGGTCAGTCATCCTACAACCCCTGGATAACATTCTAACAGCGATGCTTCCTGCTCTTTAATGATGTACCTCATGGTATTCCAGAAAAAACAACTTTTCCTCCACTAGAAGATTCCTTTAGGTTCCCCTTATCTGTGAGATCTTGTTCCACCAACATTACAAGTGTAGTAATCAAAAAATGTCATCCTTGGACTTAATCTCACATTTAAGTCAATCCTGGAAATGCCTCACCCTATTTGTCTCATCACCAACCAATGACGAAAGAAATTGATGCAAATAATTAAAGAATGTAACATAGTTCATCATGGACATACTCTATTTATTCAACCTAACAAACTCGGCTGCTCACTCCTAACTCAACATATTTGGATAAACGTTCTCTAGGAACTTCTCTAGAAAACTCCTTCCATTAAATAATCTTAACATATACAGTCTGAGCATGAACATCCCACAAGTATTTCACTGATCCCTATATCATATAACTAGCCAAATTGAACCTATTATTTGCAAGAGTCTCTAAATTTTCAAGTATACTCTAGATGGACTCAATCCATAATGATGCTTCCTTATATCCACCTTCTATAGTAATATTTTGAGGGTTTTTTAACTGAATCTATTATGTATGGTGAGACATGATTTTCAAAACCTGACTAGGGTCTCTCTCCATAAAATGAATGAATAGAGATAATTTATCTCAAAAAAAATCCTTAAATACTTCAGAATACACCATTTGTGCCTCAGGTTCCACTACTTGTATATTATCTTTATATATATATATCCTCTTATTGTCCTCTCCAAAAGTTTCATCATGAAGGAATATCTCTAAAATTCCAAAAAAAATATTAGGGCACATAACACCATTTTATATAATTTTTGTAAGGGAAATATCCCAATAAGGTATAAAAATCCTTTTCCCCAAACCCCACCACACAGTCAAAACTGAGTTGTTCTCACCACCCTTAACGATCATACACCTAAGTCATAGTTAATAAATTGTAAACTCATTTTCAATATTAAATTTCTCATTAGAAACAAATTTTTTCACATTTTGAATCATTTTAAAACTTACAATTTCATATTAGGAACCATTTTAAATTCAAATACACAAGTAATGAAAACATTTCATGTTTATAAACATACCCCAAAACTCATTTTCTCATGCATGGATAAAATGATACATGTCACAAAATAATCATGAGTGTGTAAAATGATTCATTCATACTCAGCCCTTATTTCATTATGTTATATGAGTCAAATTTTAGAAAATATCAACAACAAAAATCACATCACACAACAAGTGCATCACCAAAGGTGAAATAATATCTAATTTTAAAAGAAAATACCAATAACGACATCCCACCTTTGTTAATTGTTTTTCTACCATACATGGGTTAGCCAATCCCTTGCATGAGCTTGTAACCAAGTCCTAATACCACCTAGTCTCGTGTATAGATTTCATAAATAGTAAAACAAAAGAAAATAAAACAAAATTGGTGCTTTGATGCCACTTTGTAACATCTCAACCCCGATACCACATGATGGTGCCCCAAGCAGGTTCACCACATGACCTCAGATGCACCTCCCCATATACCAGAGGCTGCTGATTAGCAACCAGTATGCAATATCAATCTTGGGGAGAGTATGAAATCTTTATCATATTAATATACTAATATAAATAAATAAAAAAGTTCCAAATGATATAACCATAACGAGAAAAACAGCAGAATCACAATATGTTCAAAATAGGAAAAACAATCATAAACTAAACAGTAGATATGTCATGCCAATATGTGCAAAGAGTAGATATGAAAAACCATAAATAAATAAAGGCATTGATTACTCCTTAGAGGGTCCCAAACCATTTCATGTTCCCTCACCCATGCCTCATCCCAAATAATCCATCTAACATAGTGCCCTTGCCCTTTGCCTCTCCTAGAACTATGAAATCTATATGGGTTCCAATCTGGCATCCCGAGTATGGTGTGATTACAATTCAGTAGGCCACCACCAACAACATCTAAAAAAATATCCATTCAATAATAGTATAAGAAGTTTTATAAAGAATACAATATAATCAATAATGTAAAAAATTTACATTTATTCAATTTCTTTTTATTTAACCACATCACTCTTGGGTTCCTGAGGACACCAAAACATCAACAACTACATGTCCTCGTTAACGAGTCTAAACTAACCTCAAGGGTTATCAAATATCAGAAAGAAATTTTTACCATTAATCATATCCATTCACATCACAACCAATTGGAACCATATTCCAATGATAAATCATGGCTGTATAACATAATGTCTCAAACCCATTAGTATTTAGAGTCTCCATCTCTATCTCACACCTCTATGTCATAAGGGTATTTGGAGCCTCTGTTCCTATCCCATACTCGTTTATCAATCAATTCCTCTCTATGGTATTTTAATGAAACAGACCATATATCACACAAAAATATCACATATAAAACAATTTCACATTTTCACATGCATCACAATATCACATGTACCAAAAAAACCCATTAATTAATTCTCTACATAATTAATCAAATTTAAAAAATAAAAATTCATGTCATTCCATTAATTAACTCAATAATTAATTAATCACACTAATTAGATTAATTAATTCAAAAATTAATTAATCAATTCAATTCAATTAATTAATTTATCAATGAATTAATCCCATCAATTATATTAATTAATCCATCAATTTGTTAATCAATTTTATTGAATCTCATAGTCACAAATTCCTCTGCTAAATAATTCAACAATTAATTTACTCAATTAATTGAATTAAATAATAAAAAAATCTATATTAATTAATTCAAAAATTAATTAATCCAATTCAAAAAATCTAATACCCCTATAATTATTTCAATAATTATTTATTCTGATTCAATAACCCCCATATCCCCAATTTCAAAATCCCTTCATTAATTAATTTACCAAATTAATTAATTAAATTCAAATAATCCACTGCTGATAATAAAATAAAATTTATACAATTACATACACATAATTAAAATCCATACATTCGGATTTGAGTAATAGACAACCTACTTGAAGATTTATGTTGGACACTCACGAATGGATATCCCCAATTCAAGAGTAATAACCCTAATCATAATGAACAATGATGTCTTGATTAAATTACTATATCCAAGATTTAAATGGATTAGATCTATTAAAACCTAGATATATATCCATCACAAATAGAGGAAGACGTCAATTAATGGATGGGAGAAGAACAAGAAAGAGATGGAAAACCAATCGAGAAAATATTCACTTAAGAGGAGAGGTGATGCTCTTCAATCTAAACATCGAGTCACAAGGAACGATGGTCGGGAGCCCAATTATTTCATATGGGATCCTAAAAAACAAGAGGAATAGGGTGTGTCTATGTTGGGGTTCATTTTAGGATAATATGGGTGTCAGGGTATTTTTAAAACATTATTTTAGGTTAATTAAAATGTTACATATGGTTTTCAGGGCATGGGGCAGGGTTCGCCAAATAATGCTCTTGAATTGTGCACCTATTGTTTTGGGTGGGAGGGGGGTCGGGGTGGGGGGGGGGGGTGGGGTATGGTTACTCCTAATATGGAACATGTTTTTAGTATTATTTTCCTACTATTTGAATCCCCTTATTTGGGATTAAATAGTTTTCTAGGCTGGGGCACACCATTGGGGAAAACCATGCGGTAACCGTGCAAAGCCTGTCCTCCATCAAAATTTCACAACATTTCACCCAAACACACCCCATTTAAACCCCAAAAAAAGTACTCCAAAAAAGTAAATGTTTTCCTTCAAACAATCTTGATATATCTCTAGAAAATTCCTCAATCTTATAGATCAATACTTGTTTTTTATTACTTATCCATTTACTATGAATCGGTACAACTTTTTTCCAATATATTTCATTTGTGAATAAATTAATTTCATTTTCTTTGATTGAAGGGTGTTCACCAAGATTCCATACAACAATTGGATGGAACAATTATTGACTAAACTATCTACCATTTATGTATGTAGTGTAAATACCATGTACATTTTTTAATAGCATCTACCTAGAATGTTATTTAGTATCATTAGATACCCATGTAAGAGATCGGTTCTTCTTGGAGGTACAAATCTTTTCTTTCACATATATTATCAATTTAAATTATTAGCCAATGAGACCATACCCAAGTGGTAATGGAACCTTCTTGGCATCTGAGTGACCTAGGTTCCAAAATAGGTGGAGGCAAAATTTCGGGGTACTGTAGCAGTATTGGAGCAGGCACTATAGTAGTAATATAACAAGTACCATTTGGTATTGTAGCAGCTAGAACTATTCACCCGAATTGGGCCTTCGGGCCACCAATTTGGGTCTAGGGTCTTAGGGCATCGAGTCATTAAAGGACTTTAGGCCTTAGGGCCTTCGGTCCACATCGACCATGGAGTAGCCTAGTTCACTTAGAGCAGGTCCCAAAAGAGGATCAAAGACAACTGTTGCAGTTGCCAGAAACAGAGCTAACTGAATTGGAGGAATGAGAGGGTATGGAGACTGTGATTGGGACCAGGTATTGTGCAACTTGGTATGAGTAAATGCTAGTCTGTCATAAATTCATGGTTGGGAGATATGTGATCAATGATGTATAATCTAGGAAGGGGATGTTATAGAGGTTTGGGCCAAAAGTGCATGTAATTGGCGTAGTATGGCTCAAGGAATTCAGGTCATGTATTGGCCTTTAGGCCATGTTGGGCCTTGTGCATTGGTTCTATGGGTCATGTAAGGGTTCCCCATAAAAACTTCAATGGTTATTATCCATAATAAAAAAAGGCATTCGGGCCATTAAAGTCAAATTAAATGCTTAAATATGACCTATTGCGATTGAACCTTGAGGTAGTGGAGGGGTTGGGGGTCTATAGGACTCGTTTGGAGGTCGGAATCCATGTTTTTGGTTGAAAATGGTCTAGTGCATGTTTAGAACAAACAGTATGGGGCATTCCATATGGTTAGTAAAAACTATGTGAGGCTGGGAAGTGGGGGTGTATAGACTGCACTATTTGAGTAAGCTGTGTTGGAGGAGGTGCTTGGTCGTACTGTCATCTCTGCAGTTTTAACAGTGGTGAATCAGACAATTTGTTCATAGTTAGAAAACTGCACTGGTAAAATATGAACTATGGCCCTATGCTACAGGTACCTATTAACGGTTTGTGCATGATTTATAAAACAATGGGAATAAATAGTTCGACCCAACTATTTTAGAGATATTTAATGATTTCAAGTATATTAAAAATAATATTAAACCTAATTTTCACTCATTTTATCACCCCAAAACAGCCTCCATTCCCCTTTGCAAAGAATTTGTGGCTATTCTATGATGTGATTCAACACTTTCATCTAGACTACGATTCAAACGTCACTTGGATCATTGAATCCGTAATAGTAATACCTCAATTCCTTATTAGTTGTTCTACATTCTTCTGGATATTAGTTACACTATTTAAGAAAAAGTTGATTTTACCTATTATTTAGTTCATCATTTAGTCCTAAAATATTCCCAATTGAAGTTAAATTAGGGGATCATATTGGATGAGATATAAATAATTTCTCTAAAGTAGGTGGTATCATGCCTTTCCCACATAGTTTATTTTTTTTGTATAATTTTGTGCCATGCACCCAATTTTTGGGCATCGATTATAACGAAATTAAATCCTATAATTGTGAGGCATGGATTACTCTATTGAAAATGAATCATTATGATTTTTATATGTTTAGAAACTTAAATTATATTGATCCACCTCTCTAGGTCTGTTATTTAAATTAATGGACCACCATTGGTGGCTTTGCATGGACACCCCTGGGTGTTCCATTCACCCATTTATCGTGTGTTGTTTAATTTAGTTTTATAATGGAAATTCAATTTTCAGTTGATGAAATGAGATATTAATTGTGTTTTTATATCAATTTTAATTATATCAATTAATGGTAAGTGTGACATACAGACCCGAACCACTAGGTCCAATCAGAAATTCGGGATGACCTCATGCGCACATCCCCGTACACAAGAGGTTGTTGACTATCATTGAGGGTCTCAAGTAAAACCATGATAAGAATATACCCTCTATATAATGTCATTGTATGGATAATATTTAATAAATCAAATAAAAAAATTAGTGTAAATGTAGAAACAAAATTATGACATACATATAAGATCTCTCAATGTGGTAAGCCTATCCAGAGTACAAAGACATAGAAAAAAAGTATAAATGTAAACAAATGGCCACATGCATGGTAATGTAGTGTATGTATCAGTCTTCCCCGGCTCCAAGATCAAACTCCAAATAATTCATTGTAGGGCTCTTTCCATTCACCAAATCTCCTGTCATGAAATCTACAAGCACACCGAAATTCCAGATTAGGGTTTGCGTACAAGACACAATGGGACATCAATAATTAGTCCTTACAAAAAGTGAGCAATATATATATTATAGTTTATATCATTCCATAAGTAAATTCTCAGTAAACATACATGTGTCGAGTCCTCATGCACTGACCAGGTTTCCACAAACCCTTTCCCCACCTACTTCGGCTCGTTTCCAGAAATAATGGCAAGAAGTTATGTACCTTCACTAAGGAAACAAGGCTCACCCCACCCCGATGGTGGTTGTAAGAAGAATTTCTGACTCTTGTCCTGTTTAACAATTTTAAACACCCACAACCCATGTACATAGGAAGGAATGACTAGTATCTAACTGTTATGCATCCCTAACCAACTTCTCCTTTTAAAACACTGACATCCCTAATCCTTAGGGAGAAATGATTCGTATATGTCATCTATACATCCATAGAACACTTAACTTTTTAAACACCCATGGACCATGTCTATAGGAAACAATGACCAGTATCTTCCTGTGCATTCTTCTTTGATGGGGTAGCAACGCCTCCCATTACAGATATTATGACTCAATTAGGTTGGGTAACATTAAAATGAGCCACATAATTCCCAACCCCAATCCTCCACTCGAGTATCATTAGACCAATAATATAATTCGATAGGCTATGGACACACAGAAACATGTATCGTAGAAAGGAATGATAATTAACATCATTATCAATGTCAATATAATGACACACAAACAAGTACGTCCACAACTACTCATACACCCAAATGAAATTCCTCATAGGCATGGGTTAGTCGAATATAAAAATCAAATCATGATAAAATAATATATATATGTCCCAAAATGGGAAGAAACCTCCAAACTCAAAGACATAAACATCAACAACAATGTTATTTGATGGTGTCATCACCCAAATGACATTTACACACCAACCAAAAATATGATCTCATCTAAAGGATTCCAAAAACAAAAAACCATGTATTTTATTTTAAAAATTAATAAAATATATCATGTGTTAATATTTTCCCCTCTCTGGATTCTTTTGGAATTATCATTTTAGGCATGTACTTGCAGCATTATCCTTAAGAATAATTATTAAACCACTTTCGAAAATTTATTACATTGAATTAATTTGAGAACAAATACAATATTCATTAAAATTATTCTTCAATAAAACCATATAATAATCTTTGACAAATAAATAATTATCATATGATAATTTAATATCTTTTACCTTTATTAATTTTCTTATAATTAACCGTTGATATTTTTTATAATTATATTCTAATAATTTCCTTACAAGTTTTCCTTCATAATTCAATAATCATCTTTGAATATTCTATATTTTTAAATTTCCAGAACTATTGATTGATAATTTTCCACAATTAAAATTGTTAGAATTTTACAATTATTACTTAATTATTTTAGAAATTTATATTTTGATTTTTCTTAAAAGTATCCATTAATAAATGCAAAAAAACTTGATTGAATATACCTATTTTGTATTAATACACGGGATTAAAAATTTTATCATCATTATGAATCCAATAAAATAGATGGAGTACCAACACGATTAATAATGAAGATGTTTATGAGAATTAAAGTTTAGAAGAATAATAAAAATATATAATATAGAGAGAGTAAGAGAGGGAGAAACGTGATAAATAATTTTCTTCCTACCCATGTCGTACGCAGCATCCCAGATCCAATTTATAAAACTTTTTCATCTATTAATTCACTAACATTTATTAATTGAATCACTTATTTATTACTCTATCAAATTAATTTCATGTGTCAACACATCATCTGATTGGTTGTTTTATCAACCTATACCATGATCCCAAATTAGATATTCAACATTGGTCTTAAGATGACTTCCTTAATTTTAGGGTCACGATGCCGCTAACGACGCATCAATCTGACAATGTATGAATGAGTTTTGATCGAACCATTGTTTTTTCAACAAATAAAATATTTCATTCTCAAATTAATAATAACTAAAACAATAATTATTATTATTAAATATCTCAAATAAATAATAATAATAAAAATTATAATTTTAAATTACTTTAATCATTTCCAGCATTAATATTATTTTCGATATTAATATTAAAATTAAAAACAACAATATTTATTGTTATTAAATATATCAGTTTTGTTCCACCATTTAGATTTTAATTAAAAACCACCCTTAAAAAAATGAGTGGTTAATAAATTTATATTAACCACACAGTTTCATTTTTATGGTATAATTAATAATGTCACTATTATTATATATACCTAAAATAAATATCCAATCATTTAGAAAATAGGTTCATTAATTAAGTGAATTTAATTAAACATGTAATTTCCATTTAAGTTTTTTAAATAATAATAATATATTAAAAAAATTATGATGATGATGATGATTATTTTAATTTAACCAAAAAAATTAAAATTCCAAATAACTCAAATGTTCAACTCTCTAAACATTTATTCCCCTTTTAGTGTAAAATCCATGTTCCAGACTTAACGGTGGTCTCTGAGTTTTTATACAACACACCGTTTGGGAGATATTAATTATTTATTAATTAAAAATCAGAATAAATAATAAAATAAATATAAAATGGGGTTCTATTTTAGGTGATTTTGTCAAATACCCAATGCGTAAAAAAATTATACATCACCTATAGAAAATCCCACTATCCAGACCCAACGGTGGTCTCAGATTTCTCATATCAAGAAGATTTTGAAGGTATTAAATTGATTCCAAAAATAATATAATAATTATTATTAAATTAATTATTCTCATGAGAAAGCCATAAAAAATTATGGAACATACAAATTATATACCTTTCATTGGGTAAACAGTACGTCCTTGGACTAATGATGGTCTCAGTTTTCTCATATGATGCACTATTTTAGAGTTATTATATTATTTTGAATAAATTGTGTGCATGTAAAAAAATATTTTTAATATTTTTATTTCATCTACAACAATTCTATGTAGGCCACAAAATCTATCCCTTACTCTGCGTCTGACTTTTAAAATACTCGATTTAATAGTTCAATATGTTAACTGATATTTTAACCACATATAAAATTTTTAAAACATTTTTAAGTTATTTTTATTGACAAATTATATTTTCACATTAAAAAATTATAAATTTTCAACAAGATATTTTTTATTATTTAAAAAAATCAAAGATATGAAAAATCTTCCCCTCTATCAACTTCTCATTCTGGAGAAGTGTATATAGTGGTGTTTCTCGAACAACTAAGACCACTGTGTTCAAAAATAATAATACTGCTTTTAGATTTCTGTAATTGGATGAAAATTATGAAAATAACATGTATAACCAGTCAATGGGATCATAGAAATGATTATATGGGAGTCTACCTGCATTTTAAGGAATAACCCTCCAATGCCTAACCCTTGTCTTCATCCCTTCATGTTAGTCATTGTTATTATATATATATATACAAACACAAACACATTATTAGTTCATCTAATTAATGCCAATATATATATCACACAACATGGAAGCATAGATTAATCACCCAGAATAATCTATACCGAAAAAATATCATAAATAAAGGAATTTAATTAATGAACTATTATGAATCAAAACAAAATTAATATATAAGTAATATGAGTCTACGTGCCTATTCATGATTCATGAACATATGAAAAATATCATTAATAATATATCAACATCATGTTCGTCACATGTGGTGAGTTTAATCTATAGTAACATCAGAACATATGTTTCTTATTTTATAGAAACACAGGGGTCCACTATAAAGTGTTGGCTAGGATCTGTCATAGTCCCCTTCCTGAGTCCAAACCGTCCCAACTCTGGTCTACCTTTCCCCAAATCATGAAAAGAGAAGAAACATGTTTTTGCATCCTGATCCTATAATACCATTTTTTAACATCCCATCCTATTCCACTCGGTCCAAGATAGATTTGCACATGACCACGTTCATGCCTCCCCATATGTCTCAAGTTATTAACTAGCAGTGACAGTCTAAAATGAAACCATGGGGAGACTATACCCTCTATATCATGCCATAGGGTTGATGATAATTAATAAAGCAAATAATAAAAAACCAAAGTAAATGAGGAAAAACAAAATGACATACATATAAGAGATCCCAAAGTGGTAAGTCTATGAAGTGGATGAAGAACTAGAAAAAACAAGATAAAGGTAAATAAAAACCCATTTATGGGGTACTATAGTCTCTATCTTAATCTTCTCAAGCTCCATGCTCCACCAATAAACCATCCTCCATAGGGCCCTTTCCCTTAAATGGATCTCTAGTTAGGAAATCTACAAGCAACCTAAAATTCCATAGTATGGTGTGAGTATAACCCTTAGTAGGACACCACCAATGCATATTTATCATAATATCACAAAATATAAATAATAGTTTATATAATGAAATAAGTAAATGATCAGTAAAAATACATTTGTTGATTCATCATGCACTGAACAAGCCACAGTGAACCCCTGACCCACCTTCTTCGGCTCATTACCGGAATGAAATTTAAGAAGTTACATACATACACTGAGGAAATAAGTCTCAACCCAACCAACTTATGGTTGTTATAGGAAAAATTCATTTTCCATCAAGTAGATACACATCCAATGTGACCTTCTAAAAACCCATGGTCCAAGTCCATAGTAAGCAATGACATATATCTATTAGTTATGTATCTCTGGCCCCCTTATCCTTTTAAAATACCCATGAATGAAGTATGTAGGAAGCAATGAAAGATGTCTATCATATATTTATACCCGATAGTCTTTACATTTTTAAACACCCATGACCTAAGAATGTATTAAGGAGTGACTGATATATTCCTACTAGATACTATGCATTCCCCTCAAATGGGGTAGCAATGTCGCATTTAAGGATATTATGATAGTGTTAGGTTGGGTAACTGGCCACTCAGCTAGATAATTATTAATCAAAATACTCCACCTTAGTATCTTGATACCTGTAACACAATTCCATAGGTTATTCACATAAAACAACAAGTATCATAGAAATGAATGATAAGTGACACCAAGATAAAAGTTAGTTTAATCACACAGAAACAAGTACACCCATGACAACTCACACACCAACATGCAATTCAACACAAGCATGGGTTATTCCAACATAAATACAACATCATGATAACATCATATATATATATATATTACCCAAAATGTGAAGGAACATCCTACCTCAAATTCATAAACATATATGGCAATGTTTTTTGATGGTTTCGTCAACTGATCAACCATTGCACACCAATCAAACATATGATTTCACGTCATGGATTCTTAAAAATGAAAACTCTATATTTTATTTCGAAAATAAATAAAATATCGCATGTGTTAGTATATTCTCCCCCATTGATACTTTTTAAATTATTATTTTGGACATGTGCTTGAAATATTCTCCTTATGAATAATTATAAAACCATATACTATAATTTATTACTAAAAAATAATTCAAGAACACATCTTGTATTTATTTTAATTATTTTTCAGTAAAACCATATAATAAGTGTTGGTAAATGTAAAATTATTTTATAATATTTTTATATCTTTTTTAACTTATAATATTATTTATAATGACACTTGGTTAATTTTTATAATTATAATCCAATAATTTTATTCAAAAATTATCCTTTTATAATTCTATACTTGTCTTTGACAATTTTCTTTTGTAATGTATTCTGAATTATCAGATAATAATTTACCAAAAATTATTATTCTTAAAATTTACACTAAGAATTTGATAATTTTATTAATTTCTATTTTGATATTTCTAAATTATCTGTTAAAAAGTTTCAAAAATGGTATTGAGCATACCTTATTTCCCTAAAAAATAAGCTTGAGATTAAAAGTCTACTCGTCGATACAAATCCAACAAAATTGACAAGGAATCTATCTAATCAATAAACGAGAAAATAGTGAGAAATTAAATTTATAAGAATAATAAAAAATAAAAAATAGAGAGAGTGAGAGATAGGGGAGAGACATGAAAAATAAGTTTCTTCCTACCCATGCCATACACACCCCCCTATATCCAGTTTTTTATCATTTTTCATCAATTAATTGAGAAAAAATTATGAATTACAGAACTTATTTTTTTATATGACCAATTAATTTAATGTTCCAACACATCATAATATTGGGAGTTTCAGGGAACTATACCACATGACCAAATTATAAATTCATTATTAGTCATGAATGACTACCTTAATTATAGGGTCACTCTGCCACTGATGGAGCGTCAATCTGACATTATATGAATCAGTTATTATTGAAATGGTGTTTTGAAAAGAAATAAAATATTTCATCCACAAATTAGTTACCATAAAAAAAATATTATTATTATTTACTATCTCACAGCCACAATAATAATAACAACATAATTATATTATTAAATTATATTAATCATTTCCTACAATAATATTATTTTCCAAATATAATGTTATTAACAATAATAAGAATATTTATTATTATTATTATTATTATTATTATTAAATATATCCTTTTAGTTCCACCATTAATAATTTAAATACTAACCACCATAAATAATTCAATGGTTAAAAAATTTATATTAACCACACAACTTCTTTTTTAGGTGAAATTAATAATATCACAATTTTTATAAAACCCAGAAATAAATTTCCACCCATAAGGAAACATTGTTAATTAATTAAGTGAATTTAATTAAACACATAATTTCTATTTTAATTTTAAAAAATAATAATAAATTTAAAAATTATTTTTAATTTTTTAATTTTCAAAAAAAATGTAAAATTCAAAATAACATAAACGTCTCACACTAAAAAAATGTTTACCCCAAATACGGTAAACCCCACATTCCGAACACAACGGTGTTCTCCAATTTTTCATACGGCGCACTGTTTGGAAGATATTAATAATTTATTGATTAAAAATCAGAATAGATAATTAATTCATTATTAAACTGGGTTTTATCTTGGTCGATGTTTTCAAAAAACTAACATACAGGAAATTTATTCCTCTTATAGGGTAAATCCAATGTTCCAGAGCCCAAGGTGGTATTATATTTCTCAAAGCATGAACCATTTGGGTGGTATTGAACTATTTTTAAAAATAATATATTAAAAAATTAAAAAATAATTTATTATCATGAGCGAGCCATCCAACAATCCAAATCATTCAAATAATATACCTTTTATAGGGTGAAAATTGTGCACCAAAAGTAATGATGGTCTCACTTTTATCTTATGACACGCCATATTGGAGTTATTAAATTATTTTTTAATAAATCTTGCACTCCAAATATAATATTTTTAAATTTTTTATTCATTCTATGCCAATGCTCGATGGGCCTCAGAATCTTTCACATACTTTGTTTCTGACTCCCAAAATATAATATTTAATATTCCAATATGTTAACTAAGGTTTTAACCATACATAAAATCATTTAAACATTTTTTATGTGCTTTTTATTGAAAAATTAAATTTTCACATCGAAAAATATATAATTTTTGAATAAGATGGTTTTTATTATCATTTAGAAAATCTTGCTATTATAGTAACTATTGGTTTTGAACATGGGCCTTGGAACTTGTTTGGAAATTCCTTGGTTTATCATGAATTTCCTTTTGTATTTTTATTCTTCTATGAGATATACAATGACTATGTCAGGTGCTAGTTTATTTATTCCTGAGAATCTATTTATAAAAATTTTCCCATGTAAGATAACAGATTTCTAGGAAAATTTATGGCTTTTTTATGAATCTGATGGTTGATATTTGGAAATTTTCATGTGAATTATTGATTGGAAAAATTATTTTAAGCCTATGAAATGTATTGGAAAACCTTTTTTGGAGATATATACATGGATTCCATTGGTCTCAACCATAGAATGATGAAGTTAATTAAAATGGTTTTGAATTAATTAAATAGTTATGAGACTTGGGTGATACGTGTATTCATATTAGAATGCCACAAATGAACTCAAGTTCCTTGAACCTTATTTATGCCATTCGCAATACATAGATCAAAATGAGTGATTCCATGCATGGACTCATTGTGGATTGACTTATATGTCGAGTGATACATGGGTCCAAATAAATGATTCCATGGATAGACTCATAAATTGCATTCACTATTATACCACGTGTGATACTCAAGCTCCTTTAGCGAACATTTGAGGACAGACTCAGTTGGTTGTGATGTTATACCTCACCTAGAGTGATATCTGGTTCCTGAGAGGTTCTCTAGTGATAGGCTTGTTGGATGTTGGTTGATATTTCTGTTGGATTAATGTTTGAATACAAACGTAGGAATGACAAGGACGATCTCAGGTTATAAATTGAATTATAAATAAAATGGACCTTATGATACATCTTCCAAGAAAAAGAACAATCTAGTATTATGACATGACATATACCTCTTTAAATGCCCTATTGAGGTATCTATTGTGCTTTTGAATAAACAAGGAATGTCGTTCTTTCACCAGATCCGAAGACATATAAAATTTTATGATATTTAATATTTAAATGACATTGATTGAATGAAATTAATATTAAATGAGAACATGATTTTATAGGTTTTTAACTTCTAATTACTTTTTTAATTTTTGGTTATACTATAAGCACATGTGTTATATAAAGTCAATAACTGATTAGAATGAGCCTTATGTGGTTTCTTACTAGTATTATATCACAAACCTTGTTTGGGTCACCTTTTTGGACCCAAATATATTATATGGTGGTATGTTTTTATAAAGTAAATCACCCTACTATGGTCACATGATTGCTACTTAGAAGTTGTTTAGCATGGTACCGAGCTGAGGCTTGCGATGCTACTAGATTTTTTTTCCTTTTGTAGTTTGTTATATATACTGTACAACTAACTTGTATCAATTTATTTCATGATTTATCAGAAATGTGTGACATGTATCATCGACAATTTATATGAGACTCCTTTTTGGGTATTTTTATTTATTCTAACATTTTTCCAGTATTGAAATGTTATTATTACTTCTAGTATACTTATATGTCGATTTCATTATGCTAGACTATGGAAACGAGGCCATAGTCTCCCCGCTGATACACCTAGGCCCTCACTATATGTCAGTAGCCTCTAGAATTTATGAAGATTACCAAGAGGAAATGTGACCAACCAGGATCAGGGTAATATTGATTGGAATCTGTTTCTAGGACGTTACAACCATTTTTTTATCCATCGGTTTATCATGATATGATTATTTTTGAATTATGAATAATTTTCTTTTTTGAATTTATTTTTAAAGGATATGAAACACATTTTCATTCCAAGGGTTCTTCATGATGAGATGAATGAAACACATCTTCTTTCTATGTGTTCATTATGATTGGATGAATGAGTGATTTTAGGTGGAACACAATAGTATGGATGAATAACAGATGGGGTCGTATATATTCCTCCAATGTATTAGATAAAAGTATTTTTCTCGGGGTACATGTATATGTGGGTACAATTTAGTTTCCAACGAGCATTAGTGTATGTGTGTGACTCAGGAATGAGAATTTTTTCATGTGAATGTTTATTCAACATTTCTAACATATCCTAACATTATAATCTCATGGATCATGTTTATTGAATACTGTTTAGACACTCATCTCATCCATGTGTTTTGATATGTCAAAACATATTCCAGGAAAAATAATTTATAATATATGATTTTTGGGTAATACTCTTTAATGTATCATTATTATCCATTTCTTCCCATCTTATTCTCACATATGTTATTATCTTGTTATCACTCTTGAAAACTCTTAATGATCATCTCATATCACCCATTTTAGATTTTTAAATTTCCATTGATTAAGAAGAAATGTTATATTTATGATGTGTTTAGAAGTGTATATTACATGGATGATATGTATGAAATATTAAATGTATATTATTGATTATGTAGTTTCTTATATATTAATAAAATTCCCAGTTTAGAAAAAAAATTTGGTTCTAGTATTTTTTTAAATTATATAAAGTTTAAACCTAAAAGATAATGGGAATGCATTATAGTGAAATAGATTCCTTCTATCATGTAATTTTGAGACGATCACATTTATAGGCTATAATTTTTTGGGCATTCTTATATATCAAGGATTTGAAGGAAATGTAAATACCTTCCTGATTTAAAACATTTTTTATGGGAATAACATGATTCTAGATAAGAAACAATTGGATGTGAAATGCGGCTAGTATATCTTCTTATCATAACACTTTATGTTAGGAATCTGTATCATTATACATTTGGATTATCTTGTAGAAATTAGTAATGTGGAATAAGTCCAAACCCATCTAGGTGAAAATTAAATATCCACGCTTCTCCTCTAATTGAATGTTAGAGAAGGTTATTTTTTATACATTATCGACAAAGGCGTTTTGGAGTATCTGGTGTACACCAGCCTAATAAATTATAAATTTTTGAATCTGACACTCTCCGAGGAACAATGTGTGCAAAAATTAATTATCATTATAGAATGAAATTTCTTTAAATCATATGATCCATAAAAAATGATAATAAAACATATGAATGGACTACTACAGGAAATTCCAATGATGAGTTTCTAGATATTTTCTATTTTTAAAGCTGTTGAAAGATTTCCTAGATATTATAATGGCATATTTCAGTCTAAGGTATTTTCCTAAAATGTCAATCCATGTTAGCTAACCACTGTTTCATTTCATGGTTTCATCCAAAATTTAGAAAATAATACTTATTTCTTTAATAGGATTATCCAATCGACACTATCAATCTTATTAGAATTTAGTTTCATGATGGAAGTCCAAGAGAAATACAATGAGGTTGTTCTTGATATTATTTATAATAGTTTTGGGGACCTTGATTACCAATAAAATATGAATTTTAGTTGATGATTAATTACTATTAATGAGTGTGATCATACTATTAAAAAAGAGACAAGACTCTATGAATTGATTTTTTATATATAAAAGTTTGGTTGTTATGCAATCAAAGTGATTGGTGTGAGTCCTTCATATAGACAATGGGGTAACCCGATATTTTTTGACAGCCAACAAATGAGTATTGAAAATTCTATAATTTATAAAGTACCCATATCATTGTTGTTATTTTCTCCATAGGAAAAATGAATGAGTAATATGGAATCATGTTGTCCCGGATGTCAAATCATACGAATCATATAACCCCCTATAAGACATATGATCACATGACATAAGGAAGGTCTTGCATATGAATCTTGTACTATGTGATATCTATATATGAACACATGGAAAACCTTCAAGAAGAATAAATGACCAAATTAAGGTTGTTAAGAGAGTCCCTCTGATCATGTAGAAACTCTCCAATATATAAATTTCATCACACGAGGACTTCAGATACGAAGCTTCATAGACAAGAAGAGTGACTATCATTAAAAATTCATGAAAGCTCTCATGAGATACTCTACTCACCTTGAAATTCCCTGATGTAAAATCAAATTGAAAATTAAAAAAACATTTAAATGTAGTATTAATAGATCAAAATGGAACAATCTCTTTGTGAAAGGAAGCTATGCTAATTTTCATTAAAAAGCGTTTATTTGGATTGTATAATAACTATTGATCACACTAAGGTCCATTGACTTGCCTGATTGTCCTCATAGAGTCCCCTTTGACATGATTTCTTGGTCCCATTAATGGACTCTGAAAATCCAATGTGATCTCATGGAGGGGCCCATAAATGACATAATTGATCTTGGGAAAGCCTATTAAAAGTGAATCCTGATCTCATGTGGACTTATAATCACATCATTTTGATATTGGGAAGGCTCTTTAACATGTCAACATGATTTGGTGAAATCAATTTGTCATGGAAATGGTCCAATAAATATGGAAATGATGTAGTATTCTTGTTGTCACTTATTATCATGTGATGCATTAGACAACATGTAGCAAGATACTGTGAAGTTATTGATGTGATACGCCCTCCATTGATTCTATCCCATATCTTCAATGAGCATCTCATGAAAGGTGTCGTAGAACATGGGTAGTATGGCCTATAAAAACATCACCTCATTGAAGGAGGTGTTATAAACACACACACGAAACGCCCATGGGAGTGAAGAAGTGAGAGAGGACTTCTCGGAGTAGAAATCCACATGATTTCAATGATATTCCACCGGTTAATATATGGGGAATGACCTATGGGATTAAATGGAATTAATATAAACTTCATGTGATCACCTTGTTGATAATGAGAAGGACTTACATTATACTGACCAAAATATATGAAGGAATATCTATACATCAACTTGGACATGTGAAACCTAAATTTTTTTTACAAGAAATGATGTATATGTGCGATGAATTTTTAAAAATGTTAAATACTTATAAAAATATAGATACAATTATTTTCAGGTGAAGGAATCATACACATTGTAAGACCCTTCAAGATCTTATAAAAACACCCAAACATGTCTAGTAAGTCTTGAGAAGTCCTTTGGACATGCGATATGATTCATGCAAGGTCCTTTAGACATTTCATCGAAGAATTGAAAATTCCTCAAGATTTTTTTGGATAAGTCTTACAAATTCCCCTAGAAATATCAATCATGTCATGTGAAGTACTCTAGGAATGGCATTTCGATCATGAAATAGACCCCCTAACATGCCTACTTCAACCATGCAAATCACTCTGGGCATGTAATTATTTTCAGAATGATCGTCATGATATGTTGGGAAGAAACTCAGGTAATTTTAGTTAAAAACCTATGATATGTTAGTAATAGACCATCTAATATGTCAAGAATCTCAAACAGACACCCTATGTCATGATAAACATGTCCTGAAGACACATTTGTACATACACCTCACCAAACTATGATGAATATGATTTTCATCCAAACAAGATATAGCGAACACATTCCTAAGGATCAAGATCCATATGAAACACCATATTAGGGATGGACCTGTAGATATTCTAGGTATCCATATGCATAGAAACTAATAAATTGATATCCAATATTTCCCACACTGAAAATGGCCCATCTGGGATCATGCATTTGTAACGATCATATAACTTGCATCATAAATTTCCGCTATGTAGAGAAACTTCAATGTGTGAGACCCACTTAGTGATCAAACTATAAAGTGTCTAATTAATGTTATAAACATGATAACTTGAATGAATTCCTATAGATAATGGATAATACCTTGATCCATACATCCCTAATATATTTTAACTCTTCATGAAAATAAAATACATGGATCAAACTTAAATATCATACATGGGGTCTGATTCTTATTATTCGAAGGATATATAGGATTCGTAATGAAGGTTTAATCCCAACTACAAAACACCGATCACCTCCCTATATGGCAGTAATCTCTAGAGTGTCTAGTTAAATTACCTCTAAATATAAACATCTACCTAGTTATAATTTATAATAGGGAACACATGAAGAACCATACATACATATAGAATATATAATTTGTAGAACCCCACATAAAATAAGAGGATTCAAAATCTAATTACATTATTAGGGTAACCGGTCCTATATTGGGATTTTTAAGAGATTTAAAAACATATCATAAATCTATAAGTGAATACCCAAATAGTCAATAATTCACCCCCAAAGGGTTTGAGGATCCTGACCTACCATACTCTCAATCAATGTGAGTTCCTAAGTTCCAATGGGTTTAAAATACCAAAAGACTACCTAATTCATAAATTAGGTCATTACACCGTAATGGATGTATTAATTGGTGGGAGTTTCATCGAATAAGGAAATGGTAAACCCTATATGAATGATTTTTCATCCATACATGAACCCACTAGAATTTATCCTCTAATAGGAAACAAATATGGAAAACCCAGTTTGAAATCATGTACTAACAGAATAGATGAATTATTATAGGTGACATGAATCATTATTCTTACACCCTGAGGATAGATATACAAATCCATCATATTTTGGGGGAATAGAAAATATGGAACTCAACATGAATCTATGAAAAAATGAAAATGGTCATCTCACCATGCATTGGGATATTTTTTTTGTCTCATACAAAAAAACTAGTACACTCGATATTGAATCCTTTATAATAAGAGTTACGATGAAATATGTACATCCAAACTATGACAATTCCACATGAGAAAAATGATTAAACTGGGGATAAGGAAGGATAGTTGTGTTATCTATTTGTAGATTATTAAGCTTGTTTTTTATGAAGAACTAACTGATTACTTTGTTCCATTTTGTCTTTGAAGCTTTAAAAACTACACGGCCATACATCATGTCTTGATATCATTCCTTTATAAAGAAATTTCTCTAGAACCTCAGCTATAATAGTTTCCTGTGTTTATCACAAACAATCTCACCCACCCAATTCCTTTAGCTTCATATGGTGAATGTGATTGTTTGAGAATAACACCAACAAGGTATGATCCCAAACCTCAACGAAACACATAATGATCTATATAGAAAGATGCTAACCAGTCCATATCAATCAAGGGAAGATTCAATATAACTAGTGGCACTTGTCTCCACCATCAATCACTTCACAAGCTAATCCCTTATCCACAAAAATCAGTACCTTATATGTATTAGGAATTTAGATAACGAAAAGTTCTATGGATCCATCTTGATCTATGATATATAAAGTAGGGATCCTATCAACCGCCATCACTATAGTTGTATCCCTCTAGTGCTCTATATTCACTTACTGAAGAATCCTCCTGAAAAATTTCCATCATGAACACTCAAGAACGGGTACCAAGGAAGTCATATCGGGTGTGGTAATATAATGATAAATAGAAGTGGGTTTATATCCCTTTTTCTGTTGATGAAGACCATAAGTATATTTTTGTAGTATCTAGTAGGAAGTTTTATAACCCTAATCACGTAGATCGAGTCTTCATGCATATTCCTACATCAAGAATGGGGGAGTAACATATCCCTTTTACCATTATTGAATTCCATCAGGATATTATAATGGGATAATGGGTAATGAAATTGATTATTGAACATGCTCAATTGAAGACATTTTCTAGTATATATTAGAGAATACAAATGTGTAGACCTAATTTCCTAAACCCATTTTTCAAATGTTTCACTAATTTATAGAAAAATATGGAGAAGTGTATCATAATATTATAGTAATGATACAGATAAAGGGACATAAAAATATTTATATACCAATAGCTACAATAGCATATCACGAAGACCAGTATGAAACAGTGGATACACCTAAACTTGTGGGAACTCCTTCTCCCATCATGAATGATTATCAGCATATTCAGGTGAAGCAAAAGGAAAAGGAATGGGTTCCAATTTCTTTTCAAGCAATGTCTCACCATCTTTTTTTACCACATGTCTTTGGAAAATCTCATACTCTAATATAAAATACTACCAACATACTCAAATTCCTAGAACAAATATCATATCTCCATTTCAACTAGATATCAACATGTTGGTCTATCACATGCATCTGGAAATGCTCATATGCCCATCGAAAAATTCCAAAAACAAATTCCAAAGGCTTGTGATAGTGTTCATATTCATGTTCCAACTGAGTATTCTCAATAAAATATCGAAATCACCTCATATCTCTCTCTTATCCATGATAATGAATATAAATAATATATTTTAGTATAATAAATAATCTAGGATCATATCCTTACTTTAGTAAGTGATGAAATTAAATAGAATCATTTAGACGCTACAATGAAGGAAGATTATATCCCTTATCCCATTACAAATTTCCACAATCCTATTATGATAGGGAGTGAAAATTTTAACATAGCTCATATCCTTTCTTTAGTGAGGGGTGACAAGAAAATTCAAAAAACCAAATAAAGGAAGGATCATATTCCTACTAGTAATGTAGAAGCTCACTAAGATAATCCAAAATACTCTCAACTGAAGGATCATATCGCTACAACACTAAACAATTATCATCATATTTCGGAAACCATCAGGTTTTATGCTCATATCCATAATCAAACCCAAAAGGTAGGTCAATATATTCTATCCATGACGAAGAATGTTGATCATATCCCTGATCCTCAAAATTCCAACATCCTTTAGGATGGTCTATTTATATTCACAACACCTCAAGGGCTTCTCAACTCTTTAACTGAAGAACAAAGTGATCATTACATTGATAAAACTACTCATGGTAGTGCTGATATATATCAAAAAGAATCTACTCCTGATGTTTTCCATGGTTAGGATCACATGGTGATGTATCTCTTGGGATAAGGATATCCTTCCTTTTTGAAGATACCACTATATAGATTGGATCTCATAAATCAGAAACCTTTCTATAGAGTGGTTCTCATAATAGTAAGGGTAAATGCATTTTGTTCCCCATAAACTATCAGTAACACATCATCACAGCCAACATGATACCAAGTGAAGTGACCTCTATGTTCTAACCAGGTGGATGAATATAAATCTGATGAATAAGAGGTTGATATGGATATACAAATAGAGTTAATAAAAACATCCTTTAAACTATTTTTTGGATAATTTCAACTTCTAACTATACATATGAGAAATATAAAGAGTGCATGAATTACCTATTCCAAAATACGTGAAAATATAAACAATGATTTATGTCTAATAATCTCTCTTATCAAGGATAAGTGGAAGATATCTAGATCATAAATTCACAAAATTGTCAGCTAAACATGTACACACTTTTGATTGCTCAGAAGACATGGATGAAAGATCATGACAAATGCATATGTAGTGTTTGTGTCTATATCATATTTACTATATATATATTAGTTAATACATCCCTATCGGACATAAATATATTAGGATGAGGAAAACATTGAGCATTGAACTTCACTATGTCCCCAAAAATAGAAAATACCACCAGATTTAGAATCCTTTAATTTCAAAGTGATAGGAGAAACCAGGTGACTAGTTAATACAATGTATTATTTTCCAATACATTGAAATTCACCCGCTTTAAAGATGAAAAGATGTCACAAATGGAGGAAGATAAATTTATATAGATTCATAAGATGGGACCCTTGAAAAAATGGAGATGCATTTAATACATGGAATCTAATGTTGTGCCCAACCCAATAACATCCCGTAGAAAATAAATACCATAATGGGTTTTCATTTCACCTAATCCATACATGATCACAATTCTACCATATCAAAACAGATCATAATAGAAACTTACATATCATCCATCTAGAAGTGAACCCATACCATAGGTATTGGGAAATTTTTACCATTCCCCCCACCCATCTATTCATCAAACCCAAAGTGGATTCTAGAAATATTAGTTTTAGCGGGAAATGAATCCCATCCCATTAGGATGTGGACATTTTATCTCATTCACCATCACTAGTTCATCAAACCTTGAGAGTCTCTTGAAATGTTAGTGGTAGTATCAGTTCATACTCATCCCATAAGAATGAGGGCATTTTTATCTCAATTTATGTAATCGGAGACCTTTAATCCTTGATTGTAATCATAAAATCCCCAAAAAATGGGATCATAAAACATCAAAAGCATCCCTGAAATGTCCCCAGCTTATAGTGTTAGGGGAATTTTGATTATTATCATCACCCTATAATGAATTATTCTTCCCTAGGTAGGAAGATAAATATCATCCGTCAACATCCCATTTTTTGGTGAGAGTAGGACACTCAAGATGGGGGTAAATTGAATTCCTATAAAATTTTCTGTTAAAAATTTTATTTAAAAGATTCCTTCAATTTAAAACAAAATAGGATAGCTAGTCAATGTACTAAATTTATAATAGACTTCCTTTTCAACTAGTTTCTCAGAAGATTTTTTATTTATCATTTTTAATAATATGAGATATTGATACAACATTTTAAACTAATCTAATAATCCAAAATGGTTATAAACACTAGCCAAGACTAAGTATCAAAGTGATATTTAGTTTTTCTGAAATATAGGTAAAAATAAAGAAAACTAAATTTCAAGACCCAATGGATATAAAAGAAGAGGTTTATTCTCAACCCGAGACATAATCCTCTCCACTTAGTGGTCACATGCCACCAAGAAATATATATATATAAGGGTATTAATCCAAAACCTGTATCGGGTATTACATAATAGTACATAGAATGCATAGGTCGCAATACATATACTATAGTTCTACTTGGGAAAATAGACAATTAGGTAACGTAGGAACTATTCAATAGTTCTTTGTGGTATAAAGAAGTGTAAAAAGATAGTTGTTCAATGATATCTAATATCCTCCAGTTTAGTTTAGGAGACAGTGTGTGTTGTACAGAAATATCCACCCACTGTTTGAACAGGTAATAAAAATGTACACAATAGAGAAATATGTATTAGATACTGCTTATAAGGATCGGTGTTTTATGATGTTCAGATCTGGACTTTTTGATGTATCAGAGTTCAATATGGAGTCATATTCTATAAGATGACACAAAAAAAGAGTGTTGTGGAGCGCCGTGTTCTGTCTTCTAGGAGGGTGATATGTCATTATCCTTAAGTTCATTTTAATGCTATTGAGATGATGGAACATTAATGGACAAGAGTCCTCTAGTTCACAACAATCATGAATGAAGAGTTCTTCATCTATTCTTCCTTTCTTTATCTTTCTCGCTTTTTTCTGCTACTGTATCTACTCGTATCTTATTGTGTATCTGGGTCTCTTTCATGCACTATTAATTATATATATATATATATATAATTATATTATTTAATCCCAACAATGTGCATGTTTTAAGGTAAATTATGTACCTCGTACTTCTGATATCCCCATTTACGATGTCTTCAACAGTAATTAAATTAATTAGTTGCATTCAAACACTCAAAATATAACCATTAGAAGTAATATTAAATAATGGAAATTTAAAAAGTATATTGATGAGTCACCAGTTAGTGAGTCATTCTATCTGTGACTCATTCCTTTAGTGTCTCATTTGGAAAGTCTTTCTATGCATCGGTAAGTGCTTGAATTTATAGGTACTTTCATCGGCAGGTCCCTGTGTCATTAGGTCCTTGCGTCAGTAGGTCCTTGCTTCAGTAGTTCCATGGATCAATAGGTCCTTGCATTGGTAGGTCCTTGCATCATTATGTACATGCGTTGGTAGGTCCTCTGAACTATTGGTGAGATTGTCAGTCTATCAGTGGGTCATTTTCACTGTCAGTGAGTCCTTTCATCAGTAACATCAAGCGTCGGTAGCACCATGCATCGGTATGTCAATTGAGCTATTAGTGACTCATTTGAACTATTGATGACTCATCTATTCTATCAGGGTCAATCTGATATACATAGAAAAAATACATCTTCTTAGAGAATATTACACCATAAAAATTAACATAATGTGTTAAAATTATATGTGATCATAGATAATCATAATTACACATATCGAAACTTAAATAAACATGATTTAAAGGATTAGACATAATTAATAATATTTGAAAAGATTTTTTATTATTAAAACCAATAATACTAGAGAGGGTAGACAACAGTTTCATATGGGTTTAAAACTCCCCTTTTATCACAAACCATGGCGTTATAATGTACAATCATTTGTTGTGTAATATACCCATTCTAATTATCATCTACCATTATTGATGAACAATCTCAATATAGATAATGTTCATTGGTAAAATAAATAGTAATAGTATCAAAGGAAAAAATTCAAAGAATTGTATCAAATACTAATGTCTTTTCATCCCATATGTAATCAGAGTTAAGAAAAAATGAATAACAGTGATATCAAAAGGTAAAATAAACAAGGATAATGAAAAACTCTCCCCCCTTTGGGATTATCAAAAGGTGAATGGGTAGAAAAATCTATTCTCCCCCTTTCGATTACAATAAAGAATGAAAAATGTATCAAAGGAATAAACAGTATCAGAGAATAATAAATTGAAGTCAAATAGATGAAATATAGGAACATGAAAATTTCATTAATAATTGAAGTATAATGGATTAAAAATCATTAGGTATAGATAAAAAAAGCAAACATCCCAATCCGAGAGTTATCCACACAACTTCTCAGGATTTAGAGGATCATTCACTTTCTCAGAGTGGTCAATATAAGGTCCAGTAAGAGGTAGATTAGATTCTGGATGGTCAGAAAAAAATTTTAGGGGAGGTATGATCAATCCTTCTAGAATATTAGGTGAAAGGATGGTTTTGTGCAATAATAAAACCAGAGGATGAACCTTATTCTGAATCACTGGTTCGATCTCGCTGAAATCATGAGAAACTATCATCTGCGGTGGAGACAATGATCCAACAAGTCCAATAGGTGCAGTAGTAGGCACCACAATCGCTTCACTTTTCACATGAAGGTATAACTTCAACAACTTTAGTATATATTAAATGATTTCACCACCATACTTTATAACTTTGTCAAAGTAATAATTATTCCCCTTGAATTTTTCCAAAAGAGGGGCGAAGTCTTTCAACTTATATACTTGAAATTTAAAGGCTTTGTTCACTGGAGGCAATGACAAGTTCTATTTCAAGTACCTAAAAAGTCTTGTCAAATGTTTCTTGGTAATGATTTTCTTGAAATAGAAGTCCACCTTTATGTGATCTAAGCATTTTCAGTTTCACCACTCTTGGAGTAGAGTCTAACCATATCTTGAACATGGTCACTATTATTTTTATTCTCTGCAAGGATGGCCAAACTAGAGGCTTTAAACATAGAATGAATCTCTTTCTTAACAACATTTCTCACTACCTTAATGTGTAAGGATTGAGATATCTGAACATAGGTAGAAGGAACATCAGAAGGAGCTGAGGTATGTGTCTCTAATGCTTTAAGAATAGTCACCACATGGCCTTTATACTATAAGGTCAAATTATTTATTGGAGAGATAAGACCAATCATTTCTTTTCTCAAAATGGAAGTATTTTCAACAATTTTCTCATCAGTTGTGATTATGTTGGGTTGAGTATCTTCTATCAAATTCTTTGAAACATTAGCTACATAATATTCACTCACACCCTTAGCTTGACATGGTATAGAAATAGCTTGACAAAACTACTTCATTCCTACAATTGAGGATCTGAGAGAGTGTAATTCATCAATCAAATAAGTGTTTTCTCTTCTATCTAGTTGAATAAAATTTACCATCTAAGATTTAACAGATACACTAACAGATGAACAAAATTCCTCCTTAAACCATTAAAATTATTCTTTAGTGATAGAGTCACTAGTAAGGGTCTCATGGACTGATTTGTTTTTGCAATAGGTAATAATAACTCATCAGCTGCATCTTCATAATATAGTGATAGTTCAATATAACTTGGATGCCATTCCCATTTAGACATAACATCATCATCTTTAGGAGTGAGAGTGTCATGTATTACTCTTCCACATTGATTATCCTCATCATCTATATAACTCCTTTCACGAGGCCCTACCTCAATATGATCTCTCCTCACTGGTTTCTCACCTTTAGAATGAGGTATCCTTATTTTATATACTAATTAAGTTGATGTAATTCCCTGATCATCCTCATCATCCTGAACATTAACATTTTTTATTTCATAACAACTAATTAAAGGGGTTATTCCAACCATACTTGAACCACAACTTCAACCATCTCTATATCACAAACTTGATCAACCTCATGATCATCACCATCAAAATCATTTCCTTCATCTTGTCAAGATAAATGCCCTTCACTTTCATTTTTTTCATCATTTTCTCCACCTTTTTCTCTTTACTACCACTACCACACTCGTCTCCATTACTTCCTTATTATTCTTCTTCAATGCCACTAAATCTACATATATATTTCACACTATCATAGAAATTTGTATCCTCGTATCCATTTTCACCAATAGTGGGATCATCATAGGGTAAATATAGAGGAGGAATAGGAGGCCCAAAAGAAAAACCATTGGGAGCTTCAATGGTGTCAGGATCACTATTATAATCAATAGGTTACCCTTGATCTCTGATTTTTGTGGTAGGCTCTTATTCTTATGAAGATTAAACAACATCCACATCTAGTCGAAGACAAGGACCATCCATATTTATAGGCCTAGTTGGATGGTCCTTTGGATTGAACATATCATAAATCTTATCTTCATCATCAAAACATTCTTTCTTCCATGGGTTCTACTTGATATTAATAATTTTAAAGATCAATTTACTTATGAAGATCCCATTGCACTAAGAAACAACTTATTTTTCTATCAATAAAAATACCTTTCTATTTAAACATAGAAAATATTAACATTGGATAAAATAGGGTATTGGTTTTTCAAGAAGGGTTGATCAATACATTTGAGTTCACAAAATGGTATCTACATAGATTTATCTTAATACATTTTCTTAGTCGGTAAACCAAGTAGAAATCATGATTCTTTAGAGACACTATGTCCCCATTCCTAGGAAAGATTCGATGCTATATAAACTTGAAAAAAATTCAATACTATCCATCTAAATATTTATACATTGGACTCTTGTTCTCATCATTATCATTAAGATCCTTCAGAGCTATCTCAAAAAAGAAAATATCACTCTCAGGTGGAGAGGTAACTTTATAAACATCAAAAACACCCTTATGGGGTACCATTATACATTCATCCCATTGTCTTGATGAAAAAGATATTTTATTTTCTTTCACTATGTAATTAATCAAATCAATGTCACTTCCCCCCAGCAGTAACTCTATATTCAAGTATAATATATGAAATAGATTTGGTTAGAAGGGTGTTTCATTATCTGAGAACAACATAATCCATCCCTGATCTTGTAACACCCTAAACAACAAAGAATTTTTATCTAATAGAAATTCTTCAAGAACCACTTATTTATGGAGTTACTACACGGTTCTTTGGAGCATGATTCACATGTCCAGAAGCATTTCGTGATTCCCCTCCCTATTTCATTTCTACCAATGAATATCCACCTTCATGAGATCGATTCAAACAATCTATTCAAACAGTTCAATTTTAATCAGAAGTTGATAGGTCGGGGGGTAGAGAGATCAATGGTTTAGTGGGTGTAAGGGTAAATTAATAGAGTGGATCGACTCGAATTTATATCATTTTGAAATTTTGAAGAAAAAAAATCATAAAATTGTTAACTAGGTTCAAAAAAATTACTGAAACAGTGTCACTTAAGAAAATAAAAAAAGAAAATAAAAATAATGAGTAATTAGTGCCTGTATGATAGATTATTAAAAAACACTAATGATGTCTGCATGACTAGATATCAGTGTCGGTATGATAGGGTATCAACATGAAAATTCATCAGTGTCATCATAACAATTGTGTTGGCATGACATAGCATCAGTATGACAATGTTATCGGTGTCTACACGACATTTTCAGATTCATTCTCTCACTATCTATTTTACATTTCTTTTGCCAGTATGACAAAATCAATTAAAAATTATAAAAAGAATAACAACACGAGGTTATATATATTAATCATTCCTAACTCATAAATGATGTAGTTCATTTATTAAGTGTTTAATGTCTTAGTTAAAATGTCAGGAAGCTGATGTTCAGTGCCAATAAATTAAGCAGTAATATCACCTTTTTGATAATGGTCTCTCAAAAATTAATTTCATACATATTTTTTTTTCTAGAATGTGATATAGGATTCTTAAAAATATTATTATCCCTTGTGTTATGAAAATTTATAGGTACATCCTTGAATTTATATCCATAATCTAGTAAAATGTGTTTCATCTGAAAATTTGTGCACAATAAATGACAATAGCTATGTATTCATCTTCAATGGTAGATAATGGAACAATTTTTTTTCTTACTACACCCTAAATATGGAGACATTCACAAAAAGTGACATGTGCCAGAGGTGCTCTTTCTATCTAAAAAACATCCACCACAGCCAGCATCGGAATAACCCACCAAATCAAAAGGATGTCCTCTATGATAGAACAGTCTTAAATTTGTGGTAAATTTTAGGTATTTAGAAGTTCTTTTTGATGGAATTTAAATGAGATTATTTTGGGTTTTCTTGGAAGGGTACACACATGAACACACTAAACATAATATATGACCTACTAGTAGTTAAGTAGAGTAAAAACATGATCATTCCTCTATATGTGTTTTAATCAATAAATAAACCATCTTCTTCATGGTCAAACAGACAAGTGGTAGTCATTGGAGTGTCATTACTCTTAGTGCATTCAAATCCAAATATTTTTAAAATATCATTAGTATATTTACTTTGATTCAAAAAAATACCTTTTTAATATCGAAATATTTGACATCCAGGAAAGAATTTGAGTTCACCCATTAAACTCATTTCAAATTCATTTTGCATAATTTTGGAAAAATCAATACATAAGTAATTTATAGAGAATCCAAAAATAATATCAATTACCAAAATTCTTACTACTAATGCATATTTAGAAATTCATTTTATAAAAATTGTAGGATTAACAATAAATTTTGTACAACATTTAGATATAATAAATGTTATGAGCCTTTCATACAATGATCATGGAGCTTGTGTTAAACCATATATAGCTTTTCTTAATTTAAAAACATGATTTGGAATGTGGGGATATATAAAATCATGGG
This sequence comes from Viscum album, assembly GCA_963277665.1. Taxonomy (NCBI): domain Eukaryota; kingdom Viridiplantae; phylum Streptophyta; class Magnoliopsida; order Santalales; family Viscaceae; genus Viscum; species Viscum album. The sequence continues at coordinate 809,125,123 of OY728158.1, read as the reverse complement.
GTTGTTCAACAAAAACATCCACAATTATATAACATTTTATGAACTCACTCTTGAAATCTATTTGATGATGTATGAAATATATATGTGTTGCATATGCATGTAATATTCTAATGGCCTTATGTATAGATACTGGTGAAAAGGTATCCTCATAGTCTATTTCTTCTTCTGGACTATAACATTGTGAATCCAATCTATATGTGTTTCTAACAGTGTTACCATCTTCATCTATTGTATCTCTAAACACCCATTTAGTTCCAATAGTCAAGGTATAATTGGATCAATCTACATGTTTCTAGAATTTTTTTTAAAAATGATTTAAATCTTCTTGAATATCTATCACCCATAATTCCTCATTGATAGCATCATTGATGTTATTAGGTTTATGTTGTGACAAAAAATATTGATGTTCTACCTGATTTGTAAGATAAGTTATAGTCTGAGTTTCTTTGAATAAATGTCGAACTATATCATATTAAGGATTTTTCTTCTGAGTTTTGATAGGTATATAAAAATAAAGACTATTCACTTAAGGTTCTTCTACAGGTTCAGGTTCATTATGACTAGAATATGGATAATTTTCAAAACAAAGTGTTTTAACAGATTTTTTCACAAGATAGTCAGAAAATTTATTATTGTTGACCATATTTGACATATCATCATCAAAATTTTTTAGAGAGGTCTTTGGATCATATAGATATGTTTCATCAAACATGATATGTATAGATAATTCCACACATTTGGTTCTCTTATTTAAGACTCTATTTAATTTACTAAAAATTTAATAACCTAGGAAAATTCCATATTCACTCTTAGAGAAAAATAAGTACAGATTAACCATAGCATTATGAATATAGACTTTGCAACCAAAAATCTTTGAAGTGGTTGACCTTGGAATTTATATTGTTTCACAACTCAGAAGGTGTGATCTTAAAGATAGGACTAATAACGACTCTATTAATTATATATCATGTTGTATTGAGAGTTTCTTCCCAAAATTATATAGTTTGGTCATACTAACTATGAATGGTTATAGAAATTTCATGTAGGGTTGTATTTCATCTTTCTAAAAATCCATTTTTTGGGGTGTCATAAGACCAGAGAAGTTATGAATATATCCATGTTGTGAGAAAATATATTAAGACTCTTGGTTATGACACTCATAAGCATGGTCACTTCTTGGGGTTTCGATTTTGAGATCACTAATATTTTATATAGTCCTAGCATACTTGGTGAAATGAGAACATGCTTCACTTTTGTTCTCCATAAAGAAGGTAAAAGTATATCTAGAATATTCATCTACCAGAACATGGACACAGTGCTTCCCACATAGACATGAAACTCTATATGGTATAAACTAGTCCATGCGAAAAAACTTGAGAGGTTGAGTAGTTGAAAATTTTTTCTTTGGGTTGAAAGAGATTTTTTTTGTTTAAAATTTCGGCACGGGTTATATACGTTTTCATTTGGAAACTCATGTTTGGGTAGATACATGTCTAGTCCTTTTATAGTAAGATTTATAAGTGAGATTATATAGCAGTGAACTATTCTCCTATGCCAAATCCATGAATCTTTAAGAAAAAAACTAAAAAAAACTATTTAATAAATTAAAGAGTATAAGTCAACGTCATAAACATTCTCGATTCTAAGAGCAGGAAATACTAACTCATTTTTAGAATTAAAATCATTGCATGAATCATTTTGAAAATTAACATTAGAACCATCATCACATTACTAAGAGAAACTATTTTAGTTTTTATTTTAATACATCAACAAAAAGTACACTAGAAATTAAAATTGGGTGAGAGTTACCTATCTAGACAAGGCCAATTATTCTTCCTTTAGCATTGTCACCAAAAGTGATATTTCCACCATTAATCTTTATCAAGTTCTTAAAGCATGATTAATCTCATTTCTTATGTCTTGAACATCCACTGTCCATGTACCATAATATTTTACAGGAGATCTTCAAATAGTTTTCCTATAGGAATATATTACACAAGAAATGATTTTGGTACCCATATTTTTTGGTTCCAATAACATTAGTAAAAAGAGATTTGGGGACCCACATTTTCTTCATGGGTTTCCTATAAATAGTATGTATCATTTTTTAAAAATAGACATTATTTTCTCATGAAAAAAATAAATAGTATAAGATGGTTCATAGCTATAACATGTATGAATTTATTTAGAACTACGCACCAAACTGGATTATCCATATTTTGATACAAAATGAGTTTTAGGCATATTACTCTTTAATGGTTGGTATCCTATTCCAGTAGTAAACCTACGAGATACTTTTAAAAAGAATTTGAACTAGGATTTATTTAACATTGGTAAATCTTTCTAGATCCTTTTTCAATTTCTCTTTAGACAATTTGAGATCATTGTTTTCCATAAGCAGGTGAGAATGTTTTACTTTTTCAAAAGAAAGTTCAAATGTAATAGTGGTGGTTAAATAATGATGTTTCTTTAAAAAAATTTATTTATCTTTTAATTTATTAAAAGTGTCGTCTATAATTTTACAAAATTAAAAAATTTCCTCATTTGTCATGATTTTAGAATCACTTTCATCTCCAAAATAATAAGAATAATATTCAAGAGAGTTGACTGTTAACTCATATTTTTTTGTCATGAAACACATATTTTCCTTATTATCGTTTTCACCATGGGAGAATTCTGAGTCACTTGTCTTTTCCACAAAAGAACTCCAATTTGGCTCCATGGTTTTTTAATACTTTCTTTCCTAATCATTGTACTACATCCTGTACTTTATCATGGGAAAGTTAGCCTTTACATGTCCCTATATTTTGTCTTCATAGTGTATAGATTTAATTTGATTTATAACTTTTTTCCAATCATTTTTTCCATTTTCCCTTATGATAATATTTAAATTTATAGTGGGATTTTAAAAAAATATACTTTTAATAAAATTTCTTAATTCTTCTGGATATTGGAGGCATCTATTCATCACTTCCTACTGAAGGTTGTTCATCACATAAACATTTAGTTTCATCTTGAGCATTGTCCTTTTTCTTAGTGGAAGTAGATTTTAATGAAACATATTTTTTTGGGCTCGTCATCCTCTTTTTTTAGTTTTATTTCTTCATCACACATCATCAACATGTCTACCATCTCCTTTACTAGAATCTTTATGATGTCACGAGATTCTCTAATTGATAATGATATCCCTATGTATCTATCTGGTAAGAATCCGAGTATTATCATGATTTTCTCCTTGGATGTAACCAATCTTCCCAAATAGATAATGGTGTTCAAAATTTCATTAAACATGAGATAAATGATTGAAACTTTCTCATCATGATTCATATTAAAATTATCATACTTAATAGTATATGTGTTATGTATCATTTCATTAACATTAGAAGATCCTTTACATGAGATATCGAAGGTGTCTAAAATTTTAATAGAAGATTTACAAGAAGATATTTTATTAAATTCATCATCCCTTAGTGCACAAAATAGATCATTCATAGATTTTCAATTATTATTATAAGTATTTTATGTATATTCACTCTTTATTGTTCTTCAAGTTTCTAGTATTTTATATTCGTACTCTATTACTATCCAAATATCAATCCACATCCTTTCTAAATTCATATTCTTAGTGATATTCAACTGGGAATAGTTTGTTCTATAAAAATAGGGAGGTCTGTGTGTAGCAGAACATTATAATATATTATCTATATTAAAGAGAAGATATTTAAAAGTGAAAAAAAATTATCTAATAAAAAATTAGATAACTTTAAAATACAATTAAAATCATAGTTGAAAATATTTGAAAATAATTTAATTTTTTTTTAAAATAGTAGTTAAAAACAGCCCTCCTATAAGAAATGTTGGTCAAAGTATGACACTCTAGAGGGGGTGAATTGATATACAATACAAATTTATGTTAAAAAGTTAATTTAAAATATTACACCAATATAAAAAAATAGATCGGTTAATCAATGTACTGAATTTATAATAGTATGTCTGTTCAACTAGTTTCTCAAAAGATTTATTATTTATCATTTGTAACAATATAAGATATTGATAAAAAAATTAAAACTAATATAATAATAAAAATAGTTATAAACACTATCCAAGACTAACTATCAATGTCAAATTCAATATTTTGGAAATATATGTAAAAATAGGGAAAAATAAATTTGAAAACACAATGGATATAAAACAAAAAGTTCAATCTCAAGCATAGAAATAGTCCTCTCTACTTGGTGATAAACTGCCACAAATAATTCTTTATATATTTTGGTTTTGATCTACACCTTGGATTGGGGATTACAAAATATTACACAAATTGTCCAGGTCACAAGACCTCTACCACCATTATACATGGGAAAAAAAATAAAATCAGGTCACACATAACCTCTTCAACAGTTCTTTGTGAGAAAAACTAGTGTAAGAATATATTTTTTTGAGGATATCTGGTATCCTCCATTTTAGAACATGAGACAGTATGTGTTCTATAGACATATGAACACACTACATGAAAATGTTAAAAAAGGTACAAAAAGTGAAATAAGTATTAGATATAGTTTAGAAGGATTTGTGTGTTATACAGTTCAACTTTAGACTCTTTGATGTATCCGAGTTGAAGTTGGAGTCCTCTTCTAGATGTAGACACTAAAAATAGAGTGTAGTGGAATTTTTTTTTTGTCTTCCATGAGGGTGAGATGTTCTTCTCTTTATGTTCAGTTTAATATTGTAGAGATGATGAAACATTGATGGACAATAGTCCATTGGTTCACATCATGCAGAAATGAAGAGTTCTTTCTGTGTTCATCCTTTCTATATGTTGTACATATAAGTAAACTACTATATCTACTCATATCATCATGTTTATGTATGTCTCTTTGATATACCCTTCTATTTATATATATATTCTTGCAGCCCAACAATGTGCATGCTTAAAGGTAGATTATGTACCATGTACTTCTGACATCCTCATTTAAGATGTATGAAAATGAAATGAAATTAATTAATTGCATTAAAACACACAAAATATTACCATTTTAAGTGATATTAAATATTGCATATTTAAAATTCTTATATATGGTTACTCATTCCATACCTCCCTGAATCTATGACTTATTTTGTTGGTGTCTCCCTATATCTTTCTATCTATGAGTCGGTAAGTGCTTGTGTCTATAGGACCTTGCACTAGTAGGTCCTTGAATTAGTAGGTCCTTATATTTATAGGTCCCTATGTTAGTCGGTCCATGCATAAGTAGGTCTTTTCATCAGTTAGTCCATGAATTAGTAGGTCAATGATTTGGTAGGTCCTTTGTACTATCAGTGAGATAGTCAGTCTGTCGGTGGGTCGCATTCATTGTCATTGAGTGATTTCATTAGTATCTTCATGTGTCAGTAAGTCAATTGAGTTTTCAGTGACTCATTTGAACTTTTGGTGTCCCATATCTTCTTTTAGTGTCAGTTAGAAATACTTAGAACAATATAATTCTACTTGGACTATCCTATAACATAAATATTAACAAAAATTATTAGAATAATATGTGTTCATAAAAAATCATAATTACATATATCAAAACATAAATATACATGATTTAAATGATTATACATAATTTATAATATTTGACATGATTTGTGATTATTAAAATCAATAACACTAGAGAGGGTGGCCAATTGTCTCTTATGGGCCAACACCCTCTATTCCTCCCACCATGAGAAAGACCTTTTATATTTAGGGAATATTTGAAAAACATGATCGAAAAACCTTTAAGGTCATTATTCAGAGGCCACAATAAGGGGAATGAATGGTGCATGAAATCAATCCCCATAAGGTTCATAATCTAAAATGTTTTGATATTCCTTTGGGTCAAAGAAATGATCGTAATGAAACCATTGAAGTTTGATCAAGTGATGATGAATCACCCCAATACATTGAATATAATGGGATGAATACAATTTCCCGATACACATTAGTGGATCACACCACCATCAACATTACAGATTATGTGGCCCAAAATGAAAATGTAATGGAATGAAATAAAGAAACCATACCATGAGAAAAGGTTGATCTGGATGTACCAACTAATGCTACATGTATGAGAAATCAGTGAAGGATCCAAAACCTAGCACCTTTGAATAATGAATTTCCACCACAATGGTGTCATCCCACTATGAAAACGGGAATGGTGTGTCTACATCCCACTCACCTCTTATAAGAGACAAATACTCCCATGTACAAGTTAGCACAATAAGGTAATGAGATAAAAAATATTATGTAAATCAATGAGGAGGTATGTAAGGGAAAGATTTTCCCTTTGTATCATCTTTAATAAGAGAAAAATATCCCTCCTTTTATATGTAAGAAAATAGATAATCTATCTACAAGATTGGTCTCTATGCATCAGTCTGGCTCTAGATTCAAGAATATGGTCTATAAAAATAAGGGTGTTGATGATCCCTGATACTTTACCCTATTATAATTACTCCCCCCATTATGGTGATAATTAAGTGATAGCATGGATCATGAGTCACAATGATATTAAAACATGGTCACTTAATCATGTATTGTCAAATCCTTATAGAAGGGAGGAAACCCAAATAGTGGTACCTATGGAATACCTTCATTCAATTGAATCAATGGATACTCGAATGGAATCCATTGAAGTGTGGTACCCACCTATTAAACCCATGAATTCTTCATATATGGGTGGATAACACTCTTCCTCAACACAATTTCAGAAATCAAACGTTTTCAACCTTTTATTGTGTGGGGGATCCATAGAAGCATCTCATGTACATCACTTCTTGATACTTCCTGATGATGGGACTTTTAGATCATTTAGATTAAAAAAAGATGAGATGTTTCTTACACACTTTTATGGGGTCATCCAGTGTTTCATACAATATCCCCCCAACAGGATCCATTACAGGATGGGAAGACCTTCTTCATTAAATCTATTATAAATTCAATGGCTTATTAAGGAAGAAGACAATTTTTTCTCAAAAATTGAAAAATAATATTCAAATGAGAGTGCTTTAGACTTAATTTCTTTATAGAAGGGTTTAACCTATTGAATCAATATCCCTCTATTTCAAGAGAAATTTATAGAACTCTGTGCTAAAAATATTTGGGATGTTCTTTAAACATCTTTGATCCTAATGTAGTATTTGGGAATATTTATGGAGTTTTCATTCATGGAACAATGCCTAGAATAATTCATTATATGGATCTAAGATAAATCATAGAAAAATTCCTCATCCAAATAACAATATATTGGTTAGGAGAAAACTGTGACTATCACCCTCAAACTAGTAGTAGTATCTATTCAAATACCTAGGCAGGCCCCAAATATTTTGATGCCTCCCCCCTGAGTGATATAAGAGAAAAAATCTACCTTGGATAGAAGAAACATGTTTCTAAGATATCCTAATATTTTATGAACGTATGTATAATTTTTACTCATTACTAAGTGAGAAACTCGCTATTTATTTACTTGCATCCATGGAAAATAACTTATTCATGCTACCTGGTCATAGGAAATCCCATGAGGTCAGCCTCAATGATCATCTTGACTACTTCCATATCCATTAGAGGCTTGTTCACACCATCGAAGATTACTTTTTATTCAAATCATTCATTCAAAACATCATTGGTTCAAAATAGGTGATGATAGATAATTTCCCAACATAGTTGAATTTTGTAACCATCACTCTACTTGAAGAAGAGGGTGACTGGGAAGATGTTCTGTAACGGAATGAATCAAAAGGTAGTTGAAAAAGATCAAGAAAACATGAGATAAAAGATTCACAAACCAAAAATGATCCCCTCACATAGGAAGGTGACATGGAATGAACCTATAAAATGATGTTGGATTCACTGTATATAAGAAAATACATATGTGGGAGAACCATATATAGATCCTGCACAAGCTCGGACTCTTGAAGAATTATTTCTTTCAGAATCTGGGGAACGAGTACTGTTAAACCATACATAGTGAACATAAAATATACCTCCCTCGATGATTAATATTACTTTCAGTATGAGTCCCCCATAAGAGACAAGGGAGTTGGAGGTAGAGGAAACAGGAGAAGATGATACAGGGGATGATGTGAGAATGGTAAAACCCAATATTTATATCACATCCCTAGAGAGGAAATAGTTTCAATTGATACCCATGTAATATCCCTCCATGAAGCCCAAAAAGACATGGAGATTCCTAAAATACCTCCAGCGATCATCCAAAATAGTACTCATACATGACAAACTTATTCTGTTGTGATTTTCTAATCAGACCAAACAAAGGGGAAGATTGGTGTGACCCATTACACTGGAAACTACTACTCCCTCAAATTATGCTCAAGAATAATTCTCATCCACCTCAAACACAAAAACTCCTTATACACATAATAATATGTAACAAAATCTCTAGAAGTACATACTTCTCAAAAAAAATGTACAACATTATGAAAATGTTGGCGATTATCCCATCCAAAGACTTAATCTTGTATTCTCTACATCTTTAAAAGGGAATTTCGAGAGGCAATCATCGAAACCCCCATGAGGGAACAAGATTTTAAGTAAGATGTTGTTGCAACTAAGTTATATAGAGTAGATACTTTCCCATCTGAATATCATGTCACTATATTATTTGCAGAACGAGATCATGAAGAATTTAAATAGGGATAAAGCAAAACAAAACTCAGAAATGTCAACTTTTGAAGGGATCAAATTTAAAATGGTTCTGGGATCAACCACATCATGATTTGTAAACTCTACTATTTGGGATATATCATGGGGGGGGGTTATCTTTGAAAAATCTAACCATTCAAGCGTATGATAAGATTAATGAAAATTAATTTCATGAGGATCAATCATACATATCAATTTGGGGATCTCTCATCTAATACTAAGTTCAAGGTTATTTAGAAAGTCTCAAAAAATTATATCCTTCTCATAATAACTGGTCTAAAAAATCATAAAGAGTTACCTTCAACATTTCATTATTTCTTGAAATACCTCATTAATGGGAAGGTCGAGTTACAAAATGGTGATAGTTACCCTTTCGAGTCTTGTGGAGACATATAAGAAGTAATTTATTTCTATAAAGGGAAGTGAAACAACCATTTTTTGATGAAGATATGAAGGTTACAGCTCCCATGGTCTTGGGGGATCCCTAATAAATGCCAAAAGTTTTCTTAAAAATAAATATGTGTCACCAATAATTATAATTAATGTGACAAACGTAATCCCAAATGTCCATTCTCCTCTTGTACCCAAAGGAAGTATAAAATAAAAGGGGAATCTCCAAAATATCCCTATGGTGACTTCAATATTATAGGATGAAAATGTCTCCTCCCATGCACTATATTTACTCAATAGTGATAGATATGTCCTTGGATAACCATCCATGTCCAAAACATCCTCAATGGGCATAGATATGGAACAAAAATAGGAAAATTTGAGGAATTTCCCTCATGTATTTGAGGAAGGTTTGTCAGCCAAAATCAATGAGCTCGGGTAGGTAAATCTACGAACAGAATAAGGCATAGAGACTAATTTGATTAGTGATTTCAAGCTTCTTGTGTGGAATGTGATGTATATTTCATTTCTAAAGAAACATCGATATGTGTATTCTTTGATTTATAAAGAAATATATGTGATGAACCTTGATATGGATACACACCATCTAAGATTACCTGATAAACATCATGTTTTTATGATGGAAGATATAAGGATGTACCCCTATTATTCTAGGAATGTGAAATTTGATGTTTAAAAATTGATCAAATCTAACTTTGAATGGGAATTGTAATAGCTAAATTGGATTTTTTAAATCATCCCTATTAAGAAAAATAATAGGATGATCAGGGATTTCATCTATTTCAAGGATCTCAATAGACATTGACTAAAGTTAACTTTCCTATTACTGATCATAGATCTTTTGATCAATTCTAATGGTGTCGTCCTAACCCTTTCCTTTATGGTTGGGTATTCGGGGTACAATCAGATAAAGATGTCCCTTAATGAGGAAAAAGCTGCCACATTCAGAGCACCTATAGGGAAAATTTTCTATTACGGCATTCCCATTGTACTCACGAACACTAGAATTACTTACTATTGTTCCATGAATCATATAATTAATCCCATAATGGTGTGAATAGTAAAATGTTATATTAGTGACATTTTGTCCAATTCTTGATATATAAGGGATCATCCCATAGATATTTAAACAATTTTCATCATGTTGTGGTAGAATGGGTTGATGATGAATATGCCAATGGGAGGTTTTAGGGTAACTTTTATGAAATTACTTGGCTTTTTGGTATTCCATTGTGGCATTGCGGTCAACCCAGAATAGAAATGTGAAATTCTATCAAGGTCACCTACTTAGTTTCCCAAGGAACCGATGGGTCTCCAAGGGAATTCAGATTACAGTATGTGTTATATAACTGACCTAGATAAAAATACCTCCCCTTCACCAGGTTAATGAAGAAGGAATTTTCCTACTGACGGGATGAGAAAAAATAATAATCCTAGGAGAATGTAAATTGGTAATTTCTTCACCCACTGATATTGCTACTATTGTTAGAAGAAAATACACTTACCATATATTTGGCCTCTATAGAACAATCACTCAGTCCTATCCTTGATTAGAAAATGATTTGGGGAATAAAAATAGTCTCTATTACCTCATTTTAATGAATATTTCTACTGAGACTTGATATTTTTATGTCAATAATAACATTATTGTGCTCATATTTGTAGTTAGAAACATAATCCATTACATGAATCATCACAAATTATGCATGGTCTCCCATATTAAACTGCTCAAGTACATCCTTGGTTCTCTTATGTTGACCATGAATTTGGCATGATAGGTAGTTATTCAACAAAAGCATGACTTGCAATTAATTTCATATAAGACAGATAAAGGGAATGATGTGGATAATTTCCTTATAGCATATCCCCCCATGAATTCACACCAATGGATTGAATACATCAAGAATAAGTGGTTTTCAATTCCCATGACACTCCCCAAACATTGGGGGATCTATTTTGATGGTTCCTTCCAAATTAATATTGTTAAGAGTCTATAAAACCAAAATCTCAATCATATGTTTCAAGGAATTATATTTTTCCCCCAAATAAATAAATTTTCCCCACTTCTTATCACCATAAAAGTGATGCACTAATAATAAATCATAATACCAAGCACTCATTGTAGTTTTGGAAGTAGCCTTACAACTACATATATCTTAAAAGAATGTTAATGGGGATTTAGAGTTTGTGATCAAAAAAATAAGCAGTGATTATTCCATCAAGAAGGAATAATTAACCACTCTAATTGGTTATATCAAAGAACTGATAGAAGAGTTATATTTTAAACCAACATTTAATCATGTACCTCGATCACAAAATAGTCATGATGATGCATTGGCTAATGCATCCATAGTCTTGTTCAAACCAAAATAGGATGAGTTGGTCTTCCGCAAGATACACCAACAGATATTCTCATTAGTCATTATATATGTCAAGGATGAAATCATTCAAATAAAAAAGTCCTTTGAGTGTAATGAACTGATATCAACCCTTCAATGGATATATCATATAGTTGGTTAACTCCAAAATAGTTCCCTACCATTAGATCGAGCTAAAAGTGAACATAAACGACACTGAGTAGAAACATTTACTCTTTGCTATGGGCCAAATTAAAAGAAAATAATCTAGGAATAATACTTTGATTAAATCATCCTTGGATTCATAGAATAAATATATATTCCAATATTCATGAAAGAAGCCCATGCATGCTTCTTTGGTTCCTATCAGTTCAGGTCCAGACTCTGCCATCAAATTGGGAGGCTTGGTTAATAATGGAAAAAAATGACATAGGTCTATGTGGAATTCACTATGAAATTTCATTCATACTAGATTCATAAAAAAATCCTCCATTAACCCCGATATTTTCTACATACAGCTAAACATTCTTGGTCATATTCAATACAGGGAATGGACATTTTTGGGCCATATCACCAAGAAATTTCTTTAAATATTAAGTACATTCTTACTACTTACATTATATATTACCAATGGGTTGAGGTAGAATCCCTCAAAGAAATCGAATTAAATAATATCATTAAATTCATGACATCCAATATTGTGACATGATTCATAGACACTCACATGATATTGGAATACTAGGATGCAATATTTTTCCAAGTAGATGAAATTATACTAGGATTAAAACATTGAATACAAACATTCATCAAACTATATTAGATTAGAAAATGTATAAAAATATGCCTTCAATAAGACTATGTCATATATAATTCAGAAGATGGTGACCAAGGATACGAAATCATGGATGATCAATTTCTTTCATGATTTATGGTCCTACTACACCACTCCATGATATTCCCCTAAAGGGATGCCATATTCATTGGTTTAGGGAAATGAGGTAGTGATACACATATAATTCTCCTTTCCCTTACTTTTAATAGATACATTGAAAAATTGCTCAGATTATGATTAGTGAAAAAGCCCATGATTGATTTGGAACAACTCAATGAGAAAAGGTTTCATACAATTCAGAGCCTTTATGTTCGTCAGAATTGGATCAAATGTGACTCCAATAAAAAAGTTCACCATTACCTATTATTTAACGGAGAATTATTATTGTCTTTCATAAACCCAATGATACCAAGTAATAATCCTCCAAACAAGGATCCAAAATGGAAAAGTTCATAAGTCATATTTAAGGTTTATTATAATGAATCATACTCATTAGACAAAATGGATGGGGTATGTGTTATGCCCCCTCCACCAATGAAGGTTTCCTAAAGAAAATTACATATATGTTTTAAAACACCATTCCTCCTAGATTTATGATGTTAATCTGAAATATAACTCAAGGAAGTACGATATTAAATTTCACAGAATCCATGGTCTATGTCATATGACATAAAACTACAAGACACCGATTTTCCTTAGAACATGACGCTAAACTACATAGAGTGGCCCTTGTCAGATGACCCTAAAATACATGACCCATATAATCCAAGTTAGAATACATTAATCTAGACAAAAATTTATTTATTACATGATGTTAAAACATAGTTTTTTCAAATGTACCATTCATGGGATTCCTTAGGAAACTATCTTAGGAATCCTCATACCAAAACCAAAGTATGATTCTCATAAGATGATTTTCCAAATTCATATATAGTATTTATGGTCATCTGTTCATTATTTTTCATGTTGGGTACCCTTTTTCCTTATTACATGAAATTAAAATGCATGGATTTATATAAGTATGTATGTCATGATTTTTATTCCAATGTTATATATAGATATTTTTAGATTTTATATCATGTTTGATATAATACATGATAAAAATTACCCATTCATTTATTTTAATCACCTCTATGTTGTGAATGAAACATTTTTCATTCCATGTTTGTCCCACCGAGAAAATCGCACATGGAATTTTAAATATTTTGTATGGTATTCCCCACATGATTGTGATTTTTCATTTTATTTCTAGGTTACCATGGCCTTGGATATAATACTATAAATGTAACATCATATGTCTCTACTGAATGTTGTTAAATAGAATGGCTGACGTGTTACACCCCGAGCTTCCACGATACTCTTCTCTTTCAATAATGCAATAGCTTGCATTGTACGCAAGTTCGAGATTCTAACACACCGTGACCAATCAAAATAGCCATTATGAATATTAATACCTACTTTTTGAAATTATATAAATATATATATATTATATTTCAAAATGGACTTCATTTTTGGATTCGGAATATCGAAATTATCCTAAGTTGAATTTTTGGTATTTTTCTGAGAATTTCCAATTTTTTTAATATTGAAAAATACTTAAAATTTTTTTTTAATAAAAATAATTTATAGTGAAAAATTATACTATTGAGTGGTTTAAAAGTATAATTAGAATATATTTTCACCATTTTATCAAATGGTTTTCATTAGAATTAATTTCACTTTGAAATTGGACATAAACAATTGTCAATGTTTTGATATATATTGTATCTTAAAACCACGCTATTTGTTGTGACAGTGGGAATTAATTATAAATTTAATTAATGCAAAATATATGTTTTGAATTTTTTAAAATAGAAATCATTTTTTAAATCAGAATATCAATTATATCTTAGGGTGAAATTTTGGCATTGTTCTGAAAAACTTCAATTTTTGATGAATAGTGAAACCACTAAGTGGTAGTTAAAAAAATGATTTTTCGTTTAAATGAAACATTACCACTTCTGTGATTTGATTTTAAAAAATACAACATACATGGTTGTCATTAAGATGTAAAATGTGGTTCAATGGGATTAAAATAATTTTTGGTGAATAGTAACTTTTAAGTTCTATTAATCGCAATTAAAGGTAATTAGTGAAATTTAAGGTAAAAATGATATTATAAAAATATGAAAATATCTTGAAACATTCCCTACACTTATTGTATGAGTCATGGCCGACCAAGAAAATCCATGGGTCAACTTGGGGACCCCATGGAGCCACTTGGGTAATAAAATGACATTAATAACGTTTTATTTAAAGTAAAAATAAAATTGTCACAAACATGTGTTGTTTTACTAAAACAATTTTTACATAGGGTTATAAAATTTAACTTTTCAACTATAAATATTAATTGGATATATAAAAATATTTCTAACATCACGGTAATTTGTTTTTAATTTTTAGGAATTAAATAAATTTATTTATTTATCACACCATGATGATGTAGTGATTACCTCATTAATGAACTTTTTAAATAAAATGAAAAGATAATGTAAAATCTAAGATGTACACTTGTCAAAAAACTATTTGATGAGTATACATAGAACCCTTATAACCTTAACCTCGAAATATATAATTGTGGGACCTCTAAAATCCGAAAATCATTTCATAATAATGTAATATTTCCTGACATTCCAAGAGTGCCCCTCTTCTCCTCTTATAAAAGGCTCCCACCACTACCACCTTATTCACACCATCAAGCCATTTTTCTCGTCCAAACTCTACCCAAATACTCTCTCAACGCCCCTATATTACTCCTAGAAGCCTCACTTTGGGCAGAATTCTTCCCAAGGATGCCTTTGGCTAAAATCAAAAAAGAGTTACCCGATTTTAAGGTAATGTCTTCTCTTATGTTATTTTGTTTTATTTTGATTATCCAACCCCTAAAACTCTTTTTATTCCTTTATTTTGTAACAAAAACAGTATCTTCAATATACTAGGATGTTTTTTAGAGAATTATTAGATTTACAATTACACACACCTTCGTCTAATGGTTAAAGAACATAATGTTTCTGTGGTTGGCGAATTTCTTAATCACGAAACGATGATTGTTCAATATTCTTTTAACACATCTCATGGTGGCCATTAATATGTCACTATATTTATATATGATATAAATTATGTTTATGTTTTTCTTATGCTTCTGTATTTCTCATTTATGGCATAGCTTTAGGATTTCCATTATGGGTAAATGCGATAATTTCATTTTTGGAAGTGCGGACTACCGCCCCCTCAAAGTGATTTGAATCGTTAATGCCATATTTGGGATGTATAAAGGATAGAGTAAATGATATTATATAAGATATTATACTATAATTATAATATACCTTTATATCATTATGATTTCATTCCATAAAATATGAAATATAAATGAATGTAGCGTTTATGTGTACGTACAGCTTACCGTCTCCATGAACGGTGCATTTCATTTCTTAACTCCAAATCTTATGTAATATTATGAATGAATGTATATACTGGATATATATGATATATATGATATATACTTCATGAATATAATTCTGGAGATAATTTATATTCTAACACATAAACAACTTGTAACTATGAGAAGTTTATTGTTGACTCAAGTACCAAAGATCGACAAAACGACCGTTATTAACTTAAATGACTACATAATTTTCGTAACATTGTAATAAGTGATATAAAAGGGATAATGAACTTGAAAAAGGTTATTAGTCTAGTAGAGATTAACTCTAGTTTATTATTCCAGAGATTAAAGAACGGTCGAGTGAAGTCGCATATGAGGTAAGGGAACTTCATAACCCAATTTCCATTCTTTGGGTTAATATTCTACATTAAAATTATGTCATGATATTATTATGTCCTGTATTGTATTTATACTTTCTTTATGTGTACATATAGTGAATACACAAAATAGAACTATTTTATTTAATAAATGATATTTTTATGGGACTTCGTCTCAATCTCCATTCATTGAGGAATATTTTGTTTTATACACAAAATTCATTTATACGGTGTATAAACCCCTTTGACCTTTACGTTTATTCAAAAGGAATCTTTTTATACGAAGCGTTTTACTCAACGAAAAAAGGAATGTTTTTCTTGTCATACGTATGTGGTGACAATGACTTCTTCGCCGTTGTGACCATTATTTGAGTTTCGGCTTCCTCTGCAAAGCCTTAACTTTTTTAAAATGAAAAATAAATACCATGTTTTATTTTTATTTTATTTTGGTATTGAAAATGGTTTTGATAATGTTTTTATTATATCAGTGTGTTGTATTGATATCTTGTGATTGAAATGTGGAAATGTTATTTTTCCTTTATGCATGTCTGTGTGGTACGATTATGTTATGGTTTATGATATGTTTAAACCTGTTCATATGAGGAATGAATTGGACTTAATAAGTGACGGGTGGAGCCTGCTATAGCTCCTCGATGCATCGGCAGGTCTCATGAGAGAAAATTGTGTCTTGGCATGAGGCCTTGACAAAATCTTATTTGTAGTTTTGGCACGAGGCCTTGGCTACGTGGTTATGATATTCTGGAATTATACATTTCATCATTATGAAAGTGGTTATTGATATTTCATGTGATTATTCGACCAATAGAATATCCATGTGAATAAGTAAATGGAGTTATTTCATTTTATTTTTCCATATTGTGATGAAGTACATGTTTAAAAGGCTTTTTTAGTTATACATTGCCTTAAATTTTTATGTTTATTTATGAAAGCTTCCACTATATTGTTATCCTTACTGAGCATCTGAGGTCACACCTTACAATGTTTTAATTTTTCCAGGATGTGAAGAAGTATTTTATGAATGACCTGAAGGGATAATATAATGGGATATGAAGACAAGATGTTGTTTTAGTTTTGTATTATTTTATGATGTAATGTAAATCTTATTAATATATCTAGTGTTTCAAGGCTACTAAACTAATCGGACTTTCAAGACTTGATCTTTGTGATCATACCAATTTTATGTAATATTGCACCGAATCTCGGTAACTGGGTTCGGCGCATTAAAGTTGGTATCAGAGGCAGTTTAGTACAAACCTTGGAAGCTAGATTTAGATAAAATCTGATTAGAGCACATAGACCTAAGATAAAATTTGAGGATTAGTATAGAAGAACTTCCAATAATTTTGGTATTATAGAGATTTTGTGAGTTTTCCAAGCAATACATCCCTGTCTGGATACGAGCAAGTAGAGGTGGCTCTGGCATAGATGTACCTAGGGGTAAAACCCAAAAAAACCGCTTTGAGATAGACTCGAACGGGAACAGGGGCACGAAAACGGGCCTTGCTGTACTCTTGTTTACGACACTCCTGGGGGATATGCTTAGGATAATTCTCATTTTCTTTACAAACCCCTATAAAAAGTTCTGAGTATATACCTCCTCAAAGAATTTTTTTTTGTGATTATGGATTCTGTCAATAAATAGTTCAATTTATGTTATGTGTTTTGTAAGTTTGTAATTATGTATTTGGATTCATAAACTAATCTAGTTTATTCCATTGTTAAGAAATGGTGCCTAGTAGAAGGAATGGAAACCGTATCAATGCACACACTCCATGTAGGGATTTCCATCCTGCTGAAGATAATTATAATGGAGTTGGTGATACATCTGGTGTTGATCAGCTTATCACCATACTAGGACAACTCACTCAGGTTATGAATAAAAACCATACTTTTATGGAGCACCCTGATCCGCAACGTGGGGGATCAATGTTAGACCGCCTCATGAGAAAACAACATCTAACATTTAAAGGAGGTACAAATCCATTAGTAGCTGAGAAATGGATAAACTCTTTAAAGAAAATATTCTATGT
Organism: Viscum album; assembly: GCA_963277665.1. NCBI lineage: Eukaryota > Viridiplantae > Streptophyta > Magnoliopsida > Santalales > Viscaceae > Viscum > Viscum album. The sequence goes on along the minus strand of OY728158.1, from coordinate 809,106,991 downwards.
CTTGGGGAGTAGCGAAAGGGAGAAGGTTTTCATGGAAGTTTACCACCTCACTGGGGATTCCGGTTAATGGTGGTTGCTGATTCAAAACACAAAGGAAGATGAATAAGTATCAAGTATGGAATGGAGAGAGTTCAAAGAGCTTTTCTTAGAAAAATACTATCCTCGTGACCATCGATCCGATATGGAAAGGCAATTTCTGAGTCTGAGGCAGAAGGAGGATGAGAATGTCGCAAAATATGAGGCTAACTTTACAAGGATAGCGAGGCATGCTACAGATTATATACATAACCCAAATAAGTAAGATTGATCGTTTCATTGATGGGTTAAAACCATTTCTCCATCGAGCTTTAGTATCACAATCCTTCTCATCGTACGAAGATATACTCTCATGTGCTTTCAAGACAGAAAATGAATTCTCTAAGTCTTATGACAACAAAGTAAAGTAAGAAAAGAAAATAAACGTGGAACAAGAGACGGATAATGGGAAAAAGGGAAAGAAAGATCTTCCATTATGCGATAATTATGGGAAAAATCACCCTGGTACTTGCCTAAAAGGAATGGGATTTTGTTATAAATGTGGAGAAAAAGGTCACCAGGCTTGTGATTGCAAGGGAAAGAAAGAGGCTATCAATGTTGAATGCTACAATTGTAGGAAAATGGGGCATTATGCAAATGAATTTCCTAATCGGCAGGGAAGGTTACCTCATAAAAGGCCATGGGATCAAGGAGAATCTTATGTTATTACTACAGTTGAAGTGGAATAATTAATGTATTGGTGCTTTTGGACTCAAGAATTATATTCTGGTTATAAGAATAATGTGATATATATAAGGATTGTACTACAGTACATGTTGTTTTCATTAAGTTTTTAATATGATGAAGGTAAACATATTTTTTTATGTGACAATAAGAGAAACATTACTTTGTTTGAGGAATATGATGATAGAATTGATTTTGGAATTTAGAGACCTTTTAGAGAAATTCTGGATGGATGTATTTTGGATAACTATAAAGGCTGGAATGGATTAAGCTGAACTTTGGATAGTATTGTTTAAGGTTAAAACATTTATGAGAATTATTTTTGGAATATTATAATTCTATAGTTTTAGGAAAAGGACAACCTGTAGGTTGGGGGATAATCCGTCATCTCGGACAAAGCTCTAGTAATCGAACCCACAACCATAGTGCGACAAGCCTTTATTACCTACCACTAGCCTACAAAAAGTCCCTGGTTATTACAAAATAGTTTTCCTAATCTAAATGGTATGTGGTAATATTTTTAACCTTATACAATTATGATAAATAGAATATTTTTTAGTTCTGTTACCACTTGGAGTGAATGATGGGTTTGTGGTAAAAATTTATTAAAGAATGAAAGTCTACATGACAAGCAAGTATATTACCTTACGTTCTTAGTAAATCTCATAAATAAATTTCACAACTTTATGAAAGGTAACTTAAAACAAAAACGTTGTCGGTTAACTTTTCCAACTAAGGATTCAATGACCGTTTAACCAATCATAATATTGTGATTATCTTGTGGTTAACTTGCTCCTAATCCTGTTTTCTACAACTCTCTATTAGACCTTGATGGTTTTTTCCCTCCATATCCATATTTTCATATAATCCTAGTATGGGCTATCTGAGTTGACCTTTGTACTTCTCTTTCTTTCTTTTAATGTTATATTTTTATTATCCTTATTTATGATGTGGGTTTTCCACAAAGGTAATTTCTATTTTAAACCTTTTATTTTCAAAGAAAAATTTCAAATTGCGAGGACTCAATTTATTGAAGGAGGGCAGAATGTAACACTCCGAGCTTCCACAATACACTTCACTTTCAATAATGCAATAGCTTGGATTGTACGCAAGTTCGAGATTCTAACACACCGTGACCAATCAAAATAGCCATTATGAATAGTAATACCCACTTTTTGAAATTATATATATTTTATATTTTAAAATGGACTTTATTTTTAGATTTGGAATTTCCAAGTTATCCTAAGTTGAATTTTTGGTATTTTTCTGAGAACTTCCAATTTTTTATGAATAGTGAATAATACTTAAAAACAATATTTTTAATAAAAATAATTTCAAGTGATAAATTATAATGTTGAGTGGTTTAAAAGTATAATTAGAATATATTTTTACCATTTTATCCAATGGTGTTCATTAGAATTAATTTCAATTTTAAATTGGACATAAACAATTGTCAATCTTTTGATATATATTGTTTCATAAAGACACGCTATTTGTTGTGCTAGTAGAAATTAATTATAAAATTAATTAATGCAACTTATATGTATAGAATTTTGTAAAATATACTTCATTTTTTAATTCGGAATATCAGTTATATCTTAGGGTGAAATTTTGGCATTGTTCTGAAAAACTTCAATTTTTTATGAATAGTGAAACCACTAAGTGGTAGTTAAAAAAATGATTTTTATTTTAAATGAAACATTAACACTTCTATGATTTGATTTTCAAAAATCCGATATACTTGTTTGTCATTAAGAAGTAAAATGTGATTCAATGGGATTAAAATAATTTTTGGTGAATAGTAACTTTTATGTTATATTAATCGTGATTAAAGGTAATTAGTGAAATTTAAGGTAAAATGATATTATAAAAATATTAAAATATCTTGAAACTTATCCTACACTTATTGGATGAGTCATGTCTGACCAATACAATCCATGGGTCAACTTGGGTTTCCCATGGAGCCACTTGGGTAAGAAAATGACATTAATAATTTTTTATTTAAAGTAAAAATAAAATTTTCACAAACATGTGTTGTTTTACTAAAATAATTATTAGATGGGGTTATATAAGTTACAATTTCGACTATAAATATTCAATGGAAATATAAAAAAAATTTCTTCATCATGATAATTTTTTTATAATTTTTAGTAATTAAATAAATAAATTTATTTATCACACCATGATGATGCAGTGATTACCTGTTTAATGAAAGTTTTAAATAATATGCAAAGATAATGCAAAATATATAACATACACTTGTCAAAAACCTATTGGATGAGTAGATTTAGAACCCTTATCACCTTATCCGAGAAATATATAATTTTGGGACCTCTAAAATCCTAAAATCATTTCATAATAATGTAATATTTCATGACTTTCCAAGAGTGCCCCTCTTCTCCTCTTATAAAAGGCCCCCACCACTACCACCTTATTGACACCATCAAGCCATTTTGCTTGGCCAAACTCTACCCAACTACTCTCTCAACTTCCTTATCTTACTCCTAGAAGCCTCACTTTGGGAAGAATTCTTCACAAGGAAGCCTTTGGCTCAAATCAAAAAAGAGATACCTGATTTTAAGGTAATGTCTTCTCTTATGTTATTTTGTTTTATTTTGATTATCCAACCCATTAAACTCTTTTTATTCAATTATTTTGTAAGAACACCAGTATCTTAAATATTCTAGGATGTTTTTATGAGAATGATATGATTTACACTTACACACACCTTCGTCTATTGGTTAAAGAACATACTGTTTCTGTGGTTGGCGAATTTCTGCCTCACGGAACGATGATTGTTCAATATTATTTTAACACCTCTCATTGTGGCCATTAAGATGTCACTATATTTATATATGAAATATATTATGCTTATTATTTCTTTATTCTTTTGTATTTAACATTTATGGTATACCATAATCATTTCCATTATGGGTAAATGCGATAATTTCTTTTTAGGAAGTGCGGACTACCGCCCCCTTAAAGTGATTTGAATCGTTAAGGCCATATGTAGGATGTATAAAGGATAGAGTAAATGGTATTATATATGATATTATACTGTAATTATAATATACCTTTACATAATTATGATTTCATTCCATTAAATATGAAACAATAATGAATGTAGCGTTCTTGCGTACGTACGGCTTACCGTCTACATGAACGGTGCATTTCATTTCTTACCTATAATGTTGCGTAATATTATGAATGAATGTATATACTTGATATATATGATATATATGATATCTGCTTCATGAATATAATTCAGGAGATAATGGATACTCTACCACATAAACAACTTGTAACTATGAGAAGTTTATTGTTGACTCAAGTACCAAAGATCGACAAAATGACCGTTATTAACTTAAATGACTACATAATTTTCGTAACATTGTAATAAGTGATGTAAAATGGATAATGAACATGAAAAAGTTTATTAAGAAAGTAGATATTAACTCTATTTTATTATTCAGGAGATTAAAGAATGGTCGAGTGAAGTCGCACACGAGGTAAGGGAACTTCTTAACCCAATTTATGTTCTTTGGGTTAATCACCTAATTTAAAATTATGTCATGATATTATTATGTCCTATATTGTATTTATAATTTCTTTATGTGTACATATAGTGAATACACATAATAGATATATTTTATTTAAGAAAAGATATTTTTAAGGGACTTCGTCTCAATCTCCATTCATCGAGGAATATTTTGTTTTATAATCAATTTGTTTTTTACACTGTATAAACCCCTTTGACTTTTACATTTATTCAAAAGGAATATATTTATACGAAGCATTTTACTAAATTAAAAAAAAGAATGTTTTTCTTGTCATACGTATGTAGTGATAATGACTTCTCGGCCGCCGTGACCATTATTTGAGTTTCGGCTTCCTCTAGAAGCCATAACTTTTATAAAATGAAAAATAAATACCATATTTTATTTTTATTTTATTTTGGTATTGAAAAAGGTTTTGATAATGTTTTTATTATATCAATGTTTTGTATTGATATCTTGTGATTGAAAAGTGAAAATGTTATGTTTCCTTTATGCATGTTTATGTGGTACGATTATGTTATGGTTTATGATATGTTTAAACTTGTTCATATGAGGAATGCAGTGGACTTAATAAGTGACAGGTGGAGCCCACTATAGCTCCTCAACACATCGGCAGGTCTCCTGAGACAAACTAGTGTCTTGGCACGAGGCCTTGACAAAATCTTATTTGTAGTCTTGCCACGAGGACTTGGCTACATGGTTATGATAGTCTGTCATTATGAATTCCATCATTATGAAAGTGGTTATTGATATTGCATGTGATTATTCGACCAGTAAAATATCCATGTGGAGAAGTATATGGCATTTTTTCATTTTATTTTGCCATATTATTCTGAAATACATGTTTAAAAGGATTTTGTTTAGTTATACATTGCCTTAAATGTTTATATTTATTTATGAAAGCTTCCTCTATATTTTTATCCTTACTCAATATCTGAGGTCACCCCTTTCAATGTTTTAATTTTTCCAGGATGTGAAGAAGTATTTTATGAATGACCTGAAGGGATAATATGAAGGAATATGAAGACAAGATATTGTTGTGTTTTTTATTACTTTATGATGTAATGTAAAACTTATGAATGTATCTATTGTTTCAAGGCTACTGAACTAATCGGTCTTTCGAGACTTCATATTTGTGACCATGCCAATGTTATGCAATAATGCACTGACTATGGGTAACTGGGGTCAGAGCGTTACAGTTAGAATTAGAGGCAGTTTAGTACTAACCTTGGAAGCCAGATTTACATAAACTCTGATTAGAGCACATAGACCTAAGATAAAATTTGAGGATTAGTATAGAATAACTTCCTAGAATTTTGGTACTATAGATATTTTGAGAGTTTTCCGAGCAATACATCCATGTCTGGATATGAGCAAGTAGAGGCGGCTCTGGCACAGATATACCTAGGGGTAAAACCCAAAAACACCGCTTTGAGCTAGAATCGAAGGGGAACTGCTGCACGACAACAGGATTTGCTTCACTCATGGTTACGACACTCCTGGGGGATATGCTTAAGATAATTCCCATTTTCCTTACAAACCCCTATAAAAAGTTATGAGTATATACCTCCTCAAAGAATTTTTTTTTGATTATGGATTCTATCCATAAATAGTTCAATTTATGTTAAGTGTTTTGTAAGTTTGTAATTATGTATTTGGATTCATAAACTAATCTAGTTTATGCTATTGTTTAGAAATGGTGCCTAGTGGGAGGAATGGAAACCGTATCAATGCACGCACTCCATGTAGGGATTGCCCTCCTGCTCAAAATAATTATAATGGAGTTGGTGATACAACTGGTGCTGATCAGCTTGTCACCATACTGGGTAAACTCACTCAGGTTATGAATAATAACCTTACTCGTATGGAGCACCTTGATCCACAACGTGGAGAATCAATGATAGACCGCTTAATGAGGCAACAACTTCCAACATTTAATGGGGGTACAAATCCATTAGTAGCTGAGAAATGGATAAACTCTTTAGAGAAAATATTCCACGCCTTGGGGAATAGCGAAAGGGAGAAGGTTGTCATGGCAGTTTACCGCCTCACTAGAGATGCCAATCAATGGTGGTCGATGATTCAAAACACAAAGGAAGATGAAGAAGTATCAAGTATGGAATGGAGATAGTTCAAAGAGCTTTTCATAGAAAAATACATTCCTCATGACCATCGAGCCGATATGGAAAGGCAATTTCTGAGCCTGAGGCAGAAGGAGGATGAGAATGTCACAAAATATGAGGCTAACATTACAAGGTTTTCGAGGCATGCTGCAGATTATATACATAACCCAAGAAGTAAGATTGATCGTTTCTTTGATGGGTTAAAACCATTTCTCCGTCAAGATTTATTATCATAATCCTTCCCATCGTACGAAGATATAGTCTCATGTGCTATCAAGACAGAAAAGGAATTCTATAAGTCTTATGACAACAAGGTAAAGAAAGAAAAGAAGATAACGGTGGAACAAGAGACAGATAATGGGAAAAAGGGAAAGAAGGATTTTCCATTATGTGATAATTGTGGGAAGAATCACCTCGGTACTTGCATAAAAGGAATGGGAGTTTGTCATAAATGTGGAGAGAAAGGTCACCAGGCTTGTGATTGCAAGGCAAAGAAAGAGGATATCAATGTTGAATGCAGAAATTGTAGTGAAATGGGGCATTATGCAAATGAATTTCCTAATCGTCAGGGAAACATACCTCAGAAAAGGCCAAGGGATCAAGGAAAATCATATGCTGTTACTACAGTTGAAGTGGAATAATTAATGTATTGGTGCTTTTGGACTCAAGAATTATATTCTGGTTATAAGAATAATGTGATATATATAAGGATTGTACTGCAGTACTTGTTGTTTTAATTAAAGTTTTAATATGATGAAGATAATCATATTTTTATATGTGATAATAATAGAAAATTTACTTTGTTTGAGGAAAATGATGATAAAATAGATTTTGGAATTTATAGACCTTTTAGAGAAAGTCTGGACTGAGGTATTTTGGATAATTATAAAGGTTGGAATGGATTAAGTTGAACTTTGGATAGTATCATTTTAGGTTAAAACATTTATGAGAATTATTTTTTGAATATTATAATACTATAGTTTTAGGAAAAGGAGAACCTGCAGGTTGGGCGATAACCTGTTATGTCGGACAAAGCTGTTGGAATCGAACCCACAACCATAGTGCAATAGGCCTTTATTACCTACCACTAGCCTACAAGAAGTCAATGGTTATTAAATAATATTTTTCCTAATCTAAATGGTATGTGGTAATATTTGGAACCTTATACAATTTGAATAAATAAAATATTTTTGAGTTCTGTTACCATTTGGAGTGAAAGATGGGTTTGTGGTAAAAATTTATTACAGAATGAAAGTCTACATGACAAGCATGTATATTTCCTTACGTTCTTAGTAAATCTCTTAAATAAATTCCTCATCTTTATGAAAGGTAACTTAAAACAAAAATGTTGTCGGTTAAATTTTCCAACTGGGGATTCAATGACCATTTAACCAATCACATGTTTGTGATTTTCTTATGGTTAACTTTCTCCGAATCATGTTTTCTACAACTCCCCATCAGAACATGATTTTTTCCCCTCCATATCCATATTTTCATATAATCCTAGTATGGTCTATCTCAGGTGACCTTTGTACTTCTCTTTCTTTCTTTTAATGTTATATTTTTATTATCCTTATTTTCGATGTGGGTTTTCCACAAAGGTATTTTCTATTTTCAACCTTTTATTTTTAAATAAAAATTTCAAATTGCGAGTACGCAATTTATTGATGGAGGGGAGAATGTAACACTCCACGATACACTTCTCTTTCAATAATGAAATAGCTTGCATTGTACGCAAGTTTGAAATTCTATCAATCCATGACCAATAAAAATAGCCATTATGAATAGTAATACACACTTTTTGAAATTATATATATATTATATTTCAAAATGAACTTTATTTTTGGATTCGGAATATCGAAATTATCTTATGTTGAATTTTTGGAATTTTTCTGAGAACTTCCAATTTTTTATGAATAGTGAAAAATACTTAAAAACAAATTTTTTAATAAAAATAATTTATAGTGATAAATTATAGTATTGAGTGGTTTAAAAGTATAATTAGAATATATTTTAACAATTTTATCCAATGGTGTTCATTAGAATTAATTTCACTTTGAAATTGGACATAAACAACTGTCAATATTTTGATATATATTGTTTCTCAAAAACACGCTATTTGGTGTGACAGCGGGATTTAATTATAAAATTAATTAATGAAACTTATATGTTTGGAATTTTTTAAAACAGACATCATTTTTGAATTCGGAATATCAATTATATCTTAGGGTGAAATTTCAGCACTGTTCTGAAAAACTTCAAATTTTGATGAATAGTGAAACCACTAAGTGGTAGTTAAAAAACTGATTTTTTGTTTAAATGAAACATTACCACTTCTGTGATTTGATTTTCAAAAATCCTACTTACAAGTTTTTCATTAGGAAGTAAAATGTCGTTCAATGGGATTAAAATAATTTTTAGTGAATAGTAACTTTTATGTTCTACTAATCGCAAATAAAGTTAATTAGTGAAATTTAAGGTAAAAATGTTATTATAAAAATATGAAAATATCTTGAAACTTGTACTAAACTTATTTGATGATTCATTTTCGTCCAAGACAATCCATGGGTAAACTTGGGGACCTCATGGAGCCACTTGGGTAAGAAAATGACATTTATAATTTTTTATTTAAAGTAAAAATAAAATTGTCACAAACATGTGTTGTTTTACTAAAACAATTATTACATGTGGTTATATAAGTTAACATTTCGACTAAAAATATTTATTGGAAAGATAAAAATATTTCCTAAATCATGATAATTTGTTTATAATTTTTATGAGTTAAATAAATAAATTTATTTATCACACCATGATGATGCATCGATTACCTCATTAATGAACTTTTTAAATAAAATAAAACGATCATGTAAAATCTAAAACTTACACTTGTCAAAAACCTATTAGATGAGTATATTTCGAACCCTTATCACCTTATACTATAAATATATAATTTTGGGACCACTAAAATCGGAAAATCATTTCATAATAATGTAATCTTTCATGACTTTCCAAGAGTGCCCCTCTTCTCCTCTTATAAAAGGCCCCCACCACTACCACCTTATCACACCATCAAGCCATTTGGATCGGCCAACCTCTTCCCAAATACACTCTCAAATTCCCTCTATTACTCCTAGAATCCTCACGTTGGGCAGAATTTTTCCCAAGGAATCCTTTGGCTCAAATCAAAAAAGAGTTACCCGATTTTAAGGTAATGTCTTCTCTTATGTTATTTTGTTTTATTTTGATTATCCAACCCCTTAAAATCTTTTTATTAATTTATTTTGTAATATCACCAGTATATTCAATATAATAGTATGTTGTTATGAGAATTATATGATTTACACTTACAAACACCTTCGTCTAATGGTTAAAGAGCATACTATTTCTGTGGTTGGCGATTTTCTGCCTCACGAAATGATGATTGTTCAATCTTTTTTTAACACCTCTCATGGTGGCCATTAATATGTAACTATATTTATATATGATATATATTATGTTTATGTTTTCCTTATGCTTCTCTATTTCTCATTTATGGAATACATTTATGATTTCCAGTATGGGTAAACACGATAATTTAATTTTTGGAAGTGCGGAATACCACCCCCTTAAAGTGATTTGAATCGTTAATGCCATATGTGGGATATATAAAGGATGAACTAAATGATATTATATATTATATTATACCGTAATTATAATATACCCCTATATCATTATTATTTCATTCCATTAAATATGAAATAGTAATGAAAGTAGCGTTCATGCGTACGTACGGCTTACCGTCTCCATGAACGGTGCATTTCATTTCTTACCTCTAAATGTTACGTAATATTATGAATGAATGTATATAATGGATATATATGATATATATGATATCTACTTCATGAATATAATTCTGGAGATAATGGATATTCTACCACATAAACAACTTGTAACTATGAGAAGTTTATTGTTGACTCAAGTACCAAAGATCGGCAAAACGACCGTTATTAACTTAAATGACTACATAATTTTCGTAACATTGTAATAAGTGATATAAAATGGATAATGAACTTGAAAAAGGGTCTTAAGAAAGTGGAGATTTACTCTAGTTTATTATTAAGGAGATTAAAGAATGGTCGAGTGAAGTCGCACACGAGGTAAGAAAAACTTCTTAACCCAATTTTTGTTCTTTGGGTTAATCTCCTACTTTAAAATTATGTCATGATATTATTATGTCCTATATTTTATTTATACTTTATTTATGTGTACATATAGTGAATACACATAATAGATCTATTTTATTTAAAAAATTATATTTTTAAGGGACTTCATCTCAATCTCCATTCATTGAGGAATATTTTGTTTTATACACCAATTTCATTTATACGGTGTATAAACCCCTTTGAATTTTACGTTTATTCAAAAGGAATATTTTTATACGAAGAGTTTTACTAAAAGAAAAAAAGGACTGTTTTTCTTGTCATACGTATGCGGTGACAATGTCTTCTCCGCCTCCGTGACCATTATTTGAGTTTTGGATTCCTCTACAAGACATAACTTTTTTAAAAGGAAAAATAAATACCATGTTTTATTTTTATTTTATTTTGGTATTGAAAATGGTTTTGATAATGTTTTTATTATATTAATGTGTTTTATTGATACCTTGTGATTGAAATGTGGAAATGTTATTTTTCCTTTATGCATGTTTATGTGGTATGATTATGTTATGGTTTATGATATGTTTAAAACCTATTCATATGAGGAATGCATTGGACTTAATAAGTGACGGGTGGAGCCCGCTATAGCTCCTCGATGCATCTGAAGGTCTCCTGAGACAAACTAGTGTCTTGGCACGAGGCCTTGAAAAAATCTTATTTGTAGTCTTGAAACGAGGCCTTGGCTACATGGTTATGATAGTCTAGCATTATCCATTCCATCATTATGAAAGTGGTTATTGATATTGCATGAGATTATTCGACCAGTAGAATATCCATTTGAATAAGTAAATGACATTATTTCATTTTATTTTTCCATATTATGCTGAAATACATGTTTAAAAAGCTTTTTTTAGTTATACATTGCATTAAATGTTTATGTTTATTTATGAAAGCTTCCGCTATATTGTTATCCTTACTGAGCATCTGAGGTCACCCGTTTCAATTTTTTAATTTTTCCAGGATGTGAAGAAGTATTTTATGAATGATCTGAAAGGATAATATGAGGGGATATAAAGACAATATTTTGTTTTAGTTTTGTATTACTTTATGATGTAATGTAAAACTTATGAATGTATCTAGTGTTTCAAGGCTACTAAACTAATCGGTCTTTCGAGACTTGATCATTGTGTTCACGCCAATGTTATTCAATAATGCACCGAATCTAGGTAACTGGGGTCGGTTTGTTACAGTTGGTATCAGAGGCAGTTTAGTACTAACCTTGAAAGCTAGATTTAGATAAACTCTGATTAGAGCACATAGACCTAAGATAAAATATGAGGATTAGTATAGAAGAACTTCATAGAATGTTTGTATTATAGATATTTTGTGTGTTTTCTGAGAAATACATACTTGTCTGGATACGAGCAAGTAGAGGCGGATCTGCCACAGATGTACCTAAGGGTAAACCCCAAAAACACTGCTTTGAGCTAGACTCGAACGGGAATTGGTGCACGACAACGGGCCTTTCTGCACTCTTGGTTACGACACTCCCGGGGGATATGCTTAGGATAATTCTCATTTTCTTTACAAACACCTGTAAAGGGTTATGAGTATATACCTACTCAAAGAAAACATTTATGTGATTATGGATTCTATCCATAAATAGTTCAATTTATGTTAAGTGTTTTGTATGTTTGTAATTATGTATTTGGAGGTATAAACTAATCTAGTTTATGTCATTGTTTAGAAATGGTGCCTAGTGGGAGGAATGGAAACCATATCAATGCACACATTCCATGTAGGGATTTCCCTCCTTCTCAAGATAATTATAATGGAGTTGGTGATACAACTGGTGCTGATCAGCTTATCACCATACTGGGGCAACTCACTCAGGTTATGAATAATAATCTTACTCATATAGAGAACCCTAATCCGCAACGTGGAGGATCAATGTTAGACCGATTCATGAGGCAAAAACATCCAACATTTAATGGGGGTACAAATCCATTAGTATCTGAGCAATGGATAAACCCCTTAGAAAAAATATTCCACGCCTTGGGGAGTAGCGAAAGGGAGAAGGTTGTCATGCCAGTTTACAGCCTCACTGGAGATGTCGATCAATGGTGGTCGCTGATTCAAAACACAAAGGAAGATGAAAAAGTATCAAGTATGGAATGGAGAGATTTCAAAGAGCTTTTCTTAGAAAAATAATTTCCTCGTGACCATCAAGCTGATATGGAAAGTCAATTTCTGAGTTTGAGGCAGAAGAAGGATGAGAATGTCGCAAAATATGAGGCTAACTTTACAAGGTTAGTGAGGAATGCTGCAGATAATATATGTAACCCAAGGAGTAAGATTTATCGTTTTTTTATGGGTTAAAACCATTTCTATACCGAGATTTAGTATCACAATCCTTTTCATCGTACGAAGATACTGTCTTGTGTGTTATCAAGACAGAAAATGAATTCTCTAAGTCTTATGACAACAAAGTAAAGAAAGAAATGAAGATAACAGTGGAACAAGAGATATATAAAGGGAAAAAGGGAAAGAATGATTTTTCATTATGCGATAATTGTGGGAAGAATCACCCCGGTACATGCCTAAAAGGAATGGGAGTTTGTTATAAATGTGTAGAAAAAGGTCACCAGGCTTGTGATTGCAAGGGAAAGAAAGAGGCTATCAATGTTTAATGCTACAATTGTAGGGAAATGGGGCATTATGCAAATGAATGTCTTAATCGTCAGAGAAACTTACCTTAGAAAATTCCAAGGGATCAAGGAAAATCTTATGCTGTTACTATAGTTGAAGTGGAATAATTAATGTATTGGTGCTTTTGGACTCAAGAATTATATTCTGGTTATAAGAATAATGTGATATATATAAGGATTGTACTGTAGTACTTGTTGTTTTCATTAAGGTTTTAATATGATGAAGGTAATAATATATTTATATGTGACAATAAGAGAATCTTTACATTGTTTGAGGAATCTGATGATACAATTGATTTTGGAATTTATAGACCTTTTAGAGAAAGTCTGGATGGAGGTATTTTGGATTACTATAATGGTCGGAATGGATTAAGTTAAACTTTGGATAGTATTGTTTAAGGTTAAAACATTTATGAGGATTATTTATGTAATATTATAATACTATAGTTTTAGGAAAAGGACAACCTCCATGCTGGGGGATAACCCGTCATATCGGACAAAGCTGTAGGAATCGAACCCACAACCATAGTGCGACGGGACTTTATTACCTACCACTAGCCTACAAGAAGTCCATGGTTAATACAAAATAGTTTTCCTAATCTAAATGGTATATGGTAATATTTGGAACCTTATAAAATTAAGATAAATAGAATATTTTGGAGTTCTGTTACCATTTGGAGTGAATGATGGGTTTTTGGTAAAAATTTATTAAAGAATGAAAGTCTACATGAAAAGTATGTATATTTCCTTACGTTCTTAGTAAATCTCTTAAATAAATTCCTCAACATTATGAAAGGAAACTTAAAACAAAAACGTTGTCGGTTAACTTTTCCAACTGGGGATTCAATGACCGTTTAACCAATCACATGTTTGTGATTTTCTTGTGGTTAAATTTCTCCTAATCCTATTTTCTACAACTCTCCATCAGACCTTGATGGTTTGTTTTTCCTCCATTTCCATATTTTCATAGACCCTTGTATGGGCTATCTCGGGTGACCTTTGTACTTCTCTTTCTTTCTTTTAATGTTCTATTTTTATTAACCTTATTTCCGATGTGGGTTTTACACAAAGGTATTTTCTATTTTCAACCTTTTATTTTCAAAGAAAAATTTCAAATTGCGAGGACGCAATTTATTGAAGGAGGGGAGAATGTAACATCTCGAGCTTCCACGATACGCGTGTTCGAGATTCTAACACACCGTGACCAATCAAAATAGCGATTATGAATAGTAATACCCACTTTTTTAAATTATATATTTTTTATATTTCAAAATGGAGTTCATTTTTCGATTCGGAATATCAAAATTATCCAAAGTTGAATTTTTGGTATTTTTCTGAGAACTTCCAATTTATTATGAATAGTAAAAAATACTTAAAAACAACTTTTTTAATAAAAATAATTTCTTGTGATGAATTATACTATTTAGTGGTTTAAAAGTATAATTATAATATATTTTTAAGATTTTATCCAATGGTGTTCATTAGAATTAATTTCACTTTGAAATAGGACATAAACAATTGTCAATCTTTTGATATATATTGTTTCTTAAAAACACGCTATTTGGTGTGACAGAAGGAATTAACAATAAAATTAATTAATGCAACTTATATGTTTGGAATTTTGTAAAATAGACATTATTTATGAATTCGGGTTATCAATTATATCATAGGGTGGAATTTTGGCGTTGTTCTGAAAAACTTCAATTTTTATGAATAGTGAAACCACTAAGTGGTAGTTAAAGAACTAATTTTTAGTTTAAATGAAACATTACCACTTCTGTGATTTGATTTTCAAAAATCTGACACAAATGGTTGTCATTAGGAAGTAAAATGTGGTTCAATGGTATGAAAATATTTTTTGGTGAATAGTAACTTTTATGTTCTATTAATCGCGATTAAATGTAATTAGTGAAATTTAAGGTAAAAATGATATTATAAAAATATGAAAATATCATGACACATGTCCTAAACTTATTGGACGAGTCATGGATGGCCAATAATATCCATGAGTCAACATGGGGACCCCATGTAGCCACTTGGGTATGAAAATTACATTAATAAATTTTTATTTAAAGTAAAAATAAAATTATCACAAACATGTGTTGTTTTACTAAAAAAATTATTACATGGGGTTATATAAGTTAACATGTCGACTATAAATATTCATAGTAAAGATAAAAATATTTCCTACATCATGGTAATTTTTTTATAATTTTTAGTAATTAAATAGATAAATTTATTTATCACATCATGATGATGCAGCAATTACCTAATTAATGATCCTTTTAACTAAAATGAAAAGATAATGTAAAATATAAGATATACAGTTGTCATAAACCTATTAGATGAGTATATTACGAACACTTATCACCTTATCCTTGAAATATATAATTTTGGGACCTCTAAAATCCGAAAAGCATTTCATAATAATGTAATATTTCATGACTTTCCCAGAGTGCCCCTCTTCTCCTCTTATAAAAGGCCCCCACCACTACCACCTTATTCACACCATCAAAACATTTGGCTCGGCCAACCTCTGCCCAAATACTCTCTCAACTTCCCTCTATTACTCCTAGAAGCCTCAATTTGTGCATAATTCTTCCCAAAGAAGCCTTTGTCTCAAATAAAAAAAATAGTTACCTGATTTTAAGGTAATGTCTTCTCTTATGTTATTTTGTTTTATTTTGATTATCCAACCCCTTAAACACTTTTTATTCATTTATTTTGTAAGAAAACCAGTATCTTCAATATAATAGGATTTTTATATGAGAATTATATGATTTACACTTACACACACCTTCGTCTAATGGTTAAAGAACATACTGTTTCTATGGTTGGCGAATTTCTGCCTCACGAAACAATGATTGTTCAATCTTCATTTAACACCTCTCATGGTGGCCATTACGATGTCACTATATTTATATATGATATATATTATGTTTATGTTTTCCTTATGCTTCTGTATTTCTCATTTATGGAATACCATTATGATTTCCATTATGGGTAAACGTGATAATTTCATTTTAGGAAGTGCGGACTACCACCCCCTTAAAGTGATTTGAATCGTTAATGCCATATGTGGGATGTATAAAGGATGTAGTAAATGATATTATATATGATATTATACTGTAATTATAATATACCTTTATATCATTATGATTTCATTCCATTAAATATAAAATAGAAATGAAAGTAGCGTTCATGCGTATGTACGACTTACCGTCTCCATGAACGGTGCATTTCATATCTTACCTCTAAATGTTACGTAATATTATGAATGAATGTATATACTAGATATATATGATATATATGATATGTACTTCATTAATATAATTTTGGATATAATGGATATTCTACCACATAAACAACTTGTAACTATGAGAAGTTTATTGTTGACTCAAGTACCAAAGATCGAAGAAACGACCGTTATTAACTTAAATGACTACATAATTTTCGTAACATTGTAATAAGTTATTTAAAAGGGATAATTAAATGGAAAAAGGATCTTAAGAAAGTAGATATTAACTCTAGTTTATTATTTAGGAGATTAAAGAATGGTCGAGTGAAGTCACACACGAGGTAAGGGAACTTCTTAACCCAATTTATGTTCTTTGTGTTAATCTCATACTTAAAAATTATGTCATGATATTATTAATTCCTATCTTGTATTTATAATTTAATTTTGTTTATATATAGTGAATACACATAATAGATCTATTTCATTTTAAAAAATGATATTTTTAAGGGACTTCGTCTCAATCTCAATTCATTGAGGAAAATTTTGTTTTATACACAAATTTCTTTTATACGATGTATAAACCCCTTTGACTTTTACGTTTATTCAAAAGGAATATTTTTATACGAATGATTTTAATAAATGAAAAAAAAGAATGTTTTTCTTGTCGTACGTATGCGGCGACAATGACTTCTCCACCGCCGTGACCATTATTTGAGTTTTGGCTTCCTCTACAAGCCATATCCTTTTTAAAATGAAAAATCAATAACATGTTTTACTTTTCTTTTATTTTGGTATTGAAAATGGTTTTGATAAGGTTTTTATTATATAGATGTGTTGTATTGATATCTTGTGATTTAAATGTGGAAATGTTATGTTTCCTTTATGCATGTTTATGTGGTATGATTATGTTATGGTTTATGATATGTTTAAACCTGTTCATATGAGGAATGCATTGGACCTAATAAGTGACGAGTGGAGACCACTATAGCTCCTCGAAGCATCGGTAGGTCTCATGAGACAAACTAGTGTCTTGGCACAAGGCCTTGACAAAATCTTATTTTTAGTTTTCGCACGAGGCCTTGGATATGTGGTTATGATAGCCTGAAATTATGCATTCCATCATTATGAAAGTGGTTATTGATATTTCATGTGATTATTCGACCAGTAGAATATCCATGTGAATAAGTAAATGGAATTATTTCATTTCATTTTGCCATATTGTGCTGAAGTACATGTTTAAAAGGCTTTTGTTTAGTTATACATTTCCTTAAATGTTTTTGTTTATTTATGAAAGCTTCCGCTATATTGTTATCCTTACTGAGCATCTGGGCTCACCCCTTTCAATGTTTTAATTTTTCCAGGATGTGGAGAAATATTTTATGAATGACCTGAAGGGATACTATGAGCAGATATGAAGACAAGATGTTGTTGTAGTTTTGTATTCTGTTATGATGTAATGTAAAACTTATTAATGTATCTAGTGTTTCAAGGCTACTAAACTAATCGGTCTTTCGAGACATGATCTTTGTGATCATGCCAATGTTACACAATAAGGCACCGACTCTGGGTAACTGGGGTCGAGGTGTTACATGAAGTCTCTTGGATAAATTAAAATATGAATTAATATGAACCTCTACCAATAGGACCACTATCCTTGGTGTTGGTATCCCACCACATCTTTATTAAATAACTATGAGTGGCTAGATTCATTCTATTATAAGATAAGTAGTGACGCATAAATATCCCATCTAGGGTCCCTCACTCTGCGCTTGGGATAGACCTATGTAGATAGTTTTCTATTTAAGAACTATGTGTATCTTAATTCCTACTATCACATGATATATATGGATTTCTAGATCCATAATATTGGGTCTAGCTACAAAAATCATTGGAAAAAATTCCACACTTTGTGTATGGGTCAGACTTCTGTGGGGATTTTTCTATTCAATAAGTATTTTTGGCCTAATTCTAGTAATAAATGGATATTTAGTGATTCCTATATATCTAATTCTTTGTCCTAACATAATAATAAGTGGGAAAAATGTCCCCCTCTATATATGGGTTAGAAAACTATAGAGAGTTTCCCATTTAAGAAAATTGTGTGGATTGATTCCTACCATCACAACATATATAATGAAACATTTATACATAAAACTAGATAAATATACAATCATCAGTGGGAAAATTATCCCTCTACATATAAGTCAAACATGAGTTAAGAGTTTTCCATTAAATAACTACACGTGGATTGATTCTAGTAATCATAGAATATATAGTGTGGCCTAGATCTCAAATCCTAGGACCAGTCATAATAATAAATCAGAGAAATTCCCCCACATTATATGGGTTAGACATATGTGGAAAGTTTTATGTTAAATACATATGTGAGGCTTCATTATTACAATAACAGGATACATAGTGATGTATAAATTTCTTATATTGGTTCTAGAAACAATAATAAAAGGGAAAAATTCCCCCCTCTACATATGGGTAAAACCTATATGGATATTTTTCCTTTTAGAACAATTTTTGGATTGATTATTATAATTGTTTGTCATATAATGAGACCAAAATTTTTAATCATGTGTCCATATGTGATATAAAAATTCCCCCTCTATACGAATGAGTCCAAATTCTGCAAGGAACCATTATACAAGAACTACATGTGGCATGATTCATGTTACATTATGATACATAGTGATTCTCAGATCTCTAATACTATATCTTGCCACAACATATGGAAAGAAAAAAAATACACCCCAATATATAGGATAGACCTATGTCAGGAATTATTAGAGAAATACACATGATTGGATCCCTACCCTTATAATTTTGGTAATTAATCTACAACGACCCCAGCATTTTACACATATTATTCCATATTTCATGCATAACTATCCATGAATTAAAAAAAGGATTTATATTTGGGTATATTTGGAGGACTATGTACATAATTAGAATGAATAAAACAAAAAATAAAATATCTTTTATTTAATATCCAAAATGAGATCCCTACATACATTGAGATATTAAATCTACATAGGATTACCTGGGGAATACATGAACAATGGGATGATCCAAAGAGTCTAGTAAGGGAATAATCGTATGAATAAAGCATAACACATGGCTTTGAAGGAATAACATGATGGAATAAAAAGGAATAGAACATGGAAAACTATATGGAGGAATAACATATAGGTAATGAGATCATTTAATCATGGAATCATAGAAATTTGGAAACAATATGAAACATGAAATAACAATGAGTCAGGGAAAACTTCCCATACTATTCCACATGGTAGACAAAGTCACATAATGGAATCAGATTCACTCTTTGTCCCAACATGATGTCTCATGTGGATAAAAATTATCCAATTAATTTAATTCTATTTAGGATCACCCATTATAACATATTTATTCAAATGTTTTCCACATGAAGAATCAGATATAAGGATTAAAAATAAGGTTTACCCAAGGAAGTAAATGGGTGTCATAATCATGTCATAATCCATAAAAAATGGGTGTATCACAATGATTTCCATGAATTAATGGAATAAAATAATTCATGGATATTAATTATAAAAATTAGGTATATATACGGACAAATTATATCTAAATGAAGTGAATTCATGTAAAATATCATTTAAGAAACATTAGAAATTAGCCACATTGGTGTAGTTAAAGGAAAAATATATGAGTCATTAAAGCGTACAATGGAATAATTTATATATAAAACTAGTAATTAACCAAAATAGTTTTTCATGGTTAAAATAGTCAATTTATAAAAAAAATTTGTGGCTTAAAAGAGATTATGGAGTGTACATGGGAATGAGTAAGAAATTGGGAGGTCCCTTTGATCGGGCTTTTTTATCGGGAGGAATGGAAAACAGAAACTCATAAAACATGTATTTACCCATAAAAGAAATTATAATTTACTTAGGTGAATGTATTTGGAAAAAAATCATAGTAATTATTATAATTAAATAAAAATAACTAAGAATTACATTTTTTAAAGAGGGAGAATGCGTAACCCGAAAGAGAAATGGGGGTTCAGAGAGAATCCCTTACCTTCTATATGAAATTGTTCTTCAATTGTACGTAATTTCTAGGGTAATAAAATTATATCCATTAATTAAATTAATAATAAAATATTATAAATTTATTTAATTTGTTATATTTTTATTAAGTTCATTTATGGAATATTTTATGAGTTATAAGATTCAATTTCTTCACTCCCTGAGAATTTGTTTCATGATTTTATTATTAGTTCACTTGTGTTTAATTATAGGAGTTCTATAAAAATGGATTAAAAACTATAGAAGTCTAATTATATAAAATTCAAAAACCTATAGAATTAAAAATGGTCACATATATCATTTTTATTTTATATTTTAGGATTATTCATTTGATATAACGTCAATGATGAATGTTAGCTTATTTTGGTGATTTTTTTGTCATAACGTACTAGTTTTGATTCATTATTCAATATTATGAATATATAATTATTAAAAAACATTAAAAAGTTGTAACAAAAATATTATAATTCTTTTTAACCATAAAAATTATTTAATTACTATCCTTGAAGGTGGTAATGAAAAATGAAAACATCTCGTCCATAAAGGCGGTGAATCGACACCTCACGAATGTTGTTTTCATTTTTAGAAAAAACAATAAAATGGATTTAATGATGAATATTCCATTACAAAATAAAATTTAATTATATATACGATACTAGATTTATCATGTTACACTGGAAAGGGTAGGTGAGTGAATGATAATAAAACAAACGAGATTACAAGAAAAAGAGGTCAGGTTTTACCTCTTGACTGTCATCTCCTTGAGAACCTCTTTAAGACACTTAAAAATTGTCACTTGGTGAGAATAGAAATACTATAATGCTGGAAAGAAGTTTCGTAGAGTAATTTGGATTAATATATGAAATCTACAAGTCTTATATTGCTTGAGGAGAAGATGTGGTGAGGGGTATTTTTTTGATTATTTTATACATATGTTTATTATTTTTTCTCAAGACTAACAATAGTGAGGATTCTTCTAAGTAATTATAGTAAATAGTGCATGTTATTTCTAAAAAAGGGTTTATTATATCCTCATGAGGCAAAAATTAATGTATTTAGATTAAATTGTTAAATATTGAAAATTATCTTAATTCACTATTCACAAAAAAATCAACATTTTTAGAAAAATAACAAATAATCACACTAAGAATTTTTGATTAATCGAATTTCAAAATAGAATCCATTGTATGGAAATATTTTTCTAGATTTCATAAATTTAATTTTTACATAAAATCATCATTTATTTGAAAAATTTAGAATTTAAAAGTATAATTGATTTTGCAACACTTTGAAAACATAATTAATGTTTGATAAGATTATATTATAATCACAAGACAATAAAATGTTAATTCATGAATCCATTTTATGAAAATAAATTTTCTTTTAAATCATTATATTAATTATAACTTTATAAATAAACATTTAAATATTAGAAAAATACCTATACTTAATTTTTTATTTTCAAAATATTTATTTAATTATACCATTATATAAAAAAATCATATTTTAATTTATAATATAAATAAAAAATATTTATATGTTTCTATTTGAGGTTACTGTTCTGTTGCACGGTAATCTATTCCTAATGGTCACATTTCTATTATAATGGTCAAGTTACTATTTTATTTGTATAAGTTCTATAAATTCAAGAAAGACCTCTTATTTCATTCATTCTTAATTTATAAAGTTTTTCTGTGTTCTGTATGTGATTTTATGTGAATTTATGTTATTTATACTATAGTAAATAATGATAAGAACAAAATTTATTTTGAAAAAATTATTGGTTACTACATTCTCCCCCCTTATGAAATTTATCCCTTGAATATTTTTGATATACTATGGTGAAAAAAGGTGAGGGTACTTCTCCATCATTTCATCCTCTAGTTCCCATGATGCATCTTCATACATATAGTTCTTCCATAGTACATTGACCATGAGAGTTGTCTTTTTCCATAAAACAAGATATCCACAGTCCAAGATCCTCACCTGCTTCTCTTCATATGAGAAGTCATTCTCTAGTTGTACTACATCCGAATTAAATAAATGTGAGGGATTTTGTATGTAATTCCTCAAGAGGGATACATAGAAAACATCATATACATAATACATAGTATGTTCAAGTTCTAGTTGATAGGCCATTGCTCTGACATAATCATGAATCTCAAAGGGGTGAAGTATAAGGGACTCAGAATTCCTTTCTTCCCAAATCTCATGATTCTATTTCATAGAGATATGTAGAGGAATACCAAGTATCCAAGCTCAAACTCTCTATCACATAGATGTTTTTCTGTATAGATCTTCTTCTCACATTAGGATGTCTTGATGTGTTGCTAAATTGTTCTCAAAATTTCTACACTTTATTTAACCATTTTTTTCCTAGAAGCATACATTTACTGAATTCATCCAAACATTCTATTGTTCAACATATTTTCCAAAAAGGGCTTCATGTGGATTCATTTGGATTATTAAGTGAAAAATTTTGTTATAAGAGAAATCAACCATAGGTATATGTTTTTCTCATCCTCCCTTGAATTCCATAAAACATTTTCTCTACATGTATTTTAGTGTATGAATAGTATTATTATATTTTCAATCAGTTTGAGGATTATAGGCCATATAACTGTTCATATTAGTGTTTATAGAATGTTGGAAAATTTTCTAGATCATATAGGTAAATCTCCGATCATATTTGGATACAATCAATAGTGTTACCCCATGTAACATTAACACTTCTATTTTGTATATCCATGAAAGTTGATCTAGTGATAATTCCACTCAAATTATGTTAATGTGATATGTATTTGTAAGGAAGTACCAAACAATCCATATAAGATTATTTCCATTAGATGTATTTGAATGCCTAATGACAAAACCCATGGCGATGTTTTCCCATTTCCATCATGGTATGGGTGAAGGTTACATCATACACATAGAATTTTGTCTTTTAGCCATCACCTTTTGAAATACCAATCACTTTGATGTATATTTAGTGATCTAATTTTTCATATTCTCCTACTAATAGTTATCTCATAAAACTCAATAAAATTTTTTTACTTGATTTAATAGATAAACTTGAGATTTGTGCATAATTAAAAAGCACTTTATTTATCTCTAGATTGGTTGGTACATGTAGTTGTGACCCATATCTTACAACTTCTTCCTCATCAATTTTAAACTCTAAATATTTCCCATTTCAGATATGTAACGCTATTTTCTAGAATGTAAATCTCATTTATATGAGAATCATTTATTCTTTCTATAATGGATGATGAGAAATAATTTGAGAAATGTTTTATGTTGTTACATCCTTAATGATCCCTATGTCAATACTTTTCAAATCTAATAATACATGATCCTTCTAAATTTTCATCATTGATAAAGTTACAAAATCTTTTATACATAGAGAATAAACCACTATATTTTCTTTTCCATGATGGTAGTGGATTGGGTAGTCATAATCATTGACGATATCTAACTATCACCACTAGTTCATATTAAGATCCTTATATGTGAGTATTTATTTTAAGATCTTATGATCAAGATAAACTTCACACTTCTCCCCATGAATATCATTGCATCAAAATATAGATCTTGAGTGGGATAGATTTTCCCATGAATTTTTAACTTCCTTGAGGCATGTGTTATATCTTTATCATTTTACAAAAGTATAAAGAACTAATCCTTTATTTTATTCATTGATGTATACTACAAATAGTTCCCCACTTCACAGTAGTGTGATTACTTGTGTAGTGATAAATTGTTTTCACCTCTTTGAATAAATATTCACATTATATGGTCTAGAAAAACATTACACCCTTAAAGGTCATATTATATTAGGGGCTTGATAATCATGAGATGTTATTTCAAAAACCATCAGTAATATAAAGCTATACCAAGGAAACTATGAATCTCCATTATAGATGTTGTCCTGGGAAACTCTTCGATTTCCTTTTTCATGGAAGGGTCCACAAATATTTCATTACTGGTTATAACATTCCCCAAGAATGATACTTCTTCCATCCGTCAATAATATTTACTGTAATTTTCATATAGGCTCTCCCTTATCAAGGACATTATCACAATATTCAAATACTCATCATTTTCCTCCTATATCGTGAGGTATATTAGAATATATTCAATAAATACTACTAAAAATTTGTAATGATAATATCTAAAAACTATATTCATTAACTCGCGGAAAATTTTTAGATCATTAGTGAGTTATAAGAGAATCACTATGAATATAGAGTGTCCATACCTTATTCAAAATGTTTTATTTTGAATATCTTCCTTCTTCCCCTTTAATTGGTGATATCCCAACTAATGTTACACCTTAGTGAAATATTTTCCTCACATAGTTGATCAAACAATTCATCCATATTTTAAAGGTAATACTTGTTATTTATCATTATTTTTTTTGATATCATGTTAATTAATTCTGAGTCACATTGATCCATCCTTCCTTTGGGAAATAGGACTGGTGCACACCATGGTGTAGCATTGGGGCATATAAAACACTTGTCCAGACTCTATTGTAACTTCTTTATTAGTTTCTACAACTCACTGGTGGAAATTAAATAAGGATTATTTGATATAGGTAGAGATATAAGAATATGATTTATTGAGAACATAACCTCTTGGTCTGAAGGAAGACCATAGTGTTCTTCAAGGAACACACTAGTTTTGTCCCTCATAATGGGCATTCCATCGAGCATGATTCGATCCTTTATCTCAATCATTTTATCTCTATATAATTGCTCGTATGGAAATAATATCCAAAAATGAGATTATTATTCCTAAAGAGATTCATCATATTCCTTACACTTGTACATATTGCGAGGATGCCTTATGATGCGAAGAGTTGTCTTTTATTCTCATCATTTGATGTTAGATTAGTATAATAATATCAAATCCATTCCCAATATATCATCAACCACTACCAAATGAATTAAATATGTGTTTTTGGGAGTCTTAGTAGACAAACATTAACTCGGAGGAGTTATATACATTGGATGAAATAAGTGTTCAATTACCTATTCTCTTAGATAACACAACCTCTATATTTTGAGTTGATTCTAAATAGTTCTACAAAACTTGAAATATAATAAAAATTCATAGAAAAAAATAACATCATATATATTTTATTCAGGCATGAATATCTTTTATACCTATCACCAAATCATTTTGGGGTTCCACCTCGATAGTAGTGATAACATATTTCTTTCTTTATTTCCTTGGAGGTTGTTTTTTTAATTGCCTCCAACAACCCATGGATTAGGTAAATGTCTTGCACAATTTTCATGTTCCATGTAGTTGAAAAACAACACTACATGATGCGTGTTGAAAAAAACCTTCCTTTATTATTACACATTAGCATGACTATTCATATCCCTTTAGAATTTACCAGTCAGAATATCTCTTTCACATGTGAAGCATCTCTTAGATCCCTTTAGGTGGTTTCTAGGATGATTCTTACAACTCTTTTGAAACGGGGGATGTTGGGTTTTATTTCCATCATGGAATTTATCTAATGGTCGTCCCATATTAAACTTCATTTTTACTTTTTATCATTGGGACCACAAGACCAATGACAATCTTGGATCTTCATTTGAACCTCAATGAAAAACATACAATCTCCTCATATCAATCGAAGTATAAAATCACCAATACATTTTTTAGACTCACCTATAGTCTTCTAAATAAGTGATCCAGATTTCTTTTAGTGTTCATGAGAATTCCATTGGTGTATCATGCAATCCTTGTAATGTTTTACTCTTATAACCTGATAGACTCCTCTTCCATTTTATTTAGTCTGAGGAACACTCTTTCCATCCTATGATCGTGTTTTTGGGGAAAATATATGTTGAAAAATATTTCCAATAAATTTTTCCATTACATAGATTAAATTTCATCAATAGACTTTGTGTTCTTGATTAGTTTCCACCACAGATCAGCTTCCCCATCAAAAAAATATTCAACCAGTATGATTTCTCTTTTTCTTAGTATTAATGGATGGAGAAATATTCTCAATTTAGTTAATTCAATGTTCCTCAATGATGGGATCAAAGGATACAGTAAATATGGGATTTTTTTGAATAAATTATTCAACCACGATATGATATTTATTAGGAGAAGAAGGGTGTTCCACGCGATTCATGTTATTATTCATATCATGATCCCGATGAGAATGTAATTTCATGATTTTTTTACCTCCAATTCCCATAAAATTTGGAATTTCACTAGGTAAATCATCATACATTGGATCACATTGACTGTTAGAACATGTTCTCCTACATCCTACCGTTAAATAAAAATCAATGACTATGGGGGGATGGAATACTTATATAATAAAAATATAATAATGAAACATTGAATATAGAAGGATAAAATTTTAACTGTAACTTATATCATATCTTATGATTCCATAATTTAAAATCGAATTTATCCATGGTGATAGAATTTTCCATAGGGTTCTTACTAACATTTTCCAGTCCTAATCTCCAAAAATAACTAGATAGTGATATGATGGAAACTATAACATTCCTAGACTTTAACCCATATTGTTATATGATTTTAAGCATAATTATCTATCAAATACAAACCAATGATCATAAATTCTAGTTTCTTTTAATGAATTGGTACATAATTTGAAATAATGAAACCAAAATGAAAACATGATTTATTTAAAACACAATATTAGATCTTAAATACCTTTTAGACATTACATCTACATAGGATAACATAGGGAATACAGAAATTAATTAATGAGATAAAAATACTAGTAAGGGAATAAATATAAGAATAAAACATAGAGCATGGTTTATAAGGCATGACATGATGAGATAAAGCGGTATGTGTAACATCACGTTACGTTTTCAGGTACATTTGATTTGTCTAAGTACCTCTGTTTTGGAGTAAAGGCATGGGGTGTGTTTCGGGGAACATTTGAGGAAAACTAAAGGGAAGTGAGTTGTGCACGAATTTCTCATGGTTTACGCATGGTTTGACAGACCATGCAACCAAACTGTTCCAACCTTGAAACCTGGACAGTAGATTCTGCACGGCCAGCACACAGTTTGTCTAACCATGTGGCCAAATCATGTGAGAATGGTGACCAAGGTAGTGTCTAATGCACTGCTAGCACACTGGTTGTATAACCATGCAGCCAAACCATGCTTCCACTTAAACGATATCCTTAAAATGTAGATCTCACTCAGTTTTGACTCTATGTTCCTCGTGTTTCCTCTATGCGTCGTTAACTCGGGATTTGTCTTATCCTAAAGTTAGAGAAGGTTATCCCATCATTCTGGAGGCAATCCAAGGGCTCCTCTTGGTGAATCAAAGCCATACTCTTGAGGTATGTGATCGTTCTTCATCGTTCTTGATCGGTTTCTCAGATCTACCATGATCTAATTCTCTTATTCTCTTGGTTTCATAGATCTACGCCTTTTATGGGTATATCCCGGTGTGTGGTACCATGTTTGATGAGATTTGGTCTTCATATTTCTAAGATAAGAGATCTAAGATGGGTTCTTGAAGAAGAAACTTCTTTTTCTTGACCGTTATAGACTGTTCTCGGCCGTTGTGATTTTGGTCAAAACCTTTGAGGTAAGTGGTTTCATCCAGACTTTCCAAATTAATTATCATTGTATTTTATTGATTTATTGAAATTGGTTATTTAAATTAAATTTCTCAAGTTTTCATTCAATTAAATTTATAAAAACTAGATTCTAGTGAATTGAGATATTTGAAATGGTTTTGGCATGGGAATTTGGAAAAACCCAATTCCATTGAATTGGGTGTGTTTATGGAAATTTGGCCAATTAGAATTGTTGGATTTAAATTGTGAATTTGATGGAAATTATTTCGATAAATTTTTTGAATTTAATTGTGGGAATAAGTTGTGTAATTATGGAAATGGTTTTGAATGGATTTCAAACTGGTGAAAATGGCTTAAAATGATTTGATAGAAACCCATTCGTTTTATCTGGTGAAAAAGGCATGTTTAGAATAAAACCTATTTCGGTTTTAAATGGAATGAAATTGGCCCTTTTGAAATGGAATAATGGGATTGATCATATTTTAAGCATTATTAAAATGGTTCATCCATCATATAAGAGTTCATGCAAGCCTTAGGTAGTTAGTGAGTTATTTCGATACACATTACGCTACGAAAATGTTCTAAAACATACATGCAGTGGGTCACATCCCCAGCAGGTTGGTGACGAGTCTCCTTTGGCCAGTGTCATAGGGATGTGTGTATACAAATTTTTCTATGTTCACATAGAGAGTTCAGAATTCTATAACTGGTTAATACAATCGTGTCTTTTGGCAGATGACCATGTTGCTCGCTTGTTTATTTATATTTGAGATATAAATGTATGAAATTTTTTTTGAACTGCCTTACATGGTTGCTGAATTTATATAAACTATTTTATATAACTATTTTTCTTAAGCCATTATTTTAAAAATATTCCATCATTTGTAAAGTCTTTGATTAAAGTAATTTTCCCATCATTTGAAAATGTATAGAATGTTTTGTTAAAATATGCTTTTGAGTTTCCAAACCTTTTAATTTGAAAAGTGAAAGCTTTTCATGGATAATTTATTTTTGGAATCTGTTATGGAATCCATGGTGGTATTCTACTAGGCTTAGGCTCATGCCCTACTTTTTCCTTTAGGTGTTTGTAGACATTATTCTTCGAGGATAGAGCAAAGGGAAAAGACCTCTTGGTGGTGGATCTAGTTGCTTATCTTTGGACTTGGTGCGTTGTGTCCTTAGGGACCGTGGGGTTTTTTTCCTGTTTTTAGTACTTTGGTTAACGAACTTTGGGATTTTTATGCATCTTTTTTTCTTGTACATTACTCCCAATGGAGTTTCTTTTTGTTATGCATACTATTTTGTATCTTTTTCTTCTCAATTCTTGTGGAAAACCTCATTCCCACTTGCATGTTGTGTAATGTTATGTGCTAGTCACTGACCCATGGAGATTGGGAACGACCTTTGGGCTATGTCCAAGCTAGCTCGGTTATCAGGTTACCTAGGTACCCGGGCTGGTTCATGACAAAGTGGTATCAGAGGATGGTTAAGCATCTTCCCTTGATAACAGTTTGCATTTGAGTTTTCTTGTTGGGACTTAGGAGATAGTTGTGATTGAGTGTCTGGCCAGCTCTCTCTACAATGAACCTTAAGTAACCAGGGAGGTTAGGGAAACATGACTTGTGGATTAGTTTTAGTATTTTCCTTGTTTTGATTTGGATAGAGTGGAATCCAAATCATGTCAATCCCTTATATTAAGTATAGTTTTCCTTGTTACTCAGTTTTGGTGTTAATCTATGAATTTTTATGTTGTGTAGAATCTTGCCTCCAAGAAAACATGAAGCTCTGTTCCAAAAAGAGGCTGCTGCTGAATCTCAACAAGCAAGTCCTACTGTGGATCTGAATTTGGTTGAGGTGAATGTTCGCACTATCCAAGCTCTAGGACAGGCACAACCTCCACTTCCTGTTCAGACTCCGGCTATAGATCCTCATAGTGATTTTCTCCAAAGAAATTCTCAATAGTTTCTACACTAGAAGCCACCAGTTTTCAAAGGTTCCACTGACCCTAAACATGCTGAGGAATGGTTGAGTAAGATTGAACATCTGTTGGGTTTTTTGGAGACATGTGATTTGATCATGGTGAAGTGCGCCACCTTTGTACTGGAGGGACCAAGTAAGAGATGGTGGGACATAGTGGTGATGGCTGGGAAACAAGAGGGTCTGGAGTGGAAAGACTTTAGGTTTTTCTAACTAACCAGTTCTATCCAGAATCAATGGTGTTGGCCATGGCTGTGGACTTTTTCAAGCAAGAGAAAGCCAACAAAACCATGGTTGAGTACTCAAATCGCTTTTCTGAGCTGGTACAGTTTGCTTCGGAGATTGTATCTATTGAGAGGATGAAGGCTCAATGATTCAAGTTGGGACTTTGATCAGATATCCATTATCAAGTTTTCCTACTGATGCTACCCATTTATTCTTCTGTGCTGGATAGGGCGATGATGGTTGAGATGGACATGGAATGAAAGTCAGGGTTGAAGGAGGTTCTTTTCCCTCCTAGTGGCAGTGTGGGTTCTTTTAAATGAAAACAAAAGAATGACTTTTCTCATTGTTGTTCTTCGTAAAGATTATTTCTAGACCTCTGGTAGCAATAGGAGGGGCTTCTTTGACTTTCTATCAGTGTGGGAAGTCATGAAATTCTAAGAGGGTTTGCACTGAGGCACCCAAGAACTGTAGATCATGCGGATTTTTAGGGCACATACAGAGATTCTGCAATCACTTCTCTACTCCACGTGTTGGAATAGGATCATCAGCACCTCTAAATATTATGGGGCAATCAAATTCTTTACATACAAAAGGGTTCCGGCCAAAAGCATCCAGAACAAAGATTCTTCACACAATGGAAGAGTCGCCAGAGGTAGTTGATGCATGTCCTGCAACTGTGAGAGTTACCATTACTATAACTTCATCTTTATTGAAAACTCTTTTTGATACTGGTGCATCTCAAACTTTTATTTCATCCCATCTTGTTAATTTTCTTAATCTACCTATGGAACTTTTATCATGTGCAATGGATATTACTACACCCCTTGGTTTAATGAGAGAGAAGGGTATCTGTAGTCCTGCTTGTGTCTTCTCTCTATCAGATGTTGATCATGCTTGGAGTTTCTTGGTTCTCGACATGAAATCTTTTGACATCATATTTGGGATGGATTGCCTCATTTCAAACAAATCCCAGATTGATTGTTATATTTGATAGGTTTACCTTACTACACCCAGTGGTGTACCCCTTGTTTTTCAAGGAGAGGTGGACCCAAGGTCAAGCAGAGCCAGACCCTCTTATCCAAAGTTGGGGAAAGTTATATCAGTATTTTATTTTGATCTGGACAGAGAATCAATGTGTCGTGATCTTCCTCCCGTCATTTCTGAGTTTCCTGATGTGTTTCTTTCTGACTTCTCTGGTTTTTCACCAGTAATATAGGTTGATTTTTTGATTGACTTATTACCTGGTACTCAACCGATTTTAATTCCCTCTTACCTAATGGCTACAGCTGAACTAAAAGAACTGAAGTCTTAGTTAGATGATCTTCTTGAGAAAGGATTTATTCGACCGAGGGTGTCAGCTTGGGCAGCACTAGTTCTTTTCACCAAGAATGCTGATGGTTCTCTTCGATTATGTGTTGATTGTTGAAAGCTCAATTTAGTTACGATATAGAACAAAAATCTGTTACCACAAATTAATGATTTGTTTGATCAATTGAAATGGGAAACATGGTTTTCAAAATTTGATCTTTGATCTGGTTAACATCAATTGAGGATAAATGAATCTGACATTCCTAAGACCACCTCAGAGTCGGTATGAACATTATGAGTACCTTGTTATGCCCTTCGGCCTAAAAAATTCTCCTATAGTTTTCATGGATTTGATGAAAAAGGATTTCGGTGAGTATCTAGATACTTTTTTCGTAGTCTTTGTGGATGAAATTCTTGTCTAATCTAAGTCCGAGGAGGATCATGTGCATCATCTGAGAACAGTTCTGAGTCATCTAAGTAAGCACCGACTTTATTCCAAGCTTTCAAAGTGCGATTTCTTGATTCATGAAGTGAAATTCTTGGGACATGGCATGTTAGAACAAAGAATATCAGTTGACCCTGAAAAGTTGAAGGTTTTTATGACTTGGGAACAACCATGCCATGTTTTCGAGATTCAGAGCTTCTTGGGTTTAGTAGGATATTATCGTCAATTTGTTAAAAACTTCTCAAAGTTAGCTTCTCCAATGACTACTCTGACTCGAAAGGGATTGAGGTTTTCCGGGAATGATAAATTTCAGAGTTCTTTTGTTGATCTAAAGGGTATTTTGACTATTGCACTGGTGGTTACTCTTCCTGAGGCTAGGATAGGTTACGTGGTCTTCTATGATGCATCAGGTCGAGGTTTGGGATGTGTACTCGTGCAGAGTAATCATGTTGTTGCCTATGGGTCTCGTCAGCTTAAGCCTCATGAGAAGAACTATCCCACCCATGAACTTGAACAAGAAACTATAATGAATGCACTTAAGTTTTGGAGACATTACAATTATGTAGAAAGGTTTACTGTGTATTCAGACCACAAGACCTTGATTTTTATCTTCTCTCAGAATGATTTGGATCTCTGCCAAAGATGTTGGGTGGAGTACCTGCAACCTTTCAACTTTGACATTGGCTATACCCCAAGAAAAGGATATGTAGTTGTAGATGCGTTAAGCAGGAAAATTCCATCACTTGATCTTAAAGAATCATTAGAAGAGTGGAGTTTGATGGCTCTATTTACTCAGTTTCATATTTGAGTTCAGTGGAAGGGGAATGACGTTTCTTTAGAAAATGTCCAGTTGACATCTGCTCTCCCCGATTTAATTCTTCAGGAACATAAACTAGATGATGAATTATATATCATTAGGTACTCTCTTTATAGTGGTGATACCCAACCCCCATGGTCGTTCTCCATAGAGGGTGTTATGTGTTATCAAAACTGTTATGTTGTGCCTTTAGCGGAAATGAAGGATGTGATGGGGGGTTTCCATAACTTTCAGTGGGATGTACACCCAGGAACCACGAAGATATTCTATGACATGCATTGATAGTTCTGGTGGCCAGGTATGAGATGAGACATTGCTGAGTTTGTATCTCATTTCTATACATTCCAGCCGGTGAAAGCCGTGCACCAGAAACCTTTGGGTTTGCTACAATCACTTCTATTCCCTACATGGAAGTGGGATGAAATATTTATAGACATTGTGGTTGGGTTACCTCAAACATAGAGGAAGAACAACGCTATATGGGTTGTGATCAACAGGCTAACCAAGTCGGCTCACTTTATACCTATTCAAGATACAACCAAAGTTGAGGAGTTGGGAAATATCTATGTGAAAAAGGTTGTTCGTTTGCACAGAGTTCTGTATACTATAGTCTTTGATAGGGATCCTTGGTTTACTTCTCACTTTTTGTAAATGCCTTCAAGTGGCATTGGGGTCTCACGTTCATTTGAGCATGACCTATCATCCACATTCATATGGAAAGACATAAAAAGCTATTCAAATCCTTGATGATATGCTCCGCGCTTGTGTTCTTGACATTGGTGGGTCTTGGGATGATCATCTGGGGCTAGTTGAGTTTTCTTATAACAACAGTTATCTGTCTACGATCAAAATTTCTCCTTTTGAAGCTTTGTATGGCCGTCCTTGTAAATCTCCTTTATTTTGGTTGGAGATTGGTGAAGGCTCTTTGGTAGGACCATGTTTGGTCCAAGAGACGACAGCTAAGATCCAGTTGATTCGTCAGAGAATGTTGACAGCATAGAGTTGGTACAATTCTAATGTTGATCATCATCGTATACCTTCAGAGTTCTCAACTGGTGACCTGGTGTTCTTGAATGTTTCACCCCGATTAGGTCATTGACGACTAGGGAGGCAAGGGAAGATTACTCTTCGTTTTGTGGGACCTTTGGAGGTTATTGGTCTTCTAGGGAACATTTCTTACCATCTATCTCTACCACCAAAACTGAAATCGATACATAAAGTGTTTCATGTAATGTAGGTACGAAAGTATCCCTCTCATTCATCTCATGTTGTGAGGTGGACTGATCTTGAGTTTGAACCAGATTTATCTGTTACTGAATGATCAGTCAGGGTTATTGATTCTGAGACCAAGGTAGTTCATGGGAGAACTCTACCTCTGGTTTGTGTGCTATGGCAGCATGGTTCTGATTCTCATGAGACTTGGGAAAGGGAGGCTCCAATGAGAGAGCAGTGGCCTCATATTTTTGATGTGGAGGTTTCCTCATAGGATTTCTGGGGACATATATATCTCATGGTGGGGAGGTTGTAACATCATGTTACATTTTTAGGTACTTTTGATGTTTCTAAGTACCTCTGTTTTGGAGTAAAAACTTGGGGTGCGTTTAGGTAAACTTTTGAGGATAACTAAAGGGTTGTGAGTTATGCACGGTTTGCGCATGGTTTGATAGACCGTGCAACCAAACCGTGCCAACCTTGAAACTTGGACAGTAGCTTTCGCACGGGCAGCACATGGTTTGTGAATCCATGTGGCCAAATCGTGCGAGAAGGGTGAGCAACATTGTGGCTAACGCACTGCTAGCGCACAGTTTGTCTAACTGTGCGGCCAAACTGTGCAGCCACTTAAATGAGATCCTTAAATTGTGGATCTCACTCAGTTTTTTCTCTAGGTGCCTCGTTTTTCCTCCTATGTGGCCCTAACTCAGGATTGTTCTTCTCCTAAGTTCAGAGAAGGTTCTCCCATCATTCCGGAGGCGATCTAAAGGCTCCTCTTGGTGAATCAAAGTCGAACTGTTGAGGTATGTGATCTTTCATCGTCGTTCTTGATCGGTTTCTTAGATCTACTTAGATCTACTTCTCATCTTCTCGCAGTTTCATAGATCTACTCCAGTTATGGGTAGATCTAGGTGTGTGGTACCATGTTTGATGAGATTTGGTCTTGCTATTTCTAGGAGAAGAGATCTAAGACGGGTTCTTGAATGAGAAATCTGGTTTTCTTGAGTGTTATTGACCATTGTGATTTTGGTCAAATCCTCCGATGTAGGTGGTTTCATCCCGACTTGACAAATTGATTATCATTGTATTTTTTGATTTATTTCAATTTTTGATTTGAATTAATTTTCTCAAGTATTCTTTCAATTAATTTGATAAAAACTCGATTCTAGTGAATCAAGATATTTGAAATGGTTTTGGCATGGGAATTTGGAAAACCCCAATTCCATTGAATTTGGTGTGTTTATGGAAATTGGCCGATTTAAATTGTTGGATTTAAATTGTGGATTTTATGGATATGATTTCAATTAAATTGATGAATTTGATTGTGGGAATAAATTGTTTAATGATGGAATTAGTTTTGAATGGATTTCAAAAGGGTGAAAATATCTTAAAAGGATTTGATAGAAACCCATTAGTTTTATCTTGTGAAAAAGGAATGTTTTGAATAAATCCTTTTTTGGTTTTAAATGGAATGAAATTTTCACTTTTGAAATGGAAGAATGGTATTGATCATATTTTAAGAATTATTAAAATGGTTCGCCCATCATTAAAGAGTGCATGCAAGCCTTAGTTAGTTAGTGAGTTATTTGGATACACTCTGCGCTACGACAACATTCTAAAACATACTTGTGGATGGTCACAACCCTGACGGGTTAGTGACGAGTTTCCTTTGGATAGTGTCATAGGGACATGTGCATACACATTTGTCTGAGTTGACATAGATAGTGCAGAATCTTATAACTGGTTAATACGATGGTATCTTTTGGAAAATGACCATGTCACTCGCTTATTTATTTATATGTGAGATATAAATGTATGCCAATGCTTTTGAACTTCCATACATGCCTGATTAATCTATATAAACTATTTTATATAAATGTTTTGCATAATCCATTGTTTTAGAAATATTCCATCATTTGTAAAGACTTTTCTTAAAGTAATTTTTCCATCATTTGAAAATGTGTAGAATGTTTTGTTAAAATATACTTTTGAGTAGAAAAACCTATTTATTTGAAAACTGAATGATTTTCTTGGGTAATTTATTTTTGGCATCTGTTATGGAATCCTTTGTGGTATTCTACTGGGCTTAGGCTCACACCCTACTTTTCCCTTCAGGTGTTTATAGAATTTCATCTTCCAAGATTGAGAAAAGGGAAGAGACCTCTTGG
The DNA here is from genome assembly GCA_963277665.1 of Viscum album. Classification (NCBI taxonomy): domain Eukaryota; kingdom Viridiplantae; phylum Streptophyta; class Magnoliopsida; order Santalales; family Viscaceae; genus Viscum; species Viscum album. Next base: position 809,070,642 of record OY728158.1, on the reverse strand, counting down.
TGGTGGATCGAGTTATTGATCTTTGGACTTGGTGCATTGTTCCCTTAGGGACCTTGGGATTGTTTTACCATTTTTAGTACTTTGGTTGTAGTACTTTGGGCTTTTTATGCCTCTTTGTTTTCTGGTACATTACTCCGAATGGAGTTTCTTTTTGTTATGCATACTGTTTTGTTTCTTTATCTTCTGCATTCTTGTGGCAAAATTGTTCCCACTTTTATGTTGTGTGAAGCTAGGTGCTATTCATCGACCCGTAGGGGTTGGGATCACCCTTCGGTCTATGTCAAGGCTGGCTCGGTTATCGGGTTACCAGGGTACCCGTGCTGGTTCGTGACAATATGGAATATGGATAAATATATGGAAGAATAATATATAGTTCATGGGATCCTTTACTCATAGAATAATAGAAATGTGGCAAAAAAAATACAATATGAATTAAGCTTGAGTAAATGATAAATTCCAAGACTATCACACATGATGGACAATGTCCCATAAAGGAATTTGGTTCACTCTATATCCCATCATGACATATCTTGAGATTAAGAATTACCCAATGAATTAGAGTGATATCTAGGAAAACTCATCATAAAATGTTCATTAATATTCATGCCACAAAAAAAATCATATGTAATGATTAAACATAAGGTTTTCTGAAAGAAAGGAATGGGTATCATAATCATGTCATAAGGCATAAAAGGTGGGAGTATCCTAATTATGTCCGTAATAGAATGGATTAAAAACATACATGTGAATTAATATGAGAAATTAGGCATAGATCATAATAAGTAATGTCTAACTAATGTGATAACGTGAAAATGAGTGTTTGAGAAACATTAGAAATGAGCCAATTTGGTGATGTTTAAGAGAAAATTTAAAATAATATTTAAAGTTGAAAAAGAATAATTGTCATATAAAAAATAAATCAAATAATATAGTTTTTATGAATAGAAGAATTATTTAATAAAAATATATGTGTCATAAAATAGATTGTGGATTGTATTTGATATGTGTACGAAATTGGGATGTTCTATTTAATTGGGCATTCTTATCCCGAGGAATTGAAAAGGAAACCTTATAGAACAAGTACTTCCCAATAAAATAAAGAATAATTGATATTTTTAGATATTTTTAGAGAATAAAAAATTTATTTAGGTTTATTAAATAATCATATTTAATAATTATATGTCTGTAAAGATAGATAAAGTGTAACCTGAAGGGAAAATGGGGGTTCAGAGAGAATCACATACCTTATGTCTGGAACTATTCTACCCTTATACTTAATGTCCTGGATAATGAAATTAAGACACTTAATTAATTAATTTAGAACGAATTCTAAATTTATTTAATTTATTATAATTTTATTAAGTTCATTAATTTCCTTTTTTATGAGTTATAAGAACCAATTTATTCCTTCTAGAAGGGTTTGATTCCTAATTTTATGATGGGTTCTCTTGAGTTCAATTGAAAATAAATAAAAACTCTAGAAGTGGAATTATATAATATTTAGGCACCTATATAATTATAAATGGTCCCATATATAATTTTTTTTTCATATATGAGTACATTTAATTTGATAAAATGTTAATGATGAATATTAGTTTATTTTTTTGAATTTTCAATCATCACAAACTGGTTTTATTTCATTACTCAATATTTTAAATAAATAATAGTTCTAGAACATTAAATGAGATTTGACACAATTATGATAATATTTTATATCAATAAAATGGTTTTATGACCAATATTGATGGTGGGAATGAAAAATGAAAACTCATCATCCATGAAGGCAGTGAATCGACACCACACAGATGATGGTTTCACTTTTAGAAAAAAAGGAGAGAAGAGATTTGAACATTGATATTCCATTAAAAATATAATTTCTTTATATATATTATAATCTATTTATCATTTTCCTTTGGATATGGGAGGTTGGGGTAGGATAATAAAATAAAAGAGATTAAAAGAGAAAGATGGAGGGTTTTACCTCTCTAGTGTTGTCTCCCTGAGAACCTCAATAAGGCTCATGGGAATGGTATTTTGATGAGATAGAAAAGGACTATAACATTCGTAAGTGTTTTGGGATAGTAATTTGGAATAATATAAGTAATATCCAAGGCTTGGAATATGTGAGGAGAAGATTTGGTGAGGGTTGATATTTATAGTTGAGAGGGGTGTTGTTCGATTATATTATTCATTTTTTATTATTTTGTCTCCAGAATATCAAAAATGGGGATTAATGTGACTGTGTATGGTAAATTTTTCATGTTCTAATTAATAAATATTTTAATAATTCATTCATTACTAAAAAATTATGGTAATTTTTTTAATATAAAATAGCTTAATTCTGTATTTCACTATTCATAAAAAATATCTATTTTTGAAAAATCCAAAAAATTCACCCGAATAATTTTTTAACATATAGAATTAAATAATGGATTCCATTTTATGGTAATAATTTTATAGATGTTTGAAGTTTATTTTTTACTTAAAATTATCATTTTGTTCAAAAAATACAAATTTTAAAATTATAAATTTTTTTAGGACACATTGAAAACATAATTAGTGTGTCATAAAATTATCTTTTAATCATAAGAAAATATATTAATTTATGATCTTATTTTTATAGATAAATTTATTTAAAAAATTATAGTAATTATAAAATTTTAAATAAACATTTAAATTTCACAAAAATGCAATTTTCAATTTTTTATATTTAAAATAGTTCTTTACTAATACCATGATAGTAATATATTATATTTTCACTTATAAGATATATATATTTTATTTTTAGTATTATAGGTGAGGATACTATTCTATTGGATGATTTACTATTCTTAATGGTAACATTACTACTCCAATGGTGAATTTACAATCCCAATGGTATAGGTTCCTCAACTTCTATAAATACATCTTATTTCATTTAGTCTTTATTTTTAATGTTTTTATTGTGTTCTACATGTGATTTTATGTGATTTATACTATTTGATATAATTTTAATAAAGGTATTTCTCTTGATCAAATTATAGATCATTACAGAATCCCAGGTGTGTTTATCCATAAATATTGATTACACCTCTATTTAAAAAGGGTTGAGTCATGCACACTCTATCTTCCATTACATGAGTCTGATATAAATATGGAACTCATAGGTATGATATGAATAAGTTCATGAAGGGATCCATCATATGGCTGTCCATAAATAATTGTATGCGTGGATAAAGGTGTGTCATGCATCAAAATGCCTATGACCATTGAAAAATTTTCTCATTGATATCTTGAACAATTTAACATCACTTCCAATATCATTTCCACAAGAAATTAAATATCAAGGAAAATGTTGTTCGTGTATGAAGTTAAACTAAAAGATAGATATTTGTTCACTAGGTGATGTTAAAGTTTCTAGGTCATAACCCATCATCATTTCGTATCAAAGGACCATAAAATCATTTCCTCGGTCAACCAAAGAATGGGTACTTCCATTATCTTTTAATCACCTAAAATATAAAGGAATCTTCTTTTCTAGAGTTCCTCAGGTTTCCATAAAACATTCATAGCCCTTGAAATGAAGAAGAGATATATCTATTTTACCATTATATAGGTGGATATGCATAATGGATTTCACCCACCAATAAGAGACATATTGGACCTATAGAAAGTGCTTTTTAATCATTATGATCCTGGATATATTTGTGGCCAAACTCTGTACCATAGGATGATTATACCGCATAAATATTTTCTAATATAATCACTCATGTCCTGAAAACCTTAAGACATTATTTAAAAAAACCATATCCTTCTTAAAAGTAATTTTTATCACTCTTAAACCTAGGTATCCTAATTGGTTTTTTGTGTAACATTCTCCTCATACTAGGTGAAAATATATCAAAACATTAAACTACGTTCACATTTCTCAAAATATAAATGACCTTAAACTGTATCATTTGATAGTCAAAATCGTAGTACCCTAATCCTCTAGTGAAAGAGATATATAACCAGTTTAGTTGAAAATTATAAAATGGTGTCCTGAGAAACATTCAGATCTCTACTTTCTAAATTCATCATATATAAAGTATAAGACAAATTTAGTGCTTAAATAAAGAAGGTGTAAATTTTATAGGGAACACTTTGTGGCCCTAGTAAACATCGATCCATTCTCCCTAGACCATATAACCAATTAAAATATTTGAGTAATGATTTTTCACATCTCATTATTATGATAATGTGTTCACTAGTCATAGAAAACACATTTAGGGTGCTAGAACCCTTATTGGATATTGTTATTCCCTTAAAACACCTTTATGTATTTGATGTCTGATTTAACATAACCAATTCATCAAGTCAGTATCATTATATAAACCTATAAACCTTTGCATCCTTTTATCAAAGTTCATCCCTATTGTAAATAGGTAATAGGAATTGGATGATCCAAAAAGACCCCATTAAAGTTCAATGGAGAGTTTCTCCCAACCAAATTTTTTAATGATCAAGAATGTATGGTCCCATTATGACCCCCTTAAATCTTGAATTTATTTTCCCAAATTCATGGAATATGGGATTTTTCCATTTCTAATGCATTACCTATACCCATTGGATTTTACATCTAGTTAACTATGATATTCATAGACCATGATTTAGAATCTTCATAACTAGACTATTCAAACTGATTTAGCATCCTTGATGTAACATCACCTTGTGTTATAACCCTTCTCATTGTTGGAATGTGATGTTTCATTATTTAACCATTTGATATCCCACACCACGTGACTCCAAACAACATGGCATGGGGGATGGGTTTCCTAAAATAAATATAATAATCCCTAGGGTTTTATAACCCTTTGTGTATATGTCCTTTATGAATACCTTACATCATTATCTATATTTTTGAGTCTTCACAAATCCTCTACAAACCATGGAAATGAGTGGGGATCCACTTTACCTAACCATGCAAGTAATCCCTATGTTATCATTCATAACGTATTATGACCCACCATCAAGAAGAATATCCTCCTAGTAGGAAACGAACAATAATCATCATGATCCCCCGAAACACCATTGTAGACCATAGAACCATAGGGTATTTTTTTCCCGAGTATTTATGACCTATTCTTTATTCATCAATTTTATATCTTGGACATGTGATTTACATGACACATATTATGACTATCCTGATGTACTTTGATTGCCTAATATTTTAACATCCTCCAATATAGACATCATAAATATTTCATGTCTCCTGGAAGGGAGTAGCAACACTTATACATGACCAATCATATAAGATCTATGGATTCTTGCATAAGGGCCAATAACCCACCAACTAGAGAAATATCCTCCTTATATGAGAGGACCTCTAATACTAGTAATCCTAATAGTACTGTAATGAAAGCCAACACCATACGGTGTTTTGGAATCATTCTGTGCATGTATTCCCCATTCCATAATGTCCATGAAAAAATAACATAAAATATTGTACCAGAAGGTCCAATCTAGAAGACCATAAAATATATAATAGAATTTCTGAGCTAGAAAACCCTTAACTATAGTAATAGAAGGTATGATCCAAAAGATCCTAAATTATAGTGACAAAATTTTCAACATAAAATTATTTAAACTTGAAGTAGTTATCCTGAGTCAGAAGAACCTATAATACAATAAAAAATATTCTAGTTTGTAGGAATGCAAAAGTTCCAATGGAAGGATACACAATGTTAGCCATGTTTAAAACCCAAAAAAATATGCGTATGAAAAATTTGAGTCTCTTATCATTGCGAAAACAGTCTTTGTGGTCCGTGAAATATTAGGAATTTATAAAATGGAGAAGTCAAAAAACATGGAAAGACAAAAAACCCATAAGAGGGAGGCCTAAGAAAAATCCAATTCCACACATGCTGTACTTTCCCCATATGAATCATATAAAAACGTTAGTGTAATATAAAAAAAGGTATTATTCTTTTGGAAAGTTTTAAATGTCCCTAGAAAGAATTATGATATTATCTATAATTATAATTAATTAAGAATATATTAGAGTTCTCTCCTATTAGGATATATCATACAAAAAATATCCTTTTTAAACCATGTGATCACAGGACAATCGGAGAAGATACATCTGTGAAAAATCACAAGATTGAAGAAAATCATAAAAAAAATATCAAGAGATTTATATGTTTTGATTTAATCTTCCAGATGCATGAGTTTGGGATTAGTTATGTATTATAAAAAGGATTGGTATTATTGATGATCCTAATTATATCATTTCAATGAGATAATACAAATCATGAATGAAACAATTCTAGAAAGATACATGTGATGTTCATAATATTTATTCAATAATATTTTAAAATAGGAGGATGGATCACAACATTATATATCCACACTAAGGTTCAATAAAAAACATTTGTGATCATATTACGATTAAACTTGATTAGATGATTTTTTCAAATCAACTAGAATCTAGTGAGAGTAATCAATTGGGAGATGAAGTGTTGAATGCTCCATTTTTTAGCTAACACCTCATGATAAAGAGTCTCAACAAAATAGAACAAATCTTTAGATCCTTTCTATGTAGTCTCTTATAAGGACGATGACATCGATAGATTGTAATTTTAGTGAGATATGATCCCCTAATTTTTTTCTATATTTGTGGTCAAGTAAACCATTTAGATGTTCATATTAGAGATTATCAAATGACATTTTTGAAGAACCTCTCAAGAATCCTTTCTTAATTCTTTTAAATGAGTCCCATAATCTAAACCATGAAATCCCCCAACACTATGGGCCAATTGATTCCAGTTCTGAAATATTTTCATATGATATCATACAACTAATAACAATCAATGCCACCTACCCCCAAAATAATGAAAGAGCTGGTGAGGCATTCTTCTTTTCCATGAAACTCCTCGAAGTGAGTATTGGATATAAGTGTATGGATTTTCTACAAAATTATCTATGGGGGTAATCAGTTCACTACAACCACTAGGGTGGGTATGCCAGAAGAAGGAATGTTTGGATAAGATTATGAAAAACCATAAGATGTAGTTCTATGTGATCTCATTTCAATCAGTGCATCTCCCATCACTAGTATTGAAGGAACATCCTCAAATTCTTTCTTCTAATATACTAATTTCCATAAATTTGATGAGAGTACTTCTTTGGGGGCTCCCCCATTTCCCGAATCAACTCCATTACTAAAAAAATAAGAGTTTTGGTGAAGCACATAGACTTTCCACCTAATGGGATGGTGAATTCAATACATTACTTGGGTATTCTTACACCCATGGCTAGGAATAATCATAATGTAGGGAGATAGTTCCATTGATAGTTGGAAGGACAATCTCAAAATTTGTGTCTCTGTATGCCAACATGAGATGAAATTTGTGAATGATACCTGAATTTCATTCTCCACACACACCAACTCATGGGAGAAGAGAAACACTTTGAGTACATCCATAATGGAGGGAAAACCGATAAGGGGATATTGATCATAGATTATCAGACCATCTAAAAGTGTCTCAAGAACCCCATATGAGAGAACGATTTTATATTTCATCATATCAAGAGAGCCACTGTCGTTATCAACAATTTTTAATGTCAGTACAGGATATGTCATGAAGTTGAATAGATGTCGACAAATTAAAAGTTCAATAAAATCATCAGGACCTAGAAGCATCTCCTCATCCATATAAACATTAAATATCATGTGATGGAATAAAGAATTAGGGATTCCAATAGTGGTATGATATTCATAAAATTAGAAATTATCTCATATACATCCAAATGAGAATTTGAAGGGTCCTACAATAAGGTATGGAATGTTTTCATCTTGGATATATCCATGGAGATGATAAAGTAAATAAGTATTTGACAAAACTAGATTAAGAAGTCACCCCTCTCTTAATTGGGATACCATCACCAATGTGCCTACTTGAATTCCCAACAGTGTGTCCTTAGCTAGGAAAATCCATCTTTTAAAATACATGAATGAAATAAATGCTAGAAAAAGGCTTGAGGATAACTGTATCCTTACATGGTATTCCCATTAGGCATACTCCCAAACATCAAGGAGTGTCAAATAAGATCCCACACTATGTAAAACTTCTAGGGAACGGAATCAGTGAGGGAATATAGCATTTATCTGAGCCTTGTTATATTAAAAGAAGATTTTGATCCAATAATTGAAATAAATGATTGAATTTAGGTTCAATGGCTACCATAAATTATCGTACCTGATGGTGATCATTTCCCATTTCATGGTCATAGATTTTGCGTTGACATCCCAATTGTCTATAATAGGAATAATTTTATTATAGAACTCCCCAAGAGGATGTATCCATCTTAGTTGATAAATATACCAAAGTTTGATCAATACTTTTCCATGAGATGATTGAAAGGAATTAGTGTCTAAACACTAGTGGGTAATTAGTTATTTGATGAGTTTCAATAGATGGTACCCAACAAACATTGAAGTAAATGCCACCTCATAGAGATGACTAGTGTGTAACTGGTTGGATAATCTTAAATAGATCTATTGGACCAAGAATGGACATGACATTTAATATCTCATTATAATATTTTAAGTATTAATTAACCCTAGTTTTGATCACCTTTTGGTTCGGTCTTATTTCAGTATGTTTCTGGTGAAATTTTGAAAACATTATAATCCCTTTGGGTTGTGAAAAGTTGGTGCCCAGTTAGGACAACCCATGCGGTTTTTTTAATCAAACCATGCACCCAATGAAGGTCCATAGGAAGGGGGTTCAGGGTTTTTCCAAATTGCATAACCACCCCACAAAATCTTCCATACCATGGAAATTATGGAATTAATATTTGAAATATGGTTAGATTGAATAAGAGGGAATGTTTTTTTATTCCAAACAGAATATGATTAGGGGTTCACAATTACGGTGCATGGGGTTTCTTACTGTGTTTTCATCCCCAGAAAAACCATGAACACAGTTTTTAGTTCACATGAAAATTAATTTAAAAAACATGGACTATATTTTTTTGTCTCATAGTTCTATCATTCATCCCTAAAATGATTTTTTTCTCTCTTTAAGGATCTCAAGAGGTTATTTTGACTTCACCAAACCCTCTTCATGGCATATTGAAGAGGTGTATATCTTGTTAGATCTTTTCAAGGTAAGTGAGTAACCTTTTATGTGTTTTATTGTGATCCCTATATCTATTATATTTATAGTTTGATATATAATCACGTAATGTATGTATGTAAACTCATTTTGTTGAATATTTATTCTATTTCATGTTCTTATATCTTCGATGGTTTTATTCCTTGTTTGTTTTCTCTATTGGATTTATTTATTTTAAGGTATTCGATAAAGGTAGGTGGTTCTATAATTCATTTCCCTACGATTGGAACAATTAATATCATGATTAAATTGAAATGAGTTTTTAAATTATTTAAATTAATTTATTCATTAAGAATTTATTTTTTATTTTGAATGGGAATGAGATTCGAGAAAAATCCCAATTTCATGGGAATTGAAATTGTGGTGTGAATTTGTTTAAAAATGACATGTTAATTTTGAAATCATTTTGATAAAATGAGTTGATTTTGATCTTGCTAAAATTGATTAAATTGAAATGTGGATTTAAATGTAAATAAATGGTGAAAATCTATGATTTGGTTTGGAAAAGAGACATTCAAGTTGAAAACTAAAATTAAGCAATGATATTTTAAAATGTTTTTAAATGATTTATTTCTAATTTGATTGGTTGATTGATTGAAGAACATGGGAGAATAGGTAGTGTAGTTTGATTGAAAATTCATGATAGGATCTTGATCCCCTAGAACTTTTATTAAAATGAAAACACTAACTAAACCATGTTGGCTTATGTCACTTTTAATGAAGTCCCTTATTTTTTTGTAGATTGATTTCCATGAATATACAGCCAATTTGGGTGATGGTTGTGAATATGAGTTATTTCTGATCCATGATCACTGATGAGATGTGTGAGGATCCTATATCTAGTAAATAAATTACCATCGGGTGTTTGACCATAGTTTTATGTGTTATGTGATTTAATATGCATGTCATGGATTTTTGTAATTATTTTATTCATTCATGTTGATTTTTGTAAAAAATATTATAAAAAATATCACATTAAGAATATTATAAATCCTATTTCATATATATATCATCCTTTTATTATAAAATCATCTTTTTTTATATAATATTCAAATGAAATTTCCCACAATGTTTTATTTTATTTAATAGCATAAATGGTAAATTTTTATGGCAATGATTACGGAACACTATGTGGGACCCTGAAAAGATTTATATATGATGACCTACCTTTTACATTATCCATTTATAGACATAATTATGCTAAGTCCTAGAAAAGGGAAACAAGTAATTGGAAATGGTGGATGTTTTGGATCATTTGGATTTTTCAGTGGCGACAGTGACTGGTGGAGTTATTGTTTTCTTGTTATATAGTTAATCTGAGACATTTTTTCAGTTGATGATATAGATTACATTAGTTTATTTAACATTATATTGTGTGTTATTATACCTATTTGTTTTTATTAATTTCTCATCTTTAGTGTTGATAATACTGACTTGTAATTGTTTATATTCTTCTATTTTGTGGGAAATTACATCCCACTTTGTCCATGTATGATAAAAGGTGTCTTTCACCAACCTGTGTTGATCGGGAAAGCCCTTCTGGCAATTTAAATGCTAGCTCATGTATTTGGGGACTCAGGTGTCTAGGTTGTTTGATGAAAAGGTATATCAATGGTTCATGTAGGGAATCATTCTTTGATGTTACTGTGTAGTTTTTTGTTGTCCTGGTAGACAGGGGGTTAGATTATCTAGTCATATGAGGTATTTTTGAGTGAGTGACTGGCCATCTCTCATCTAAATAATATTTGATTAATAAATGGTATTTGTCGAAATCCATCATGATGAATAGGTTTACCAGATTTCTGTATTTTCCTAGATTTCTTTTGGGTATGTTGAAATCAAAATCGTGAAATTTTATCTGATGGGATATATCTTCTCGTTTCCCAAGTCTGAATTGTTAATATAGGTTATATATGAATGTATTTAATGTATACTATTGATGTTTTCTATCATCATACCATCGAGAAGATGTGTGATTTGGTTCCATGGCGACGTTTTTGGTGAACCATGATGGCCAAACCCCCCTTATAGACTTGAATCTTACTGATATTATTGAACCTATAGTCCATGCTCAAGGAAAGGCACCATAACACATTCTTGTTAAGGACCGAGTTCTGAAACCTCAACAGAATGAATCTTGGAATTATGATCAAGCGTTTTTTCTCCAGAATCCACCTCTATTCCATGGAACTAATGATCCTCTAGAGGCTATGGATTTCTTAAACAAGATAGCATGCCTTTTTTGATTTGTTTAAAATTACATACGATTTTAAGGTGAATGGTGATACAGTAAATTTGTAAGGACCAAGTTGAATATTTTTTTATTTGAAGATAATGGGGAAGAAACATGAGATTTTATATTCAAATGAATTTATAGTTTTTTTAGACCAGTTCTACCTAGAATTTATAGTTCTAGCTAAGGATTTAGAGTTTTTTAACATCCAACTGGCTGAGAGGACAATGATGCATTATGTGAACCACTTTAATCAGACTGTACATTTTCCACCTTATATTGTATTGAAAGAAAATATGAGGGCTTAATAGTTCATGATGGGACTCAAACCTGATATAAAGTTGTAGGATTTATTACCAAAGCTCCCATTATATTTTAATAAACTAGCTAGGGTGATGATGGTTTAGATTGACCTAGATGGTATTCCAGGGTTGATGGGGTTTTATTTTTCTCTCAGGGGCAGCACTCTGAGTTTCATTATTGTAAATAAGAATGTATTATGGTGGTTCTCTATAGAAATCATCCTCTTGACCTTCTGAAATTCAACGAATAGACCATTTAACTTGTTTCTATTGTAGAATGGATTGGAATTTGAGTTGTTTTTGTTGTAAGGAACCAAAGATCTACATTGTGTTGTTCATAGATTGGTAAAAGCTATTCGTTATACTTATACAGATAAAAGAAATTATAGATAAGAGAAAATGGACTTATCACAGAGTGTTGATTTCATATAGATATTAAACCCTTATGTTGACCATCATAGGTGACCTTTTGAGTATTCAGTTAGTTACTAGATGTTTTTGACAGTTTCACCTCATTTGTGTCATCGATGTCTTAGGAAATAGGGGAACCCTTCACCAATGACTATAAGAACTTTTGAGGATGTTGAGAAGGTGGGAAAAGTGGATTTCTAATTATAACATATAACATTGTTTTTGTTGATACATAATTTTTTAAATTTATTACAGTTTTAAAGTACATTTCATTCCTGAGTGGAAAAAATCATGATTTTGAGCCTGGTTTATCTATGAATGAGCATTTATTCAGGATTTTTGATTCTGAGACAAAGGCAATTAGTGGTAAGATGATACCTTTGTTCTATGTGATCTGGCATTATTTTTTTGATTCTCAAGTAACATGGGTGTTTGGGGAGCTGATGAGGGAGTAGTGGCCTTATATCTTTGATATGGAAACTTATTCATAGGATTTCTAATTACATAATGTTTTTATGGTGTTGAGGGTTTAATATCATGTTACTTGTTTTCATGTATTATGTGAACCTAGTGTTAATTTTAATTTGGTTGGGTCTTGTTTTAAGAAATTTTTTGTGAATGGAAAATAAATTTGGAATACCATTGGGATATGCATGTTTTTCAAATGGTTAGCTAACACAATGAAATTTGGGCTGTCAAACTATGCCCCTTGTTAGAATCATCTAGAAGGAATTTAAATGATTTTACAAACCATATGGATTCCCCTCTAAACCATGAATCCATTGGATTGTGGATAATTTACACTTGGTGTATGGTTTGTTTAACTATGTATCCAAACTATGCACCCCAAATCGAATACCAGTAGGGGTGAATAGTTAGAACACATGGTTAATCTAACTGTCTAGTCCTCCCCAAGGAAACATTAATATAGTTTTTAGTTCCCCCAAAAAATAATTTAAAACCACAAAACCACAATTCTATATTTCCTAATCCCACCATTATAACCTAGCAATACTTTTTCTATCTTGGTGGATCTAAAGAGGGAATTTTACTCTACCAACACCATTTATTCATTGATCAATGTGGTGTTGAACTCGCTAAATCTCATCTGGGTAAGTAGAACACCATTCATGTGTATTCGTCTAGTATTTATCCCTCTCTCTCTCTCATACTTATAATTTTTTATCATCATGTAATGGATGTATCTAAGATTAGTTTTTTGGATCTTTAATGTAGGTCATATTCCTAGATCGTTCATGCCCTCATTATTAGTTGGCATTCCCTGTTGAAGGTGTTCATTTATGGATAATTGATTTTAGGTAGGGGTTACATTTTTATTTTCAAAAAAATTGAAACATTGAGTTTATTGATTGAATTATAATTATTTTTAGTTGATTTAATAACATGTATTCATGATGAATTTTTGTTTTATTTGAAATGGGCATGAGATTTTAGAATAATACCAATATAAATGAAATTGAACTCATGGGATGCATTTTTAAAAAAATAATGGATTTATTTTAACATAATTTTGATTAAATGATTTATGTTTATCTAGAAAAAATGGAATACATTGAAACATGATTCTAAATGTAATGAAATGATGAAAAACTGTGATTTGTGTTCGAAAAGAAAAAGGCATGTTTAAAACTGAAATTGGGAATTTTTATTTTAAAAATTTTTAATATTATTGATTTTTAATTTGATTGATTAAAGAACATGGGATATTTGGTAGTAAGTTATTGGTTGGGAGAATCATGCTAGGATCCTGACCCATGGAACATTATTTATGATGACTACACTAATCAAACCATGATATCATAGGACACTAGTTATAAGTTCTCCTATTGCGGAGTATATTTATTTCCCAAAATGGGTTCTCCAATAGGGTGTTGATTTTTTTCACACCATATTTATGATCCATGATCACTAATGAGACATGAGATAATTTTATATCTAACAAATATTGTAATGTAGGGTGTTTGACCAAGGTGTTTTGAGTTATTTGATTTTATATGCCCATCATTGATTTGTGGAACAGTTTTATTCATTCCTACTAATTTATATAAATACTTTTATATAAAATGTTCATTTAATATTTTTTGAATGCTAATTATATATATCTTATATCCTTTTATTAAGAAAGAATATTTTTGTTTAAAATGGGAAAATGTAATTTCATGCCTTGTTTTATTTTTATATGATAGTATAAATGGTATATTGTAAAGGTATAGATTAAGGATCACTTGGAGAGACCATACTGGGAATTATATCCCACAACCTAACTTTTCCTTTTGAATTTGTAGACACTCTTATGTCAAATCTGAGAAAAGATAAATCTTAACATGGAGGTGGTAGATGTTCCTCATCTTTTGGATGATGGAGTGTTTATGGTGACTAGTGGACCTATATTACACTTTTTACATATAGATTCTATTAATTTGTTCGATTTGATGTAGTAGTTTCTTATGGGATTTTTACCTTTATATTGTGAGTTTTTATACCTATTTTTTAGTACTTTATCCTTTTTGAGTTTTGCGAATACTGAATTGTAATAGATTATATTCTAATGTTTTGTAAAAAAAATTCAATATTTAATCATGTATGATTCTAGATGAGAGAAAATAACCTATGGGGATTGGGAATGCCCTTCTGGATTTCTCTATATTGGATTGGGTATCAGGTTACCAAGGCATTTAGTATCATTTGTGACATTCCTATTCATTAGAGATGTAACCTCCATGTCACATGTCCCTATTTGATCGACAACTGATTCACAAATTATTTGAAGATTTGGCATGTATACAAAAAAAATTACTGAAATGTTTTCTAATGGGAAAAGTTGAAACCCTCTATACCCTAAGGGATGTTAAACGAAATATGATATTAACTATAGGGTGGTGTGATAACCAATAAACTCTCATCATGTATTGTATTTTGAATAAAATCAATAGAAGATGATATCTAGTGAGTTGGAAGATTATAATTGGGTGAATGAATAGAAATATCAACAAAAAGGTTGAATCCATATAATGTAAGTCAGTGTCATAGAGGATAGATCTAAAGTATGGGCCTGAGAAGCCCCTTTAAAACATCATTATTAGAGAAAACATGATACTGTTTGTTTTAATTATAACTCCCAGAGAACATAACCCTCTTTTAGGTTGCATACAAAGATGTATAAAAACCTAAATAAATATTAAAAATATGATAATCACATGTACAATTAGTGAAGAACACTGAGAAATAGGTTCAGGGCATAAAAACAATTATACAAATAACATGAAAAACATTCAATATTGGGATCACATGACTTGATGTACATCTCAAAAATCACATGACTAAAGGATAATCTCATGAAAATGTGATACATTATAAGTCATTAGATCATGAGACCCTAAGATAGCAATGAAAATTCATAATGATTAATTGATCATGCGACTAGGCTAGATGATCATGAGAATCTAGAAAGAATGTTATATATTTTTTAGAATAGGTTTTGATTTAAGGAAATTACCATGAAATGGTTTACGATTAGTTTGAAAAGGTACCAAGATAAAGTAGCCACTAGGTGATATCACATGATAGAATCATGCAAATCATTCTTGAAAAATACTCTGGTGAAGGGTTTTTTGTTAAGTGGTTTTGAGAAATAGATATTGTGGCGATATATTGAAAACAAACTAGGGATATAAGAAATCTTAAGACCTTTGGGAGTTTTATTTATGACTAGAGTCCCCACCCACCCACACCCCTATTTATAGGACTCCCTAAAAAATACAAAATATTTCTTATAAGTCCAAATATCACTCAGGACAACAATCTATGGAATCCCCAAGCACTCGTGTAGGCATTCACTCTTCTCAAATTTGAGTCAATATTTCTACCAAACTTACTTCTAAGGGGGGGGGGTGATTTTTTACTCCCAAAAAATGAGAATAAAGAATCTTGGAATTGATTAAATACCTAAATAATGGATATTATTTTATATTAAAGGAAATATAAGGAGTAGATTGTATATATGATTTCCAGGAAGGCAAATCATGTGATTTATATAAACCCCAAGAAAAAAAATGTGTTTTCATAATAATATAAAGGATTATTAGATGAATCATTCACTTCATCTTATTGTTCTATGATCATAAGAAGCCCCTATTATAGCGACCCAGCCTTTTCTTACATTACTATTAAATCATTTCAAAGATAAACAACATAATAGTATTACACATGGAGGATACATAGGTTTAGTGTCTTGGGAAAACTAGGACTACACATAACAAGTACAACATCAAGCAAAAAAATTCATTTAATTTCTTCTTGTATAGCTTCTTAGTAGCACTTGTCCTCTCCTTAGTACATGTAGCCACCTGAGGATATACATCAAAAGGGGTGAGCTAAAATCCCAGTAAGAGGATAGATAAGAACAATATAGCATGGGGTGAACATAATCATGACATAGGAAGAAGATCTTGAACGTGAGAGGAGCATAAACAATAAACTTGAAATGTGGAAAAGCATAAAAATGTAACATCATGTCTTAGTGGTTAACTACCACACATAATTGTGAACAAAGCTAGCATAATGTTCACACATAATTTCACATTTACTCATGAGATTCATCACTTTACCCAATGCATTGGAGCGCTATATAATTCCGGGCGCACCCGTCACATTTAATCATTCATATTGCGCTATTTAATTCCGGGCGCACCCGTCACATCATAACATTATCATTATCATGCTTGCCACATAGAACACATATCAAACATGTACATAAATAACCCATGGAAAGGAATGGGTTTCATCTCATAATAACATATTCATAAGCTTTGGGTTCCCAAAAGAAAGAGGGAACAACATACTTGATATAAGAACCATCAACCTTGAATGAGAGGTAAAAGGTGAGATCTTGAAAGAAGAGTTCTTTTGGAAAACATTTTGATGGACATAAAAAAACCAGTGACAAACATGTATATCCCAGAAAAGTAATGTAAATGATGAACAAATGATCTTTGAGGAGTAACCATATCAAAAATGGAGTGAAAGAGGGAGAACCCAAAGGAAGAAAATTGGGTTCGAGATTTCCCCTTACCTTGTACTCGAATGACTCCTTATCGTTAATGTCCTGTATAATGACATTATATTCATTAATTAGAAATTCCAGAACCTTTTATACATTAATAGGGTTCATTCTGGTTTTATTATTTCATATTATGTTCCTTTGGATGACTTATAGAGTTTAAAAACATTGATCGGGGATGTTCTTTTTCATGGTTTTCTTGAGCGGTCCACTTGTATTCTTAATTTTATGTTTGGGTAGATTATGGTTAAACATCCAGAACTGATATTACATGTAATTAATGATATTACAGAAGCTTGGATGATTTTATAATGAGTTATATTAGATCCATGTGGCCGAATTATTAGATAAGAATTAAATGAAGATTATTTGGGCTAATTTGAGCGATTTTTGGATCACAACTAACTCATTTTAACTTTTCACATAGTAGTATGGCCATAGGTTATTTACAGAACTTAAAATAGAACATAATACATATAAAACATTCTGGTTCAACCATAAAAATGGTTTCATGACCAGATTGAAGGTATAAATGGAAGAAGAGAGCATGTTGTTTTTTGAAGGTGATAAATTATCACCACATGAACAACGTTCTCTTTAATAAAATAAAAGGAAGGGGGAAAGGGTGAGGGGTGATTTAATATAACATTAGAATCATAATATTACAGTATATATATAATACTGGATTTACAGAACAATTTGGATGAAGATAGATAGAGGGAGATCAAGAAAGGAACTTGGACTAGAAAGTAAATTAAAGGAGAAGAGGGAGAGAAATTACCTTTAGAATCCTCCTCTTGAGTTCCTCTTTAAGGAAGCTAGGCTTGGTCTTTTGATGAGACCAGAAGATTTTGGACGTGGGGGATGAGCTAGGGAAGGTTTTTGGGCAGAATTTAGAGAAGGCATGCAGCTTGAGAGGTGTGAGGAAAAGAGGGAGTGAAGGGTGGCTTTTATAGTGGAGGGGAGAGGGGTTTTCTTAATATTAAATTGATTATTTTATTAATTCCACCAAGGACAAGGAATAGTGAGTCTTGGATGACCAATAATAGTAATTTTATAATGTAATCCCGAACCAAGTGGGCTTACATCAGCAGAACATCAGCAATGACTCAATTAATGCATTATTTAGCTTTTATTGTGAATTATCGGATTCCACTATTCATCAAAAATTCAAGTATCTTAGAAAAATCCCAAAATTTTACCCCAACCATTTTTCGACGTGTAGAATCCAAAACTGAAGTCCATTTTTCAAAAATAATTTTCTAAATATTAATAATTTAATATTTAATTAAAATCATAATTTACTTAAAAAAAACAGTTTTTAAAATTAAAACTGATTTTACAATTCTTTCAAAAATTACTTAGGGTCTTATAAAATTATCTAAAAACTACTAGACATTGATTCAAAAATTTATGAATATATTTCAGGAAAATAAATATTCTTTTAAATTAATTAATTAATTATAATTAATTATTTATGACTTATAAAATACCAAAAAACGTTTACTAAGGTCAAATTATCACCTTCTATGATGTCTAAATTTTATTTTATTATTCATAGGTAATGTTACTCTTATTTACTATTCATAAGGTTCATATTACTATTCATAAGGGTAGGTTACTATTCATAAGGGTAGGTTACTATTCACGAAAAATTATTTTTGTTTCATTAGACTCCAAAAACTATCTTGAGAACAACCGTGTATGCCGGATTTTTAAAATTCCAAACATATGGTTGACAAAATTATGTTTAAAGGTCACTTATTACTTAGTAGTTCATTATTTTGTGTTTTTATGACATAGATAAAAGAAGGGAATTTCCTATTGAAAAACTTTGGGTCGTTACATTCTTCCCCCCTTAAGAAATTTCGCCCTCGAAATTTCACTTTACACAAACAGGTGAGGGTACTTCTCCTTCATTGCCTCTTCCGGTTCCCAAGTTGCTTCCTCAAACATTTGGTTCCTCCACAACACTTTGACAAGGCGGGTTTTCTTGTTGCGTAGAACCTTATCACTTCGGTCAAGAATTTTTACCGGCTGCTCCTCATATGAGAGGTCATCTTCCAACTGTACCACCTCTGAGTTTAGTACATGTGAGGGGTCTGGAATGTACTTCCTCAGTAGTGATACGTGAAACACGTCATGAACTTGAGTCATATTCGGTGGAAGTGCCAGACGATAGGCCACGGCTCCTATACGATCAAGGATCTCAAAGGGGCCAATGTTCCTTGGGCTTAGCTTCCCTTTCTTCCCGAAGCGCATGACTCTCTTCCATGGAGATATTCGAAGGAAGACTTTATCTCCAACGTCAAACTCCAAGTCCCTTCGACGATTGTCAGCATAGCTCTTTTTCCGACTTTGAGCAGCTTTGATATGTTTCTGGATGGCTTGAACCTTCTCTGTCATCTCTTGAACAAGATCGGGACCAAGTAGTTTTCGTTCTCCAACTTCATCCCAACAGGTTGGAGTTCTACATCGCTTCCCATAAAGAGTTTCATACGGAGCCATCTGAATACTCGAGTGGAAGCTATTGTTGTATGAGAACTCAACCAATGGAAGGTGCTGATCCCATCCACCTTTGAATTCAAGAGAGCATGATCTTAGCATATCTTCAAGTGTCTGAATAGTCCTTTCAGACTGGCCATCAGTTTGGGGGTGATAGGTCGTGCTGAAGTTTAATTCATTACTCAAAGCATGTTGAAGGCTCCTCCAAAATTTAGAAGTGAACCTTGGATCACGATCAGAGACAATCGAGAGTGGAACACCATGCAACCTCACTACTTCCTTCACATATATCCTTGCAAGTTGTTCAAGTGAGAGGTCTTCCCGAATAGCGATAAAATGGGCAGTCTTGGTGAGTCGGTCAACCACAAACCATATCGCATTATTTCCTCTTGACGTTTTCGGGAGGCCCATGACAAAGTCTATAATGACATTTTCCCATTTCCACATGGGTATAGGCAATGGCTGCGTCATACCTTTGGACTTTTGCCGCTCAGCTTTAACTTGCTGGCACACCAAGCACCTTGATATATATTCAGCAATCTCCTTCTTCATGTTATCCCACCAGAAGTGTTCTCGGAGATCACGATACATCTTGGTACTTCCAGGATGAATAGAGAAAGTTGAGCTATGTGCATTATCCAATAGCTCCTTCTTTATTTCAGGTGATGAAGGCACACAAAGCCGCGTTCCAAACCGGATCACACCATCATCGTCGATATGGAACTCTTGCAGCTTCCCTTCCTTTACTGCATTCACCCTCTTTTGTATCTCCACATCATCCCATTGTGCTTCCTTGATCTTCTGTTGGATGGATGGTTGCGCAATCATTTGGGCAAGGTAGGATGTATCCCCTGCCCTTACGATTCCCAAATCCATCCTTTGCATATCCAAGAAGATAGGGTCTTTCTCAATCCTCAACATGGATAGAGTAGAAGGTTCTTTCCTACTTAGAGCATCAGCTACCTTGTTCGCCTTTCCAGGATGATAGTGAATAGAGCAATCGTAATCCTTGATTAGCTCTAACCATCTCCTTTGACGCATGTTGAGCTCCTTTTGTGTGAATATATACTTTAGGCTCTTGTGGTCGGTGTATATGTCACACTTCTCACCATAAAGGTAGTGCCGCCAGATTTTCATGGCAAAAATCACGGCTGCCAGCTCTAGATCATTCGTCGGGTAGTTCTGCTCATGGATCTTCAACTGTCGTGAGGCGTAGGCTATCACATTATCATTTTGCATGAGTACACAACCCAAGCCTTTCATTGAAGCATCACTGTATATCACAAACCTTTCTCCACTTTTTGGTAGTGTGAGTACAGGTGCATTGATCAGCCTTCTCTTTATCTCCTTGAAGCTTCCCTCACATTCTTCCATCCATACATACTTTATCCCTTTCCTTGTTAACTTAGTTAGCGGGCTTGAAAATCGTGAGAAGTTTCTCACAAAACGTCGGTAGTACCCAGCTAATCCAAGAAAACTACGGATTTCTGTGACACTAGAGGGCCTGGGCCATTCTTCAATCTCCTTTGTCTTTGAAGGGTCCACAGAAATTCCCTCGCTTTTGATCACATGTCCCATGAACGTGACTTGATTCATCCAAAAGTCACACTTGCTGAACATGGAGTACAACTTCTCCTTTCTCAATGTCGCCAACACAAGTCTTAGATGTTCTTCATGTTCCTCCTTACTCTTGGAGTAAATGAGAATATCATCAATAAACACTACCACAAATTTGTCGAGGTAATGTCTAAAGACTCTATTCATCAAATCCATGAAGATTGCAGGGGCATTAGTAAGTCCGAAGGGCATCACCAAAAACTCATAGTGCCCATACCTTGTACGGAAGGCAGTCTTTTGAATATCTTCCTTCTTCACCTTTACTTGATGATATCCAGAACGAAGATCCACCTTTGAGAAGTATTGAGATCCTCTTAACTGATCGAACAAGTCATCAATCCTTGGGAGAGGATACTTGTTCTTTATGGTGATCTTGTTGAGTTCCCGATAATCGATACACAGCCGCATGGTACCATCCTTCTTCTTCACAAAGAGCACTGGCGCACCCCAAGGTGATGCACTAGGGCGTATGAACCCTTTGTCAAGATGCTCTTGCAGCTGCTTCTTTAACTCCTCCAGTTCGATAGGAGCCATCCTATAGGGGCACTTCGAGATAGGAGTAGCTCCGGGTATGAGTTCAATTGAGTACTCTACCTCACGATCCGGGGGAATTCCGGGTAACTCTTCGGGAAATACATCGCTGTATTCCCTTACGATGGGAATTTCCTCAAGGTTGGAACTTTCCTTCGACTCAAACATTTGGGCGAGGTATGCTTCTTCATAGGGAATCATCACCCACACCATTGAAGGATTTCTCAAAGGAGATTCATTATCTTCCTTGCATTTGTAGAGGAGCATGGGATGGTTCGGAATATGAAAATATATTTCCTTTTCCCGACAGTTGATATGTGCTCTATATAACAAGAGCCAATCCATTCCCATTATAGCGTCGAATTCCACCAAGGGAAGTATTACAAGATTTGCCGGAAGAATCTTCCCACATACGTCAATAGGAGAAGAATCAAACACTTGGGTTGCAATGATTGCACCACTTGGTGTTTTTACAGATATCTCCACTTCAAGGTTTCGGGGCTTCGATTCTATAGTTCTAGCAAACTTGCAAGATATAAAGGAATGCGTAGAACCAGAATCAAATAAGACTTTTTCCATTCTTGAGTGAATAGGAAGTGTACATTGTACGACTTCATTATCATGTTCCACCTCCGCAGTAGTGATGGCATAAGTCTTCCCTTGTTCCTTTGGCTTTGGTGGTTGTTGGCGCAGATTACCCTCGAAAGCTCGAGGTTTAGTGCACTGGTTTGAATAGTGCCCTAGCTCCTTACAGTTGTAGCATTGAACCACGAGTGGTTCTCTCCTTTCATCGGCTACATTATCCTTCCTTTTCATGTCTCTTCGACACTCGTGAGCTAGGTGTCCTTCATTCCCACACTTGAAGCATTTCCCCGTCCCTTTGAGGCAGTTCCCACTGTGCAACTTCCCACATTTTTGGCAAGTGGGTCGTTGTGTTTTCTTCCCATCTTTATCACTAGATCCACCAGCTTGAAACTCCATCTTTCTTTTCCTATCACCATAGCCATGGGACCATTCTCCAAACTCCATCTCCACTTTGAGAGCACACCGAACAACTTCTTCATAACTCCCAAAGTCTCGAATTGCAAGAGCTTTTCGAAGATGTGGTTTTAATCCACTAAAGAATCTATCAATTTTGCTATCATTGTTGATAACAAAACCCGAATCATACCTTGCAAGCCTTGTGAAATTTTCTTCATAGGTTGTGACAGATTCTCCTTTTTTTTTCTTGAGCTCTATGAATTCTCTCTCCATCTTCGTGCGAAGAGTTCGTGGGAAGTACTTATTAAGAAACATTATCTTAAAGTCTTCCCATTCCATCTCTTCAATTTCTTCCCTTGGCTTGGTGTTCTTAATCAAAGCCCACCATTGATCAGCTTCTCCATATAGACGATAAACGGCTAGAGTCACATTCTCTGTCTTGGAACAGTGAAGAACAGAAAAGATCTTCTCCATGGAGTTGACCCACTGTTCCACAACTAGTGGATCAGAAGATCCACACAACGTCCGTGGTCGTTGCCGCATAAAACATTCAATAGCTAGCTGCTCCCTCTTTGGTGAAGGAGGACACTCCCCATTATTATGGTTATTATTCATAACCCGGGATAATTGGGTAAGCATCGTCATGAAGTTTTGAACTCCACCTCCAAAATCATTGGGGATGTCATTCGGGCAATCGTTGCATTGGCCTTCACAAGAGTTGTTGGCCTGATTTCTCCTGGTTCCCACCATTTTCTAAAATAGAAACGGTTAGAACAAAACATAAGTAAACAAGTCATGAATAACTTATCCTTTTAAACAATTATACAAAAAACATAACATATGGGATCCCTAGGTAAATATACATGTGTGCATATTTGTACTTAGTCTCATGCTAGAGGTTTTCTTTAGGGTTCACTAATCCTAGTTCCCAAATTAACTAAACCTTTCCTTTGATACCAACTATAGCGACCCAGCCTTTTCTTACATTACTATTACATCATTTCAAAGATAAACAACATAATAGTATTACACATGGAGGATACATAGGTTTATTGTCTTGGGCAAACTAGGACTACACATAACAAGTACAACATCAAGCATAAAAATTCATTTAATTTCTTCTTGTATAGCTTCTTAGTAGCACTTGTCCTCTCCTTAGTACATGTAGCCACCTGAGGATATACATAAAAAGGGGTGAGCTAAAAGCCCAGTAAGAGGATAGATAAGAACAATATAGCATGGGGTGAACATAATCATGACATAGGAAGAAGATCTTGAACGTGAGAGGAGCATAAACAATAAACTTGAAATGTGGCAAAGCATAAAAATGTAACATCATGTCTTAGTGGTTAACTACCACACATAATTGTGAACAAAGCTAGCATCATGTTCACGCATAATTTCACATTTACTCATGAGATTCATCACTTTACCCAATGCATTGGAGCGCTATATAATTCCGGGCGCACCCGTCACATTTAAACATTCATATTGCGCTATTTAATTCCGGGCGCACCCGTCACATCATAACATTATCATTATCATGCTTTCCACATAGAACACATATCAAACATGTACATAAATAACCCATGTAAAGAAATGGGTTTCATCTCATAATAACATATTCATAAGCTTTGGGTTCCCAAAAGAAAGAGGGAACAACATACTTGATATAAGAACCATCAACCTTGAATGAGAGGTAAAAGGTGAGATCTTGAAAGAAGAGTTCTTTTGGAAAACATTTTGATGGACATAAAAAAACCAGTGACAAACATGTATATCCCAGAAAAGTAATGTAAATGATGAACAAATGATCTTTGAGGAGTAACCATATCAAAAATGGAGTGAAAGAGGGAGAACCCAAAGGAAGAAAATTGGGTTCGAGATTTCCCCTTACCTTGTACTCGACTGCCTCCTTCTCTTTAATGTCCTGTATAATGAAATTATATTCATTAATTAGAAATTCCAGAACCTTTTATACATTAATAGGGTTCATTCTGGTTTTATTATTTCATATTATGTTCCTTTGGATGACTTATAGAGTTTAAAAACATTGATCGGGGATGTTCTTTTTCATGGTTTTCTTGAGCGGTCCACTTGTATTCTTAATTTTATGTTTGGGTAGATTATGGTTAAACATCCAGAACTGATATTACATGTAATTAATGATATTACAGAATCTTGGATGATTTTAGAATGAGTTATATTAGATCCATGTGGCCGAATTATTAGATAAGAATTAAATGAAGATTATTTGGGCTAATTTGAGCGGTTTTTGGATCACAACCAACTCATTTTAACTTTTCACATAGTAGTATGGCCATAGGTTATTTACAGAACATAAAATAGAACATAATACATATAAAACATTCTGGTTCAACCATAAAAATGGTTTCATGACCAGATTTAAGGTATAAATGGAAGAAGAGAGCATGTTGTTTTTTGAAGGTGATAAATTATCACCACATGAACAACGTTCTCTTTAATAAAATAAAAGGAAGGGGGAAAGGTTGAGGGGTGATTTAATATAACATTAGAATCATAATATTACATTATATATATAATACTGGATTTACAGAACAATTTGGATGAAGATAGATAGAGGGAGATCAAGAAAGGATCTTGGACTAGAAAGGAAATTAAAGGAGAAGAGGGAGAGAAATTACCTTTAGAATCCTCCTCTTGAGTTCCTCTTTAAGGAAGCTAGGCTTGGTCTTTTGATGAGACCAGCAGATTTTGGATGTCGGGGATGAGCTAGGGAAGGTGTTTGGGAAGAATTTAGAGAAGGCTTGGAGCTTGAGAGGTGTGAGGAAAAGAGGGAGTGAAGGGTGGCTTTTATAATGGAGGGGAGAGGGGTTTTCTTAATATTAAATTGATTATTTTATTAATTCCACCAAGGACAAGGAATAGTGAGTCTTGGATGACCAATAATAATAATTTTATAATGTAATCCCGAACCAAGTGGGCTTACATCAGCAGAACATTAGCAATGACTCAATTAATGCATTATTTAGCTTTTATTGTGAATTATCGGATTCCACTATTCATCAAAAATTCAAGTATCTTAGAAAAATCCAAAAATTTTACCCCAACCATTTTTTGACGTGTAGAATCCAAAAATGAAGTCAATTTTTCATAAATAATTTTCAAAATATTATTAATTTAATATTTAATTAAAATCATAATTTACTTAAAAAAACAGTTTTTAAAATTAAAACTGATTTTACAATTCTTTCAAAAATTACTTAGGGTCTTATAAAATTATCTAAAAACTACTAGACATTGATTCAATAATTTATGAATATATTTCGGGAAAATTAATATTCTTTTAAATTAATTAATTAATTATAATTAATTATTTATGACTTATAAAATACCAAAAAACGTTTACTAAGGTCAAATCATCACCTTCTATGATGTCTAAATTTTATTTTATTATTCATAGGTAATGTTACTCTTATTTACTATTCATAAAGTTCATATTACTATTCATAAGGGTATGTTACTATTCATAAGGGTAGGTTACTATTCACCAAAAATTATTTTTGTTTCATTAGACTCCAAAAACTATCTTGAGAACAACCGTGTATGCCGGATTTTTCAAATTCCAAACATTGGGTTGAGAAAATTATGTTTAAAGGTCACTTATTACTTAGTAGTTCATTATTTTGTGTTTTTATGACATAGATAAAAGAAGGGAATTTTCTATTGAAAAACTTTGGGTCGTTACACCTATGAAAAGCAATGATGATCATACATATGCTATTATGTGAGTCCGACAGATCATGTGAAAGCCCTCCAATATGTCACTTTCATCATATTAGAGACATAGGACATGAAATATCAAATAAAATTAGAGAAACTATCTGTGAAAATTATCACACATCATCACGAGATCCAATTATGATAATGTGATTCCATGAAGGGAAAATAATGGTAAATGGCTGAATTCCTTCTATGATATGGAATAAATGATAAAAACATGGAAGCCTCTCACGAAGGGAAGATCACAAATTTTCATGTGGAAGGGGTTATTCACCATATCAGATCAAAATTAATGATGTGAGGTCCATCTATCTCTCCATACAAATATCATGGAGGACCTTTTGATAGGAAACATTTGTCTCCAGAGTGGCATTTAACATGAAAACCTAATCTCATGGAGGGCCCCAAAAAATTCTCCCTGAACATGTGAAATCCTATCACATAATTCCTGATCATTCAAAGACTCTGAGACAAATCAACCTAATATTTTGATAGAAATTTTACATATATATATTATTATATGAAATCCATTTGACATGTCTAGGGTCTCGTAAATAAGGAGATGACGATGTGTTCTCACATTCACTGATTATCATGTGATTCCATGGATGACCCATGACAATATCATGGGAAGCACATTATGTGACACTCCATCAATTTACTCCAGCCTATATTTGTGATATAAATGTTGTTCAATGTGGTCTAGAACCTATGTGGTGAAGCCTATAAATTACTCACCATAAACACAAAAAATTATCACACACACATATGCAAGGCACAACCATGAGAGAATAGAAGAAATAGCATAATTCTTGGAGAAACAATCCATGTGATATCAAGGGTTTTTCATAAGGTATTATTTATAGAATTATGTAATGTATTTTGAAACATAAATATATTTATTGCAAGTTCACCCTATTAATCACAAGATAGAATTCTGATGAACTAGCCAAATTATGTGAAATAATTATTGAAACTCAGCATGGTCAAAAAAACCTAATCATGATAATGAGTTACAAACATTTTGTAATATATATAATTAAGGCTAAAAATTATAGATAACTTATGAGAAGATATATACTTTTATATTCATTAAAAGGCATCGTGTTCTTCACATGATATATCCTAATCATGAAACAACATTGGAACATGTTTTAAAAGTCTTGAAAAGTCCTATGGAGGTGTCAGTTGAGTCATGCGGGTTCCTATGGACATGTCATCCAAGTATTTAAAAGTCTTATGGACATGCCATAAATGTATTTGGAAGTTGTCTAGACATACTGACCATGTCATGTGATTTTATATTGAAATTTTTTTCAGATCATGCGACAATGCATGAACATGTTTTATTCAACCTTACAAAGAACCTTGGGACAGTTCCTCCTTTTCAGATAGACAATCAGGACATGTCTGGAAAATTAATAGGAAATGTTAGACAGACACTCGAGACATATCATGCTTAGACCCTACAAAATGTTTATCTTGTAAACAGACACCTCGAGATATGATGACATTTTCTTATAGACGCATTTGGAAATACACATCATCAAACTATGTGGAATCTAATTCCTATTCATACATTAGAAACCTTTCTATAGCCTTATATCTATATTAAACACCCTACGAAGGCCTACAATGTTAATAAGTCCTATATCAATATGCTGTGAGCCTAGTCAATTTCTATCAATTGTTTCCCACACTAAGCATGGTTCATGTGGGCTTAGGGATTTTCAACAATCATATCATTCCAATGATAAATATCACCCCTCTAGGGTAACCTCATTGTGTAAGACCCACACATTGATCGAGCTGTGATGAATCTAGTTTTTATTATAAAAGGGATAGATATGATGCATTCTTAATGATTGATCTCAACTCTCAGGGCCTATGTACCCTCATATTTATCCTTCCCACATGATGTTAATCTATATGGATTGAACGTAAATAAACTACATGGGTTTTTATTTGTGATATAAATATAATAAATAGGATGACTGATGAAGCTTGAATCCCAATCGCAAAACACAAATCACCTCCCTGGATGGTAGTAATCTCTAGAGTGCCCTGTTATATGGCTTCATAATACAATGAAATACCCATTTATAATAAATAACCGAGAACAAGTAAAGGACCTTGGATATATACATATGGGATCACTAATAAATCCCCAATTTACTCATAAGAGGTTTCAACACTTAATCATTTTTAGGGTAAATAATGTCGTATTTCAATTTTGAATATATTGAAAGAAATATATATTAAATATGTAAAAGAGACTCAAAATATCCAATAATTACCCCTATAAGGATGTTAGGATACCGACCACCCATCATCTTGACCAATGTATGTTCCTAGTTTCCATTGGCATTAAAACCCCAAATGACCTGCTACCTAAGGAAAGTCGGATTGTACTCATTTATGGATGGGGGAACCATTGAGAGTTTCTATAAAATATTCAAATATTAAATTGGGTGTGAATGATTTTGAATCCATACTTGAACCGCCAAAAATATATCCTCAAATTGGGGGGAAGGATGTTTAACCTAAGGTGAATGAATGTAATGAAATAATAAATTAATCATTATAGGTGTCAAACACCATGTCTCTTGACCCCTAGGAATAACCATACCAATTTGTAATCTTTTTAAGGAAAAGAATATTTGTATGAAAAAATTCTTCCTAGAGATAATAACTCATCCTTCACTGTGTTTAGAATGCCTATACATGTATTTATCATAAATGAACACACTTATCCAGGCAATATTTATTTGATATTTTATTCATCATCCAAAAAACATAGAATAAATTTTAGTCTCTAAATGTAATTTAGTGTTCAATCGATGAATAAGTGCATGTTCTCCCTGAAAAATAGATGTGAAATACTTATGGGAGGACATCTATCTTTATATGTATACACCTACCAATTTAAGATACCTTTATTTAGGTTTTTATATATTATATATATTGATTGAAATAATAGGATGTGATAAAGGGGGTAATCTTGATGGAGGCTACATATTATCTTGAAGATGTCGAATAGTACCCTCATGTGTGAGACCAAGAACCATAAAAAAGAGTAAAAATAAAATAAAATGTTATAGAACAACTCAAAGGATCCACAGTAAATCATGATACTCAAAATTTTGTCCGATTATAGTCCATCATATGTATTATCATATAAATTTTCCCTATTATGTTGGTCCTGCCAACATATTTATCAATGAATTTTATCATTTCTTAAGATATAACAATTTCCATTTGAATACTTCAAATTTTAATAATACCATGTTAATACTATAAAACCATGTTGGGTAGAAGGAGTGAGAGTCTATTATGGAAGATCATGGAAAAAACATTGTAGTAGATGTTTTAATATTAATAAGATGATATTGATTGAAAACACAAACTTATTTCACCTTAGGAATGAAGATAAGAAATGTATCACATATAACTATGGGGAGTTTACCCCCGTTAAAATAATAATTTTTCATATATATTACTCTTTTTATATAATCCATTGATGTTTTGTAAAATGAACCCCAATAACCATCATGACCTTGGGAGTTGCCTAGGTTGAGGATAACAATATCCACCTTCATCTCATATTCCTTATTTATTAATTTTAGTTATTATTTTTTTCACATTAATGAATTATATAATGCATTCTTGGCAGGTATAAGAAACATATTCCCTAGGTTACCCCATCTTACATACTTAATTATTTGTCGAATTAAGGAAGATAAATGAAAAATAATAAGGTGAATAGTAACCTCCACATCACTAGTGTATGTTGAATAATTGTGCTATGTATTAAAATTCCTCAAAAACATATTCCCCATAATTCATGCTTAGAAGAAAGTATATATTTTTCTCCCTAAATTATCCAAAGGGAATTGATTAATTCCTAATCATTATCTCCTCATCAATTAGTTTCCATTCCAAATATACTTATTTTTTTGAAATTAAAACAATGATATCATTATCCCATTTTTACTTTTAACTGGTTTTAAGCTCATTGATTTTTATTCATAACTCTTCTATATAGTTATATGTGGAAGAATATCTATTTTTCAACCAACTAGATCTCCCTTTACTCTTTTAATATTAATCTAGACTGAAAATAACATTGGAAATGGTGCACTTCAAGTAGTTTCTGCCTTGTCCATGAATACATTATCTTGAATCCATAGATTGGAGAAGAAGAAACATTAGTTGACACAAAATTATTTTTCAATTTTATCAATAATAGGGAATTTTTAGAAATATTATATTCCAAATGTGTAACAATCATTTGAGGTAATTTAATTATCCATTTTATATTGGAAAATCACATGTTTATAAGGATATGTGTTCTTCATTTACCACATTATTTGTTTTTCCAACTGATTATTTTACCAGAGTATCCAAGACACATGAGGTCATTAGGATAAAAAAAGGAGATATATTCTCTCATAAGCTTGTCTGAGTAAATACCCCATCCATTTTTTAGACTGGCTGATGATAGTGTTGAAATTGAATACTATGAACTAGTCGGGGGATTTATGTTTAAACGTTGAGAGTTCTTTCAAATTTTCTCTTTCATCTAACTTTTTTTGTCTTTATAAAAGATATAAGAATTAAAGATGATAACTAATTAAACCTAATTTTATTTTTTATGTGGAATAGTAAATAAAAAATATTCATTTAGTTTTTCTAATGATCCATATTTAGATTTTAGAATGAATTTATTGCATGAAATTACCCACATGTATTGTAGCTGTGGAATCATGAATTTAAATATCCTTATGATGCGGTTCAAGTATATAAATGGAATAAATATTATTATATAAATCATCATTAGTTTAAACTCATATTTTGGAGGGATATATTTCCCTTGTAATTCAATTAAAGAATAGATATCATAAAAAAGGAGAAATGAAGAACCACGTATCCTATATTTATTAGACCATTGAGTGATGTTGAAGCTTTATCAATACAAAAATTTGGACCTATCTCTAGTTATCATGCCCCCTAAGTCTAATTAAAAATTACTTTAATTTATTTAGTGATCTCAAGTATAATAAATCATTGGAATTTATTTACATATTAACACCATAACCTAAATTGATTTGGGAAATAAGACTAGCACCACAAATGTCACTAAATCCGGAACATGCAAGGGCATCCTTGGAGAATGATGACTTCTATAATATGGAGACTTGAAATCCATTATTATGGTCTACTACTGTAAATTTATGCATGTAAAAACAAATAACATGTTGTCTTACATAGTTACTCAACTCCACTAACCTATAAAAAATAATCAACATTGTTTATTTAATGATACTGATATTTGATGAAAACCGGCATATACTTGAAAATTATAAGGGTATAATCATTGTACCTTGTGACATGGTATTGTTATAATCATAAAACATTCATTACCATTAAATTTTTTTATCCCTAATCATCCTCTAACACATCTAAAATCGTGTTTATAATAAATAAAACATGAATCCCTCAATAAAAATCATCAACTAATCAATTTTGGAAATGAGTCATAATAATCTCTTATTGAATGGTATATCTAAACACCAAACCATTTGATAAAATGATTTTTTAGAGTTATCTAACCCTATATGTAAAAACTAAATGATACATTAAACATTTCATAATAGATTTTTATCAACTATACTTTTATAAAATCAATTCATAAGGCCTCATACATATCCCCAATATTGATGCGTTATTTAGAGATCCTAATCTAGTTTCTTGTTTTTTCACAATGATAGAATATCAGTTATAATAGGATTAAATAATCCAATAAGGAGAAACAAATAATTTAGGTAGATTACATCAATTGATGAGATATAGTGAAGGAGGTTTTTTATATAAATAAATTCACCATTTGAGTGATTGGTATAATTTTCATACAAATTGAGATATTTTGTAATAGTAATATATATATTTCTATAAAAAATTAGGGTCTCACCAAAATACCAAACAAAGAATTTGAAAATAGCATCTCACTCGAGAAAATTTTAATTATGGTGATGTAAGTGTATTGTTAGTGTCATTAATAGATAATTTATTTGATCCATTAACAATTTAATTATTGATGGCGAAGAATGTGGGTCTTATAATAGCATTGATCATAAGATACTTTAGGGTTTAAATGTAATGGTTGTTTTCAACATAACTATATTACGGCTTTATAATAAAGGAAATACATATTTGTTTTTTTATATTGAAAAAAAATAAATGATCAAATTCTTCAAAGTATGAATTTTATTTGTCTCTAATTGATGATCATCATAGAATATTATGGGTTTTGAAGATTTTTTAATGTTAGTGTGAGTGGAATCTTGTATATGATCTAGAGTGGACTTGTGAGGTTCTAAGTGAAGACTTGTTATTAGTACTAAACTATCAAATTATATCACATCAAATTTTATATGGTAATTGAGATGAATAGGTTTATGGGCTTCATATAAATGATATGTGACATAGTCATTATAACTAATTAGTATATTTTATAGTATTGTGGATGCATAGGTCGATCTATACTAGAATTACATGTTCCATATCGAGTGGTTAACATTTATCGTAGTAAAAATAACTATCTAAATACAAATTTTATGTATAAGGATATATAATATAGTAGTAATGTTTATATATTTATATGATTCAATTTAATTTAGATCATTCCATAGCCCTTTATTAATTGTGATGTGAGGAAATGTTTCGAGTGGAATCTCATTAATTTAAATTATGGTTTGAAGAATTCATAATAATTATTAATTAGACAAAGAACCATATTTTCACATAACATGCCTTTAAATGAGGATGAATTTCAATAGAATGTGATTTCCAAATCTTTTGGGAGCTTATATGCTAATTATGGCCAAAATAGATTATTTTAATTTTAAAAGTGCTGTAATTTATTTATTATTGTTTTTAATAATTTAGTTTTTGAGGGTGATTTTTTATATTATGTACCAATGCATTAATAATGAATTATTTAGGGCTACCACATATTATTTTTCATCGGTTCATGGTTTTTTTAAACACACTATAATGTTTATGTTTAAATGAAATTGTATCTAAATCTATCGATTCCCAAACAATGATTATCTTGTTAATCTAATTCTCACACATCCAATTATAATGTATAGATATGTTATTTATTATTATATGTTATTAAAATTTTAAAATATGAATGAATGATTTTTATAAGAATAACAAAATAGGATCCAATGGGTTGTCCATTTAAAAACATTTAGTATTTTATAATTTCAATAGGATCATTTATTCAATAATAAGTTCTATAAATGTATGATGTAGATATAATTTATTTATACCATAGATAATTCCATGAAAGTAAGATATCTGTCAAATTTACTTCACTTCAACTATACTCATGGAGTATGTTTATAAAATATTTTATAGAGAAGTAATTTGTACCTATATTTCTCTCATGATGTTTTCAAGATCACAAACTATCACCGATGTTTATAACATTTTCATTTTTTGATTTTCAATGGTTATTTTGAATACCAACTAGTGGGTATCATTAACATATTGAATATATTTTTAGGTATTGTTGAAGGCATGGACCCAAATTCTGTAATTCTTTATGATCATGGAATTGTGTCTTATGAACCGATAAATGTGTGAGAAGGAAGCAAGGAAGGATCCACTTGATGGTGTAAATGTGTAAATAACATCAGTTTCCTTATGTAGGTAATTTTCTATTAGGTTCAATGTGTTGAGATTCACCAGTTATATTAATGACCCAAAAGCTAGTTAGTGGAGTCCCACTTACTAGACTATGGTGAACAAAGTAGCAATAAGACCCTACATGAGTCCAGCGACTAGCCCATTAATGTGTATTAGCCAACAGGTGCGAATTATGGATCTATCCTTATTATTGGAAGCCCAAAATCATCCTTATTGATGTTATTAGGTATTTATTTTCATTGAAGTAACTTTTACAAATGGATTTAAATGTGCTGAAAATGAATATTATGATGGTCTTTTTTATCTTCATTACTCCCGATGAATTCCAAAATTCTCCTATTCCACTTAACAATGATAAAATTTGTCCTTAGGTCCATTAGAAGAATAACGTGTATCGAATTATTCTCTCTAATTTAATCATTATCAAAGATCTATATTTCTCAGAATCCTCATAAAATAGAAATTTCAATTTCTCTAATATCTTAATGCTCTCACCCTTTACCTTAATTATCCTATTAAAAATTATAATAATCCATTCATGAAATTATTGCGTTAAATTATATTTGGTTTGGATAAATATTTCCTCTAAATACTCCTTACCATTATTCAGTGAGTTCTTACTCTATAAATGTTAAGGAATAGTTCCTTGGATACTAGTGAATCCCAATAGAAAGATCCTAAATGATGATTGTGTGTGATAGGATTTTTTAATGCCACTATTTGTAGGGGTTTAATAATTATTGGCGGTCATGTTGAATGGAAGATATATAGGGTCTCACATAGAGGTATTATTGAACTCCTTATCAATTTTGTTTTCTCTCTCTTTTTACTTTATCACATTGCATCTTTCTATAATGATTCCTAAAATATTATATATCCAATTTTATAATTTTCATAATAAACTTAATTTAATATAAAGATTTTAACCAATTTCAAAATTATTAACTATAACTCAATCGATATATCTCTTTGTTATTTCATCATATCAAACTAATTTTATTTTTAAAGTACTAATTATCATCCACTATAATTTTAAAATATAAATTCACCACTGTATTGAAATATCTATTCTGATCAACAATTGGTGTCAAAGGTTTTATTTTAGTTTTTTGATATTTATTTTATTTAAATAATTATGTTGTCAAAAATATGCTTCTGAAAATCATAATCAATTTCTAATATTGATAATTTTATTCTAGAATGTAATGTTTTCTTTTCATTCCCTTATTTTTTATTGGAAAGATTATTCTTATAGGAAAAAATGAATGTTAGAATTTATTAATACTATTAGTTACCCTATTTAGATAATGGTAATGAATAAACATTCTCCAACTATCAAATATGAAAAAATATGGTATACCAATGATGTTAATAATTTCAAAAAAATATAAAATCTAAGAATTATTTAATTTGAGGTCTTTATAAAAATGGTTTTAATCGTGTTTTATATGAAAAATGGATTATGAAATAAGAGAATTATTATAATTCACACATGATCACATTAATAAAGAAATATAAAATATGTTTCACATGTATTCTTAATATTTTGAAATTTTTTATATGCAATATATTGAATCTATTACAAGTATATTTACAAGTTCTACAAACATTTTCAATGGTATAAAGTCCATAGGTGACGATTTATCTAAAAAATACTGGTAAAGAAAATCCCTATCTCATGGGCTACCAAAGTCACATTCATTCATGAATTAATATATTTGAAGAATATGGTGGTTGATGAAATCATTGGACCAGACATTATTTTTTAAATAACAATGAAATTACATATATAGAATGAGGATAATGATGTTAAAGATAAAAATAAGAATATTGACATTAAGGCCACAAACAATGATTTATTTAGATGTAATGCTAAAGAATTTTTTCAACTTTATATAAACATGATTTTTTATAAAAGAAGCTTAAATTTTTTAACTTATGCAAAAACCCAAGACAAATGGTGGAATCAAATGTTACACACTATTAATGTAAGAGAAAATGTCACATCAAGATGGAGTTCAGAGTCTGTAAAAGGAATCATAAAGAAAAGAAATAATTTAATAAGGATTTCAAGGTCACAATATTTTGTGCATGTGATGACTCAAAGTACTCAAATAATTATTCCTATTAAAGTTACTCATGTCCTATATTCCTTATGAAACAAATTTATAAATACAACAGTGTCGGTACCCCTCTTCTTATTCTTCACCCATTTCATCTTACCCTTAATTATATTATTCTTCTTCAAGTTTCCATAATTATGAAAACCAAAAATATTATATTTATCAACTTGAAAATGGTTTTCATCAACTATACTCATTATATAAATATATTTACAACAAATATAATCAATAGATGCAACAAAATATCAACTTCAAAAAGCTAAGGATATTTTAATAAAGGAAAAAATAATAATTATCCATGAAAGTAAAAAAAAATGAACATGATATTAATAAAATTGAATATTCCAATATTGAAAAAAGGCCATATTTCTTAATTAACCCAAGTGGAAAATAATGTAATAAAAATTAGGATCTTAGTGGCATGTAAAAACTTTATATTATTGGTTTCTAAAATCAACCAACAACCATAAATAATCCAGAAAAAACAATATTTTTAATGGTTTTGTGTAAGATAAATTTTTCAAATAATGAAATATAAATGGATGTTTAATATATCAATAAAATTTTAATAATTCTACTTATGGGAGACCAAATTCAATCATTTTTTCATATATTTTAATAAAATTAAACTATTACCATAATAATCTAGACTCCCAAATCTATATTGAATAATATCATTTTACCCATGTTTTTTAAATTACCAAACCGTTTAGTCATTTTATTTTTCATGAAAAGTGTCTTCCAAGAAAAACCTAATTAGTGTTATGATATATAGATATTGGTTTCTCATGAAGCATTTGTGGTGGCCTATCTGAATTCATTCAATTTGATAACAAAGAATGATTTGACATCACCTGTAGTGATAATTATAGGGGTATGATAACTGCTGATAGTACCAATGTGTTTTTGAACATAAATATTATAAAAAAATATTTATTCATAAAATTATTGAAACAAAATTTAGAAAGTCGTAGAGAAATATTTGATCGTGGTTCTAAAATTACAGCCGAAGAAGATTTACAAAATTTATTAAACATAAAATGAAATATTTTAATTACAACATATGTTTTTAAAATGTATATACAATAAATTTAATATATGTTTTTAGAAAACATAATGAATTGTTTAGTTTTAGAGTAATTTTTCAATGGAACACACTAAATTTTCAAGCTAATCCATTATCAACTATTTTGATATCTTACCAAAATAAATTTCAATGATGAAATTGTTTTTGAAGCTTGAAAATACGTTAATAAACAGAAATATTATTTTAAATATAAAAAATTAATTTCCTCTTCAAAATAATTTTAATTAACTATTATTTATTTATCTTTATCTGTAAACAAAACTATAAGAGTAAAATCCTATAGATTTTTTATTTTTTATGACATTAAAATATTAACCTAGGCTTCATCTTTATCTCAAAAAGTAAGGATTTTATAGCCTTCATGATGTTTTCAGAAAAGGATTAAAATGATAGAGTTTTTAAAATTATTTAAATTTGAAGTGATCATGAAATATAATTTCAAATCAATGAATCTAATGTTTTTTTCTATTTTGATGGATATAATCATTTTTTATACTCTTTGAACCCCTAAAAATGAAATAGTAGATACATGAATCTGAGAAAAATAATAAATATCTTAATCAATTTTAAATAAATTAAATTTACCAAAATATTTTTGGGCTATAGACATTAATAATGCATGATATATCATTATTCAAATCCCCATAATCTGTTTTATCAAAAGGGCCCATTATTAACTTTGGAAAAATAAATTACACAAATTAATGATTCCAAAAGTTTTTATTTTGAAATGTATTCTTTTAAATGCTAATATATTTCCTGTAAGATTTAATTCAAAATCTGATGAAGGTGTCTTACGTGGGTCCAATAACTCAAGAAAAGAATATCATATCTTTAACCAAATGACTGAAAAATGGAAGTATAAATCCATGTTTTATTTTGGTTAAATCATTCAAAAATATATTTATAAGAGTGTTTTTTGAAAGTAATTATTTAAATGAATCCTTTAAAACTAATGAAGTTAATGAAGAAAGATAAACTACTAAAAATTCATTACCAAATGATTTTAAATAATCTAATGACTATCCCATTTCCAATATTAATAGAAATTTTAATGTGTGGTTTCACATCCCATGTTTTGAACTGGATAAAATATGAAGTTTTTTGAAAATTTTCTTTTAACAATGGGTCAGTTTTATAGCCCGAGCATCAGAACGAGTTCCCGAGATTTGGATCCGTTTTAAGCGGTGATATCGGACTGTGCGCGGTAGGTTTAACTGTGCGGGTCTGCCATGCGAGATACCATGGGTATCCGGTAGTAGGTGCATGGGATGCGCAAGGTTTGTCAGACGGTACGAGTTATGATGTGTGGTATATCCAGATTTAAAATTTTGATTTTTATTTAATTAAATAAAATTTAAAAGGATTTAATTAAATATGTGTAACATATATATTTATTATTTTTGAATATCTTAATGCATCCGGACCTAATAAATTATTTTGTATTTTAATTAAGTTCTATATATTAATTAATTGTAAATTAATTAATGTGTTGAAATAATTAAATGTTTGTTGAAATTTTTAATTAATGGGAAGTTTCGATTTGTCGGCGAAGTGTTTTAAATTTAATAGGGAGCTTCATATTTTTAGGTGGAATCATTATTTTAATTAATTGGTCAAATGAATTTTAATTGGGGAGTTTCATAATTTAATTAATAATCCTTTTTAATTTTATGTAGGATGATATTAAATGTATGTTTATTGGATAATAGGAATAATATAATTGAAATTATTAATTATAGTATATTATGTTTTATTTATTTTATTTTATATGTTTATTATTATTATTTTTAGATAACTAAAGAGGGGACGAGACCCCCCCCCCTTCCTCTCCTGTATGGGGTGCGCGAGCCCCTCCAGCCTACAACCCTATCGTGGTTCCTTTGCAGCAGCTGGACCACGTGGCCCCCTCTCCCTCTCCTCCTCCCTCGGTGGACTCCGCAACAGCTAGACCTCACGGCCCCTTCTCCCTCTCCTCCTCCCTCGGCCGAATACATAGAAACCGGACCACGCAGCCCCCTCCCCCTCTCCTCCTCCCTCAGCCGACCATGCAGTAGCCAGACCACCGATATGGCGGCCCCCTATCCCTCTCCACCTCCCTCAGCTGACCCCATAGAAGCCACGTAAAGAAGTTCTGTATGAACCGCTATAGCGTGCGACGGCCTGACGAGCGACCTACTCCGTCCACAGATGATTTCGTCCAGTATTCTTCATCTTCATAATTCAATCCACCCCAAGCATGCGAAGGACTCCTTAGGACTCCATGATGTGTGTTCTATCAACCGCAGTCACGAGCAAGGTGGTTCGGGTGGTTTCAGTCTGCCGACTTTTCTTCGGGGTAAGGTTTTGTTATTATTGCTTGATTTGAACCTGTTTAATTTAGGGCTTGTGGTTTTTATGAGTCGGTGCCATGCTGTTTGTAGTGTGTTGAACTCTTTCATGTGTTTTTGGGGTGATTTTGTTTGTCGCGTCCAACCGAGGTAATGTTGTAGACTTGCTGTTTGGTTTCACCCATGTTATATGTTGTTCTTTGGTTGTTTAGAGTTTCTAATGTTTGTCTTGTAGAGCGTTGGTCCCTACTTGTCAGTTTCGAGTTTCTAATTCAAGGGAAACTCACCACATGTTCTTAGGTGAGTGGAGGCCAGTGTATGGACATTATAGGATGTGTATGTATTCCCTTGCGCATGAATATAGCCATGCAGGTGTGTACATAAGGATTATGTATCCATGCATGTGTGTAAAGGTTCATATACTTAGTGGGGGAGCAGTAGCTCGTAGTTTGAAAGCCTTTAGAGCTGGAGCAGACGACCTAGTTCCACTTGAGGTAGGACCCCTTCCTTTTTCCTGTTTAATTTAAAGAATGCATTAATTTATTGTTCAATGCTTTTTTATTAAATTTTAATTAATGCAGCTATGTTTTTAAATTAATTTGTTTTAATTAATGCAGTTAAGTCCTTAAATTATTCATATATTAGAAGTTTTAGATGTAATAAATGTTTGTTTCATAATAAATGTCATGGTTTTATCATAAAACCCCTCTTCCGATGGGCACTTCCTTCAATCTAAAAATGTAGCGATAGCTTTTCATGATTGACTTCTTTGTTTCTTGACTTATTAATCATTTTATGTGTTGAATGAGTTTTTAAAGAAATGTTAAATATCACTAAATTAATTTTTTGATAAAGTAATTACATGTTTTCTAATAAAACTCCTCCAATGAAGGTGATCTGTCTTCATGTTAAAAATGTAGTTTTAGATTTTTATGCTTGCCTGCCTAAATGTCTTACGACTCTTAATGCCTGACATTATACCTGAAAAATGACATGCTTGTACATGTACCTTACTGGTTTCCTCAAATGAAGTTTCTTCTTGAAAAATAATAAATGACAAAATAGACCTCCTATGTTCATTGTTTAACATGTAATTAGAACATTTAGTGTATGGTGTTTACCATCTTCCCTTTACTTCAGCGCTTATGTCATGACACGTCTTGTGCCGCTTGTCACAACCTTTTGGTGATGCCTCATTATCATTTATTGAATTGCTTGGGTTGTTCGATCATGCCCATTGTGTCATTCGTTCATAGTGAAGCCCATCGCGGGTGCTCTCTTGGCCACCCCCTTGGGTGTGCCCCACCTAAACACCCCTTTTTTCCACATTCTTTATGTTATAAATGTAATGTGATAATTTGAATTGAATGCCTTTCTTGAACATGTTTGTTAGATTGTACCATTTAATGTCACTAATAACCTATCATTGAGGCATGTTGGT
The DNA here is from genome assembly GCA_963277665.1 of Viscum album. Taxonomy (NCBI): domain Eukaryota; kingdom Viridiplantae; phylum Streptophyta; class Magnoliopsida; order Santalales; family Viscaceae; genus Viscum; species Viscum album. Next base: position 809,029,380 of record OY728158.1, on the reverse strand, counting down.
GCCATACACTTTTTTTAACCTTCTATTTCTCATGCTAGTGCCCGAATTCTGATTAAAGATAATTAATTATGATAATTAAATAGGAAAAGTTGATAACAGATTTGGACGATTGAATGTGAATTAATTATGAAATGGGAACTATGCCGATTGATTAATTAGTTGATAAATGGTAATAAATGAATGAGATTTTGGGTCCTAGACATGGTGTTCTATACCTATTTAAATATCAGGTTTGTACATGGTGATCCTCCCCAATGGTTATCCAAACTTGTGATATAGGGTGTTAGACATGGTGATATACACCGAATAATTATCTAGGTGTTAGACATGAAGATATACACCAACTGTGATTCGGGGTGTTAGACATGGCGATCTACACCAAATGATAATTGGGGTTCTTGACATGGCGTTCAACACCAAATTAATTATAATAATGATTTATGAAAAGAATTAGAGATGTGGTTAAAACCGGAGTGAAATGTTTTCTAATAAAGAAGGTGAGAATGAATGGATTTACAATCTGAGTTGAAATGATATGTGAATAAATAGAGTAAGTGAGAAAATTGAAAAAAAAATTTATTCATGAACCAAATTTACTTGTGGTTTTTAAGCAGGTTCTTATTTAGGCTATGGACCAAGGCAGATATTGTCATAAGGTGTCATTTTTCGAACCTGGATGAGCAATTATTGTTGGTATTGTATCGTTACTATTTAGAAATACCATCACACAATTTAATTATATTTTATTATATGGAATGCTCTATACCCCAGTGGTTCCGGCCTACTGATATTTATATCCCACACCCTATTTGGGCCACCATTCACTGGGGTACCTTAGTAGAATCTATTTAGTTGCAGGACCTTGTCATTTCTATTTCTTGTACTTGGAGTTAGGAGAAATGGATAAGGCTAGGGCTCTGGATGCTTATGGGGAGCATCCTTAGGCTTGAGTCATTTGTTTATTTACTTCTTAAATTTATGTGTAAGTATGTTGCGTTGTTTACCGCTTCCATTGTAACATTAGCATTTCATGCATGCATCTTCCATATAAACTAACTTTCACAAATTTTGTTCAAACTATATAAATGAAAAATCGTTTCAATTGCTTTCTTATTATTTACACTACATCTGCTGTTATTGTATTTGGTCCATTTTCTTCACTTTAATAAGAGGGTATAGTCTCCCCCCTGACTTACCTTATACCCTTTCCACAAGTCGGCAGCCTCTAGCGTAATAGGAGATGCACTTGAGGCCATGTCGCGGGCCGGCTCGGATGACTGGTTTAGGGTCGACCCGAGTTGGTTCGTGAAAAAATGATATCAAAGGAACCCTCCTTTTTCCTTGTCCTACTATTTTTTATTATTGGTAGATAGGATACTAGGAATGTTTCATCACATGGGTTAATATCCATTCTTGGTACTGATCACCCCATGTACGGGAAATGACAAAGTTACGTGGGCTGGGAATGTTGTTCATGGTTTTCGATATTACAGTTGATATGATTTCACCTTAAGTGATTGGTGTAATTTCCACTCCTTATGTTTTATGAACATTATAATATTTTACCCTTAACCTATTACGGAAAATACGAAGCATTTCATTCATCATAATAGGAACTTAGAGATTCACATGTCATGCATATATATCCTTCCATTTAGTAGCATTAGTAGTATGATTGTTGATATGTATTTTGCGCTATGAATATTCCATGTATTTTACTTGTATACCATAAACATTATGATAACATGTTCCACTGGTAGATCTAACATGTTTGAGTGATAATATGTCATGCTTCTGTGTGATGATTCTGTGTTATAGCATGTTTCTAATAGTTTCAGCATGTTGCTCTGTGTTAGCTTCTTGTAAAGACACCATATCTTTTCGACAAATTATTAATTACTTTGATTGAATTTATTAGTTGTGATTATGACATAACCAATTTTCCCGTTGTAATGAGTATGAGGGCCTTATAGTTTGGGAAAATGGTAAACCATGTAATTGAACATTCAACCCATATTAAATGTGATGGTGATGCCGTATGAAATTTCTATAAATGTGAATGATGTTTAATTTTGATCTATATTCCAAATGATTATCATTTAATATGAAATTGGACCCATATAGGTTGGTTGGGGAATGTTTTTACGTGATGAACTGTTTGGGTGATTTACTTTTAATAATAATATTTTTTTTGAAAATTGTTATTGGGTTTCATGATAATGAACCGTGTTTTCTTAGTGGGACCCTTGTAGGTCACCTTAATGATTAAGGATTAAATGTGATTAAATATAAAGTGCTGGGAAGTGAATCCTATAGTGACATCCTATGTTTAAGACCTTCGTATAAGGGTAGATTGAGATTCTCCTTAAGTCTCTTCGGATCAGAACCTCTCACATGTCGTTGTCCCTAGTCAGACTCCCGTAGCTTAAATTGACACCTTTGTTCGGATGTGTGGTCATGTTTTCCTTAACCTTTGTCTCGGGCTTGATAATAATGTATCACACTTTCCCCCCAGGTCATAAAATCTCATGTAAGTGTCGTTGTGGTGTTTAGATAGGAAAATTAGTGTTGGCTCATATTTTAATGGGTTATGTGTCCCTTGCTTAACCATTGTTTGATTGTATGTTGGACGTTTGGAGATTCAACATGACCCCTTTGTGAAAGACTTCTTGAATTGCGTAGGATGGGTGAGGGTTACATTGTTCCTAAAGGCTTCTCAGGGATGATAAGTTCTAAGGTGGGAAGGTTGTCACATCCTGTGTTTTGAACTGGATAAAATAAGACGGTTTTTGAACTTTTTCTTTTATCAATGGGTATGTTTTATAAACTGAGCTTCAGAATGAGGTCCCATGATTTGGAAATGTTTTAAGCAGTGATATCGGACTGCGCGCGATAGGCTTAACCATTCGGGTTAGCTATGCGGGATACCTCGGGTATCCGGTAACAGGCACGTGGGTTGCGCACGATTTGTCAAATGGTGCGAGTGAGGATGTGCGGTTTATCTAGATTTAAAATTTGGGTTTTTATTTACTTAAATAAAATTTAAAAGGATTTAATTAAATATGTGTAACAGATATATTTAATATTTTGTGAATTTATTAATGTGTCATGACTTAATCAATTATTTTTTAAGTTAATTAATTTCTCTATATTAAATAATTGTGAATTAATTAATGTGTTGAAATAATTAAATGTTTGTTGAAATTTTTAATTAATGGGGAGTTTTGGTTGGTTGGCGAAGTGTTTTAAATTTATTAGGGAGCTACAAATTTATAAGTAGAATCATTATTTTAATTAATTGGTCAAATGAATCTTAAATGTGGAGTTTCATAATTTAATGAAGAAGTCATTTTAATTTTGGTTAAGATGATATTAATGGTATGTTTATTGAATAATTAGAATAATATAATTCAAATTATTAACTATAGTATATTATGTTTTATTTATTTTATTTTGTATATTTATTATAATTACTATTTTTAGAAAACAAAAGAGGGGGCGAGACCCACCTCCCCATTCTTCTCCCAAATGGGGTGTGTGCGCCCCTCCATCTTGTAACCCTTGTGTGGTGCCACTGTAGCAGCCTGACCAGGAGGCCCCCTCTCCCTCTCCTCCTCCCTCGGCTGACTCCGCAGCAGCTGGACCACGCGGCCCCCTCTACCTCTCGTCCTCCCTCAACGAATGTTGCAGCAGCCGGACCACGTAGCCCCCTCTCCCTCTCCTCCTCCCTCGGCCGACCACAAAGCAGCCGGACCACCAGTGTGGTTGCCCCCTCCCCCTCTCCTCCTCCCTCAACCGACCCCAAACTAGCCACGCAAATCAGTTCCGGCCGAACCACTCTAACGCGCGATGGCCCGACACATGACCTCCTCCATCCGAAGACAATTTCGTACGATTTTCTTCATCTTCTGGATTATATCCACCACGATCATGTGATGGATTCCTTGGGACTCCTTGATGTGTGTTCCATCAACCGTAGTCACAAGCAAGGTGGTTCAGGTTGTTTCACTCCACCGACATTGATTCAGGGTAAGGTTTTGTTTTTGTTTCTAGATTTTCACTTATTTAATTTAGGTCTTGTGGTTTTCATGAGTTCTTGCCATGTTTTTTGTAGTACGTTGAACTATGTCATGTGGTTTTGGTGTGATTTGGTTCACCTCCACCAACCGAGGTAATGTTGTAGACTTTTTTTTGGTTTTTCCCATGTTTTATGTTGTTATTTGGTTGTTTAGAGTTCCAAATGTTTATCTTGTAGAGTGTTGGTTCTTGTTTCTTTGTTTCGACTTTCCAATTAAAGGGAAACTCACCGAATGTGCATATCTGAGTGGAGGCCAGTGTATGCACATATGCATATGTGTAAGGATTTCATTGTGTGTGACAATTACCATACGGGTGTGTACATAGGGGATAAGTGTCCTTGTACATTTGTAAAAGTGAATATACTCAGTGGGGGAGTAGCGTCTTGTAGTTAGAAATCATTAAGAGTCAGAGTGAACGAGCTAGTTCAACTTGATGTAGGATCCCTTCCTTTTGACCATTTAATATAAAGAATGCATTAATTTATTTCTTACTGAATTTTTATTACATTTTAAATAATGCAGCTAAGTATTTAAATTAATTTTTGTTCTAATTAATTCATTTAATTCCCTAAATTAATCGTATATTAGAATTGGTAGATGTAATCAATGATTGTTTCATAATACAGGTCATGGTTTTATAATAAAACTCCTCTTCTGAGGTTCACTGCCTTCAATCTAAAAATGTAGCGATAGCGTTTCATGATTTCCTTCCTTGTTGCTTGTATTCTTAATCTTGTTATGTGTTGAATGATTTTAAAATAATTGTAATATATCACTAAATTAATTGTTTGATAAAGTAATGACATGTTTTCTAATAAAACTCTTCTAATGGAGGTGAGCTATCTTCAAGATAAAAATGTAGTAGTAGATTTTTATGATTTCCTGCCTAAATGTTATATGACTCCTTATGCTTGACATTATACTTCATAAATGGCATTCTGGTAAATGTACCTTAACGGTTACCTAAAATGACACTGCTTCTTGATAAATAATAAATGAGCCAAGACACCTCCTATGTTCATGTATTAACAAGTAATTAGAACTTTTAATGTAGGGTGTTTACCCTCTTCCCTTTACTTCTGTGCTTATGTCATGCCACGTCTTGTGCCACTTGTCGCAACCTTTAGGCGATGCCTCATTATCTCTTATTGAAATGCTTGTGTTGTTCGCTCATTACCATTGTGGCCTTCATTCATGGTGAAGCCCATCATGGGTGATCTCTTTGCTCTTGGCCACCCCCTTGGGTGTGCCCCGCCTAAATGCCCCTTTTTTCATGTTCTTTATGTTATGGATGTAAGGCGATAGTTTGAATAGAATTGCTTTCTTGAATAACTTTGTTTGCTTGTAGCATTTAATGTCATTAATAATCTATCATTGAGGCATGTTGGTTCCATACACTTTTGTTTACCTTCTATTTTTCATGAAAGTGCCTTAATTCTTATTAAACAAAATTAATTATGAGAATTAATTTGGAAAATTTGAGAACAGATTTGGATGATTAAATGTCAATTAATTATGAAATGGGAACTATGTCAATTGATTAATTAGTTGATAAATGGTAATAAATGAATGAGATTTTGTGTCCTAGACATGGTGTTCTAGACCGATTTAAATGTTGGGTTTGGACATGGAGTTTTTCCCCAATGGTTATCCAAGCTTGTGATATATGGTGTTAGTCATGAAAATCTACACCGAATAATTATCTAGGTGTTAGACATGTCAATCTACACCAAATTTGATTTGGGGTGTTAGACATGGCGATGTACAACAAATGAGAATCGGGGTGCTTGACATGGCGTTCAACACCAAACGAAGGATAATAATGATTTATGAATAGAATGAGAGATGTTGTTAAAACCTGAGTAAAATGTGATCAAATAATGAAAGGTAAGAATGAATGGATTTCCAATCTGAGTTGAAATGATAAGTGAATGAATAGAGTAAGTGAGCAAAATGATAAAATGATCTTTTATGATTGAACCAAATGTACTTGTGTTGTTTTTAGAAGGTTCTTATTCCGACTATGGGACGAGGCAGGTATTGTCGTAAGGTGTCTTTTTTGGAACCTGGATGGGCGTTTACTGTTTGTATTGTATGATTACTTTTTGAAAATACCAGCACATTGTTTAATTATATTTTATTGTCTGCAATAGGAAAGACCTAGGTTGTTCTGGCCTACTGAGATTTATATCTCACACCCTACTTGTGCCACCATTGCACTGGGGTACCCGAGTATATTCTATTTTGTTGAATAACCTTGTCATTGTTGTTTCTTGTACTTGGGGTTAGGAGAAAAGGACCTATATATGGCTCAGGATGCTCATGGAGATCTTCCTCGGGCTTGAGTATTTTATTTATTTACTTCTTGAATTTATGTGTATGTATGTTGCATTGTTTACTGCTTCCATTGTATCATTAGTATGTATTACATGTATCTTCTATATAAATTGACGTTCACCAATTTTGTTCTAACCTTATAAATGAAAAATGTTTTTTGGTGCTTTCTTATTATTTACACTACTTCCACCGTTGTTGTATATTGTCCCTTTTCTTCTCCTTAATAAGAGGATATAGTCTCCCCTGACTTTTCTTACACCCTTGTCGCTAGTCTTCAGCCTCCGGCATAAGGAGAGAATTGATTGAGGCCATGTCGCGGGCCTTCTCGGGTGATCGGTTTAGGGTCAACCTGGGTTGGTTCGTGACATGGGGTCTATAGAATCTTAGGTAAATTCCTAATAATCATCCCGTAAGAGGATCTTAATGGGTTTTAGGAATTAATTTTATGATCATGGTAATATCACTATAAATATATCATATTTAGTTTGAAAAGACTATAACCAATATGAAGGAATATACTATGGTGAAACCTTTACACTCATCACTTAATTAGAATATTTTTGGATCTTGATGGTGTTTTCCTCTCATATAAATTTCTTACACTTCCAAATGGATGTCATATGATTATTTTTTTATGGTATTATTAATGAAAATGTTTTTGTGGGCCAAACACATGTTTTGAAAATACTCTTTTTCCAAATTATTTTTTCAAATTAATAAAACCCCTTAATGTTTTTAAAATTAACCCATCAAGATTGGTATGAACATCATTCAAATTATCTATTATCAAATAGATTTAAAATGGGAAAAAATTTATTAGACTATTTTTTTTAAACACGCCAGAAATGGATTTTACTCCTTAAAATCCATTTTTATATTCCTTGGATTGAAACATGTTAGTTAAATTGGGGTAAAAAATTTAATATAGTGAAAAATAATATTTAGAGAAGTTTCATTGGTAATTTACATTATCTTAATGTGACCTGAATTGAAATTATGTACAATTTGTTTCTTCATGATCATTTTCAGTAAAATTGAAAATTTTCACAACATAAATCTAAAAAAAGGATATTTTTTCATTAAAAATAAACAAAAATAAAGATCTATATTATTCTAAAAAAACTATTGTTGAATTAAATACCCTTTCTGGGGATAATTTTTTAGGATGAAAACCAAATAGGAAAAGTTCGAATGGAACCACCTGTATCAGAATACATATCCTCTAGGAATTTTTTTGTGACCAAATAATATGATTGAAACGCACTCTCTTACACTATAATCATACATTGTAAAATATAAATATTAAGTGTGATAATATTAGGTATATTAATATCTCTATTAAAACTATCAAGCACTCTCTCCCTAAACATAATGACCTTAGGCACCATTTTTGTAAGATATCTCTTCCAAAATAGTGATATATTATTATAAAATATAATGATAGAATATCAAATCATTAATATTTTCAATAAACCACTTTCCCTTTAATATTTTGAATTAATTAATGGTGATTTAGGAATGGTTCACTAGTAATTATCTTCATTTGAATAAAGGATATCCTGAGTTATCTTCGAAAAATATTTTCACGTGATACCCCAGACCCACACTCTATATCTGATCCCATAAACCCATAAATTACATTTTTACATTTATACCAGATGTAAAATCCTAGAAATGACCATTATAAATCATGAAGTTAATAATTATTATCCCATATCTTTAATCTAAATGATATTTTCAAGTTAATATCTCTTGATAACAATGATAAAAAAACAACATTCAAATTCCATGTACTTTTCTAAAATACACATTTTGTCTCACTATATATATGAAACTAATTAATATATAAAGAGTATTAAATATCTAACATAAATTATCTCACATTTTGTTCCTTCTAAACAAGTCATTTTATCTACATTTCTTCATAGCCTTAGGAAATGGAAACATCCAAAGGGGTGGTATGAAACCCTCAGAAAGGAAAACATATTACTTATGTAATCAGAGAATAAATGTGTCATAAATATTTTTTCAAAAATAGGTAAACAACCTAAATCCATAATCAACATGAATCTTGGAACATTCTATATCCATTAAAATAAATGAATAAATGGATATCAATAATAAGGATCTAATAATGATGGAATGCATAGGGCTAGATGTAAAAAACATCTTACCAAGGCCTTCTGTCAATATATTTAAATAATGTTGACATGACTGTCATGTAATTTTCTAAATTCCAAACACTCAAACATATTTTTCATTAAGAAACATATTTATTCATAAAGGGGTTATATAATTTTGGGCCCCATCCAAAACTTTTTTAGATCCCTATACTAATAATGTGAGGAAATGAATACAAGATTCCTTATAAGATGTTATAATAATAATACTTGTGGGTATAAAAAACATAAAAAAAGAAAAAAAATTATCCCCAAATAAATAAAAGGGATCAAATGATCATAAACCATCATGGGGAATAATGTGTATGGTTAAAAAATACATAGTCCACTTGTCAATAATCATATATTTTGGAATAACAGCATACTGAATGTCAGTAATATTTCACATGAAAATAAAAGAGATATCATGAAAATAACCCATATTGAGGAAGAATGTGGATGATTAAAAATACATATTCTGATTGATAATAATCTTATATATTGGTATAAAAATATATGGAACACAAAATTTTACCCATTTCGTGAAGACAAATTGGTCGATCCCATGTCGGTCACCCAAGTTAGAATGCAACAAGGCCTGAGAGGAATTTCTGATATTCTAGGTCTAGAAAATAGTGTTTTTCATCAAATATAAACAATGTGGGAATGATTTAACCCATTATAAACTGAAATAAAAAAATAAAAAAAGAGTATATAACATAAACAAATAATAAATGAACTTCAATGAATACATTAACATACAAAAACTATAATGAAAAAAATTAAAAATTTAAAAAAATTTAAATAAATGGTCAAAACCTAACATGACCTCTATGTGAGCTCTCGATTACCTCTAAACTTAAAGACTATACAACTCAGGAAACCAAAACAAAACTGAACCATAAAAATAGCTTGACTCTACCGATGCTATGTTTCAAAAGTAGGGTGTGAGCATAAAATAGATAAGTAGGTAAGCACTATAGAATTGATATATTTTCTTTCTCAAAACATTCCAAATATACTAGTTTGAAATACATTTATGGAAGTAAGGTTTCATACTTAAAACAATCAATATTTCTTTCTATAAATACCATGTTGAGAAGAAAACATTTTTCTCCATTTTAAAATAATTACTCATTTTCAACCCTGTTTGAACCAAAAAATACAAATAGAAAATAAAACCCAAATAATATACAAAGTACAAGGCAATATAAACTCGAAACCAATAGTAATGAAAAATCCATCATGACTAAAAACAATAAATAAATATACATTCTAGTAAGTATACTCTAAATAAATAGATAACTCCAATACAGTTTTAAAAAAGTTTCATACATATAATGTAATAATGGTAATTTTCTAAGAATCTCTTGATGAATTCCTTTAACGTACTTAGTTCATACCCACCTATAAAAGTATAGTGAAAACCCACAGTCATTGAAAAAACTAGGTTCTCTAGACTTGCATCACCAGTGAAAAATCCCACCTAGCCTATCCTCTATATAAGGGGTTCCAATCTGTCTAATCAGGACTAGAAAGTAACCATCACCCGACTATCTAGATGAAATCTTGGAATCCCATGATAATAGTATAAAGGAGAATTATGAGGTCGTCACACACTTGTAGAACCCAAAATATCCATTCTTCATTCGTTTCCCATCCCTAAAAAATTTATGTTAATGCCTCTCTTCAGAATGATGTCCATTGGGATGACCTTCACACATCGAACCATTTTGAAGTTCCAACCAGTCTTACATGTAATCTGAATTTAAAACAACTTTCTAAAATTTCACAAAGTACCATCCTGGCCTCCACATTTATAATTAAAAAAAATTCTCAAAAATTAATCCTCTCTTCCCAAAACCCTTTTCAATACCAATGTGTAACCACTATTCTAGATTAGAATATTTCAAATGGTCCTTTAATATAATTTAGTTACCATTTTAGATATCATGTTTTGAAACAAGCCATGATATAGATAACACTTTTTAATCCACATTTGAGTTCAGGAGAAACTGAGTAACCATTTTGAAAACATTTGAGGTTTTTAGAAAAATAATATAGAGTGTGGAAATAATGAAAAACGGTGAAAGGGTTTTTAAAAAACCTAGGTTTAAAATAGACATTTTCAAGGAAGGACATTATCATGTGTGTATCAATCCAGGTTTTCACCCTGTTCACATATAGATATTCCCACATCCAATGGAACACATTTCCAACTCTATAAAAATACAAAATTTTCCAATTAATGAATCAAAAGTTCTTTATGACCTATTACAAGGATTTATACACAAGAATAAAATCGTTAAAAGGTAGATAAACCACACAATAATCCAAATTTCAAATGTTACCCAATTTCCCAACCTGAAACAAATTCCACCAAAATATGAAAATACCCTACATTCTTTTAAAATATCTATTAGAATTTCATAAAACACTTTAAATATATATATATTCACAATAATAGGTTCCCGTTGAAAACCCACTTTTTTAAAATATTACCAACACGAAAACACACCAAAAATTCGTAAAACCACATAAGAATAATTATAAACACATTTTGGGATTAATTATGAAAGATCATGAATCAATTAGAATTTTTTAGAAAGGAAATGGTTGGAGAAACCTACCTCAACGATGTGTGTTTTCTTGAAACTTCATGAGAAGGGAGAACAAATAACAAGGAAAAATCTGAACACCCTAGAAGAAAATAAAACTACCCACGTTTTTAAAACATATACCTAGCATTTGACCAAGAGGGTATCCCACTAATAATGACCCATGAACTAAGAGTGGAAGAAAATAAGAGGTGAAAATTGACAAAAAAAAACATCCAGAGGAACTCACCATAGATGTTTGAAGGAGCATCAACCATGGAAAGAAATCCAATAGAGAAGGGTTTGGGAGGGCCCTCCATGTTCAAAAATTAACCAATATGGATAGAGGGTATGAAAGGGTTTTGACATAAGTGGTAAAATGATATAATAACAATTTTTTCAAAATAACCTCGGCTAGTCGCTTAGTTTTTCCACACAGCTTTCCTAACCAGTGTACCCTACTAGTAGAAGAGAAAACTCACATGGGCTGGCAGTATAGTTTGGGAAATCATGTTCCAACCGTGAAAAATGGTTATATACAAATTTCCTAGGATCTATCATTCTTTCCACATGGTTTATCATAACCACATACAATCTATGTTCCAAGACACATTCACCACCCAAGAGTCATACAGTTTCTCATTTTCGTAGTATGGTTTAGAAAAAACCATGCATAGGGAAAACATCTAGGATATCCATTGTGGATCTCCTCATAATTTTTAAATCGAACAACATTATAACAAAACCAAATAATTCTCGATGCATGAATCTCATACATGTCATCAAACCAAACCATGATTCTATACCAGCGTAGAAAAAACAACTTCAAACTAGCACAACCTAAAACTAAATACTGATAGACAATAAAAAACCAATAAAAGATTCACATCTATAAATAGCTACTATAACTACAGATGTTCCATGAAATGATCCCACCGATATTCTTAAAAGAAAAAGTGTCACCAAAACAAAATATATTCAACAAGAGAATTGAACTATACCCACTCTAGTATTTTGGGAAAGATATGGTCCATGAACTCCCCACCACTACAATGATAGTCTGAACAGTGTGAAAAGATTCAATCTAGGACCTATGGATGGAGTCCTTGTACCTTGAATCATCTTCTACCACACATTCAAGAACTGATAGCCTCCGCCTAAGACTTCCTCTTTTAGAAACACAGCATGAAGAACAAATATAGATGAACCAAGTGACCATTAAGTCATGAAGCCTTTGGATGAAGAGAATAATATGGTTTTGAATTCCGACAATGAACACACTGGATGCACATAAGAGAATAGTCTAATAATGAATAAGCATAAAACATCAATGGAGACTTCATAGGAATATATTATTTTTGGGACACACCATTAAATCGATGGGTAACCCTAAGAATCACTAAGAGAAACTAGATTTCAAGTTTCCAAAGGCAGCACTCTAGGAACCATCTTAGATAGAAACACCTCATCCATAAATTTCCCAAACAGAACATCACTAGACGATAAAACCCAATACTTATTCTTCTAAAAATCTATAGATAATGAGAGGAATCTTTAGCTTATACTACGACGTAATATTTGGAGAAATGGAAATATAATATACAAAAAGTTCAACATAGGCCTTCTTCATCATTTGACCTTGATGAACTCCAAATGGATCTACCACTTTTCTTATATTCACCTCATCGAGTATGAACCATCATATAAAATTGGTCTTATATTACTAAAAAGATATCAAAAATAATAATAATGGTGGGACAATAACCTTACATTTATCCAAACATAAAACCTCTAGTGAACACAAATTAACACACAGTCCCATAGCTTCTAGAGTTCCCAATGTCCAAAAGACACCCTCTACATCCTAAATCTACTCTTCAACCTCTAATATAAATCGATCACCTCATATAATGTGCAATAATATAAAAGACCCTAACTCTTCCTCCCCACTAAGAGTCTTGTTAGGGGTAATAAATGGATAAAATTCATTGGGAAAACTATAGTACCCTTTCGGTTTCCATACTATATACAAATTAAAGAAATTGAATCATTATCTAGTAAAAAGATAAAATTCAATCAATGAATCAAACTCTTAATCCAAACACCAAAAAACCAATAATCTTATTTTAAAATTACCATTTTCATTAAAAATTTCCAAATACTCATTAATCCAAGGTAACTTCTTCAAGATACAAAAACAATTTTTTTTTCAAATCAATCATGAAATCCATCTTTTTAATATAGAACCATGTTACAAAATCATTTTCCCTTTTGAAATATGTTTTCACATAAAAACCACCATCCATTTTAAGAATATACTCACACAAACCAAAGTCTATCCCAAACATAAGTCACATAGATACTTGATAAATAAAGAACTAGTATCCATGAAAACCCCAACCACAGAGTTTTGTTGACCAAGACCCACAAATAAACCAACCAATGTAATTATCTTGAATCATGCACATGGGCCCCAAATGGGTCTTTACTTCATGAAAGATCACTATGGAACAATGTTCCCCTTCCATTTTCATTCCCCCAAATATCCAAAACAACTTAAGTAGAAATTACATAATCCCAAAATTCAAAATAAAAAAATCTCAGGTCTTAAACTAATCTTGGTAACTCGAGGTCAAGAATTGGTAAGAGTCCAGGATTTTTTCTCCATACCTACCACTCGAGTCCCAAAATTATATCATTAAACTAATTGGAGCCCCCAAAATAATAAAGGGCTACTATGATACCACTTTTTCATGAACCAACTTGGGTTGACAACGAGAAAATCACCTGATCTAGCCCACTATAAGGCCTGAGAGTCATTCTCAATCTTAATGTGATAGAAACTATTACAAGGAATCAAATAAAAAACATTTGGGAATGATTTATCCAAATATAAATTAAAATTAATGAATCAAAACAAAGTATGAAGCGTAAACTAATAATAACTGAACCTCAATAAATATATAAAAATATAGACACAAATACAAAGGAATAAAATAGTAAATTAAAAAAACTAAAACCAATGACCAAATCCTGACATGGTCTCCCTGTGACCTTTTTCCCACAACCATCCATAAATCCCTGCCTACTCCACATGAAACAAGAATAGAACTAATCCTGAAAAATAGCTAAGGTCTATTTTTGTCAAGTGGTACAAGTAGGGTGTGAGCATAAGAAACATTAGTATGTAAGTACAATAGATTCCATACATATCTATTCTGTAAATAGTCTAAATATTCATGTTTACAAAAAAATTTAAGAATATAGGGTTTTATATTTAAAATAATTTTAATCAACTTTCAAGAAATTCAACTTCGAAAAAATCATATTTTTAGTTTTAATACAATTCCTAAATTTTAACCCATTTTGAAACAAAAAGTACATTTAGAGGACAAACAAAAAATAATTACTAAAATATAGGATAGTCATAAATAGAAACAAAAAATATTGGAATTTCCAACAAGACCAGAAAAAAGAACCAATATAGTTTTAATCCCAAAACCCCTAAATAATCAGATAATAATAGTGTTGTAAAATAAAATATTTTATTATAGACAATCTAATGGAGGAAATTTCTTAAAAATATATAGAATATATTTTTGGACTTAATAATTTTAGGCCCACCTATAGGCATATGGTAAAAATCCATAGCAAATAAAAAACATGGATTCTGTAAACTATATTCTTGTGTGGATAACCCACCAAGACTATCATCTATTTGAAGGGGTTCAAATCCATCTAATTGATACTAGAGCATAACCATCACTTTACCCTCTATATGAAATCTATGAATCCTGAGATAATATTATAAATGTTAATGAAGAGGTAATCACATGATTTGGAAACCAAAAGTTGACATCGTGCATGCCTTGTGCATTCCTGGAACCAATTATGGGAAGGCCCTCTCATCCGAAGGATGACCACAGGGTGCATGTCAAACATCAAATAATACCAATGTTCCAACCGTTCCAACATGTCATATATATTTAAAAAAATTCTAAAAATACACAACGTACCAAATAAACCTATATATATATAGTTTAAAACAATTTCCTGTAATAAAACTACACTTCCCAAAACCCTTTCAGAAAATAATGTGAACCCACCATTAATTCTTTGAATATTTCAAATGGTACATTGATTCTATGTAGATACCTTGTTACATATAATGGTTCCAAATGGGAAATTATTTGGAAAAAAACATTTGAAACTACATTTTAGTTCATGAGAAACAATTTAACTATTTAGAAAACATTTGAGGTTTTTATAAAATCCATTCAAAGTGGTTAAGAGGAGAAATTCTAGGAAAGGGTGTTTTTAAATGTTGGGTTCAAGATAGAAATTTTCATGGAAGTCCATTATCATTTTTGTACCTATCCATTTGT
Organism: Viscum album; assembly: GCA_963277665.1. Lineage (NCBI taxonomy): Eukaryota > Viridiplantae > Streptophyta > Magnoliopsida > Santalales > Viscaceae > Viscum > Viscum album. Next base: position 809,013,823 of record OY728158.1, on the reverse strand, counting down.
CTACACAATCCACATATAGACATTCCCACATCCTGTAGAACTCATATAAAAATGTATAAAAATACCGAAGGTTCCAATTAAAAAATCATCAGAACATTACATCCAATTACAATGATTTACAAACAATCATAAAACAATTAAAAGGATCCAAAACCACACCCTAAGACCAATTCCTCATGTCACCCAATGAACCAACCTCAAAAAGTGTAACCACAATCTCAAAACACCTAATTTCATTTAAATTATCAATTACAATTTCATCAAACACATTATATACCTATATATAGTCTTAATCATAGAAACCCCTTAAAACCCCACTTTTTACCAATTTTCCAACATGATAACATCACAAAAATTCATAAAAATACATCAAAATCATAATAAAAAATTATAATTTTATTATAAATCCTCAAGATTCAATTAGGGTGCTCTCAAAAGGATATAGATGGTGTATCCTACCTCAATGAAGACTGTTGTTGATAAAAAAATCCATATAACTAAGTACAAATAACCAAGAGAAAACCACACACCCTAATATAAAATAAATCAACAAAAATTGTCCCACCCTTGCCTTATGGTTTGGCCATATGGGAAACCAACAAATAAGAAACCAAGAACTAAGAGAAGAATATAATAACAAGTGAAAATAAAAAAAATGAGGAACTACCTTAGAATCATGAAGGAGCATGAAATATGGAATGATAGACAATGGAAAAGTGTTTGGTATGCCCCTACATGCTCCAAAATAAATCAAGAGGGAGAGGGGGTTGAAATGGGTTAAACCTATGAGGGGAAAGGATGTAATTTAATTTTTTTAATGAAACTAAGAAAGCTTCATGGTTTGTCCACATGTTTTTCTTAATAGTGGGACAATTTTGTACACCCAACTTGAAGAAGAGGACACCAGTATAGGCTGAAATCATGGTTTGATAAACCATGCTGTAATAGTGAAAAATGATTTTTTTCAAAATTACCGAGCCTCTCACATGATTTTCACACAGTTTCACATATCCATGGGAAATTATTTTCTATTTCCTCGACACCACCCAAGAGATGCACAGTTTCTTCTTTCCCTCACATGGTTTTGGCTAAACTCTGCACAGGTCGTACAAGTCAAACCATAAAAGAATAAAATAAACTGAAAACACCCTCTAACTTCACTAGACACATGGTTTATTCTATCCAAAAAATTTATATAACCCATTAATAGATCTAAAATTAACCCAAACAACTAAAACTAAAATATTCACATTGGGAACATGACATTTACTATAACCAAAATAACCAACATCAATAAATAAAAAAAAGATAATCATTGTCGAGATGTGACAACCAATGTTAAATGAATAACATTACTTATAGGTGAACATCATCCAATATGAGTCATATAAAATGTGATTTTCACACAAAACAGCATAATGAATATATGGATAAGTGAATACATTAATAATATGTTCATTATCTATTGAGAGAATGAAATTGAATGGTTTCAAAAGAACATATCCCAAGAAGCGAGATTCATTTGTTACAGTGCTTATGTGGTAGGTATTTATATCCATCAAATAAATTATTTAATACCACATAATAAAATTAAAGTGTATAATGTACCCAACATATATGAAATAATTTCAAGAGAACAATCATAACTCAATGTGTGAAAGTTGAATTACTAGAAATCCTTAATATTGGGTTAATAAATTAATCAATTGAGACTTGAATAATGGAACACAATTTGGATAGTAAATCCATTAAAATAAATATAGTGTGATAAAAATATATCCATGTGTAGTGAATACACCATACAAATAAAAAATTATGAACAAAATTTATTATTTCTCTTTTGATTCAGAGTTCAGACCAAGAGAACCCTTACAACAAGGGAAACATTCAAATAAAAACCCCTTGAAAGAGCTAGATAAAAATTGTATTTGAAATACAATAATAAAAATATAATTAATGTTATTATGTCTCAGATATGTAGTAGATATATCATATAAATGAATCCATGAATATGAAATTAGTGATCATCATATTTTGATGATTCTTAATTAACAAAAGTTGTTTTCATAATTAATGAGTTAAATATAGATATAAAATTTTCAGAAAAACAAATAATTATTTAAATACTAAACCATTAAATAATTTCTCATATTTATCTATGTTATAATTTCATAGGATATTTCAAGTAGCTATTTGAACTATCTAAAATATAGACATACCATAATTTAATGAAGGATTATAAGGGGATTTTGTTGTAATATAATTATACCAAAATCATAATGATATTAATTAGTTTTTACTACTATGATATATAATTATTATAATTTTTTTGAATAAGAATTAATGGATGTGAAAATATTACAGAATTTGAATAAATGGTTTTCTCTATGTATATTGATTTAAATGATTAAACTATCGATGATCATTTGTTGATCATATCATTAATAATATATTAAATTTTTCATACTAAAACCATAATTATAATCTAAAATTCATATTTATCCATTATTTATGGAATTATATCCATCATTTTATGTTAGTGATGCCAAGAGATACAAGTTGCGTAGTGGGGGTGGTAGTCCGCACAACACATGAACAACAGTTTTGTTTTTTCTTAAGAGATTAGCTATATGAATAAAAAATGAAAATAAAATCAAATATAGTATCAATAATATATAAACCCATGATTCTCCAAAATGTATATTATATGTTTTTAGATTAATATTAGGTACCTTACTCAAACACAAACATGAGGATCGTAATAGTTAGTGCATTTGGAAAGATGGAACACAATAATCTAGTTTGGTGAAACATGTCCAATATTTACCACAAAGATCATAACATTTATTACTCTTCAAAGACACAACCTATAAATAACCATTCTTCATATATTGAGGAATAAAAAATTAATAAAGGTTTATCTCAGATGATCAGTAATGGTAAACAATGTAAATACATAAACATAACATGATCATATAGGTATGAGAACATGAGAATAACATATCAAAATCATACCATGCATATAAAAGATTAAAATATTTAATCATGACATAAATATTGGATGTTCACATGACATGAATCATAAGGAAATAAAATAACATGATTCATGAGAGAATAACAATAGCATAATACATAGAATTTTGGCCTGTAGATAAACATAAAAAATATGTTCCTTAGTTGTCAAGGATCATTTAGAAGACATATAAAAGCACTCCATTGGTAGATAAAACATCTTGGAGGGACGCACCACAATACCTAATGGCAGTTTTTTCCACCAAAACTAAATGGGTTCACCACCCAATCCTTCAGAGTATTCAAGGTTCACTCCCAAGCCCATCATAGGAGACAAAGTCCCTTACTGAACCGGGTTCACTCCCTATTTCAGTATTTTCTATCTCATGAGATAAAAATAATTACTCATTAAATTTTAGGGAGATATATGTCACACCGATATTTTTTTATAACATAGCCACCATCATTGGTTATAACAAAACAACCTTCCTTTTTTATAACAAAACTACCATCACATTATGAAAATCACACAATTGTGTTCCACATGATCTTAAAACCTTCATCATGTCATAACACACTAAATAAAATGAGATTCAATAAAATTTCATTATAATACACGTTTTTGGAAAGAAATAGGTATCATAATAATTTCATCATTTCTTCAATGCATTAAACATGAAAAAATAAGTTGGTTTCATAATAATTATATTACGTTTTAACTCACGTATGAGAAATGGGTTTCAAAAACATCATGTCATTGTAAACAGAAACCATTCAGAGACAGATTAATAAGGGAATATCATGATAATATCTCTATAAATGAATACCTTACATTCACAAAAATATATTTGTTCATCATAAAAAAAATTTAAAATCATTTTCTTTGAAATTAATTTTTAAACATATACACCAATATTTAAATATAATTTAAAACATTTATTATGGAAAATGTCATTTCATATGTGAAAAATATGATAAATAAAATAATTTTAAAATTAATATTATTTGAAAATAGTTTTTTGAAATATTATATATTAATATTAAATGAAAATAATGGTCATGATGGAAGGGAATTTCATTTATCACATACATGTCAAAACAAATATTCCTTCTACATTATGGATTAATTAATAAACACCGTTGTTTTTGAAAATGACATGAATGTTAATTTATATTTTTCTTAAACTCAAACATGGGTAGAAGTGAAATTAATAATTCATTATGAATGTGTTAATAAAATTTGGAAAACATTGTCTATAAAAAATCTTTTTGGAAGAAAAAGGGTTTTGACTGATAAGAGAAATAATGAAATTTCTTATTAAAACATATTCTGAGTTATTTTAATTAATAATTAGTTGAAAAATTTACTATCACTTGATAATATCATTAATATATAGTGTAAAAGTAAATTAATTGGAAATATTGAGATTCAAATCCTAATATTTAATCATTATATTAATAATCATAGGTAATATTGACAAACAATGACATTTGTAACAGAAAACTCTTACCACTTTGGTAACATTGGAATCATAATTCACATGAATTAATAACACTAAATATATCACATAATATCATTAAAATAAGTATATTAATCACATAACTTTTCAATGAGAAATTATATACACCCTATAAAACATGATGTGTGTATAACATAACATATGTCATAAATTAGGAAAACCGAGACACAACCCCCTTACCACATTGGTTTTCATGAAATTGAAAAACCCATGAAAGAGGTATTATAAAATGGATTTTTAAATCCCCATAATTTTAGGTATAATAAAAATAAAATAATTTAATTGGAATTATATACAATGTATTAGTGAAATAGGTGGTTAATATGGCTTGTGTCTCAGAGAAGTAAAAAGTGAGACAGAAGCCCCTTACCTTTAGTCTCAATTTACTTCATACATGATAAAACCTCATGTATAAAAAATATAATCTGAATATATATAAAATAAATAACCATAAATTTATATATCATACCATATATGATTTACTTAGGTCAATTTATTACCTATTTATCAATAAATCCTTGTTAAAATCATCTTTTGGGTAATACCCGCATTGTTTTTTATATACGTTTTAATTTGTTATCTATGGTCCTCTTACTATGACCATGGTTACATATTATACGGAATCATAATAATGAAATAATTACCATATTTATAAATCATTTATACTTTTAATAATAATCATGAAGGATGGTTTGGAGAAATTAAGTACATTTTGATAATGGTTACTGATTGTCATAAATATGCATAAGTAGTGTTTCCATTTTTCAACCATCATTATGTAATGAAGTTAAGTAAAATATTTTGGTTAAATAATTATAATAATATCATAAATAAAATATTATTTCATTAAATATTAATATTCATATCATCCATGTGGTGTGGTTATGAAAATATAGCCACTTTGATTCCTGACGGTGGTTGTCGCATATACACAATTGATGTTATCATCATTCATTGAGTTAAAAGGATTGAAATAAAAAATTTATATGATATTTTAGGAATTTAAAATATGAAGTTTTTATAATAATTATATATTTTATATCATATATATTAATTAAATTCATCCTTACTATCTTCCATGAAACACATTCGTGAAAAACAAATCACGTCATTTCATGATGCGGTAGTTTGTTGTACCCACGAGTGACGATATTGTATATCCATTGGAATTAAATTTAAGATAATTTATATACGATATAATGACTCCATAGGTATAAATATCTTATGAATATCATATATATACTTTATATCCATCATCATACCAAACAGTGAGATGTGGTAATGGAAAAAATGAATGACATCGGTTCGTGATATAATAGTCTTCCATACACATGAATGATGATTTCATTACACATTTAATGGATGCGGGTATGGTTTTAGGTAAATAAAATAACAAAAAAATAAATTTATAAGGAATATATTGAGAATTATATATCAAAATGTTTTCAATAATAATGGAAGGGGAATATGATTAAATAAAATAAAAACAACTGTTGAAGAACGTTACCTCTTCTTCAGGTAACCTTGTTAGGTATGCAGCAAAGGCATTCATTATTAGGATATCTACCGAAAATAATACTTATATAATGAGATTCAATAATTTATTAAGTTATATGGGAAGTTATTTTCTAAAATAAATGGATTTTAAGGTTTAAAGAGGAGATGATTGGGGATGGACGTTTATAATATTTGTGAGTGGCACACCTATAATTGTTTTGAAAGAAAGATTTCCACCCATGTTTTTTTCATGAAAATAGGATCCAATAATGGATAATTTTATAAAATTAAAGATATAAGGTCAAAATATTTCCATAAAAATGGTTTTGGAAATTTTTTGGGTTATTTTTAACCCTTATTTTTCGTATACCATCTCCCTAGTTAATTTATTATTACGTTAGCCATGATAAATAATGTTTATTATTTTTACTATTAATTTTGGTGAAGAATTAATTTTAATAAATTAGATAATATAAATTATGGTGATTAGTAATATGGTGTCTATTTTTCTAAATTTTATTTACAAATTTGAAATATATTAAGTTAAAATTAATATCACAACCGTGATGGGAAAGATGGGTTTCAAAAAAAATGTTCGGAAGTTTAAAATGATTTTATATAGATATTTAATATATAAATGATTAAAATGAAAAAAAATTAAACTAATATATATATATAATTTAGTAAATTTTAACTTCAAATGATTTTTACAATTAATTTAACATTATAAATAATTAAATTAAAAGTGTAGTTTTCAAATAAAACATAGTATTTTTCACAATCATCAAAAAATAAAACTTGTTAGAAAAATAGAGAGAAATATAAAATAATGAAATATTTATTTTAATATTTAAAAATTATTTTTATTTTTTAAATTAAATTTTCTAAAATTAGAAAAAATTAATTTTAAAATTAGCATACTAAAGGCCACAAAATAGTTTATTTATAAAATACAGTATTAATTATAAAATTGGATTTATTGGTTTTTATTGTATAAAAAAAATTGAATGATGGAAATTTTATTGAATATATAATATTTAAATATCATTAAAATAATTTGCAAAAAGTGATTATCTGATATATATTTTTGTCAAATGCATTTATGTCCATATAAATAGTTTTTTATAAAATGATTTCCTTTATTTAAAAAAGTTTTTATTTTCATGACGAATTACTTTATTACTAAATTATTCATTATATATACATATATAAACCATACATTTTCATTATATATTTATTCATATACATACATTCTATTACAATGGCGATGTGATAATAATTATAGTAAATGATAATATTTTAATAGTATGTCATATTTCTTCAAAACTCAATGTGGAATTTAATGAAATTTTTTGAAAAGATTACATTTATTTAAAAATATATTTTAAAAAATCGTGGTTTGTGGCATTCTAACCCTATTAAAATGAATTTCTAATGTAAAATTCGTCTTGGTCAATCAAGGTTTAACATTTGAAAATTCCTACATAGAGTCCCAACTTTTAAAATGGGTTAATAAAACATCCTCTTGAAAAATAGTAAGTGGTGTGTGAATGTTATCTATAATAACACATATCAGGTTTCCAAATATGGGAATAAATGTGGGAATTGTATAAATTTACATATAAGAGAAAAATGACACTTGAATACTGATAGAGAGTGATAAATAATATGGTCAATCGAATGTAAATGAACAAAAATACACAAACCAAATAGTCTTAAAAAAGGACATAAATATCAATAAATTATAATGATTGAAGGAAAAACTTAATCATGATCCTTTTAATAATATCTAGAAATTTCTTTTATAACGTAAAACATTTTTCATTCCATATATGTTTAACCATATAACACTTGAAAAAATAATAATTTATAAGTAAGGTTACAAGATTTCTCAAAATAAAAATAACATTAATCAACTACTTATCATATATTATATATTGATTTTCACATACTAAACTTCTGAATACCTTCATCATATATTTTATTGATACATGGTAATAACCTAAATTATCCTAAAACTTTAATGATAACACAAATTTTCCCTCATTCCTTATATGAAAAATATATTATTTGATATATGACATAAAAAATATTATAGACACCATTAATGTTAACATTGACCACTTTTTCAACAAATCCTTTATTAGTTATGTGGTCACCAATACTATAAAATTTTTTTTATGTATACCAATAATCTCTTAATCCAAACTAAATACTATTTTCATAACTTAAAGAACATGTTAAGGGTAACATTACCTTAATATTGTTCATTCCATATTATATTACTTTTCTATTAAGTAAATTTTCTATTTTATTGGTATTATTCAACATATAATTTCATATCCTTAATGAAAAACACATAATGAACAATCCTTATATATTTCCATATTTAAATTGAATATTAATATAATTGAAATAAATTTATAATTTATTTATTATACCTCATCCTTGGGAAATTTACTAGTATTTTTCATCTTAGTCCCTAATAATTATTTCCTTTCATATGTCATTCATAGTCTCCTCATCATCAGAAGAAAAACTATTACTTATGCAACCTTGAACATCATCGTCACAATATTTTTCTTAGGATATTGTTTTGTAAAATTCCATTAATTTCCACATTTAAAACATTCCTTAGTTGATGATACCTTAGGTATGTCATTATTATTATCCATTTTTTAACCAAAATTTTTATTTTTCCATCATGGTTTCTTACTTTCTGCCCTTATTTTTTATTCTCAAAACATATTACATTCCCTATGAGTCATTACCTTGAGTGATTCTTTACACATTTTTGACATAATAAAAACTGAATTTCCTTCCAACATTTTTTCCATTAATTGAATTCTCATTGAATATTGTAATTCTCTTATTTGTTGAGTCAATATGTTATGTAAGGTGTATGTTGTTAATCATGTTTGGTGATCACTGATTAGGAATAATCATAATATCATTCACTCCATTCATCACCCCAATTTGATGCTCATTGGAAAATCTTACGTCACATTAGATGTTAACCTAGTTCCTTTGGGTTCCAACAAATGACAGAAACCAAAAATCATAGTGAGATCATTTCTAATCATAATGGGAAATCAAATAATAATGAAAATCACTTATAGGATGTCTAAATTATGAAAACTTTTTTAAGTCTGTGAAACCTTATGTTTATCTTATATTATTCATAGTCACCATCAATTTAAATACCCCATGATGGTTTATAAAAATGTTGTGAATTTACAATACATATCCTTTGGGAGTGTCAAACTAGGTGTATAGTATAACCACCTAAACTATTAAAAATAAAATTCTCCATGAAATTTAATTAAATGTCTTAATATAAATTATAGATATAGAAAAAACATGCACATATTTGGTTTTATTATATCATATAATATTTAAATGACCATTAACCATCTTTATCGTTGATAATATAGTCGATAAATAGTGATCACGTGATTAGTACAAATATAGGGTTTTAAACAATCCAATTGACATAGACAGACAGAATAATAACCTCAACTAATTGGATCATACCATATGAAGCCAATTTATCCATGCATCCAAGGTAGATATCATCACTAGGATTTTCTATAAACCAAGATGAATCCAATATCAATCAACTTATGCATTATCAAAACCGTTTTTGGTACAAGTTAAAGCTCATCAAGATCACAGCCCAAACCATGTATGTCAAACCATCCCATGAAACTCTCAGCGTCACACACCATACTCATAGGTATTTTATTTTGTATTAAAGAGAAATGTACCAATACCTTAGTGGTATGAGTATGTTCATTATTTTTTATATAATAATTGATTTATTTTCATCCAGAAATGCATACTTTATAAATGATTTTTATTCTTATACAATAAAACAGAAAGAGTATTTTTAGGTAACATTCAAATTCAATTAAAGAACGTATTTTTATAAATTAATGGATTTGTGAAATATTTAATGTTTTAATAAAGTATATTTATTAAATAACGTTCAATGCATATGAATTATCATATAATTTTTATGAAGTAAAATGTAATTTTTATACATGTTTAAAAATTGTTATTGTCAAAAAAACATTGCATTTCATAATAAATGAAAATTAAATTTTAAATGTGATAGTTAATATATTTATAAAATTATTTAGATAAGATTTAAATTATTTTTTTAACCCAGTCATCATCTCAGGGTGAATTGATTCATACTTGATTGAGAAATTGGAATTTTTGGTGAGAAATTAAATATTGTCTAAATATATTTTATGTATTATGAAAACATAATGACTCAAAAGTTATGTAATAAATTCTATCAAATGTATCTATGATCATATAAATGTTTTCAATTTAAAATTACTATATTTTTAGTTTATTTTATTGATTTTATAAAGCCTTTATAAATTCTCCAATACCATTAATATATTTTAAGTATTTAAAATCATTTCCTTAAGATTATGACTCAACCTTATATAAGAAAGGGTATTATTTTATTAATTTCGAACCTTTTCCTAGTGAAATAATTAAAAATACTCCCATTTATTAGAAGCATTGTGCAATAACCGTGGTTTGGATTCTATTTTCAGTTTGTTTATTATATACTATCCAAAACCTATATTTGAGAATTAATAAATAATTCCCCAAATATTCATATTTAAACCCCCCAAAGTTTGAGATTATCATCACTCTTAATCATTGGAGAAATTCACTACTCTTCCCTCACCTATCTATATTCCTCAAAAAGAACCCCCAATATCTCAATTCGATCCTCTAAAATATCTACTGTCACACAATCGAGTACATTATCCTCGACTTCTCTTATTTATTCAAGATTATTTATTATATTCTGAATTTAATTTCCAATTAATAATATTGGGACATGTATATTTATGTACATATTATTTCAAATATGATTTCAAATGATTATATACCCATTTTACTCTGATCTAACCATTTGAAGAATTTTTTTATGACGTTGTTATACTAGTGAAATTTCACCACGATTTTTCATACAAAAACAATCATGTAGAAGATATCATACTCATTTACTATCATGGGTGTTCAATTTAAAAATAAATAAATAATTTACTTTATATTTAAAATTTATTTATTATACAATCCTTTATCATGGAATAAAATATGGGGATTAATGAATCCATGTTTTTTGATTTATATGGAATACTAAAGAATGAAAATGAAATGAATGTGATAGGTGTTCGATGAATTATATTATGATACAATAAATTGTATAGTGCTTAGTATGATGAGAATTAATGTTGGGATACAGACTGATCCTAATTCATTTATGGGACTTTTTCTTTTAGGATTTATTAACAGATATCCTTGACCTAAGTTTCTAATGCAGTTTATTAAGTTGTTTCCACATTTCACATGTTATGATTATCATGCTATATCATTCATTATTTTTCATATTCCTTTTTTGACCCATTGATATGCCTATTTACTATAATGTATAACCTTATTCCATGTTTATTACATTAATGATATTTATAGCTAACCTCTTTCTTATTTATATCCCAAGGTTTTCCCATGCAGTTTTATATACAAGCATGTTAAGAATGTTTTCAATAAAGATGATATTTTCCAATTTTAATTTTTTTAGTTAATGTAACCTCTTCCCAAAGACAGAAGAGATATCAATATTCTGGGCTTTATTATATGAAATCAAGTTTAATAAATCATCATATTAATTAAAAATAAATAGAAGGGTTGTAATAGTGTGTATCAAAGTACAAGGATAGTTATTTTGGGATTAGGATTAGAAAACTCTTGAAAAATACTTAAGGATAATAATAATTATAAGACAATAAACCTAAATTATTCTAAGTATAGAGTAATTTGTTTATAAAGAAAATATATCCAAGTTTGGATACTAATAGTGGATGTGTTTCTGGCACAAATTTACATAGGGGTAACAACTCTGACAAGGTGTGTTAGACCAGACTCAGAATAACCTGGTACACGATAATAGGTCTTACAACACACCTAAGTTCACACTCCTGAGATATATGATTTGGAAAATTCATAATATCATTATGACCCATTTTAAGGAAATAAAAAAAATCCAATAAGAGTATATGTTATGTAAGAGATCATGGATAAGATAGATTGAATCCTATATATTCATAACAGAACAAAATAAATGTAATTTATAATATATCCCCTTAATGTCATTGAATTTTCATTTATGTGTTTAATAGTTTAAAAATAGAAATCCATAATTTTACCTCTATTCTAATAAACAGATGAAAATAGGAGGAATTAGGTACCCATTAAATACGACAAGCAATATGATCACTAACCCAACGAGATTCCAAACCCAATGGGAGCAGGAATTACAATATTTGTGATGATACTCTCTTAGCTGACCCAGGTTAAGAATTGTAGCCATTATCAAGTTTAGCACCCATATCCTTGTAAAGAACAACAATATTCAATTGAGTGCATTATGCAATAAAGGACACTAACTTTCAAGGGATAATATGATCCCTTAATCATGGAATAATGGATCAACTCCATTGAAAATATATTCTCCATCTATTAATGATCTAAATAATAGAAGTTTATCTTTATTTTTTATTATATGGAGGTTGATGTAAATCAGTTGTTGACATTGATAATGAATACTAAGCCTAACAATGATATCAAATCAATGGGATGGGAGGAATTCAGGAAAATGTTTTTCAATAATTATTTTCCCGAACTCTTTATCTTCAAATGGAAAATGTATTTTCCATCCCTCATGAAAAAATACGACAAATCAATCAGGGCATGAGAGGAAAAATTTACAAGACATTCATGATACACCTCTTCATTTTTTGTTACCCCAAAATGAAAGGATTATAACTTATTTTGTGGGACAAAACCTATTATAATAAAATCCCCAGTGATCCATGACTTTGATAGCTATGAAAAAATTTAGTTATTTTCCCTCAAATTTAAAATGGAGATTAGTGAATCTCACAGGTATCCGGAGGATAAGAAGTGGAATGTGTATTTTAATTCTAAATGTGTGATGGAGAAATATAATAGTTCTATAAAATTTCAACATCCCACTTTTCAAAAGGTGATGAAAGAAGCACCATAAAAATTTTATAATGGGAATGAGGAAAAGCTTTAGTTGTTGGAAGGAAGGGCACATAACTAGTGATTTCTGATAGGGGAAACCCACTAATGTAATGAAGGAAATGAATTATCCACTAAAAACTCTACACATTGTTAATAGGTTCAAATATTATGAACTAGGGTACTTTTTAGATCAATTCTCTAATAGAAGGGTTTTTGAAGACAACCATAAATATCTAAGGCATCAAGGATGACCTAGTTCTATCAAAACCACTAAGGTTGATCACAACTATGATGTGGTGATTGGTATGCTTCTTATCGATTCAATAATAGTGAACATACTTTCTGAATATGGTCATATACATTACTTATTATCATGAATGTTTTGTAGAACCATTAAATCACCACAAAAAAGAATGGATACGAAGTTATGAGTGAAAATTAAAAAATGGGTCAATTATTGCATCCTGAGTATATAAATCCTCCCATATCATAATTTTTGTGATGAAAATTTTATAAAAACTTGTCATAACACCATTGGTGTAATTTGATGAAATTATATATATGGATTGGATTTACCTATATAGACCCAACATTGATTAATGTGATAAGAAAATCACTGCTCATATCCCGAATTGTCCCCCGATTAGGTACAATCGTAAGGAGTAGGATGAGTATCCTTTAACACCAACATTACAATAATGGATATTATTTCACTATAGGAAATATTATATAGATTAAATGATTGATTCTATTGAAAGAATAATCCTCGAATACATGCATATTATGAGGGAATAGGATCATGTGTTTCCTGAGGAATCTTATAGTCTTCCACCTATCATAGAAGTTGAATTCTAAATCGATATTATACCTGGGGCATTACCATTATCCAAGAATTATTATAGAATGGATATTTCGAAATTTAAGGATCTCAAGAAGAAACTATAGGAATATCTATATAAAGTTTTCATATGCCCAAGTGGTTCACTATGGGGTGTACTAGTACCTCTCATCAAGAGGTAGAATGGGTCTTTGTTTCCTTTCATTGACTATTGTGATCTCAAAATGATTATGACAATGAAACTGTATCCTCTATCATGGATTGATGTTTTTTTTATTAGCTATGTGGAGCACAATACTTCTCAATGGTCGATCTACAGTCGAGATATTACCAAGTTTGGGTGAATTAGGAGTATATCCCCAAGAATTCTTTTCCCCTAGAATTATTTTTATACAAGTTATAATAACTATGAGTTTATAGTGATGCCATTAGGACCTACCAATGCTTCAAAAATCATCATGGACCTGATAAATAGGGTTTTTAGATATTACCTCAAAAAATTAGTTGTATTTATATATGATATTATAATAATCTCCAAAACCAAGGAGGATCATGAGGAGCATATGGGAACCATCCTAAATATAGTGTGAAATGAGATGCTTTATGAAAAGTACACAAAATGGATGTTCTGGTTGAAGGAAGTTTCATTCATGGGGAACATCATGACAGAAAATAAGATATATATGGACCATTCAAAAAAATAATCAACTCAAGATGGATAAGGACAATTAGATATATATATATATATATCCATTTTTTCCTAGGGTGAGCTAGGTATTATTGTGTATTTGTGAGAAATTTATCGTGATTATCAAACCCTACAAATAAGATAACTTAGATGGGGGTTATGATTACTTGGAATGATTAATGTGAATAGATATTCATGAATTTCCAGAAGAGGATTATCACTGTACCATTATTATAGTACTCGCAAGTGTAGATATTTTCTAGGTATTCAATGATGCATTAAAAATGTATTGTGATTTTTGTAAATGCAGAATGAAAATGTCATAACCTTTGCCCAAAGGTAGTTGAATGTTCATGAAAAGAACTACCCAAACCATGATCTGGAGATGGTTGTCAGGATCATATCTTTGAAAATATGGTAGCATTATCACTCTGGAGAGAAGTGTGAAATATATACAGATCAATAAATAATTATTTATATATTTATACAAAAAGAGGTGAATATGCACCAATGAATATGGATAGACCTGATCATGGGCTTTGACTATTCAATTCACTACCTTCCCGGGAATGGGAAAAAAATGGGAGAATCTCTAAGAATAAATATTATTGTAATTATATAATTGATGATAATAGATAGGTCTCTGATCATCCAATATTTTGAAATGATGTATATGGAACTCATAAAGTAAGACACATCATCAATCATTTCAAAAATTATTTCCTAACCATTTATTCAATATAAGATAAAGGGTGCTCAAAGTGATGATTTGGGAATTTAGAAGAACGTTGATACAATATAGAAAAGTAAATCCTAATTTTTCTATGTTAATTATGAATGATTTGTAATATTTTTGTCATGACTATGATTACCATAAAATCCTAAGTTAAATAATGTACTATGGGATGGTGCACATAGATTGAATATATCAATTCACCAAGGAAGTACAAAGATGTATCAAGATCTCTTAGAGCAATATTGGTTGAAAAATATGAATACGATGATCCTTGAATATACAAAAATGTTTTCGGTATGAAATAAAGTGAAGGTTGAAAGGAAAAATTTAATGTTGGTGATGAAAAAATTACCCATACCTATATGGAAATGAGAAAACATCACCTTGTATTCTTTCCCAGTACTTCTTAAAATATCGTGAGGAAACAATGATATCAGGGTTGTGGTGGATCATCTTAAAAATATTTCACACTTAATTTTGATTCAAGAGGAATTCACACTGTATCATATTTCATGGATATATATGAAAGAATTTATTAGTCTATATGAGGTACTAGTATCGACTATATCAAATTCAGATATGAGAATCCCTTCTACATTCTGTAAAATCCGCCAAAATGATCTAAAAACAGAGATGAACTAATGAATGGATTATCACACTCAAAATGATGGATAATCTGTGTAGACTATCAATACACATGAGGAAATATTGATTTCATTCTAAATTGACCTCAAAGGATGATGTGAACAACATCTTCCTCTTGTATTTTTCTCATTCAATAATAGTTTTCACTCTAGCATCCAAATGTCTCTATATGAATCCCTTTCTGGGATGAGGTGTAGAACACCTTAATGATGGGATGAATTTGGTGGATGTAAATTATTGTGTCCTAGAATGGTCAAGGAAATAGTGGAAAAGGTTAAAACTATAGATCATCAGATCAAGGATGCTTAGAGTCAATAGAAGCGTTATACTAACTATCATTAACAAGACATAGAGTATGATATTGGAGACATGGTATTTCACTATATATCTACATGGAATTAAGTGATGAGATTTAGAAATAAGGGAAATATTATTCTAATATACATCAGTACCTTAGAGATCCTTGATTGCAATGGAGTAGTGGCCTACCGACCGTCACTCCCTCCTAACCTATATTATGTACATGATGTATTCCATGTATCCCTCTTGAGAAATTACATTCTAGAACCCTCACATGTACTAAATCCAGAGGTGGTACCATTGGTGAGTGGTCTTTCCTATGAGGAGAATCCAATAATGATTGTAGATTATAGAGACAATATTATATAGAATAAGACAATAAATGTGGTCAATGTGTTGTTGAGAAAAAAAAATTTTGATGAAGAATAATGGGAACTAAAGGAGGTGATTAAAATTTTTACCCTCATCTATTATAATGTGGGAAAGAAGACTATTGATGGAAATATTTCATAAGGGGGGAATATTGTAAAAAACTAGACTGTTATTAATAATATTATCCTTGAAATTTAATTAATTAACATATTGGGAAATATGGGTAGAGAAAAAACATGAACTAATTTTGTTTTATTATACCTTATCATATTTAAATGAACCTTAATCATCTTTACAATTGATAATATAGATTTCGAATATTGATAATGTGATTATAACTAATATATGATTTTAACAAATATAATTGACACAGAAAAAGGATGTGATGGCCTCAACCAGTAGTATCATTGCCTATGAGGAACCTTAATTAGAAATTCTAAAGGATATAGAATCACTGAGATTTTCCCTTTAAGAATCCCAAGCTGATATCGAAAAACTTATGTATGAGTGAAACCATTTACAAAAGAAGTTTAAACTCATTGAGATCATGACCCAAACCTTGAATATCGAACCACCACAAGAATTCATCACCGTCATGCACCTTATTGTTAGGGATTTTGATGGTTTACTATAGGTACATGTGTCAATGCCCTATTTATATGGGTATGTACAATTTTTTTAGAATAATTGATATATTTTCATACTATAACTATTAATTTGTAAATGATTTTTATTTTCATAAAATAAAACACCAATAGTATTTTTAGGTAACATTCAAATTCAATTAGTGATAATATTTTGATGAATTAATGGTGTTTTGAAATAAATAATATTTTAATAAAATATTATTAGTAAATAATTTTTATTAAATATAAATGATAATTATGTTTTTATGATTTCGAAAGTAATTTTTAAAAGGGTTTGAAAATGATTGTTGTCTAAAAACATAGAATTTTTTAATAAATGAATTTTTTTTGAACTAAAATTTCGAATATTCAGAATATTATTTATATAAAATGAATTTTATTTTTTCAATAAGAATTTTAAAATTATCCAGTGGTAAATTCTTCATAATTTTGACAAACAGTCAAATTTTTATGTAAAAATTAAATTCCATATAAATATACTTTGTGTATTATGAGATAATAATGACCGAAATAGTATGTAATAAATTCTATAAAATGTATCCATGAAAAATTAAATGTTTTCAGTTTAAAATAATGATATTTTTACCTTCATTTTTTTTATTTTATATGGCCAAAATGAAACCTTTATAACCATTAATATATTTTATGATTTTGAATTAATTGTGTTAAGATAATGAATCACCTCTTCATAATAAAGGTTATTATTTTACTACATTCAGATCATTTATTTATAAAATAATGAAAAATATATTTTTTTTGGAAAAAACCAAGGACAAAAAACGTGGGATGTTTTTTATTTGTTGTCATTTTATTATCTAGAGTCTAAAAATTAAGTTTCTTTATTATCTTATGCCTTCAATTTCCAATTAATAATGTTGGTACATGCCATTACATGTCCCTATTACAACCCATTTGATTTCAAAACTATGAGAAACCCCCTTTTTCTCTCATCAACCAATTTGATGAATTTTTATTTGATGCCATTTTGCGACCAAAATTTCACTGTGATTTTCCATGAAAAAACAATTGTTCAGTGAATACCATACCAATATCTTATCAAGGGTTTTCCCTTTATACACATATAATTCATTTAAATGGGATGAAATTTTTTTTATTCCAAACACCCTGATGGTAGAATAATTTATGATAAATACTGAATTCAAGATTTATGATCTATGCTTCACACTTAAGCATGAGAATGAAATAAATGTGATGAGTTATCCTAGAATTATATAGTGATCCAAAAAATTGAGTATTGTTTAGTCACATGCGACATCATGTTGGGATAGCGATTGAAACTAATTCTTTAATTAGACATTATCCATCCTGATGTATTGGCATTTATCCTTGACCTATGTTTATGATACAATGTTTTAAGTTATTTCCACATTTCCCATGTTATGATTATCTTATTATATCATGCCTTATTATTCATGTTCAATTTATGACCCATTGAAATGAATATTTCCAAACATGAATAACCATAATCCTTTTTCTTTCCTTACTATGATTTACTGTTCACCCCTTTCTTATGTATGTACCTTGGTTATCCCATGCAATTTTATGTGCGATCATGTTAAGAAATCATGAATTAAATACACTAGACATATCAATATTTTGTATTTTAGTATGTGAAATTTTATGCAATAAATCATGAATTAATGTTAAATAAATAGAATTTATATATATATACATATATATGCATATTTTCATGAACTAAGTCATGATTGAGTGTAGCTCTACACTCCCTTTTCGGAGTTATTACTCCCATGAACCTCTATTTTAGATCCACATAATCTAGTAGTATCTCTACACAGATATAGTTTCTCAAAAAATGCTTTCTCTATCATTTACCAAAATTCCAAGACACATTTCTAAACATGAATCATCCTTATACTTATCCATAGACCCATCTATATATATCTCTCTATAGAAATATGTTGAGGGATCTCACAATAGTTTTCTAATCCTTATTTCGGAAGGTTAACTAAACCTTTCATATAAATCGAAAATATAGTGTCCCAAGATTCTCATACAGGGATAGTAAATTTTTTTTATGAATGTTCATTACATTATTTAAAAAATTCACGAGGAACATGATTGTTTAGTAAATTAAGAAACATGGAACATAGTCTTCAAATATGGCGAAATATCTTTAGTATTTCCCATAACGATATTCCCATTTAGTACCCTTTATAAACATTACCTGCATAAATAAAATCATTATAAAATAGTTAAATTAAATATAAGAATGGGTGTGCTCATACACATAGTATGGGTCATAAAAAATACATATAAATAACATGAAAATATGTTTATGATAATTTGAGAGTTACATAGGAAAATCATAATTTGCATATCAAAGATCAGAAATATATGTCATGGAATAAATATTAAAAGTTCATATGATGTAAGTCCTAACGAAATTAAACAATGTGTTTCATGAGAGAATAAAATATTCATAATATATAGAATTTGTTTTATAGATAAGCATAGAGTATCAATTCCAAAGTAGTCATGTATTATTTCAATGATTTATTAGGGAAATCCATGGGATGATACACCTCCTTGTATGGAAATAAGAACATCCCCATTTTCATCCCACTGCTAATATTATAATTATTTCACTTTACAACCAATCATAGTAGTTTATAATCACCCTTAAGAAAAACATAGTTAAAAAAATCCCTTAATAAACCATCTTCACTCCTAATTCATATCATGTCTATATCAGTAGATAATAATATTTACCCAATTCATTATAGTGTGATATAGGTCCCACCCATATCGAGTAATAATTTTACCACTATCATTGATTATAACCTATCCCTCATAAAATAATGAAAATTAAATATATTTTTTACATAAAATCACAAAACATTCATCATATCATTACCCATGAAAGAAATGAGTTTCATAAAAATTTCATAATAAGGTAACTTGGGGAAAATAAATAAGTTTCACAATCATTTCATCATTTCATCAAATCAAAATCCATGGAAAAAAGAACCGAGTTTATTAATCATTTTATCATGGCCTAACCCATACATGATAAATGGGTTTCATAAACATCTACTAATTATAATCATAAACTATTCGGAAAAAGAATATTAATGGTATCATTGGATCATAACCCCAATAAATCATAAGCTACATAATGTATTTAATCTTTTATGGAAAATGATTTTAGAAGATTATTGGGATATTTCATGATGAAAATATACCTTCCACTCTGGAAAACACTTTTTTAAAACATAAAATTTTATCCATAACTTTTTCATTGAATATTAATTATTAAACTAATATATAAATCTTTATAACCCATTTAATAATTTATTGGGAAAAATAATTTTTATTCTTAGAAAAAACCTTTTTTAAACATAAATTTTTTTGAGAATCCATTTATTTGAAAATAACCTAGAAAAAATATAATATAGTAATAAAATAAAATAATCAATATGAATGAAGGAAATTCCATTGAAATTGTACATGTTAAAACAAATATTCATTCCACATTTTCAGTAAAAGGAAAAAAGGAATTGTTTTTTAAATTGATATAAAAAGATTCATTTAAGAAAAAAAAATAAAAAAATAAAAAATTGGTAAATAATATTTAATAAAAAATTTTGAGAGTTTTATAGTATTTTTGGAAACATTTTTTAGAAAACAATATTTTAGATGAAAAAGGGTTTTCAATCGATGTGAGAAATAATATCACTTTTCCCTAAATATATATTCTCAATTATTTTAAGTTACAAAGAATGAAAAATTAGTACTATCACATGAAAATTTCTTGAATAAAAAATTAGAATAAAAATATTGATAATTATTTAGATTTAGATCATAATATTTCATCATTGGGAATTTAATAATAGAAAACCCTGATAAATAATGAGATTCATATCATAAAACTCTTACCACTTTGGTAACTTTGGGACCATAATTCCCATGATAGAATAACACTAAATGGGACATATAATATAATGAAAATAATTATATTCTAGATATTAAATTTATAATACCTATTATATGCACCTCATAAAATTTTATATTTGTGTAATATAAAATATGGATCAAAGTAATAAAATTGAGGAAAAAATCATTTATTGATTTTGTAAAATTGAAACTATAAACCCCAAGTAATATTTATTATAAATGTATATTAAAATAAAAATAACATCAGAATAATAATTGTAATATTATGAAATGGGAAATATATACAATACATAAACTAAATAGGTTGTCAATATGGCTTGTGTCACACAAAAGCGAAAAGCGAGACGAAAGTCCCTTACCTTAAGTATCGACATCTATCATACACATTAGAAACTCATGTTTAATATGTATAATTTAATTATAATTATATTAAAGGATCATAAATATATATATCATAACATATATGGTTTTATTATCTACATTTATTACCCATCTATTGACAATTCCATGTTAAAATCATGATTTGAGTAATAACTGCATTGTTTTTCATATATGTTTAAATTTGTTATTTTTAGTCCTCTTAAAAAATCATGGTTCTATAATGTACAGATTAATAATAATTAAATAATTATCATATTTATACATGATTTATACTTTTAATACCAATCCTGAAATATGGTTTTGAGAAATTAACTACATTAGAGATGGCAGGGAGTTTGTGCACATGAGTAACCTTTCCGTTGTTCGATGATCATTATGGAAATGAGGTGAGTAAAAAATTATTTTTATATAAATATAATAATATTGTAAATAAAATATAATTTTTTAAATATTTAAAAAACATATCATCCATTTTTTCTTGTGATGAAAAGAGATTCACATCATTTCATGAAGGTGGTTGCCTACACATACACGAACAATGTTATCATCATTCAATGAGTTAGAAAGTATGAAATAAAATATATATAAAATAATAATAATGATAAATATGTCATGAATTTCATAATTTTGTAACGTATGTCATATATATTGATTAAAAATATCATCATTATGTTCCATGTAAGGTATTATTGAAAAACTAATTATATTGCTTCCCGAGACGGTAGACCACCGTACAAATGAGTGACGTTATCGTATCCCCTAAGGAATGAAATTAGAAAAAAATGACATATGATATAATGAATCCAGATGAATATTTTTTTATTAATATCATATATATAATTTAGATGTATCATTATACCCAACCGTGAGAGTTTGAATGAAAAAAAAAGAATGATATCTGTCAATGAGGCGGTAGTCTACTTTACACATGAATATTGGTTTCATAACCTAGTTGATGGTTGTAGGTAATTAACATAAAATAATTTCATAAATATAAATGGAATACAATTATATTATTATATCATCATTGTCTAATAATAATTTATGTTTGATGATGAACAAACAAAATAAAAAAACTCTTTGAAGAATGGTACCTCTTCGTCGGGTAACCTCTTTAAGTTGGCATAAGAAGTATTCATAGGTTGGATTTATACAAAAAAAATTAGGCTTACAATACGAGATATGATAATTTGGGAAATATTTGTTGTAGGGTTTTTCCAAAAAAATGGTTTTGAAGGTTTGAATATTATATGAGAGAGTTGGACATTTATAAATGGTGTCAGTGGCACACTTGTAGTTTTTTAGAAAGAATGAAATCTACCAACATTTTTTCGTGAAAAAATGATCCAATAATAGACCATTAATAATAATATAATATATATTTTATAAATATGGTTATAAAATTGGTGTTGAAATATTTTTGATGTTTTTAACCACTTCTATTCTAGGTTAACCACCCCTGGAAAAGCCATTTTTAACTTCCCGTTAGTAAATAATTTCTACTATTTCAACTATTAAATTTAATTATAAATTAATTTTTAATGATTAGACAATAAAAATGATGGTTATTACAAATATATAACCATTTTACCTAATTATTTTTTTGGCAAAAAAAATAATTTTAAATTAATCCCATGGAGGGGATGAGAAAGCGGGTTTTCAACAAGAAAATGTTCAAAAGAAAGAAACATTTTTACATAAATATTAAATATTAAAATGACTCAAATGATTTAAATTTGATTAAAATAAATTTTATTGATCTATTTTTACATTCAAATTAATTTAAAATATAATTTTACATTATTAAATTCTAAACAAAAACTCATTTTGAAATTAAAAATTCAGTATTTTCACTATTCATAAAAAATTATTTCTTTAGAAAAATAAAAAAATTTACACTTAGATAATTTTTATATTTCAATTTAAAATATGAAATATTTTCATAAAAATAAATTTTATCAACGTGGTAAAAATTAATTTTATAATAAATGCATTAACAGTTACAAATCATCTTTTAACAAAATAAAATTTAAGAATAAAATTGGAATTTTTTTTATATTGAATTGAAAACACAAAATATGAATGTTGAAAATTATATTGAATATATAATTAATAAATTTAATTAAAATAATTCATTAAAAGAAATTTTTTAAAATTTATTTATGAATATTTCATTTATGCGCATAAAAATGGTTTTCAGAAAAGGATTTCCTTTATTTGGAAAATGATTTTATTTATATTTTAAATTTATTGGCCACCAATGAATTAATTATATAATAACGTGTAAATAATATATTTTCATAATTTTTTTAATCATATTCATACTTTCCATTAAAAGAGCTATGTGATAACAATAATATTAAATAATAATATTTTTATTGTATTTCATGTTTCCTCTAAACTTCATGTTACTTGGAATGAAAAATATTTAATAGATTAAATTATTTTGAAAAACTATCTTTAACAAAATCATATAGTTTTAAAATTAAGGTATATTTTTGATACTTATATAATTATTTTAGAATGGCTACAATAAATTGTAAAGATAATTAATTATAATAGCTACATAAAAGATAATACTCAAGTTACGAAACAGAATAATCCTTAAAATTATCATTGTAAATAAATGAATCATGATAAATAATGATGAATAGAATAATTTTATTGTTTTATATCATTCTTGGTAAAGATAAGTGTTTTATTTTCGATAGTAAATTATATTAAAATGTAGGACTAGATGTTGTGATGATGTTGCACTTTCATAAGTGAATGGATGGGTAGGTTTGTGAGTAACCATTATATTTTCAATAATTTAAGGTTACTTTTATTTTGAAAAAGGAAATAAAATTGAAGATTGATTATTGGTAGGTGAGTGTGATTTTAAACTTACCCTAATCACTCCTTTTTTGAAAATAATGACTGTTTGGGGGATTTTTTTTCATTTTAACTTTTAACCTAATTTACATTTAATTTATAGTTTATTTTAATTATAAAGATTAATATTGATATTTTAAGTGAATGAGATTCTCATTATTTTATGTTTTAAAATAATATTATAAATTAGAATGTCTAAATGTGTGAAGAGTTAAATTTAGAATTAATACTGTTAATTATGGAAAAATATTATTTATATAAATAATTGTTTCAATAATTAAATTTATATATAAAATAAAATTATGTTAGATACTAATTTCAATGAAATTTAATGATTTATTGTAAAACAAAATAAAGGGTATGTGGTTTTAGAATTTAGAAAAAACTGAATCTCCCAAGAAACTATTTCATTCAAATAAAAAAAATTAATATGTTTCATTTTAATTAGTTATAAAAATATTGGAAAAAATATTTATATGTTCAATGAACATTGGAATTTGAATATGATCACATTGTTAATCATATTTCATTATTGGTGGTTTATCATAATCATACTGTTTCTCACCCCAGCTCACATTCTAATTGGTTATCCATCAAGGTAATACTAAAATTTATCCTCATACCTATGGTTATTTCTAGTTACATTCCTTTTTAAATACCAAAATTATTAACATTAGGTAAGATCATTGTATTTAAATTATCATAATTAACTATAATAAAATATAATGTTGGTATCTATCAGTTTATAATAACTTCATTTTACCATATATTTTATATAAATTAACATTTATGAGACTCATTTCAACCTTCATCAATCTTAGTTTAACATATATTATTTTTTTGTTCAACCTAGATTACATTGAGTCAGTTTCTCTAATACAAAATTACATAATCTTGAAAATAGAGATCCCAATTTATCCGGAATATTTGTTAAATATTCTAAACACACTCATCATTGTAATCTATGGTATTAAAATCTAATTTATCCTTACTAAAAAATATTCATTCCTTGAATCATATAACCAAGTATTTATGTATCCAAATCTGATAATCTTAATAACATGCCTTTCCCAAAACCAAATTAAATACCCAAGTCTATTAAAAATAAAAAATTATATATTCCCCTAAAAAATAACTCTTCTCTTCATCCACTATTTTATAAAGTCAAGCACTAGTTAATATGTATCACACTATCAAAAATGAGATGGATTCTTCAATAATATCATGAAATAATTATCCATCCAAAGGTTACCAATTTCAATCTTACTTATTATTTGAAATCAGACCAATCATTATTATCTCAGTATTATGTTTATATTAATCCGATGTGTTATCCAATCCTCAATATTTTGTTCATGAATTGTTTTCCCAAAAAATATAAGATGTTCATAAATTTAATTTTCAATATTATTAAAACTATTTAATATAAATTTTATTACATTTAAAGTAAAAAAAATTGAATAATAATTATTATATATTTCACATAATACTCATAAATTTTAGAATATTATATAATATAATTTATAAACATCACATACAGATGAATATAAAAAATATTTCAATTATAATATCCATATCGCAACCCTCAGTAGGATTAAGAAATTCACTATTTTCATCATAAAATTAAAAAAATAATATTTTAAACCACTAAATTATACTACCTTTTTTTGATATATGGTGTATAATTTTCTTGGTATATACATTTCTCATCATCATCTCCGCAGACCAATTTCAACAATATAAAAAAAATATGTTGGATAATATCTATAATTTTAATATAAAAAATATATTCAAATATTTATTCTGTTAGGAATGATTAATTTTAACATGTGATACTTTCAGACCAATATATGAATACCATTGTTCTATCCTTGGTTATCCATGGTCATTGATCTATTAGGTTCTATATGTTTATTAGTTAACATCATTATTGACACATAATAATGGTTCACAAAGGGAATGATATTAGACAAAGAATATCCCTCAAGAGTTTATTTCATAGAGTATAGTTGTAGGTACATTCACAATGTTCTATAGTAAATATCATGTTAATGCTCAATCATCGCTTTTTAGGGTGATTATTTATATATGTATAAGTTCCATAATCACATCAACATTTTATTTTACAGAAATTGATTAATTTTTAGGAAAACCATATACTTAAGAATTTACTAAAATCTTACTATTTATTCTTAATCTTATACTCATTTATATGGATTTCATTATGGTTCATGAACCCTAATCCCAAAATAAAATGTGAATTATTATGATAAAATTATATCATTGACTCATCCTAATTGGTGATCTATGCCTTTGAAATTTTTATCAACATTAACTACTAATGATTTAAACTATCGCCCAAAAATATCCTAACATCTAATGTTTTATAAACATTTACATTGATAGATTGTGTGATTCCCCAGAACCGTACTCCTAGGTCCACATACACCTTACATATTAACTTTGATACAAGCTATATAATCTGGGATATGACTATTATTAATCACAAAATCAATAATTATTATTTTATATCATACTGTGTAATGTCCTTTTTATGTTTATATATTTAGAGTCTTATGAAAAAACAATTACCAATGAATTCTAGGTTCATTGTATCAAATAGATACTTTTCCATTATATACGGAGATAATGTCTCCGTAAAAATATTAGACATCTCATAAAAATTCTTTCACACATGCTATCCTTATAAACATTTCACAAGTACTAAATTTCATCATAACATGTGTAATAGAAACCTGAAAAATATTGAGCACAAATAAATATAATGGGACACATATAACTATAGAAATCATGGAATAAACATGGCATAATTATTATGGTTAGAATAAGGAAGAATCATTAATACATAATCAAATTCAAAATCATAGTACAATATATCCATGAAAATAACTAAAAACATGTATATCAATAATAATGATATCCTAATAGTTGAATTAATAATAGAAAACCTCACAAAAATTTTTTCAAGGCCATGTTCTTAGACATTTACTTGTCATCGAGACCACACTCAATAACTCTAGCTAAATTGGATAGGAATTCCAAAAATACCAAAACCTGTTTTGTCTTATGAGACATGTTAGAGTATCAAAAAGATATATTATTTGGGTACCCACCCATCACTCTTTTATGTCCAATTCATTATTCATATGTTAAAAAATACACAATTCATAGTCATCTTTTACAATAATCATCCTTATTGGTATAACAACATATGGAACACTAATACATTTCCCCATGTCAATAAACGAGATAACATGAGCATAACCCATCCAAAGGATGAAGGCTGATAGTTAAAAAATACATAGTCAACATTTAAATAATCATATGTATTATAATAACAATATATAAATTTCCAATCCTTATCCCCTATCCAATAATAGAGATAAAATGATTATATCACATTTTGAGGATAAACGTTGATGGTTAAATAATATTTAGTCAACTTCAAAATAATAATCTATTTTGTAATAATAATGAACAGAAAGTAAAAAAAATTCACATGTCAATAGAATAACATTATTTATATGTGAACATAATAAAATAGTAGTTATATAGTATATTATTTTCAAAATATATAGATAAATGAGTATACATACTGAAATAACATGATCATAAGCCGTCTATAGAAAGAATGTGTATGTTTTCAAAACATCATATACAAGGAAGTGAGAACCATTTGTTAATGGGTGTATATTGAAGGAATGTATATAATATAAAGCAATAAGATAATAACAAATAATAAAATTATAGGGTATAATGTACCCAACTTATCTAAAATATGTCTAAGAAAATGATCAAAATTAAATGAATTAAGGTTTAGTAAAAAAAATTCTATACAATTGTGGGAAAAACTAAATTAATTGACATTTGAATAAATGAATATTATTTTGATATAACATCCCATGAGATACAAAGAGTATGATAAAAAAATATCATGAACTATTAATACATCTTTCAAATAAAACATGGGGTATAAAATGAATTATGTCTCAAAAAAATCCGATTTTGACAAAGAAAACCCTTACAGATAGGGAAACATTTGAATCTCAACCCCTTGAAATAGAAGGATACTAGTTAAACTCAAATTATATGACTGAATGATAATTCCTCATATTATGACTCGAACAAATAGTATATACACCATATAAATTAAATTGGGTGTGTAATACCCATCTTGTCTCAAGGTAAAGAGTTTGAGATGAAATTCCTTACCTTGATCAGGATTCATTCTAAACTTACACCAAACATCCTGAATAATTAAATTATATTCATTAAATACATAACCAGTATACTTATACATAAATATAACCATTTATACTCGTCATTTATAATCTCCCAATAGCTTTAGTGATTATTTTTTAACAGTTTTCAACGATAGGTGTAACTAATCTTTATTGTACTAGACTCGTGTTGTAAAAATAGTGGTTTTATTCATTATTGTTAAAAAATTTATTATTAAAAAGATATTTAAAGGTATTATAATAAATTTTAAAGAATACATTTAATGGTTATAATTCATTCGGGGATTTTTTTTTGTTATAAACCATGAAGATGAACTCAATAATGATCATGTTTTTGTGATTCTTAAAAAAAGAAAGGTGTTTTATTAATTAATCGGTTAAATTTGGATATAAAATTACTAGAAACAAAATCAATACATTACTAAAAAATTATATTAATAACTAGGATCTCATATTAAATTTTAAAATAAATATATAATATTGTTTAGGTAGTTGGTCAAACCGACCCAAACATAAACAAACCCAAACATAATGAATGATTATGAGTTATTTTTGTTTTAATATCATTATTACAAAATAATGATGGTATTATTTAGTGTTATTATTGTTATATTTTATAATTTTATTTGATTATAATATGAACTAATTTATATTAAAATATTAGATAATTTTAATTATATTAAATCCTCTTAGTAGGCCTATTTAAATTGAGTATATTATTTATGCCAGTTTGTTAATGATATCATTAATAGGATATATAATCTATCATACTAAAACAGATATTTTATCATAAATCCTTTAATAAAATCGTTATATATATAATTATATAATGGTGATAGAGTGAAACGCATTATGACATGGAGGAGGTAGACTATAAAATTCACAAACAATGGATTTTTTATTAATTGATGGGGTATATGAATAAAAAATAAAATAACCATCAGAAAGTAACATTATATTATATAAATTAAAACAATATCAATAAATTAGTATGTTTCGAAAAAATACAAAAAAATATAATTAATGATAAAATATAAGTAACTAAAAATTCTCAAGTCAGGGTCTTGGATATTAAATAGAAGTATCAATAAAAATGAGAACCTTGTGATAACTAATGGTGACTAAATGATTTTGAGTATGATAACAGGCTATAATTGGAGAAATGATCAAACCACATGATCCTCTATAAATTTGAAATTTTCATCTATCTCTTGGCGGCACATCCTTGGTGACCCCTGCTTCATCCTCATCTCCACCGCCCCAGTGATAGGTGCTCTAGAGGTTTTAGTTAGGGAATTTCCTCTAGATCCTCTTATTTCCCTTCCACTATCAATTTTCGATATTAAAGAATACATATTCAGTGGCCTTAAATCTATCCCCCTCATCCTAGTGCTCTAGTGTCCTCACTGCCTCCATATATATTATCCTTCAATATTGTGGGGGCTGATGATGTTTTACTAGCTTCCCATTCCATTATACCACTAATCATACCTATATCTCTAAAATAAAATGATCATGAATTCGAATAAATATCCAAATACCACATTATTTTATACTATTAACATCAATAATCTTCCCAATATCATTTTCAGTCTCTAACAATGACTTTCAGGTATGATCCTCTCTCCCTAGAGATGTTCTATGGCTTCACCAACTCCTAGGATCATTTCTAGTGTGGCAGTATTTTTCATTATGAATATGAAGTCATTTATCCTTCAAAATTTCATATATTTATGATTTATAAGAGTTTGGGATAGGTGGGAATGTTATTTCAGTATTGAAGGATTTCATCACATTTAATGGTCTCTTGATGCTCATTGAGGTGAATATTCTTCACTTGAAGAATTATGGAATCATGTTATTAGGACCCCTCTCAAATTTTAGAATTTGGCTATACTCAAATCCATCGGGAATTCATTTTAGAGATTCATTTGTGATGATTATTCCACTATACTGATGGAACACATATTGTTGTCTTTGATTTGTATGGATCTTGGTTCCCCCTTCTCACCCATAGGAATATTCAATGATTAGTGGTTGATAACCCTTTTTGAAAAAAATTGTTTAAAAAAATGTCCAAATCATTCTCTCGATGCTCCCTCTAAGGTAATTTAGAATATTTCGATGAGAAACCCAGTCTCATATCCCAGACCACAAGTTAATTCTCTAACCACTTAGATAAGACTCTATTAAAGGAATTCATCTCGGTTCTTGAATTTGAGGTAACTAGGAATATATATAAAGGAAGCCACCCATGAGAGCCTCTATATAATTTTCCTAAGGAGTGTGTGCGTGTTTCAGGCCCAGATTCTTATGAATTTAATCTAGACCCAATTATGGAATTTTTTTATTCTTTTATCTAGACGGATCATTATATAAAGATACCTATATCTAGTTAAGATTATCCTAGTTTTTTCAAAAACAAATATATTTAGCCTTCTATTACCTATGATCTTGCTTCTCCTGCGTTAATTCACTTCCACTATCTTTTAGCGGTGATAATATTTCTCCAAAAAAATTCAATGGTTATTTTCCTTATGATATTTAGTCCACAAAAATGCAGGTCTTCTTAGAGTATTATGATTCTCATATTCTTATTTTTTCCACCTATTCCATGCCTCATTACTTCTAAAAGGATTCACTATAAGATCAAATGGATGATATTTTTAGAAACCCAACTATTTCAGTCTCCTATAATCACTTGGTGAGGATCTCCCTGACATCCCTAAACTTCTCTCTTTGAAAAAAAAATATTTTCAAATTTAATTCCCATACTCTGAGTAGTATAATCATCCAATCCATGATTAATTCCAATACCATTATTGTTTATCTAGTAAATGGTTTCACTAGTTTTAATCCTCCATGGGGCTAGATTCATGATATCAACCTTAATTTAGAAAGCTAAGGGAATTGGTTCTCTGAAAAGATTTAATACCTAGTAAAATTAACTATGAGTAAGTATATATCTCTTCTTGCAATTATGGAACCCAAGATATGAATCCATACTATCATGAATTTTTCTGAATAATGATATATATATAACAACATGAATTCATATCCTACTAACTCTAAAAATTGGATATTTTGGAAGGGCCAAGTATATATAGAATAAATTAATGGATCATCTTGACATATATCAATCAAGGAAAGTACAAAATCTATTTTTTTAACAATTATTTATTCTAGATGTGTAGTTAGGGAAATATAAACACATTTTCACTCTCTATCACCATTCAATATTGAATGAGAAACAAGGATATTAGGGGGTGACATCCATTCCATTAGAGAACAAACAAAAAATATATGTGTCTATTTCTATATAAATTGAGATATGGATTATTTTATATAATTTTTATCTTAGAATTAATTGCATGAAATGAGATTTTATAGGAATAAATTCACCAAGTGTACTAAATAGAGTTTATATAGTAAAATTAAGATCCTATTTTATTGTTGTTTTAGAGTCCTAAATCTATTTATTCCTTTTATAATTTTAGTTTCAAACATTTTCCTTGAACTACCACTAACCATTATCCCATAGAATATCAAAATAAATCCTAAATTTATAATGATAAATGCTCATTTTTATCTAAAAATGGATCAGCTATTAGAAATTTAAATAAAGGGTTCATTATTCATGGTTATCCCCCTTTCTGGGGTATCACTGTGTAATTCTCCTCAATAAAATTTTTAGACAAAAAGGTGATATCATAGTGTGAAAAAACATCCAAAAAACCCAGTAATTCAATATCAATGGTCTCTAAGAGGAAACTGAATAGCATCATAATTGGATATATGACCATTGGGTTGATGACATCTTTGTTTTATTCTAACAAAAATTAAAAACTCATGGAGGAGGGACTATTGGAATAAAAACATCGGCTAATAAAATAATTAGGGTCCAATTGGATGTAAGAGGGGGAAAAAATTATATCATATATTTTTGAATGTATTAATGATAAAAATATCACTAGAAAATTAATTTTACTCTGTAGGATGTTTCGAAATCTATCATTGTTAGTTCTAATCGATCCTTTACAGTTTCTCACTTCGGTAAGATTCTTGTATGCCCATGGGAGGGTACCAGTGATGATATCCTTTTGTATATTCATAATGAATTGTTTTATAATAATGTAATATAGTCTAGTTAATGTTTTTATAACTATATAATGTGTTCTATATCTAATTAGGGTGAGATTATGTGGGTTATTAAAATCCTTAATCTTGAGAGTGCACCTGGACTGAATTGCATTCCTGGATTCCATTTTTTGGCAATATAGGAAATGGTCAAACCTAATGTAATTAATACTATCTAAGACTTATCTAAATGAGTTCTCATTCCCATAATAGTTCCTTCTACTATATTGGATCTCATTTACAAGTTAAATAACCTCAATTATGTGGTGAATTTTGGTATATCTTCTTATAATAATTATCTTATAAAATACATTTGACTATTCTCAACAAACAGATTTCTAAGCATATGAGGTCTCAAATAAATGATATGTGTAATGAATTTACGAAGTATAAGAATATTCAAGGATCTATCAACAAGGCTTATAATATGATATATTATTTTTATATATGAGTATTTGGGTCAAATATCAAGGTAATAATTCATATCATAAATTCTTATTATATGATGAAGTGGAGCATCATTTCAAATGTTCTAAGAAAAAATGGTTTCCTTGTACAAATACATGTTATTTTTGTATATTATTTTATTCTACATGGTGCACCATTTCTATAATGGGAAGGGTATTTGGTTACTAAAAATATATTCGGGTCCTTTGAAAAGGTGACCCCTTTTACCTATCCATTCTATCCTAGCCCTGGATAAACTTAGTAAAAAGCATAATAATGCAACCTCTAATGTTGTTGATCATAATTTTAGAGTTTATTATGGTATTCTTGTAATTTATCATTTTCTTTGTGTATGAAATTTTTTTTATTAATGTAAGAAGAAATACCATTCTCAAATTTATGTCAATATCGAATACCTACAATAGAAAAAGTTCGAAACAAATTCGTATCTCCAAAATTATTATGTATATTTTGAAAACCTATATTATTATGTTTTCAAAATGAAATGATTATAGTATTAGCATCCCAAAAAATACATTTCTAATCAATTATCAATGATCCGCACTTTCTAATGTTAGAATTATTTTTCATCAATTTGATGAGACTTATAATAGAATTCCAAGGTGGATCTTCAGGTAGAAATGAAAATTTCTACCCTTTAGAGGGTGAATTACATATGTCAATAGTGTCATGACCTCTATTATAATGTAACTTTATTAGTTTTTAGTTCCCCAATGTTTGTTAATTAAGAGACTGGGAAAACTCATAACACCTTCATCTAGGGTTCTCAACTTAGAGGAAGGAAACACTAGACAAGATGACATATATTGGATAAACTATTTCATGAAGTGGTTATTAATATAAGAATAATAATTGAACAATTACTATGATGAATGAAATTATCTCTTTAGAGTCCCTATAAGGAAATTATTTATGGAACAATTTCATCAGAAAACATATGGGAATTATCCTTTCTACTAGTATGGGGGGACTTTATATTATCATCTCTTGAATGACCTTTAAAAAGGAATCAGAATTATTGTTGAAAATATATGTTAAATCATTGTCCATTTTCATGATTTACATTGTCTTAAAAACTAGTCTTCCTCTACCCTAAAATTTTTGGAATGCATGATTTTATACCTTATATTCATGAATTATTCTTCTTTCCATAATTTCATAGATTCTTCTCTTAGAAAGGATCATATATCTCTGATAAATGGTATTCAACTAGTTAACACTTTGTACTATTTCAACTTCACTCCCTCCCTTTTTGGGGTTTTCACTTCCCCATCCTTCCATGATCATATCCTAGAAGCCCAAACTATTCAATCCCATTTAAAAACAACTAGGTGAAAACATATCCCCACAGATATGAAATTTTTTGGAGCCTCTAAATCAATAACCTCACAACTATAATATATGTCTAGTATATGGGTTTCCAACCATCATCCATGTTTTAATGACAGAATTACACTAGAGGAGAGTCTTTTTTTTCATTTTTTATAAGGAGATTGGAACTTATTTATATGGATTTCACAAGAAGGAAATATCAACTATTTTGATTTATTGGATAAATTATTTTTCTTCAAGTTTAGCTCATATTCATGTGGTTCTCTCAATGAACATCATTAAAGAATCATATTTACACTTGAGTGTTTCAACATTTGGGACACATGAAATAATTACCACCACTAGGATCATTATACTAGAAACATATATATATATATATATATATAATCATGGCTCTTTTATAAAATCCATTCTCTTTCACTAATACATTAAGAATATACCATACTGAACACTTCATTTTCTAGGTTTTTGAATCCCTTCGCAGATGGTTTATTACTTGGTTCAATGAGAAGTGGTTTATGGGGATGCTGAATGTCCCCCAAGAATAATCTCAATATTAATAATGAAATTTCCTTTATTCAAGGGGCCATACACAGAGGAGCACTAATTCATGATAGAAGTGGTTTAGATAGAATTTTCTTCTCATCCCAATATGTACAAGGAACTTCTATTCAAGTGGGAGATCATACTATGCTTACCAACCTTTCTATTTTCATGTTCAACAACTTCAATCACTCATAATTTTGACCTGATTCAAAGTAACTTGTAAAATCTCATTTGGTTCTAAGCTAAAGACACTAGATAGTTTTTTTTCCAATAAGAGTTTTTATACCATGCTACATTCGAATATAGATATCATAAACAACATTATTGAATGAAATAAGGGTATCGATGTTCTTATATTAAAAGGTAAACAAGAAATTATGATTTAATTTTTTCTAATCTTAATATCTTTTCTTATGAAATGTATCACTATAATCCAAAGTGACTCCCTTATTATCCAAAAATCTAGGCCCCATAACTTTTCTTTCTCATATCATTATTATCTCTTCAAATTTATATCCTTTACTAGCTAAATTAGCATTAAAATTTTATTAAACTCCTAAATTATTTATCATTAATCATATGTGTCTCTAAATAGAAATATATATCACATAAATCATTCTTTTAGAAAAAAATTATAAACATTTAATAATCATATTTGTCATTTTATGTAAGCTAATTGATTTTCAATAATATTAATATTAATATTTATTTTCAAGGCACATATAATTCATAATGTGGTTACGATTTTTCATTCCCACTAATTCAAAAACTAGGTTTGTAATTGTTAAAATATCCAATTTTCTCTTTAGTTCAATATTGTGTTTTGAGTAATCTATTGATAATATTAACAAATTTAATGATAATAATATATTATAATTTTGTTTTGTTATATTTTAGAAAGTATAAATCTTGTTCGAAATTGATTTTAGTAACAGGAATTTATGGTTTATTAATTTTATATTATCTATGATCCCTTTATCTCCAAAAATATTTCATTTGAGGGGGATCCATGACTTGTTAATTTTGAAGATTTTCTTTAGATATATATGTTCTTTATAAATCAAAATTTATTTTAACGTTTTATTCTAAATTCAAAAATTATTTTCACTCATTTTCTACATTAATGTAATATATTCAAAATATTAATTACTGTTTATTTACATTTCACTATGGGAAACCATTTATATGATATCTTAAATTGTATTATATCTCCTAATGTAATATTATTGATGGGTAATAATATTTTATTCACTTTTCAATCTATATTTTTTTTCTTTAGTTTTCATTGAAAAAATTCTAATCAGTGGATGATTTAAAGGAATTTTTTCACATACAAAGTACCTTTTTCCTTCAGTCCCTTTCATATGTGAAAAATAATTATTTTAGGTAATGAGATTCTTGGAAGAAGTATGTAAAAATTTTAGTTTTCTTTTGTTATTCCCTTTAGTTTTCCATTTTCCCTTTTTGTTTTGTTCACTTCTTCTTTCTCTATTTTGAAATATCTTTTATTTTTTTCCATTTACTAACCTCTATATTTTTTCACTCTTTCTTATTAAGGGTTATTTTTTATGTTTAAAATTGTTCTAAAAATATTTTTCAATTAAAATTTTATTTTAAAATATTTCTGTTGGGTTTTTAAAAATAAACCTTGTATTTTTTTCAAACTTTTTATCTTCCTCTCCTTATTTTCATTATAATGGTAAAAAATCGGAAGTATTTTTTTTAATTTATCAAACATCAATTGAGGAGTCATATTATAAAATTTTGGTTTTGTAAATGGTGATAGGTTTCATTTTTTTATTTCTTTCGAAGGTGGAAACAATATTTTTGAACATTACTCTAGTGTTTAAATGTCTAAAAATTGATTTTTTGAAAATATGTATTAATATTTTCCCTTTTTTGTGTCATGATATTCATATTTCATTCTTGATTATATTCAATATATATCTTAATTTACATTCATATCTCATTCACTCTTTATTTTCAATTAGATTATCTTTTTTATGTTTTGTGTTTGTGATAATAAAAAAGTAGGAGTTTTCTGTACATATCACTCTCAATCATGGTGTGTTCATAACCAAAAACACTCACCTATGTTTCTAATATTATCATTTTAATGTGTTTTAGATTATATTTTTAATAACATATAGTGGGTATAATTAAAATCATAAAGATCTATTAAAATATTTCAAAAGGCTTGGATCCATCTTATTTCATCTATCCATATCATGGAATAATGTAATAAGAACCAAAGTAGCTATAATAAAGAAATTATATATCCTCTTAGAGGTGGATATTTACATAAAAAATAATATACCTTGTGCATGGAACTATCAAGACAGTATCATGCGTTCTGAAGTTCGTGTTTTATTAGAGACCCGCCAAATAGGTGGTGGAGTCTCATTGGCCATCCGGTGGAGTCCCTCATGAAATATGAAGGTGCAGTTAATTATAAGAAGACAGTCATGTATTATACTATCTTGATGGTGGAGGTGTAACAACTCATTGATGTTATTTACAATGGCACTCTAAGTTCAATGAATCCCATCAGCTACCCAATTGAGGCTACTAAGTATTCTATATAATTGAAGAATCTTCTCTTATATGACATTAAATGTTGTAACAATTACTATTATGCTGTTATTATTTGGATTCATTAATATTTATGAATTACAAAAGCTTCATGATACTCTTGGAGACTACAAAAGGAGTCCCTATGCCACCAGTTAGTTAAATTTTCTCCCATTGAATCAATATGATCAAATTAATGCCAAAGTGATAGATTTATAAAAATCTTCTCAAAGATACATTTTTATTCCTCAAATATCTCATTTATATCATCATTTACCTAAAATATTTTATCCCAATTATACTAATCCAAACAATAAATTTATGTGCAGTAATGAAATGGGGTTTCCTATAGAATTCCTCTCTCTTTTCGTCACCCTTATCCTATAGGTTCTCACTCTGAACAATTGAGGGACACGTTCCTTGGATACCAAAATATATCAATAGGGTGATCGAAAACAACATTTATGATGGAAAGGTTTTTTTTATCATCACCATGATAAAGGTCTTAAAAATATTTACCTCTCTAGTTGAGGGATGGGGACTTAGGGTCTCACATCGAGATATTATTAAACCATTTATTAATTATGATTTGTCACTCCTTCATTTATCAGATTGCATCATTCATCATAGATTCACATAATTTCATGCATTTAATTTGATTTAATCCTTTATAAAAATAATATTATATTAAAATTTTAACTCAAATTTAATTTATAAACTATCTATTAATCAATTTATCTCTTTTTAATTTCATCATATCAAAATCATTTTATTTTAAAATTTCCCTTAACCTCTTAATTTAATTTGTAAAAGGGAAATTCAGCGCCACTTCCCATATCTAATATGAGAAAAAATGGGGACCTTATAAAGAATTTAGATTTTACATTGGCCAATGGAGAAATTTTAAGGTGGCAAATCTTTGGATTATATTAATGAATTTTAATTAAACATATTGTTATAGTGTATTCAACAAATATAATTAGGTTCATTATTTTTGATGAATTTTTCCATTTTATCTTATTAATGTTAGATCATATGTATAATTTTCGTGGTAAATTACATTACTTTGGGGACTATATTTATCCCATACAATGTTTTAGTTCATTACCCTATACCATGAAGGGTCCTTTTATAGTGATTCAAAATCCCACTTAACTCTATTGAAGCATAAATAAGTAAATTTCAAGACATGTAGAATTATATATATAATATAATGGTGGAGAGGAATATGTACAATAATGGAGGAGAATCAATGGTAATAGGAATGGATATGTGTTTGAGGCCTCCTTAAAAGGAGGATATTTCTCCAAATGATCTAAATCAAAAACCATTTAAAAACATATAATGGAGATATTAGTATACTTTTGTGATACAAGGAGAATATTGAAATTTGTGGTCCCATAATTATTTTCTTGTCATATCATAAGGATATAGATAAAACATAATTTTATAAATTATTATTGTATAATAGTGAAAATAACTATATTAAATATTAGGTATATTGGGAAAACATTTTGTATAGTGAGACTTATCGGGAATTGCATGATGCACTAAGAAAATTCTAATAATATATCCAATAATATATCAATGAAGATTTGAAATAAATGTGATAAGAATATTAATTAAAGAATTTAATCTATAAAATAATTTCAAATAGGTTAATTGAAATTCATTAGTGTCACTTCTTATATATATAAATATATATTTCAAAATAATATAATGTTCAATAGGGTAAACGATGCCCAAAACCGAGCCTAAATGAACCATGAAATATTACTATTTAAAGATGAAGATTATAACATAGTCATAAAATTGGTGGGTATGAATAATATTAAAAAAATTGGTAAAAATATAAATAACAGACCTAATTAATACAAATTCATTATTTAATACTTATAAAATAAGAACTCAATTTTTAATAACGTTTTTTGTGCTTTGAAAACAAGTTTTCTTCACAAATGTATTTATTGATTTATGTGTGAAAATAATAATAAAATCTTGATAGTGTATATTTTTTTAAAAAAATCATATCATTTTTAAAATAATCAAAAAAAATTATATTAGGGTGAATGTTTTGGATTTTCTGAAAACATTGTGTTTCAAATGAATAGTGAAAATACAAATTTTTATTGAAAACAGTATATTTGTTTCATGAATTTAAAAAGATAAAATTTTTCTTCAAAACTTTTTCTAACTAAAATTAATTATATTATATTATTAATATTCCTATTATCTTTATTTTAGTCAATTTTATGATTGAATGTTTTATAAAAACATTATTATATATATAATATATTATTCCAAGAAAATTGATTTTAATTGTTTTTTTAATTTTTTTTAAATAATTAGTGAAGCTTATATAAATTTAAATATTAAAAATGGAATCCATATTTGGATTCATGAGGTATAAATTTGGTATATATACACTTTTTTATTTTTCTACTTATGAATAGTGACCATAATAAATAATTATCACCATAGTAAGGTTAAATCCGATAATTAATGATCAAAATAATTTGATAAGGACTAGAATATGAGCATTAAAGTTACCTTAACTTCATTGAATTAAATGAATTCATACATACTCATATAATATTATAATATACATGAATTGTTTTATATTTTATTGTGATTTTGACCTTTATATTTTTTTATTTAATGAAATGTCAAAAATGTTATTCTCTTTTTTTTATTATCATTAATATTTTTACACATTTATAAATATAGGTTATATTTATTTATAAATATTAATTTGAATGTAAGATAATTTTTTATATCATGACAATTTATTTATAATTTTTAGTGATGAAATAATTACACTAAATGATCACACAACAATTATGCATTATTTATTAAATTAATAGAAAAATAAGTAAATAGTTTAAAAAAAATTAAAAAGTCATATTATTTGGTAGAATTAATGTCTAAAATGAGTTTTCTGTACCTATATAAAACTTTTATGAAATTTAAAAAGATTATATTTGAGTTCCTTTTTAGTATTGATGTATTTTAATTCATGGTAAAGGAATTGTATCTAAAATGACATTAATATTATTTAATAATAAATAATATTTTAATAAAGTATTTAAAATTCATAATATTTTTATATTCAACCAAATAAATTGGATATAGTTTAGAAAATCAACCAGATTCCATTAATGGGTGTTTTTTTGTTTATAGTAATATTATAGACCATTAATTCAAAAACATTAATATTACTATATTTTCCAAAAGGCTTGATGGAGGGTTAAAACTAAAACAAATGTGTGAAAAAATAAAAAAAAATATTGTATGGAGTTATTAATAATAATACACATATTATCATATAATTAAATCAATTTAGAGGCATTTTCTCATGAAAAGTAATTTATATTAATTTAATACATTAATAAATACTAAGAATACCCCTCTCTCACTTGTAAAATGGAATCCATTCCATCTTTTCAGTACAGAACATAAAGATAAATACCTTAAAACATATTAAATTAACTCATAAATATAATTATAAAATTTATATATATTCTTTTCCATTCAAAATAACTTCATGAGGTCCTTAGTAGAATATCTAAAGGAAATCTATGGATGAATTGGTAATTGTCCTTACTGACTCTTCTTCCACATCCTCTTAATGTAGTTTACACATCCCAAAATAATAAAACATGTATCATATATATACTAAGATGTTATTATAAAAATGGAACAACTATATTCTGTATATTTTCTACCATATAAAAGGAGAAAACAATGCTTGTGTGTATGTATGACTTACCAAATCCACGTATCAATGTAATTCTTTTTTGACCACCACATTACATGGAAGATTATAAAGACTGATCTAATGAAATTATATGATATTTATGAAATATATATAATTTTGTAAATATAATATAATATATAACTTCATACCACAAAATGAAATGGAAAATAATAACATCGCTCATGTGTACATGAAGACTATCAGCTCCACGAAGCGATGTGATCAATTATTCATTTACACTTCTCATAGATGGCATTAAGGATGTTCTTAATGAATATGTATGATATGTTTTATATAAAAATAACCTTATGAATGAGATTTAAAATTTAAAATTCTTTCATTACATCCTTATAAAATTGTAATCAATGTACATGTATACTTAATGACCACTAT
The DNA here is from genome assembly GCA_963277665.1 of Viscum album. Classification (NCBI taxonomy): domain Eukaryota; kingdom Viridiplantae; phylum Streptophyta; class Magnoliopsida; order Santalales; family Viscaceae; genus Viscum; species Viscum album. Next base: position 808,971,834 of record OY728158.1, on the reverse strand, counting down.
CTCCATGAACATCATAACAAATATTCAATATGTACATTTTATTAATTATTATTGATCAATATATAATGAAATATTATTATATTTAGATCACAAAAAACATAACATCTTATATTTTATCAATGTTACAAAAAGGTTTTTGTAACGACCCAAACATTCATTAATGAAAATTTCTCTTGATCTAATTAAATGTCTTATTATGGTTATATAAAATGTGAACTCCATTGGTTTTCTGTTTTTGGATGTTAAAATAGTATTAAAAATTGTGATCGTTGCTAATATAGCCATTGAATAGTGATCACATTATTAGTGTAAATATAGGGATTTAACAAATCCAATTTACTACTACAAAAGGAAGCGATGACCTCATCAAGTAGACTTTCCCCATACGAAGCCCATTTTTTGGAACTCGTAAATGAGGTGGCATCATTGAGATTTTCTCTTGACCAATCCCAATCCGAGCATGAACACATTAATCTTGAATGGACCTGACTACGGGAAAAGTGGAAGTTAATAGAGTTTATCACCCGAGAAATATTATCTGAACCACCCCAAGAGTATGTCACCATCGCACACCATACCCTTCATTCTTATGCGGGTGTTATAAGTGGTTATGTAACAAGACCCTAGCACTACGACTATGTACATTATTTTCGTATAAAGAATGTGCATTTATTTTATTATTGTTACTTTGTAAATAGTTTTTAAAGTGAAAATAAAATTTTTAATTATTATTCAGATAAGAAATCTATTTTAATAAATTAATGTATATTTTAATTAAATAATATTTTAATAAAATATTATTATTATATTAAATTACTTTTTATTAAATATAAATTATCGAATAATTTTATGAATGCAATTGTAATTTTTATTATGGTTTGAAAACTATTTTTGTCAAAAGCCTAGAATTTTCGGTAAATGATAGTTTTTATTTTGAAATGCAAAATTAACATATTTATAAAATTATTTAGATAAAATAAATATTATTTTTGGAATCAAGATGTCGAAATTATCCAATAGTGAATGTTTCATAATTTTCTGAGATAGTCAAGTTTTTGGGTAAAATTTAAATACCGCTTAAATATATAATGTGTTTAACGACATCATAATAACCCAATAGTGATGTAATAAAATAATATAAACATTATTTTCGACCAATATATGTTTTATCATTAAAATAATTTGATTTTAGTTTTATTTATTAATTTACACAGCTTTAGTGGACCCTTCAAGAGTTATAAAACATTTTGTCTTTTTAAATTATCTTCCTTGAGAGCATTGTTGGATCGAATATA